>CM044447.1:12069183-12112356 GCA_024363595.1 Xenopus borealis | reverse complement strand
TTCCCAGAGACTATTATCCACTGTTACTATAGGCACTCTCTCTCCCTACTATACCTGCTACCCCACAGCCACACTCCTTTTCCAGAAATTATGTCTAGTGTTAAATGCATTGTGCAGCTGCCACCTAGAAACTTGAGTGTCCTATGGGGATACAAAATATGTGAAACCTTTCTTTAAAAAATAAAAGTCATGCCAAGTATTCGTTCTAGGTGCTGTTAATTTTGGTGGAAGGCGCATGGATGACACTTTTATCATAACATAGCCAAGACTTCTGTATGTCATTATTAAGCTCTGAATAGAGTTCAACAGTTAAAGCGATTATTTGAAAAGCAGCATGGGAATAGTTGTTATGGGATGGTTAGAGCAATTGAATATTAAAGCAGTTGAGCTGTTCTGGGCAGCGATATAATAGCTTAAATTGATTCATCTGAATGCATAACCCCATAAGTGATATGATCCAATGAATAATAGTCATGGCTTTGCCTCAATTGCATTCATTACTAAATATTTAAATATATTTCAATGCAATGGCAGAGAACAACAAAGGAAATTTTATCTTCTGTTTCCGAAATAGAGCTTATATTTCCTTGTTCATTTTTAAATCGTTATATGAATGAAGCTCGTACGATTTCATTTAGTGAGACAGATGATCTGCGCATTAGCAGCGATTTCCCTCTGAATTATAATTACAAGAAGCCTGCTCTGATTTTCAGATCATTCCATCATTTTATGGTCCCCCGTTACACAAAATAAAGAACTCGGTAAAAGAAAAGAATAAGAATTTTGCAGCTAACATCTGCCTGCCTTTTGTCTGGAGGCCTGGCTCCTCATCTGTCATGGAGGCCCTTCCTTCCAAGTAGGTGAAAATACATCATTTTGGGAATGCAGTTCTAATAGACTAGAAAGGGCTGGGAAATGAGGTGAAGGAGGGGAAGAGTTGGTAGTGGGCAGACATCAGTATAATTGGGGAGAATGGTGAGTATATTGTGATGAGTAACAACATTGCTACACTAGCCAACTCTAGGAATATCTTCTAAGGCAGTGATCCCCAACCAGTAGCTCACAAGCAACCTTGGATGTTCCTCCCAGTGGCCTCAAAGCAGGTGTTTATTTTTGAATTACTAGCTTAGAGGCAAGTTTTGGTTGCATAAAAAACAAATATCCTGCCAAACATTCTCTCCTGTAGGCTGCCAGTCCATATAGGGGTTACCAAAAAGCCAATCAGAGCTCTTATTTGACATCCACATGGACTTTTTCATGCTTGTGTTGCTCTCCAACTCTTGTTTAAATTTAAATGTGGCTCATGAGCAAAAAAGTTTGGGGACCCCTGTTCTAAGGCAACCAAAGAAATTGTTCACCAAATTTTAAACCAACATGATTGATTTTAAGGAATATTTAAGACTGCAAATATTGACACAGATAAGGAGCAATCAAAGAACAGGGCAATGGCAAAGTGTTGGCGGGTTTACCTAGTTACCTGCATTTTTTTTCTAACAGATGATCAAAAAAAAAAAAAGAGTATAGGATAGGATTAGGTATACTGATGCCAAAAGAGAATGAGTTCTCTACTTCTATGACCAGTTTTTCTATTGGTTGTTTTTGTATTTTTCCCAATCTTTTTTTTTCACAATTGTGTTTTTTCCCAAAATTTTAAAAGAAACTACAACACACAAGATTTTCATAAAAAGAAAATATTATTTTATTAATGTTTCAGTTCAGCTCAGGGAGATCATATCAAATTGTAAATATATTCACTGAATAAATTAAAATGAGATTTTTATGAAAGTCCCACGAGTGCTAATTTTTTTCTATATATGTACATACATATATACATATAGATTTCTAATTCTTCTTTTGTTTGAAAACATAGATGCCCAGCTAACCACTAATCAGAATACCAGAAAGTGCTATTTTACTGTAAATGTATTTTGTAACGTAAATTAAATAATCATTGTCTATTTAATATTTAATACATGTGAAATCTTCTATTTACTTATTTATTTTATTCAACTGTTCCATAAATACTAGCAGAAACCCAGGACTACGCGAGTCTCACATACTTCAGATTAATAAACAAGAAGAAAGCATTTTTCCTCCCTCGCTCTTCTATCGAACCCCTCCCTTAATGGGTTTTTTTATGCCTTTGTATGTCTTTAAGCCTGGGATACATAATTGACTCAGGTCAAGGCAGGTTTCTGAGAAGAATTAATATAATAAGCAATTTGTGGCATGTCTGCTTATGCATTCAAATATATGTTTATGAAAAACACAACTGCGTAGGCCCTTAATATCATCAACATAACACATAAGGGCAGATTTGAAAGTCGAATGAAAAAAAAATTGAAATTCAACCATCTATTTTTTTTGGGGGGGGTTTGATTGAAAATTGACCTTTTTCAATCTAATAAGTCCATTTTCAATCTAATTCATGGACTTTAAAAGTTTAAGGAAAGCTTCCAGGAGGTCCCCCATAGGCTACAATGGCAATTCGGCAGCTTTAAGTTGGCGAATAGTCGAATTCAAAGGATTTTAAAAAGACAGTACTTCAAAAATTCGACTCTTTTTAATTTTTTCAATTCAAATCAATTTTTTGGCTAAAAAAGTAGCCCAAAATAATTTAGAAATTAAAATTTTCAAAATTCCTATTTTATTTGAATTTTCACTTCGACCCTTAGTATATCTGCACCATAGATTTTGGATCACAACATCCAAAATAAATATTATGTCGAGAAGACATATTCTTTGTGTTTCCATGTATGGAGACCCAAATTATGGAAAAGTCCCCATATCAGAATTTTTAATTATATACATAAAAAAAAACTAACATTTTTTTTTTTTTAAACTCAGACCTGCCGAGGTTGTCTAGAAGTCAATGGCAGAGGTCCCTATCTAATTTTGAACTTTCTGTGGTCTGCGCTGGAATTAGCCCAAAAACCCCACCTTTTCAGGAAAAAGCCCTTAAAAAAATCAAGATATTAAATAAAGCTCAACTCGTGGATTCTGGTTTGGTCTGACTTCTTTTATTTTGATACCCTCCTAAGTGGGTTCCTGTATTTGTTTATATCCATTTTGTGGTCAGAGCCTCATTGCACCCCACCAACTTTCCCTTGTTTCTTATAATATATATATATATATATATATATATATATATATATATATATAAATATATATATACACATACACACACACTTATAAATGTATTAAAGCATTTATGTATTGACCTTTCCTATCCATTTTGAAAGACGGTAGTTTTTTCTATACATATTATATAACAAAATAAAACAGCAATATAGATAGATGTAATATAATTATTTTAAGCCCATGGGTTGCTATGACAACACTTAATCATGGTAACTGCCAAGAATCTTTGATAAGACTTGAACACTTGAAACGTAGCGAGACACAAAGTGAAAAAAATTTGGTTGTCATGGAAGGCTGTCGGGTGTGATGGGATTCACTGCTCCAACTACAGCTTTTTCCTTTATGCCTTGGAAATTGCTAAAATATTCCTGCCAAATTTTCAAGCTGTTTAGCATAAAAACCACTTAAAAGATGATCTCTGTTACAAGACCCAGTATTATATAGGGCACATGTGTACTTGTGTACGGGGAAATATATATATAAAAATATATATATTTGTATAATATCTGGTATAACACATATGCATCAACTATATAATTTAAAGGACTGATAAAAGTAAAACAAAATAATTATTTTATCAGTCCTTTAAGCAGCACCATTTTGGCCGACCCCTAGCTAACTCCAGCAGACCAGTACTTCACTTAGCATTCTTAGAAGAAATTGATCAAAAATCAGAAATATTTGTGGGAAAAAAAAAACTAGAATTTTTCAGGATTTTATAAAACCCGATACTGCAAAAAGTCTGAATCTGAAAAACTGGCATTTTGGACCTTCAGAGGTTGTATTTAAGTCAGTGGGAGAGGTATCTATTCTATTTGGAAGTTTCTGTGGTCTGCTCTGGAATTAGCCTGAAAATCTGACTACTTCAGACTTTTCGGCAAAAAATCTAGGAAAAAGACCAAAAAAAAAGTTGAGCGATTTGGGAAAAAAACTCTGAAAAAAACATAAGAACCCTAAGAGTTTTTTTCTAAATTGAAAAAATATGAAAACTTCAAAATGTTGGATGTTCGCTTGTTTATTAAAAAACATAAGTTTAAAAAACAGGATCAAGTAACTACAGTAGATCAATCATGGAAAACAACTCTACTCCTCATTTTCAATGAGCCTGCCAAATTTTGAATTCATCTTGAAAACTTAAAAAATAGCTAATACAACTCCTATTGACTTCTACACAAATTTAGAAGCAGGATTTTAAATTTCATTTTATGTTCTATTGCTCTTAATAAATCTTGAAATTTAGAATTTTGGAAACTCTCAGTTTCGTCAGTGATTCTTAAAGAGATAAGGACAGAAATTAAACCTTTTTTAACATCTATCATAATGTTGGCTTTTCATGCTGCTTATAATTTTGCCATAAAAATATTTGCCCAATGCTTTTGCATTACCCTTATGATACCCTCATGTTCTTCTGTGAGGGGGTTGCCATATTTGTGCAGCAGTAACCTGTTAGCATTTAAAACTGTGTTAATTTGAGCAGGGATAGTCAGGATGGCAAAACAGTCTATGTTTAGGACAGCGTTAGAAATACACGTTAATAATAAATAATAATAATTGCTTACAAAAGCAGATGTATGAGCAAAAAATTATCAAAAAAACATATAAGTTACTTCTAATACACATATTTAGAAGAGTAGTTTTTTTGTAGATTATTTACTGTAGGTGGTACAGATGTCCTATAAATCAGTCTTCAAGATGCCTAATGCCATCAAATCTATAGATACATACTAAAATGATGTCAAAACACACAAAGCCATCCGAGGTGCACCCCAACATATTCTCCACTAAACTGAAATCTACACACATGAGTCTCTACACTCACTTGTGGAACATACCAAGGATACTGACCCTTTAGATTTCTCAATACTGGAGCTTGACTCCTAGATCTTTCTCCTAGATCCTTGATATTTTACTCCTAGATTGATTAATGTAGGATCTATCTTACCACTGCATAGCCCTTGTTCACAGGGTTCCTCTTTCTTGACATTCACTAAGGTCAGATCTTACTCAAGGATTTTTTGTCACTGGGCCTTCTACATGTTCATGCTCCCAGCACCATCTACTCTCCTTCATGAGAGAAGCCCAAAATAACTACCATAGCACCATTATTTACTAAAGAAAAAACACCCTAATGAACATGAAATATTCTCTCAATCAATGCACCATAAAAACACTGATGTCATAGAAGTTTCAGCTCTGCAAAAGCCTTGGTTCAGAAGCTAAAAAAAAAAATTACTTCTTTTTATTCTACTAAAAAAAGCAAACAAAAGAGCCCAAAAAGATTTGTATCTAAAAGAGCAGATGGAAAGATCTCCCTCGCGTCCTACTGAGAAAGTGTTTGTTTAATCAAAATAATCTCATTTTCTTATATTACAGCTTGCTATTGTGCACTGAATCTTCAAGTGCTTTTTTTGGTAATAAAATAGAAAAAGCTGTAAAGTATAATAAAATATTCTCTTATCCCTTATGGACCTGGGTGAAAACTGAAGGTCTGAAAATATCATTCTGCACTATTCTCTAGAAATGAATGCTCTGTTTTGGAACAGAACTGTGCTACAATAAATTGCTAGAGAGGTCAAAATGAGCAATAATGGCACTGAAGGTTTTTACCTTTTCTTTCATTATTAGAGAGATTATCAAGCACTGTCAGGTGCAGCTGCATAGATAAATATCCGAGCAAGACAATATTACCCATAGGAGACTAGCGGGAAGTACAGTAGGTCCTGCTTGGTTCCAATGTTAATATATGAGTGTGAAACAGATCATCAACACCGGGGTTTGGGGCTCTATTTTCTTGGTTAGGAAAAAATTGGCTTTTTTTATATTCTAAAGGGCTAACTCAAATACAGTAGGTACTTGTGGCAGTACCTGTTCCTTTATGGTTGCACTTTGCCTTGCTGAATAAGGTGGAAAAGAACAGAGAGACATAAGGGATCCCTTTGTATGTTGTACCAATGCATGCAACTTGAGCTTAAGAATTTGTATTGCATTTTAATAAATGTATGGTATTTCATTGATTTTGAATTTAGGTAAAGGCTAAATTTAAAATTATGTGACATATTCAGTTCTTGCCTCTCTGCTCATAATTCATCTGATTTTATTACCATCAACTAAATATTGACTGTGTGTCAAAATAATGACTTTCTTTCAAAAATTCTTATACAATAAATCCATCTGATGTGCCGCCATGACAGCCCAATGAAGATCAATACAAATATTGTTAGTTGGGCCAATCAAGGGTAATTTTCTATTTTCTGGCTTTTCGTCAGATTAATATCTTAAATTTTCTATAAAAGCAGAACATTTTCATTTTGGAAAAGAGCAAATGCCTAGATCAGACCTATAATGGAGAATATGGGCTACTATATTGTATATTATCTCTTTCCATTGCTCTTCTGTCATAATACCAACATAAACCTTCTGCTGTATGATGTTCAGCAGGAAAAGAGGAAATTACTTAGTGTCCTCAATTATACATAATGTATTTCACACAAAGGGGAGATGGACTTTTAAGTTTTTGTAATAACTGGATATTGAATTGTTCTTTCATATAGGCGTACAATGTGCTAATTGTTTGGCACTTACTGAGCAAAAAACTGACAGCTTAAGTTGCATTTTCTTGTTACCAATTATTAAAATATAAACATAATAAAATCTTTGCGTCTCATCAAAGCCTTTTCCTAGCTTGCACTGTTAGCACAAATGAAAGTTACAAAGTTACATGGGGAACAACAGTTCTTTGTTAAGATCCATGGCACACAAAGCGTTTTCATATCATTCATAGCAAGCTTGCCTACCTGCCCAGATGGCACAGGGAATTCTTGGGCAATGGGATCAAACATGGCAGCATTCTTGAATAAAAGACATACATCGGCTTGGAAAACAAGGTTAGCAATCTGATGAGTTGGGGATGGCTAGCATATAGGCATCCTCTAGTGTTTTGACTGTTGGGGGAAAATCTACATTCATATACACTCATCAACTACCTTCTTTGTTATTGGCAGGAAATGTTTAACAAGGAATGCTAGAATTACTACAGGGGGGGTGCCAAGTTGTTACCCAGTGATTCTAGTTGTTTACTGCAAACCCCAGTACACCTCTTCTAAAGATGCATTGTACCTGGGGTAAAAAATATTAACTTTTTCAAAACAATGTTTTATATTCTCATATATCTTATAAGTGAAAAGTTGGCATTTAGAAGACTTAGAATTCCAGGCAACACACCCAAAGCTTATGCTTACTTTATGCTTCGCAGTCCTGAGCCGCTGAACCGTGGCAAATGATAAATGTTTCTTACCGTAACTCAGAGATTCCAATTTTTTAGATAAACAAGTTTCTGATTTATGCTTAATATGCCTAATATATTATAACTACCCAGTACAGAAGCGGGCATGATGGAAGCAACTAAAATATAGACAAGAATAAGGTTTTTAAATGAGATATTTCTATTGAAATAAATCTGCACTATACAGATTCTGCATTTTACAGCTATGGCCTAATTTTTTTTTATATTTCAGACTGTAAAATAGAATGTTCTACAGATGCAATTTAAAGAAACCCCCCACCCTTGTCTCCAAAACAACTTCATTCATGGAGTCTTCAACTTCAACTTTGAATTGGACCAGTTGACCAACCTGAATCCAGCCAACCTACTCCTCTCTGATGTCACTTGGAGGCATGCAGTTTCTCTCATCACAAAAGTGGTGCAAGGTGAAAAAGGCTAGAGGAGCCTGGCTGGTTGTTAAATGTCAGGCCTGCCACTTGTCCACAACCCTTCTGCCATCAAGTTTGAGGTTTGATGAAGGGCCAAGGGTGGCCAGAAAGTGGGCCAGTTCAGGTTCCTGGAGCTTATAATGTACTAACCATTCTTATGCACAATATTTAGAGGGCTACAGTTACTACATAGATATATTTTATTAACAATTCTATGAGTAATCATATAGCCCAGCAAGAGCAATCAGACCTGCTGAACTACCCTCTAATCTGTGGTGTGTAGACAATTATTTTAGGACAGAAAACTAAAAAAATAAATAAACAAATACACAGCTGCTAAGATTTTTCAGTCAGAAAAAACAAAACCAAAAGAGAGAAGGTTAGCTGTTTTGACATGAATAATGTATATGTTTTAATAGATTTCCACTGATGCCTTGCTCATCTTTCCCTCACTGGCTGTTTCTCAGCAAACTTCATTCACAAGGTCTTGGCAGAGAAGATTAATGCACTGAAAACTCTTGAAACAATAAATAGGTTAAGAACATAAAAAGGAGACAGGTGAGAGAAATGTGAAAAATAGTATAGTAGGTCAATTTCAGTACAAACAGCCTTTGATGTCTCTCTTTAAGTTGAAAAATGCAAATGCAAGCTGAAGTTTAGGTGGCCCTTAGGTGAAAAAGTCCTAACAGCTAACTAGAGTAAGCTACATTTGATGTTAAATTATCTTTTTAACTCACTTAGATTCTCAACTCTCTAATCTCTTTTTAGGGAGTTCCAGAAATATGTGTACATTTAGTGATGAGCGAATTTCGCCTGGCTTTAATTTGCAGAAAATTCCCGAGATTTTTCACTTTTTTCAAGAATTTTTCGCCATTTCGCTAATTTCTCACCGAAAAATTCAGCGAAGCAAAACACCACAGTTTCGCCCATCACTATACATTATTGTTCAACCTATTATAGTTGGATCAATTGACAATTTTGAGTAGTGTGTACAAGGGAACACAATCTTGAACTAGACTTGAACAGTTTCAATCATATTATTTAACTATAATTATCTGTACAAGCCCAGTTAAAGCCTGTGATGCCTTTAAAAAGTAGTCTGCAGATTTGTAATGCTGATGCTCCAATTTGCAAGGAACAAAGTTATAGGAGTTAAAACTGAGTTGTACGTCCTGCAAGCCAGATATTTTTGAAGGCAATAGTCCTGTTCACCAATCCCATGCTTGCCATCTCAAGTTTCCTTATCCTTTAATTTTTTAAAATTTCATTCAAATCTATGAAATGGCACAGTTATGGGAGTAGGGAGTTCATCTCTGAAAGCCTCCCAAACCTTTTTTTACCCATGAGCCAAAATCAAATGTAGAAAGGGTTGGAGAGCAACACAAGCTTGAAAAAATTCCCTTCGGATGCAGAATAATGTTGTGAATGGCCATTTGGTAGCCCCATTCTGGATTGGTAGCCTACAAGAAGCTCTGTTTGGCAGTACACCTGGTTTTTATGCAACCAAAACTTGCCTTCAAAAATTTTATTAAAAAATAAGCTTCTGCTTTCAGGCCACTGAGAGCAACATCCAAGGGGTTGGTGAACAGTATGTTGCCTGTAAGCCACTGGTTGGAGATCACTTTACTATAGTAAAGGTACTATACAATATGGACATGCTTGTAATCTAAATCACGCTACAATCATGGGCATGTCTCTTTGCAGGAGTATAACTATAGAGATTGGCATTCAACTTTTACCCTATGCGACGATCTGGAATTTAATAAGGAGATACGTCTGTCTAATCTGATTGAATCTGGTCCATCATTTTGGTCTTTTAACTTTTTGAGACTTTAATTTTCTAACAGCATAAATTCACATTAAACTTACTTGGCTTTGGTGTCTAGGGGTTATAATGATAGCAGTTACACTCTTAATCTGGTAATAGTTGCACGTTAACAGAAAAACCAAATCAATACTAGTTAATTTCCCCTTAGATTCAAGATACATTGAGCCATTTTATTCACATGCCTACTTCTGTATAGTGCAATGCGTGTAAATGCTCGGTTGCATGGCCAGGAATACCAAAATGGTTTAAAGCTGTAGAGTAGTTATTGTTAAAGAAATAATGAATGGATCAATACTCAAAGACAAACTATATTTTTGCTTAAATTGGGAGTCAGAATGTAGATGTAGAGTATATAAATGACCATATAGATACTGTTTTCAATTTCAATTACATTTATAAATAACTTAATAACCATTAGAAATGTTTAATGTACATTGAAAAAAAGCTAAAAATTAGAGGAGGTGGTTAGAACGGAAGAATAAGCGATAGCTCTGATTGTTGATGAGGCCATTTTCCATCTGAGCCTACTTCAGACTCCCTGAGCTTAAATTGGTGATTAACAAAGCACAATAGCTCATGCAGGAAAGCAGAGATAATATATTGCAAATTTTAGGAATGTTACTCAATTGAGGACACTTTGACTGAGATGGTTAACCATGTCCCATCATATTGCTTCATTGCACAAAGATCAATACTGTATCTCCCATTTTTTTTGTGTGTTTTAATAATAGTCTGGATTATTTGTATTTTAATCCATTTCTAGAATAGAAAAAGCAAAGAATAAATTGTAAGAAGAAGATTTAATATTTCTCTAAGCACTAGAGAGCTCTACTTCTAATGACCTTCTATTGGCAAGGCAGCCCATTTACTAACAATTAAATTTTGATTTGTTTCTACAAATCTCAAAAAATTCATGGTTTTCCTGTTTGTTTGGTTTTTTTTCAAAAAAAAGCTCTAAAAATCTGAGATTTATTAAGTGTAAAAACCACAAACACCATTAGTACTTTAAGCACTATAGAGCTCTACATCTAATGACTTTCTATTCAAAATGGGCCCATTTACTAACAAATGAATTTAGATTTTTTTCCTGAATTTCTAAAAATGTGTAGTATTCCTTTTTTTTTTTTTAAAAAAAAAGCTCTAACATTTTGAGATATAATAAGTGCACGAACCACGAACACCACTAATACAAAACTTTGGCAAGTAAAAGTTGTTGAGATCCTATAGAAATCAATTGGAGCTGCACTGATCCAATTTGACCTTTTTAAATGTATATGCATTATTCATTTAGAGGTTTTCAGATTTTTTTTCGCTAGGAATTATCAAAAAACATGATTTTTTAGAGGTGTTCGATGAATTGCTATTTTTTAATGCAACATTCAGCATAATTTTATGTTTCTACTTTTTTATTTGGATCTTTTACTAAATGTTATGACATTCATAGTTTTAGAATTTGTGAGTTTAGTCCTGGTTTCCAAAACTTCTACCATCCAACATTTGAATAATAGGCCTCTTAAACCAAATCTTAAACCAATTTATATCTCAAGGGTGAAGCCCAGATTCTTGCTGTAAGCCAGTCAATATCTGGCCAGACTGTAAGATCATGTGAGAGTTTTTAGGCCCCAAATAAGATTTTATGGTAAATCAACTTCTAGTATGATTGGTCACGGCAACAGCTACAAATAGTACCAAACAAAGACCTGTTTTGGGCCATTGGCTTACCTGAAACTAGAAAATCCCTATCCTTTGGGATCAGGGCATAGTGTATTTAATCAAATGTCCTAGAACGTAGCACATACTATGAACTGGTTCTGTTTGATCAAGAACTCTATTTTGTCTCTTGTGTAAATCTGTAAGCCTCCATGCACATTACTTCTAATTGGCTGGTTTAGCTATTCTACTTCTATGGACACTTATTTGAGAACTATGAGAAACAAAAATCTAGGTAAAGTATACATGTTCTTTCTCACCAGGATTTGTAATAGAACAAACTGGTACCTCCATCAAAAAACATGACTAGACAGCTCTTGTTCCTGTTTGACAGGAATGAAGTATCAAGAATCAGATCATTCAATCTTTTGCAGAAATGGTGACATATAAGTACAATAGCAGTTTTTACATTTCAGAAATTCTACATATCAGACACTCTTTTCAAATAATGAATATAAATCAGACTCCTTTTTTAAATTCCAATCATTGTACAGTTATATAACCAAATAATAACCCTACATTCAGACAGAAATGAAAACATTAGGAGAATAATGAATAAAAAAACGATTTTGTTACATAAAAGTCTTTAAACTCGAACCCACCAATCAGGTTGTGCTATTGATTCCTAGGTCAATTAAAATGTAGAAATTTTGGAATTAAATTTGGAGTTGTTCAGCTGAAGTTAAATATTTAGAATGTCTGAAATCATTGAAGTTTCAAGTTCCATAATGCCAAAGTTTAATGAGACATTAATTATACATATTTTTTTTTATATTTTAAAAGTGGCGACTGACACTATGAGAGATCAATAATGACTGTACAAACAAGCAAGAAAAGTACAAAATATTGCTTTTGCTTATAACTTTGCTACTTTTTTTAACTGTACATACAGACCTGGATCAAGTCCTACCACAATTAAGCCCTCAGTCATGAGGATGATGTTAAACTCACATCAGACAGTGTTTTTGCATCCCGACCTTATGGTTGAGAAAATTAGGGCAAATTTGAAATGGGACAGATTTAATACTCAAAAGATAAAATAGCTTGAAATCTGAAAATACACCTTACTTAGAAGCTTATGAGCTTTTAACTTTTTTTAAAAAAGTTTTCTTGATTGATAAAAAAGCATGATCATGAATTTGAATAAAAACTGTAAACAACATTTTTCAGTGCAAAAAAAAAGTTAATTTGCATATTTATCATAAAACATAATCAAACTGTGAATTGAAATATACCATACAACATGCAAATATGCACTAATGCCAAGTTAAAGAATGTTCAAGTCATTTTCCCCTTATCCTTTCAATATATATATATATATATATATATATTTTTTTTTTTTTTTTTTTTTTTAAATCTAGCAGGAAAAAAGTACACAAAAACACAGTGAGAAAACAAACATATGGTTTGATACTATGGGAAGTTGCTTTTGACTTTTTAAGCATTTAAATATTTTAGTAGAAAGGGCATTTAACCTACCCTTTAAAAAATTGAAGTTCAAAACGACAAATGTTCCATATCATCCTGTTTGAAGTAGCTGGTTTTCCAATGATTGCTAAGCAGGCTTTTAGCAAAAATTAGTGAACAATCCAATTAAGCAAAAACATAATTGTACCTCCAGCCACCCATGCAGTGATTTCTATTAGAAAATTCCGTTACAAAAGATTTCACATCAGAACTATAGTGACGGTAAAGGCAAAGCATGGCAAGAATTAATTTATGAGTCATCTTTTGCTCTTCCTTTAGCTCCGGGCAGAACAAAACATTAGCATGGAAATCAATGCTAATATTATTGTCATGATATTGGATGTACAGCACTTTGCTAGTGTAGTTTAGACTTCTCTTACTGTTTAAAATCACATATTATTTCTACATCAGAAAATGTTTAATGCAAATCTGTCCTTGTCCCTACCACAGCACGCAAGACCAGTTTCATTTCGGAGCAAATTATCTTACCATTATGTCTTAAGACAGTGAGAGGAAACCAGACCACCTGGAGAAAACCAGAACACTTGGAAGAAACCCATACAAACTCCATGCAGATAGTAACAAATAAAAAACATACCCAAGATGCCAGCGCCACAAGCCAGCAATTTTAAGCATTGAGCCCCAAACTGCCTCGTATTTACAGACAGTAACCCAGATATTGGGATTCCTCATAATATTGGTTTGAAATTGAATAGTGGCTCTGATATTTAAGTTCCAAAACAACCATAAAGTGATTTTACATTTTAAAATGTGCTGACTCTGGTTGGTCACTATAGAGTGTGCACCCCACAGCTTGAATCCTGAATCAGAGTGTCTAAAAGAGATACTAAAGGAAGCTGCAACCCCCATGCTCTGTGAGAACTCACCCTGGTTGTCTAGTGGGCCAGCAGGGATCCTTTTCCATTGTCTGCTGGCTGCTCTATGGCGCGTGCGGCACACACTTCCTTACTTTGCCTAACCCTGAACTGTACCTTCCGTCCAAAAACCTTGCTTAAACAACTGTGCCCCTTGCTTGTCCAGAATCTTTGTTTGGCTCCTCTCTTATTAAGACCTGGCGGCATCCAATTAGCTGAGGGCTCCTCCCGAAGTGAAAGGCGGCTGTTATAGGCAGAAGCAAGACCTGAGAACAAGAAACCTAGCACTGGTTCTGGATTTAGAGTGCCGATCATGACATGCTCCTTATGATGGATCACCAGATGGAGCTGTAATGAGTCACGATCTTCCATATGGAGAGTCTCCAGATTTCCCTTTAATGCAATTAAAATTCTGCCTACAATAAACAATAATTATTCAAAACATAATTATAGTGTTTGAAGCTTAAACCAGATAATCTTAAAATAACTTGTTTAAAGGAGAAAGAAAGTAGTTGTGCACTTGGGGGTGCCAAATGTTAGGTACCCCAAGTGATTCTATTGACATACCTGAAACCCTTGGCCAGTGCTCCCATCAGCAGTGCTGGCCAAGGGTTATACCAGTGAGCACCATGGAGCAATCCTCTTCTGGCTTCTTCTTTCTTCAAATTTCCAGGGGCGGACGCATTTGCGGTTGAATGAAACAGCCGATTTCTTAGTTAAAGTTTAGCTTTTCATTATACTGCGCATGAACAGCCTCTGTAGTGCTCACTGGTATAACCCCAGGCCGGTGCAGTTTTTTGCTGCACCGGCCTGGGGTTTCTGGTAAGTCAATACAATCACTTGGGGGTGCCTAACATTTGGCACCCCCAAATGCACTAAGACTTTCCTTCTCCTTTAACACAAGAATTTTTTCTAGCAAACTGTTCATATCTAGATTTTCCACTGTCACAATTTACACTCAAGAAAGAGAGATTAATTTAATCACTGGATTTGGCTGTAAAACACATGCTGTACATTACTTAATTTATTTCCAGTCATAGATAACTTTTTTTCTGCATCTAAACTAGGAAATAAAAACGATATTCCATTATGTTTAGAAAATGAATTAGCATCATGACAGAGTAATTATCAGTTCATCAACAGGTAGTTTTACAGTTAATGACCCGGGCAAAGAAAGTTTAATTAAACATCTTCTCCCTTGGGAAATGAGGAGGTATCTTAGTCCCTTCATTTAAATTTTTTCCATTAAAACCCTACAGACCATTAACACATTAATAATGGCAGAGCACTAATCCTCTGGATAGGGTTGAGTTGACCTGCTATTTTCAAGCTAAAATAAATGTCCTTTACTTGCAAAGACAAAATACGAGTAAGTCACTTTAAAGTTGATCCTGTCAACGAAGATACAAGTTATAGAGAAAATCCATTTTAAGACCTTAAAAAAAATCAATATGTCATTCTGTGCAGAAAAAGGAAAAAAAAAGTCTGAAACCCCACGTTAGCAAGCAGAGCGTGTCACATGAAAAATTGCAGGATCATTCTGTCATACAGCGCTAATCAGAAGAACCCTCCTGCAGAACTATTAGGTGCTTTGAGGTGGAATTAAGTAGAGTGTAAAGTCATCGCTATTGGTATTGGGATTTTTCTCTTTTTATATTGTGTGTTGGTCTATTCCCACCCTATATGTTGTTACACATGTAAAGGAACATGTGGTGGATCAACTCTAGTTGATGGTGAAGCCCATTGCAACCATCAACCAAGGATTGCATTTATTCAACACTAGAGGTCCTCTGGTGCACCCATCTTAAGCACATGTTGACATCGAGACATGGTGCAGGTATATTGATGTCGGCACAAAAAAGTATTGGCATACAGAATTTAAGCTACAGCATACTGACTTGTGCAAATCTATACCACTCGGAGCTCTCTCTTTGGATAGTATTTTCTTGTGTTGACCTTCATCCTTCATTTTTAGATCTTGAACCTTATACCAAACTTGTGCCTGACCTGATTCAGATTTTTGCCTTCTGACATGGATTTGACATCTGGAATCTTTTTCAGCACTCCTGACACTTGGGGGAAAATTTACTATTACTCCCAGAAATTAGCTCGACCAAATTCGTAATTCGATAAGTATTCGACCATCGAATGCTTATCGAATTGTTTTAGGCTATCATTTTGCTCGATATCTGATTTCTCAATGAATTCATACGATCCGATACCGATCGTTCGATTTCACGAAAAAATCGTGAAATTTCCTTCGAGAAAAATTCGTACGATCGAACGCTCCGATCGTACAAATTGTATTCGAGTAGGACTTAGCCTCAGAAGCCTATGGGCAGCTTCCCATAGTCTTCTATTACAATTCGGTAGGTTCAATCTGGCGAAGTAGGCAGTTGAATAACTTTAAAATTTTAAATCCTTCGATCATCGAATGGTCGAATTATCGAATATCCGATCATTCAATCTATTCAATCGATTCAATATTCAATGATCGAAGAGGCCAAATTTTACTTTACGATTTCACGTAAAAATTTGTACGATCGGTATTCGATCAAATTCATTCAGGTGAAATACGTAAATCGGCCCCTTGGTATTGTCATGTTTCCCCCTTCAGTGGATGTATACCCCTGTGGGAGGTATAGAAGAGGCTGTACCTCTACAGACACTAAAGGGTTATTTGCTAACAACAAATAGCAAATAAGGGTTCATCGATTCCTAGAGAAGGCTGATGCTAGAGAGTAAAAACAAAACTACCAGTGCTGTACAGAAATAAGAGCCCATTGTCCAAAATGCTTAATCCCAAACGACTAACCTGTTTAGATCTAGGCACCGCTCATTATAAATAGTCCCACGGCAAGTTTGAACATGTTTTTTTTACATTTTACGCCTTGTCCAAGGGTTAAAGACCACCTTTTTTACAATGAATATTGAAGTATATATGTAGCTGAAGGTGGAATGAGTGATAGGGAAGAAAGGCATAAAGAAGTGTTGATGATCTCTACACTCCAGGAACCAGTTGCTTGTCACTTACCTGTACTTCCAGGTAGATCAACATGGATTAAATTTCAGTATCCCCACTACCTATCCAATGACAAGTGTCTTCTCAGTCATGGAGGATGAACCCACTGAAGAAGTAATTTTCAATTGCGTTCCTGTTCTTTTTCAAGGGTTATTTGGGATGCAACATGGTGTGACGACTGCAGATGAAAGAAAAGTAAGAGAGAGAGTCTTGCTCTGCTTTCAGGTGGATTCATCTGAATTTAAAATACTGGGTTGTACCACCACTATGAACACCTTTAGTGTTTATTCAGAGTGCACTTGTGTCATGCATAAAACTGCACTCCACATATTTCTGCTCAAAGAGCAAAAAAGTGCTTATTTGTACCCTGGGTACCACTGGAACTATACTAAGGGGCCCAGTCTGCAGGCCAGTTTGGGTGAGATTTGGAGTGAGTGCTTATTTGCTCCCTTGGTTATCCTGGTACTACAGCAGGGTGACACCCCAATGTTTCTTTATATCTGTAACCTTGTTATGAGCTAAGGGGGCCCAGCCTGAAGGACAGTTAGGGGTAGATTTGGGGTGAGTGCTTATTTGTACCCTGGGTACCCCTGGTACTACAGCAGGGTGACTGTTATCCCAATGTTTCTTTATATCTGTAACCTTGTTATGAGCTAAGGGGGCCCAGCCTGAAGGACAGTTAGGGGTAGATTTGGGGTGAGTGATTATTTGTGCCCTTGGTACCCATGGAACTATAGGGTGAGGTTATGCCACAATATATATATATATATATATATATATATATAAATATATATATATATATATATATTATACTATAGTGCTTACAAGCTATTGTTGCAGTAATTCTACTGTACTGTGAATACAGTACCAAAATTCTTTAAGCGCACATGTCTGTACAATGACGAAGAGCCCAGCTATGGCTACCAAGTAATACGGCAGCACTAAATCTTCTTCTTGTAGGAGCAAATTAATTGATACTCAGTAATGATAGTGATGTGGCTTTAGACAGCTCAGTTAATCATTTTTGTCTTTTTCTCTCCCTGAGATGTTGATTTACTGTGTAATGTTAAATAAAGAGACATGAGCAGAGGATAAGGACAGAGTATATATTTGTTCTGCTCTGTTCCTTCATTTGATTCACAAATAACTCAATTCCACAGAACTTTGTAATTGTTGCTAAAGTGTAAAGTGTTCATGTTAATTATACTCATTGTTCATTTCACTGGATCAGTTTTAATTAAGCTAAACTCAACTATAAACTATAATAGGATAAGGATAATCTTAACCATGTAGTATTTTACAGACTGGCTGTTCGAGAAAGCTGCCATAATATTTGTTCATTTTAATTTGTTAATTTTATGCAATGTCCTGTGCTCTCCTCTTATCCAGATACCTACTATCCAGAAAGCTCCAAATTACAGAAAGGGCATCTCACTTAGACTCCATTTTATCCAAATATATAGGGTGTAATTTTTGCAGCGAAATTTGGCTCGTCACTACTATTAACATCTTCAAATAGTTCAAAGGACTTCTACATGAACTCAGCAGGTTTTAATTGTAAAAATAGTAAAATTATGAATTTTGAAGGGTCTGACTGTAATAAAACAAAATTGTGAGTTTTTATCAAAAATGTCAACCCAAAAATTTGAATTCAAAGCAGAAAGTAGTGTTCTGCCTATAACATAAGACATCCACTCACTCCAGCCTCTATAGATTACATTCTTGGCTAGATAACTACATTAGAAACTTTTTTTTTATTTTACCCAGTTTGTATTTTTACACTGACCAATTCCTTTAAGAGAGAAGGAAAGCTAAGCTGGCCTCTGACCATCTTGTGGTCAGGGAAATTCTGCCTCCAGTCCAAACATTTGGATCACAACAGTTGTAAATGCAGGCCACCCAATTGAGGACAGCATCAACAAGCTGATGTGAACCTCACCCTGAAGAGGTTTCAAAACCTGCCAGATAACAGTTGAGTAGGCCCACTGGAGGAACATTTACAAGACCCAATAAGCTGGGAGGTCTAAATTGGCAGTTTTTATCAGCTAGTGTAATGCCTTCTTTATTTAAAAAATTTGATGGCGACTCATAGAGCTGATGTCGCCCTACTGAAACAATAAAAAATGTGACTCACACCCATGTTATTGCTTTGTATAAAAAGTAATGAGCAAGCTTGAAAACATCACTCATCACATGCGCTTAAAATGGAGGAGAGTATATTTTTGTAATACAAGGACGCTATATTTCTATGACATATTTTCTATAGACATCATTGAGTTGTGCTAGCATACTTTCAGTAAAAATAAATAATTCAATAAAACATTATTACTCAATGACTACATTTCATGTAAATCTTACATGATTTTTGAATACCCTGTGGTTATTGTAGAACTTTTTGGGGACTGAGATCTATTTTTTCATTGTTACTAAAAACATAGGAACAATCCTCGCTGATAATAAGAGGGTAATGGCATGGTTACAAGAGGCAGAAAAGACTTACTTTTCAAGGATTTCTTTTAAAAAAAAAAGACAAAGACTAAAAATTGCTGTTTTATCAAGCAGTAAATTAACAGTCGTCAGAAGCAATACACATTGTGGAAGGTATTTATTTGTACCTTGCAACAGTGATTTGGGTAGAGGCAGAATGGTGTGATAATATGGATGGCTACTGTCTGTTCTCTTTTAAGTTTATATTCTTCTCCTCAAACCCATGGAGATATATATAAACAAGAGGGAAGGGTGAAACTTTGTTTTTTGCCCACACCACTTTTTTTTTATGATAACTTTTTGACGCATGGAGAAGAAAGTAGGGAATAAGCAAAATTATTTTTGTCACATTTCAAAATTCAAAAGAACCAGAGCATTGTGTCAGGATCTGCAACCCGTGTCTGTAGCCACCTGGACCAATTGGGTTCCTGGCATTAGGTAGACTATTAGACAGCAGAAGAATGCAAATTTTTCCTGCAGCAGCAAAAGAGAAATTTGGCAAAACACAATAGTTGCATCCAGGGCTGCCATCAGAAATCACTGGGGCTTCAGCTGCTAATTCAGCCACTCAAGGCGGGGCCCCAGCTGATTTGAGAAGTGCTGTATGGCCAGGCCCCCATCTTTAAAACTACTAAAGAGACCATAGAGCTTAGGAGTCAGAAAAGTTCCTATAGGTGATAGTCCTAGGTTTCTAAATTATTCCTAAATTTCTGAGACATAAGCCAGTACTCTAGTACTTGGACCTATAACTACATAAAAGGGGCTGCTATGGGATCTCTTATCCAGCAACCCATTCCTAAGCTCCTAATTATGTAAAGGTTGTCTCCCATAGACTCCATTTTAATCAAATCGTTAAAAATTTTAAAAATGATTTCTTTTACTCTGTAATTAGTGATAAGTGAATACATTTGGCAGGTGCAAATTCACAGCAAATTTCCACATTTTGCTGCTGGCAAATAAATTAGTGAAACTGGCAACAAAAAATCTGCCGCATCAAAATAATTTGGGCACATAAAAATTGTCATGCATCAAAAGTATTTGGACACTCGTTGACTTTAATGCATTTGGACAAAATAGGCTCACATATAAAAATCTCCCGCACATCAAATATTGATGTGCATCAAAATAATTTTGACGCCCAATGACTTCAATGGGTTCAGCTAATTTTTCACCATTTTGCAGTAAATTCGCAAATTTTTTGGCAAAGCGAAATTGGACAAATTCGCCAATCGCTATCTGTAATAATAAAACAGTACCTTGTACTTGAGCCCAATAATGGACCCATATTGATGGCAAAACAATTCTGTTGGGTTTATTTAATGTTTAAATGATTTTTTTGTACCTTTAAGATATGGTGATCTAAATTACGGAAAGATCCATCAAACTCTATGTCTCGAGCATTCTGGATAACAGGTTCCATACATGTATTGTATGTTGCCTATATAAGGGTTGACATGGCTACTAGAAATGGCCTTTTTAGTAGCTGCCAATGGCATATTGTCTATTCCATGTTTCCATGTGTATGCTATTTTCTCTGAAGGAGCAATGGTTAGTAGACACTAGGTCCCTGGTTTGTTGGGCTCGAGATGTGGGAAAGTATATTTTCTTAAATGGATTGTTAAGCTTTTAGTATGATGTAGAGAGTGATATTCTGAGACAAATTGCAGCTGGTTTTCAGTTTGTATTATTTGTGGTTTTGGAGTTATTAAGTAGGCAGATCTCCAGTTTGCAATTTGAGCCAAATTACAATAGCAACCATACACTGATTTGTACAAGAGACTGGAATATGAATAGGAGAGGCCTGAATAGAAAGATGAGTAAAAAAAAAAGTAAAATGTGTTATAATAAATAAAGTACCTCCAAATATGAGGATATAAGAAGTAATCTTGGCGTTCTATGACCTTTATAGCCTTTGGCTTTGTGCTTTATATGGTCATGGAACTTATAATATCCTTATATTTTACAATAGGGGTATTTTATTCAATTTATAATAATGTATAATAATCATACAGTATATTATTACACTAATACCTTTAGCAACCATTTCTAAAATTCTTTAGAATTTTTTTACTTAATATTTTTATTTTCTCACATTATATATATATATATATATATATATATATATATATATTTAACCACTAACTAAGCGGGGGTGCAATGAGGATGTGTCCACAAAATTCACACAGACAAATACAGGGTTTCCTCTGCACTCAACCCATTATTAATATATTAAGGACATTGAAACATGTGCCTTAAGATACTAAAATGCTTTACCTTTGAAACAAAACAGTCAGTGTCCGACTGGCCCACCAGAATACCAGGAAACCTCCCAGTGGGCCAAGGTGTCAGTGGGCCCTCATGCTGCTAAACTTTTGGCCTATTTCATGGCCATTCCCTATTTCTATGAGAACAAAGAGGCTAAATAGATGGAATAATTGATTATAGTATGTAAAGAAAACAAACCAGGGGAATAGAGGTTGAGTGAGGAGATGAAGAATATTAGTACTGAGAGTGGGCCCCTGGTCTAAGGTTTTATGGTGGGCCCTGGTCTAAGGTTTTTGGGTGGGCTCCTGGTGTCCCAGTCCGACACTGAAAACAGGGATTGTTTATACAGGAGCAGTGTCCGGCTCCCTGTTGTAGCCCCCACCCTTCCCAGCTGTAGTCAGGTGATCCCACTGGTAGCTAATATATTGATAATGGGTTGAGTGCAGAGGACCTCCACTTAATGTTTTTAAAAATTAGTGGTGATCAGGTGATCACAACTTTCCCTAGTTATATATATATATATATATATATATAATTTTTTTTAAGTGGCACTATATATATATATATATATATATATATATATATATATATACAGTATAGATATGAAATTACAGGCTTGTGAATATCAAGTTGATATTAATTTCTGAAATAGTTTGGAATGCATTAACCTTCAAGGGAAATTAAACCAATTAAGAAAACTTACAAGGTCTCGTCTATCTGGTTGTGCTGGTAATCTGGCGTACTGTACATTACGTGATGGGAATCTACAAGGCACATAGTCGGGTTGATGATGCTTTACTTATTGTCCACATTTTCCTTAATGTGTCTATGTTATTCCCCTGCATAAAATCTTGAAAAAGCAGGAAAATAAAGGGCAAGTGGGTGGGTGGGGGTGATTGTTTGAACAATAGTGAACTAAATATAAGTCCTCATATTCCACCAGAGCTGAAGTGGGTATTATGTGATTTGTTGCCTGATGCAAGCATTACGATATGAGAAGCGTATAAATTGGCCACCTTTGCTGTCAAGTCAATTTGGCTCTCAATATTTGTGCTATGTGGCACTGCAGCTGATTTAAATAATTAGTAGTATGGCACAGTTTTAGCATCAGAGGCAGCGGTGAAATGAGCCGGCTTCTGAAAATCAGTTCTGAATAATAAAATATCATTCTAGTTACACAGTCCCTACGAAATGTATGTAGCTCTGGTAATGGAATATCATAAACAATTTAAAGGGAAGGTGCACGTGGTAGCATAGTGTGGGACACACTAATCAGGTTTGGTGCATCTTAAATTAATGTTTTTTGTTTAACCCTGCATGGACATATAATATGAGAATAATATAATTATTATAAGAATATACAAAATAATTACAAGAATAATAATTAAAATGAGAATCAACTGCATTTTTATAGAACATAAATGTTAGTTTTAAGGTGAGATTTGTGGTTAAGCCTTCCTGTGGTTGAGTCCCACCAAGAGGTCAAACTACTCAATAAAATATTTTCCTTACCCCCATTCACTTATTCTATCCATTCAGTCTTCTCCACTTCTTATCCTCTATCTACAGAAGGGAATGACAATGACCTAACAGAAGCATGCCTGGACCGTGAAGAGTAACCATGTGGAATTTTATCTTTTTCTTTTGTAAAGACCACTGGTAAAACAACAGCAAAAAATTATTCAATGCAAGTAAAATAACAAAAATGCAGTTCCAAAGTCCCACAAAATTCAATCCACCAGCCAAAGAAAAGTTAATGTAAATCATGGCTGAAGTACTGAAGAAGTAGAAACAATGTGCAGGAATTCTTTTTTCTCTTTATGAAGATTTAACTCCAAGCTTTACCTTGTGGCTATTTTTATGCTCCTATTGGCCCAGCCTTCCAACAAGTCCCCAGAAACTTCTTAAAACCTGGGTGCCTGGATTATCCCCCCTTTGCCAATTGTTCTTATTCTATTCCCCTTTTGTCATTCCCTTTTCTGATTCCCAGTCTAACCTGGGTGTTTTTTTTCTAGTCCTAAGTGGAAGTGGTGGAAGGTAGATTCCAACAAATTCCTACAATGTGATACATAGGGTGTAGGGTGTTAATTACTACTTTAATGTGACAGTCCTCCAATGACTTAATATTTGAGACCCACACCTAACTTCATGGAAAATAAAGGATGCAAATGTATCCTGCACAACTTGAGCTGTGAATTAGCTTGATACTTGGTTCATCCATAATGGCAGCACATAAAATTTCTTTCATGAAGTTGCAAAAGGTTTCCTCAATCTACACAATAAGTAGATAACATTTAATCATGGGTGCTCAAAAGTTGAACACTAGCTTCACACGACTGTGAAATATGTCAGTGTAGTTAGACCAAAAGACCTAAACAGAAAGATACGTTATAAAGAATAAGGATTGAAAGAGTCTTTGTGATTTACAAATATAGCAGGTTAGAGAGTTGCACAATAGAAGGACAAATAATTCATAAAAAGACCAGATGGTCCTACAGTATCAAAGTCCACAACACACTAGTACAATAAGCCTAAGACTTTTTCAAGAATTGTTTGGGAGGTGGTATCTGCTTTATATGAATGGAGGAATAAAATATTAGAATGGGTTTAAAGATTTTAGTGAGCTGCCAATAATTCATTGCATCCCCACTCATCAATTATTTCTGGTTTTCTGTGACTTACTGCATTTCTGTAGCAGGGAGCAATCACTTACCTTGACATTTCTATGGCAGGAGGATTGACACAGAATTATGACTTTAATCCCACATAAGCTCTAAAGTACTTAATAGAACTTAATATCAGTAATCAGGAGCGATACAGACCGGACTTGCAGAAAATTTCTCATCTCGTTATGTCTCATAAAGCAGCCCCGAGTGTATCGTTCCACACAGCTCTAGAGGCTCCCATTCTGTCTGATGAATTCAATGTCCCCAAGTTAAAAGGCAAGAAGAGAATAGATGAAATTGGCTCTTCTACTGCAATAAACTAGAAGAAATGTCACCTTTGAGAATTAACTGTTTCTTTATCGAGAAGGAGACCATGAATAAGCACTAAAAAGACTGCCAAGTGCATTGTGACCATTGGACAGATCTTCATTTAGGTTAGTGATAAAGTAATGTTTTTATCTGTTTCTGGATATTTTGAGGCTAGAACTATGAATTAAGATTCACATCAGACCAGCTGGAAAAATATACTGATTTGATAAATAATTAGCCTGAAGGAGCAATGCATTAGATTTGGCATCAACTGAGGGTGATTCGATGTCACACTGATTTGATTCTACTATTGCTTAATTATTTCTCCTTTGTGCATGTAAAATTAAAATATTAAGAGGTGAATGTGTATTCATTTGCCCTTTCTCCCTATTGCTTTGAGCTTATGACTTTGTAATTTAAGCTTTGCAAAAGTCCATAACCCCATCACTGTATTAGAATTGCAAAAAGTTCACTGGGATAGTGGCCTTCAAGGCATAGGAAAGTCGTATGATGTAATTCAAGTTGTAGTCAGTCAGAAATGATCAAATCAAGAATTTTAGAGGCTCAGTATTAACAAGGACAAAACTCAGGGTGACTGATATTCTGATCATGGAGAACATACTGTAAACCTATGGCAGCATAGGTATTTCCCTGTACTTATCCACTAGGTTTCCTTAAAGATTGTAGAGAGAAAAACTATACCAAATTAAACAATAGTAAAACTTATTACATAGTAAATGAGGTTGAAAAAAGCCAAGTCCATCAAGTTCAACTTTTTGTCCAAGGGAAGCCTGTCTAACCTCTAGATAAGTGATCCCCAACCAGTGACAACATTTTGCTCTCCGACACCTAGGATGTTGCTGCCACAGCCCCCATTTTTTAATTCCAGGCTGTTCAGCTGTCTCTGAAATAAAACTTGAAATGATTTGGCTACCCTGAGGACAGTCCTAACAAATTCTGTTTATCTGAATTTACAGTAGTCAATGATTCTCAAACATCTAAAAATGGAGCACTGTTGACAATAACCTTTATCTCCTAAACCACACCCAATACAGACTCTTCCACCTCTTATCAGAGGGAAAAACCATAAACAGAGATGGTTATCATGAAGAAGTTGCAATGTAAGCAATATTGAAGTTGTACTTTTTTTGTATTGATGTTATATTTGCTTTTGTTTTCTACATTGTACACCTTTCTACACTGGCAGTTGTATTACTATGCAGGTGTTCGAGCAACTTTAAAACCATAAAATTGTAGAAAATAATTGGTTCTTTATCACAAATCTTCCCATTTAGTCCTTTTCCTTTCGCATTTAAGCCTATATTGGGCTGTTTTAATTTAATTTAAAATGAACAAAACGGTTACAAGAAATACAAAAAAAGCCAACTAAGTGTGTATTACAATGAATCATTACTTATTGTGTGGCCTTGACTTCTGTCAGAGTCCCTGCTCTAAAATTTTAATTAGAAGTTGTCTGTAGGCTTTAATAGGATAGTTAAGGTCAAGACCAGACAGGAAACATTTCTCACAATGTTTTTAACATAATGAGAATTTTTTTAACGTGCCTGCTCAGTGCCGGTATGGAGAGAAAATGCAGTTCCTAGAGGAGAAAGAGTCAGTGGGCATCGTGGTGGGAGGCTAATCTCTATAGATGATCATAGAATATCATGAATGAAGATTGCTATAAGATTTTTTTTTTAGATTATTGGTGCACCACCTACTGGAAGTCTTCTCCATACTCCATGATCATGCAGTTCAGAAAAGTTTTGCCAAAAACTGAGAACCCCTGCATGGTTCTGGCTTAAGTATATGTAGTTATTTAGCGATAACCCAGCAGCAAACAATATAGTGCTTAAAAAGTTCAGATATATGAATAAACTCAATAACTTTACTAAATTCAACATGTGACTATCAAGTCTACCACTAATCATGGTAGAATCGGTATACAGAAGAAGCAAAACATGAATCGATTGGTCCATAGTATTTCTCTAATTTTCAGCATCATGAACTATACAGCATGTTTATTGGTTTGTACGCTGGTAGCAGTTTCACTAATCTATTCTAATGACAAACCCTTAATTTGGGTTCTTGATGGAAAAGTAAACACTACAGCATGGGTTAGACCATATGCTTACGATTTTTCTTGCTTAGATGAAAAGCTCAGCCTAAGAAAGATGTAGTTGGGGTGTGCAACTAATTGATCGCTAATTTGCTCAAGGTCCATCAGGAATGTTTGTCCTACTCAACTGAAACTATTACTTTATAAATGGCCAAATTTGTCCTGCCAATAAGCTAATTCTGTGTTCATGATAAATTGCACTGACATGAGAGAGCCACATTAGTCGAAGATCTGAGATTCCAATCAATCTATTCTTAAAAGGTATATGAAATATGTTCATTAAATAACCAATGCTACTCTTTACCTATACTACATGAGCATACCTGAAGAATAAAGCTTTACAAAATTCCTCCATGGAGATGATAAACCTACTGAAGAACATCATTTGGCAGAACAAAAAAATGCAAACAGTAATTCAGTTAAAAAATTATGTTTCACCTTTTGTTCCCATGACCTATGGCCTCCTAAAGCTTTTTATCACCTTTAAAAATAGGTCATGTGCAATGCATTTAACACTCTTTTTTTCCCCAGCAAAATACATTAACTGTAGAGCCTCCATGGTAAGACTTGTATAGCCTATGCCACCAAAGAGGAACCCATCTCAATGATGCAACTGCAGGTTGCAGGGTAATTCACTATAATTTACTACAAAATAGAGATGTTGCCAAAGCATATGTAAAAAAAGAAAGGAAATGATTAATTTCATATCTAGAAAGAAGAGGCACCTCAGCAGTATGCATTCTTTTGACAGCACAAATATGTTCTTGTCAGGTGATGAGGACTTGACATGGAATATAACAGACGGATGATGCATCTGAGATTAACGCAACACATCAATCAGGATACATTAAGTGCCATTATCTATCCATTTTCAGTAAATACCTGGCTCTGCTGGAAACGTTGCTAATACTGCAAGGCCTTCTTAGATGCACAGGGGAGCTTTGTTTGGAAACATTCTGATGTGACTTGAATCAATAAAACCCAAGATATTCAAAAAGGTGCCTTGTGTATACACTGAATTACAAGTGATACTTCAATAGCTCTTTGAACATACAGTGTGTATTAGAATTCCACAATATTTCATTCAGCCTCGACAATTCCTCCATACTTTTGTCAATATGATTCTTGCCAAGGGTTCCACATGCCGTATTTTGTTTAAAGGTCCACATAGTGTTTGCCATCATGTTATAGCCACATATTCTTTCATTCATATTTTTTTTCAATCAAGACAGGGCTGCTTTTTTTGAGCCAGAAAGAGAATAGAGGCAGTCGTTCAAGAGCCTGGACAAACTTTGACCTTACCGAAAAAAAATTGTTGTGAAAGAAAAAAAGAAGGGAATTTGGAGCACCCCTAGAGATTGGATATGGACTATATCCCATAGATTGTCTTCATCAGGAATGTTGGAAAGTATGATGTCCAAAACCTGTATTCTTAAAGGGTGAGTATGGTGCTAAGAACCAACATTGAAATAAGGATACATCCACTGTGTCTCATGACTTTAATTTAAGGACCCCCTGGGTCACACATCCTGGCAAGATACTAAATGCCATGGTTTAAAGGGTTTATTGTTTTAATAACTCAAAAAGTAGAATTTCACATGGCTTATCTGTGCTTTTGCTTTTGAGCCATAGACCACAAAGTGCACTACCACTGTTCAAGAACAGTGATAAATCAAGGTTGTCCTTCTTGTATCTGTGTTTGAGCCAACCACAGAGCTGGAGGCCAACTATTTTTAAATGATACCAAAGTCTCTTAATGAAAAGGAATCCGCGAATAAATACATTTCAAATAAATAATTAGTGGTTTTCCAAAGAAAATAACAAAAAAATTATATTAATCTCATCATGAAAATAAAGAATTCCTCCTATTTCACAACACTCACATTTCATTGTTACTGGCCGTTTATTTAGGCAGTGATTCTGGGATTCTAACCATGGAATTTTTCCCCTTTTTGATTCCCAGTGATACAATACAAATGAAAAGCCAGTGGAGAGAATTGAGTTATGGAATTTATCTTGGAAACCTTGTTTAGAAAAATCTCAGAGTTTATGTTTTCCAGTTCTTCAAAACTCATTGGGAATGGTTTTATGAAGAACACTGGGAATCACCTGTTTTTGAATTGTGTGTCCAGAACATCCCATCTCTGTATTATTGTATTAATACATATGGGAAGGAGCTACCATATTTCTTCTTCCCTAAGACCGTACAGTATAAGGGTATAGCTAACCAATGCCCAGAACATTCCTTCTCTGTATATTTGTATTTATACATATGGGAAAAAGGTTGCATATTGCTTCCCTTACATGGTACAGTATGAGGGTATAGCTTATTGTGTGCCCAGAACATTCCTTCTCTGTATGTTTCTATTTATACAAATGGGAAGAAGGTGCAATATTATTTCCCTTAGACAGTACAGTAGGAGGATATAACTTATTGTGTGCCCAGAACATTCCTTCTCTGTTTATTTGTATTTATACAAATGGAAGCTGCCTTATTTTTTCCCTTAGACAGTACAGTATGAGAGTATAGTTTATTGTGTGCCCAGAACAGTCCTTCCCTGTATATTTGTATTTATACAAATCGAAGGGAGCTCTCAGATTGTTTCCCTTAGAGACAGTAAATAAAAAGACACTAATAAAACAATGAAATATTAAGTTAAAAGAAGGATGACAGTAACTCTTTAATACTACACTCCCCAATGCTTAAATAACAGTTAAAATCATTGTGATACTTAACATGCAAATAGCCTTAATGTTCCATATTGTATGTCAACAACCACATTAACTTTCAACCAACAGCAACGTATCATTGTTTCATAATTTGCGTTTGCTAAGGTCGAACAGCGCTCTTCGTGCAACGATGAAAACCCGGGATTCTTAGCGGGAACAAAATGAAAAGTGATTAACTGAATTTTAATGCGGACTGGGAGACCTATTGATTTTCAGTGCAATAAAAATTCTATCCCTGGAGGGTCGTGCATTAGGCAAACACCGAATATCACTCGGTGTGTTCTCTCTACCTTAGGAAATCTGCTGAGCCTAGCGACATTTCACTCAGTATTAATGCGGGAATGTGATTTCCTTCTCATCATTCTGACTTTTATTGGCAAGTGCAAGCATTACAGTATTGAGTGTATAATATTGCCATTAAACAAGGTCCAATAACTGCACTGTGCTCAAATTCCTTGCCAGCTTTTATTTCACTACTGCACAAAGATTTGTGAAGGCGTCCGATTGTTGTAGGATTTGTAATGGCGATTATTCCAGGAACAGGGTAATTTATGGCATTTTCTAAAAGATGATTACAATATACAAATTGCAGCAGCAGGTAAGTCGTTGCTAGTAATGGATAGGGCTTGTAGGAATAACAAGAGTGGAGAGCAAAGCCAGAGGCACAGAGCATATTTAGAAGACTAAGGGACCCATTTATTAAACCTCAAATTTTCTGGTGAAGTTTTTAAAGGGTAAACCCTTGAATTTTTAAATGTTAAAAATCCAAATCTGAAAATACTCAATTTTAAACCTGTTGAGGTCATGTAGACATCAATGGCAGATATACCTAAAAATGTTTCTTCAAATCATGAACTGCGCTGGATAATCTCAGTTTCTAGTCCGATAATCAGATAAAGTAGAGGTTTCGCAGAGACAATTCTATTAAGTCAAGATTTTGTTGTGTCGATCAAACGATTATAATTGGCATTTTATTTTGACACAACATTTTTTTGTTTTGACTTTTTCAACAAGAAAAACTCAAGTTTTATTAAATAATCCCCTTAAAGTGGACCCGTCACCCAGACACAAAAATCTGTATAATAAAAGTCCTTTTCAAATTAAACATGAAATCCAATTTCAAATTTTTATTAAACCATTCATAGCTGTTTTAAGCTTGTTTAAAAATCTCAGCTGTCAATCAAATATTGTCTGCCACTCCTCTATGCCTTAGGCAGATAATTACTTTCACTTTCCATTCAGCACTTCCTAGATGCCACTGCTCCCCACACATTCCCCCAGTTCTCTTAACCATTTAATTGTGTAGCCAGGACATGGGGATAGACATCGGGTCCCCCATTGTGGTGCACAAACAAGATTCTGAGATGATACAAGGCTTGTCTTAATAACAGTGTCCACAAAATGGCTCCTGCCTGCTTGTTATAATTATGAATTCCCAGACTGAAGAAAACAAGATTAAAATCATTTATATAGTGTAATTAATGTTCATTTTGCTTGACCAATGTGATAAAATATGATTTTGAATATTTTTTTGGGGTGACGGGTCCACTTTAATGCCATAGACATGGCCATTTTGCATAATTGTAGTTGATGTGCTATGGTAATAGGTTGGTTGCACTTTATTTGCATGATTGTACTTACTCTTGCATTCACGTAGAGGGTCTTCTATATACTTCTTTGTAGTCCTGTTCCTTTCCAGTCTCAGAGTGCACTGCCATTTATACTAGAAGTTTGCCAATATGAGTATCTCAAGCAAAAAGCCTATTGCACCTGATGAGTCATTTCATCTTAATCTCATTATACTTATTGTGTCACTGATACATACCTTAATTGTTGTTTGAAGAATCTAAAGAATAAAAAGATGGAATGTTTTGATGACTATAAATTGAATGGGAGAAAGGCACTAGACCTACCTACAAGGACTACACACATTCTGTTGTGCTGTGGGTATCACTAAGGCAGTAATCCCCAACCAGTAGCTCGTGAGCAACATGTTGCTCTCCAACCCCTTGGATGTTGCTCTCAGTGGCCTCAGAGCAGATGCTGATTTTTGAATTCCAGGCTTGGAGGCAAGGCAAAAAAACCAGGTGTCCTATGAAACAGAGGTTCCTGTAGGCTGTCAGTCCACATAGGGGCTACAAATAGTCATTTACAACCCTTATTTAGCACTACCCAGGAACATTTTTCATGCTTGTGTTGCTTCCCAACTCTTTTTACATTTAAATGTTGCTCATGAGTGAAAAAGGTTGGGGACCCCTGCACAAGGTATTTAGCAATATAGTTACATAGTTAAATTGAGTTGAAAAAAGACAAAGTCCATCAGGTTCAACCTCTCCAAATTAAAACCCAGAATACACACACCCATCCACACAAACCATATATGCCCATAGCTATACTAATTGTAGAGTTTAGTATCAAAATAGCCTTTGATATTATGTCTGTCCAAAAAATCATCCAAACCCCTCTTAAAAGCATCAACAGAATCAGCATCACAACATCACCCGGCAGTGCATTCCACAACCTCACTGTCCTCACTGTGAAGAACCACCTACTCTGTTCCTTTAAATGAAAGTCCTTTTTTTCTAGTCTGAAGGGGTGGCCTCTGGTGTGGTGATCCTCTTTATACCCTCATAATTTAAGTCTTCCATCCCTCTAACCAGTTTAGTTGCACTTAGTCTCTGCACTCTCTGCAGCTCATTTACATCCCTCCTAAGGACTGGAGTCCAAAACTGCACTGCATACTCCAGATGAGGCCTTACTAGGGATCTATAAAGAGGTATAATTATGTTTTCATCCCTTGAGTTTATGCATTTTTTTATGCAGGACAGAACTTTATTTGCTTTAGTAGCTACAGAATGACACTGCCCAGAATTAGACAACTTGTTATCTATAAAAACCCCAGGATCCTTCTCACTTAAGGAAACTCCCAACACACTGCCATTTAGTGTATAACTTGCATTTATATTATTTTTGCCAAAGTGCATAACCTGCATTTATCAACATTGAACCTCATTTTCCAGTTTGCTGCCCAGTTTCCCAACTTAGACAAATCACTGTGCAAAGTGGCAGCATCCTGCATGGAACCTATAGTTCTGCACAATTTAGTATCATCTGCAAAAATAGAAACCGTACTTTCAATGGCCACATCCACGTCATTAATAAACAAGTTGAAAAGCAAGGGACCCAGTACAGAGCCCTGCGGTACCCCACTAACAACACTGGTCCAATTAGAAAATGTTCCATTTACCACCACTCTTTGTAGTCTATCTTTTAGCCAGTTCTCTATCCAGGTACAAATACTATGTTCCAGGCCAACATTCCTTAATTTAACCAGTAACCTTCTGTGTGGCACTGTATCAAATGCTTAAGCGAAGTCTAAGTAAATCACATCCACAGCCATCTCAGAATCGAGGTCCCTGCTTACCTTCTCATAAAATGAAATTAAGTTAGTCTGGCAAGATCCTTTTTATCTATGTCACACTCAAATGTAAGAAGAGTTGGGGAGAAACACAGGCATGAAATATATTCCTGGGTGGTGTCGAATAAGGGCTATGATTGTTTTTTTCGTAGCCCCTATGTGGACTGGCAGCCTACAGGAGGCTCTATCTGGCAGAACAACTTGTTTTAATACAACCAAAACTGTCCTCCAAGCCTGGAATCAAAAATAAGCGAGGCCACTGACAGCTTCCTTTAGACAATAAGAATATTTCCAGTGCTAAACTAACTTGTAACCTAGCACACAGTCCTTACTGATGTAGTGATGAAGATGCCGCAGTGCAAGAAAGTTGCGTCATTAAAAGACCTTTGACTTGGCCAAGAATAGAATAGTTTACGCCGAAACGAACACGCAAATGTGTTTGTCTGTTCAAACATAGAAGGTGCACCACCTTATTATCTAGTGAGCAAATTCCAACCATTAAAAACAGAGACAATTATGTCTAAGTATTTAGGCGGAGGGGAGAGAGAGAAAACAAATCACACTATGCTTTCAACTTGTATATTATTAGCAGGTCTTGTTCATAATCTTATTATTGCAGGCCCAAGGCAGATCTAAATACCATGACTTCTTAAGACCATGAAGAGCCTCGATTTGTATTGGAAAAAAAAACAGGATCATCTACTCGGAAGACAATGACATTAGTAGACTAAACCTTCCCTGTAGCATCTTCAACACTTGCTCTCTTGACCGACTATAATGGTATTTTCTCTGGTTTCCAGTGCATTTTATGTCAGTTGCTTGCATATATTTACACATGACATATTTATCGTAGGAGGGTTGACCACCTAATCAGCAAACTCTCTCTGAAACAAATAGCTTTTTATCTCTAATCTGACCTCATAATTAGCATCTTCCCCAGCCTGCATTATAAACAGATTTAGAAATGCAGTTAACAGTCACGCCTCCAATTCTTGGGACTTGCCTGGTACGAGATAAAAAAAAAAGTAAAACAGAAATCCCAAAAAAAGAGTGATCGGCATTTTCCCTATGGAATACGATACAGAAGAATTCAGGGCTGTCTGCAGGCAAGAATTGGTAAATGATTCTGCTCAAGACTTTAAACAATTTCATGCTGTGGGATTCTGCCGTCTTGTAGGCTTAACATATGCACTTAGTTATTCGCTGTGGTTTTTCTTTCCCTTTTATCCCCCCCACCCCCCAGGCCCTTGTTGCTTGAAGCCTTTTAATGTCAGAACCAATGTAATCACAAAGCGAATATACTAAAAATGAAATCTGAAAACGATTCCTGGAGAAATACGACGTCTCAATGTAGATTATACAGGCCCGGCGGCTCATTATGACCCCGTGTCTTTATACATTAGAAGTGCTACTTAAAAGGAAGGGAGTCATAGAAATAGAGAGCTGGGGAATGAGCTGGGCTATAACTGTAGAAAGATATTTTACTGGAAGGTATGAATGTTATGGATAACAGAGCGCTGGATATTAATAGGGTCTGATGATGTTATTGGTGGTGATGTAACCCATCAGCTTTGCATAGTATCTAAAGGGAACATAAACATTTTATATAAGAATAGAGAGAGGTCATGGTTTATTAAAATATATATATATATATATATAACAGGTCTTGTTTGTACATATATTGCACTACAGTCAATATATGTAATAATAATAGATGCCATACCTTGATTTATAAAGGTATTGAATTACATTTTTTTAGTTAGGAAAATGCAAGGGAGAAGCAAGTGACAAGCAATTGTCTACTATAATTTCATTTAAAGCACCTCATTTAAAGCATAAAATGAATGAGGTCATTTATTAAAATCCAAATTAATTTCACTGTTTGAATAAATAATAAGATCAAACTACGAATCCCCGATTTGACCTCATTTATTAATTAAAATTAATTGGATAGGGGAAAAAACTGATAAAATCAAGCAAAAACCTGAATCATCCACATTTTCAGGTTTTTGCCAGAAAACCCTGAATTTTTCAGATTACGGGCCTAAACGTAGTGCAAACCACAATATCTTCAAATTGAGATGGGGAAATCTCCCATTGACTTATACAGGAACTCGACAGGTCTGAGATGGATTCGGATTCAGGCTTTTTGCAGCATTGACATATAATAAATTGTTCAAAATAAGATTTTTGCCTCAAAAGTCCGAACAGATACATCTGTGGTCTAGTAAATACCCCCTAAATGTTATCCTTTTAGCCCCTTATTTCACCCTTAAAGGAGAAGTCTACCCTCCCTGCGCAAAACCCCTCCCCCCCGGGCAAATGCCCCTAAGTTGCTACTTACCCCTTGGCGCAGGTCCTGTCCATGTAGTTTGCAGGCGCCATCTTCTCACCAGCCGTCTTCTTCCTGGATTCTTCGGTGCATGCGCAGCAGGAGCATTTACCGGTTCAGTTCTACAGCTCATGCGTCGAAAGACATTAGGTTTCAATTGGAAAACTTTGTGACTTTCGGCGCATGCGTCGTACAGCGGAACCGATAAATGCCGCCAAACGCAGATGGATCCAGGAAGAAGACTGAACGAGAGAAGATGCAAACTTCATGTACAGGACCTGTGCCAAGTGGTAAGAAGGAACTTAGGGGCATTTGCCTGGAGGGGGGGGGGGTTTGCGCAGGGAGGGTAGACTTCTTTAAAAAAGTATTATTTTTAATTTTAAATCCTAAAGTAGGAATATGAGGCTTTGGTAGGTTGTGCGTAGGAGCTGGAGGCATGTATGTTATGCAGGTGTCAGAGAAGAAAATAATCTACCTGAGCCCACCCTCAGATGAAGTCACTTCCTTGTTTATCATGACTTCATGGGTTATATTGGGTAGCAGGGTTGAATGGTTTAAGATAGAGGTTGTGGATCTAGTTGATTATCCCTACACGGTTGACTAGTTCATGCAGAGGGTAAACATTTTCTTACACCACAGGGCAGATGAGCAACTTTCTACCATCTTCCTGCTGTGTCTGTAACTACTACCATTATTCTTACACCTTAAAGGGATTGTTCACTTTTGATTTAACATTTAGGGGGTTATCAAAGGTCAAGTTATTTTATACCTTTAACACAGGGGTCCCCAACTGGCGGTCCCCGGCCCAGAAAAAGGCCACGGACAGTCCTGACCTGGGCCACCAAAATGAATGCGGCATGCCCGAACTGGATGCCGGTGTGCCCAAATTGGAAGGTGGCATTCCCTAACTGGGTGCCGGTGACCATAATTGGCCGCCAACCCCCCATCCAGATACCCCTCCCAACCCCCTCGGTCCTTGCAAAAACTTTTGCTGCTACACCTGTCCCCTGACCAAAAAAGGTTGGGGACTCCTGCTTTAATAAACAACTTTAATAAAAAACATGAATGGAAAACTCTTCCGAGAGTTCAGGGTTATCAACCCAAAAACTGAAATTAATCTAGTTTTTCGTCAAAACCCACAGAAAAAATCATGCAGGCTATTAGCTTCAAATGGATCAAGGGACCTCTGCCATTGACTTCTACATGACCTTAACATGTTTTATTGTATTTAGGTGTATGTTCAGATTCAAGCTATTTCCAGGGTTGGGGTATAATAAATCTAAAAAAAAAGTGTAACTTTTTTTTAAATTTTTGACCAAAAAAAAATAACCTCAAAAACTCAATCCTTAATACATCTGCACCTTAGTATGATGTAAAGAGTGATGTTCTGTGACCATTTGCAATTTGTTTTCATTTTTTATTGTTTTTATTTAGGTTTTTATTCAGCAGCTCTCCAGTTTGCATTTTCAGCAGTCTGGTTGGTAGGGTCTAGAGCAGTGATCCCCAACCAGTAGCTCGTGAGTAACATGTTGCTCTCCAACCCCTTGGATGTTGCTCCCAGTGGCCTCAAAGCTGGTGCTTATTTTTGAATTCCAGACTTGGAGGCAAGTTTTGGTTTCATAAAAAACAGATGTCCTGCCAAACATTCTCTCCTGTAGGCTGCCAGGCCATTTAGGGGTTACCAAAAAGCCAATCAGAGCTCTTATTTGACATCCCCATGGACTTTTTCATGCTTGTGTTGCTCTCCAACTCTTTTTTTTAAATTTAAATGTGGCTCACGAGCAAAAAAGTTTGGGGACCCCTGGTCTAGATAAACCCAGCAACATGCAGTAATTGGAATAAGAGACTGGAACATGAATAGGAGAGGAGGGCCTGAATAAAAAGTTGTTTAAATTTGGCCATTCTATAACATTATATTATAAATTTACCACTCATTTAATTTGAAGGACTATGCTACTAAATCCTTGCATGCTTAGTAACTGTGTTGTGGCTTTCTTCCTTGAGCCTGGTTTTTTAAGTAGAGCCTGTTCAGTTGGTAATCGCAATGTTTCCAGGTATTAGTGGGTCTCCCAATTAAATTCCTCCAGAGCGTCCATTTTGTATTGTTTCAGGCTTCTTCATATCCATATAATAAAGCAAATAACAGCTCTTGTATGTTGCTCTACTACTAGCTTATCCAATCAATGGAAAACTCAAAATAGGTGAAAAAAAAAAACGAATAGGAAACGCGGTAGCAATGGTCGTTTTAAATTATCAATTAGAACCTACATTCTGCCTATGAGTTAATGCCCATTTTGCAGGAAACGCGTTAGGCTACACATGTCCTAATAAATGCTACTGCATTTACTATTAGTGGGTCTTTTTCACCTATTTAGAGTTTTCTCATTTTACCCTTCTTTGTGATGAGACTGATGGTAAAAGCGATGGTAAACTTTATTTGTATACTCCTTAGGAGCAGACATACATGCCATTGTTTATTTACCCAATCAATGTCCTAAATTGAGTTACAGGGGGTCACGCATTGCTGACCTACAACCTACACTGTTACACCACCATAAAATGCCTATTTGCATCATAAACAAATCATCACACTGAATGATTCACCGATTCAATGATTCACTGCAGAAATCAAGGAATTCAACGATTCACTGCTGAAACAAAAGTTATTTATTTTGTCATGCAATCAAATTAAAAAAAAAAAAAAATTATAATAAATTATTTAATTTTCATCTGCCTCCAGGTTTATGTTGTTCCCAAACTTTGCATACAGCTGGACTTTAAGGTCGGAAAGCACTTGATGGATGGATTCTACTCGCGACTGTAAACATTCAATTTCTTCTTCCAATTGTTTCTAGTAACAGGGAGAAGAGAAAGATTTCAGATGTAACCTAGCTGGCTGGACCAGTTAAAAAGTTAGGGGTACATTTATCGAAAATTGTGCGGCCTTGCACCAATCGATTAACCACTCGCAAATTTCCTTGCATGTGACAATTTTGGAAATATCATGAATGGGTGCATCACAGTTGTGGTTAATCAAAGAGACTGTGCTCAAACATTTGCGGAACTCCTAGAATTGTGCCTCACAACTCAGGATGGCAGCTCCAAAAAACTTAATTATTCAAGTTTTTGAGAAACCAAAAATTGAATTTCCAAATCCTCCGAGAAGAATAGGATTCCCATTTATTTTAAAGGTACAGGCATAACATCCGTTATACAGAAACCTGCTCTCCAGAAGTTATGGAAAGGCTGACTCCCATAGACTCAATATTATCAAAATAATCCAAATTTTCTAAAATGATTTCCATTTTCTCTGTAATAATAAAACAGTAGTTTGTACTTGATCCCAACTAAGATATAATTAATCCTTATTGGAAGCAAAACAAGCCTATTTTGTTTATTTAATATTTAAATGATGTTCCTAGTAGGCTTAATATATAAAGATCCCAATTACTAAAAGATCCGGAAAACCCCAGCTCTCAAACATCCTGGATAATAGGTCCCATACATTTACCGTTGCAGGCCTATAGCAAGGAAACTTCACATCAATTTGAGTTTATTATACGGGTATCGGATCTGTTAGTAACGTAAGTCTACTAGAAATTTACGTAAACATGAAATAAACCCAATAGGCTGGTTTTGCTTCCAATAAGGATTCATTATATCTTAGTTGGGATCAAGTACAAGCTACTGTTTTGTTATAATTTATTTTAATTATTATTATTTGGTTAAAATGGAATCTATGGGAGATGGCCTTTCCGTAATTAGGAGCTTTCTGGATAACTGGTTTCCAGATAATGGATCCCATACCTGTATCATTAATCTCTGGATCGTGAAAACAGAAATCCCTTGACATCAATCGGCAAATCGTTCATAAATCAAGGGGAAACTCAATCAGCTTGTATTCGCCTTATTAAACACACACGTGTGACCTGTGCCTCTACTTTTGTTTAGTTACAGTTGGCTGGAATGTTTTTTCCAGCTACAAGCAGGAGTCATATCAAAATTATTTGTTGTTTAAAGTGACTATTTACTCATTCTAAGATACAAACTGTTCCTGCACATTCGTTTTTTTAATTTTAAGGGCAAACATCAACCTCTAGAAACCAACAGAAGAAAAAAAACAAGATAACAAAAGGGGTATTTGGGGCCTGAACTGTATTGACCTTTCCCATATTAAATGAGGGGATTCAGGCTGCTCCACTTCTTACAGACCTTTGCGGCTTCCAGCATCTCCTGAGTCTCCTCCTGGGAGTGACTTATGAACACATCTCCAATCTGGTAGGGAACCAGCAGGGAGTCTTCTAGCATCATTATCTCCTCGCAGGCGTCTTCCAGGTTCTGAAGCTGCTTCTATACGAGCCGGGGAGAAAACAGAACAAAGCTTCTAACTTCGGGCCTGATCCAATTATATTTGTTCGATAGACAGTTACATGGCTGCATTTTATTCAGTTGGACAATACAGAAGTTACTTTATGTACGGAGGCACCACAGGGGACTCATTTCGTTTTTCGATGGTCAACGGAGAGAGAGAATAGTAGGGGCCTGTTTATGCAACAATAAAATCTCAGGTTTTTAGGCAAACATTTCCATTTAGCTGTTATTTTCTTTATACTAGTGCAGGTATGGTTCCAATAAGGATTAATTATATCTCAGTCGGGATCAAGTACAAGCTACTGTTTTATTATTACACAGAAAAAGGAAATCCTTTTTAAAAATTTGGATTATTGCATTATAATGGAGTCTATTCCACAATAAGGGGTATAGGTATCACCAAACCGATCATTTTCTACACATTTTCGGTTTTGTTTTGGACTACAGAGATCAAAACTGGGGATGCATCAAATCCACTATTTTAGGATTCGCTCGATTCCTTTGTGAAAGATTCAACGAATACCGAACCAAACCTTAATTTGCATATGTAAATTAAGGAACGAAGGGGGGGGGGGGAAGAGAATTTTTTGACTTCCTTGTTTGTGTAAAGAAAAGTCCCTTGACTTTTTGGAATCGCCAGGCACTTATAGATTTCTGCTGAAAAAGGTTGAATCCTGACCAAATATTGGATTAGGTGCATCCCTAATCAAAATGATATGAAGTAATGGCATGTAACATTTTACTATTTCAATAGGGTTTCCATTTTGATATTAAATAACCGTAACAATTTATATTGCCACACTTACATGCCATATAAACAAGCCATTTTATTTGCTCAAAACCCATCAGGTTGCACTGAAATAGGTTTCTGCGAGCACCAAATCCATTATTTCTGGATCCTGATGAATGCAAAACCCCCCCATAAAGACGCAGGCAAATACAAATCTTAATTTACATATTGGAAGACATTTTTTAAAAAAAATTACCAAACTCAAATTTGGAGCTTTATCAATCTAAACAATTCTGAAAATGGGAGGAGTCATTTCAACAATGAAATCAGATTTTGTTTTTTTTTTTAAAGAGACAAATTTGTAAACATGAGTGGAACGGTGAGAACATTTCTAAACAATGTCACTTTTCTGTTCAATCCAACAGCTAGTCAAAGGAACGTTTTTAACTTACACTGTGGTGCAGCCATATTTTGAATAAATCGAAGGTTTGAGATTAAAATAATCAGTAAATTTAAGGAAATGTGAATGTACTGGGAGGACGTCCTTTGGCAGACTTAGAAAAGTCGGAAGACAATTGTGGTGAAAGAACGCAACCTCTTTTTTTTCAATTTCAAGTTTTCCGAACATCAAGTTTCAATCCATTTGAAAATAAATTCAAATGAAATAATAGGGCACTGAAATAGAGTCCTGCGCGGGTCCATTTTTTGGGACCCGCACCCACAACCTGCAAACCGCAACCCGGACCCGCATTCTTACCCGCCTGGACCCGCAAATACCTTATCCGCAACCCGGAATTGCGACCCGCTAACCATCAAGAATCAGGAAGTGCTGTCATTGTAAACCAGAAGTGACATCATCGGTAGTAGACGTGCTCATAAAAAAGGAGTAAAAATCTCTATGGAGAAGATCCGCCGCCCGACCCTCAACCCGCAAACCCACAGAACCACCGACCCGCTTCTATACCCGCACCTGGAACCTGTACATGCAACCCGCAGGGTACCGCAAGATTTTGCAGGTAACCCGCGGGTACCCAACCCGCTGCAGGACTCTACATGCGGGTTTGCATGAGTATTAATTAATTGGATACCAGAAACTGAAGTTACAGATTTGGGATTAATAGAGGGAACTCAGAAGAGAGCATTAAAGGTTTTTTTTCACTTTATTTTGTAAATATGTTCAGGTTCATTTTTTTTTTTTTTTTTATCGAGTTTTAGTTAACCTCAAATCCAGTCTCCCCCCTGTGAATAAACATTTATTTTGTCCTGATTTGTATAGTTATCAGTTATCTATTTAATGTGACAATTCATTATTTCAGGATGATGATTTACAGTTCAAGGTTCTTTGATCGAAACCACAAAAACTGCCGTTTGTCCTGTAGGGTGAAAACAGTTATCCCAAAGATACAAATGCAGCATTATATGGGGAAGAATGGAAGGGGCCCAAGGTTATTTCCAGATTATAAAATATCTTGTGTTCCATTGGGCTAAATAAAAAGAATGTTTAAAACTGGATTCCTGTAGTACATAAGAGGGGTGTACACTCCAACGACCCCCAATTTGTACTGCAGGAGAACACAGAACTGACAGACTTGGCTAAAGCCTAATTGAACTCCTAGAAATATATTTAATTACAAACACAAAATTCTAAATAATGAAACAGGCTTTAAATAAAGTGGCAGCACAGATGTTGTTCACTTATTAGTTGGAACGTAAACCTCCCGTTTGGTTCAGCAAATTTTGTTTTTCCTTAACCCCTTCACTGCCAATGCTTTCCACACCTGCCAGACCCTGCTCCTGCTTTACTTTAAATTATAAGAGCGTCAGGGCTGCATCATACAGGAACGTGAGAATTCCTGGTGGTCTAGCGGCGGTCTGGCGAGGACCTCCCTCGCGCGCAGGTTGCGAAATGACGCACGCACTTTGCTGCAGCAATGTGGATGACGTCATGGTGCATAGGCGTGAAATTCAAATATTTAAAGGGCCTGCAACTACTGACTTGTTGCCTAATGTAGGTCTATTTTGGTAGTTCCTGGGTGCAATTTCTAGTTTGTATCATCTGTGTTTGACCTTGCCTGTCCCTGTTCTTGTCTTGTCTGCCGCCTGTCCCGACTCTTGCCTGTGCTTTGGCCATTCTCTCGGATCCTGACTTGAACCCACTACATTGGTATTCTGACTCAGCCTGTGACCTCGATTATGCTTCTGTCTCACGATTTTGTACTGCGCTGCCTGATTTAGTAATGACCCGGCCTGTCCTTTGACCACACTCCTTCCTATGCTCTGTTCCTGTTGAATGTGAGGTTCCCTTGCTCGCCCAGAACTCTCTCTGTCATCCTCTCACATTAAGACCTGGTGGTATCCGTGTAGCGGAGGGCTCCTCACGAAGCGAAATGTGGTTTTTATACGCAGAACAGTGAGCCGTGACCAGGACCTTGGGGTTTGTTCTGGGTTTGGGATACAAAATGTCACAAGACTTTCAGAACTCTCTGTACATTCATGGGAATTCCCGTTTCGCTTTGAATTTGCATAATAGAAAAATGACACAAAACTATTCTGCCCGTGCTTTGTTCCCCTAGCATATATTAAAGATGCTATTTACCTTTGAATTAATTTATAGTATGATGTAGACAATGATATTCTGAGACAATTTGTTTTCTTGTCATTTAAGCTTTTTATTTAGCAGCTCTCCAGTTTGCAATTTGGTTGGTAAAGAGGAGTAATAAAAAGGAGCGATAACAATACATTTGTAGCCTTACAGAGCATTTCTTTTTAAATGACCCCTCATTTTAAAGCTGAAAAGATTCAGAAGAAAAAGACAAATAATTAAAAAACTATAAAAAGAAACAGTGCCAATTGAAAAGTCACTTAGAATTGTTGATTCTATAACATACTAATAGTTAACTCAAAGGAAAACCACCCCTTTATTGTGTTAAGGCGGCCGTACACGTAGAGATCCGCTCGTTTGGCGATGTTGCCAAACGAGCGGATCTCTCCCC
>CM044447.1:12033454-12043939 GCA_024363595.1 Xenopus borealis | reverse complement strand
GTATAAATACAAATATACAGAGAGGAATGTTCTGGGCACACAATAAGCTATACCCTCATATTGTACTGTCTAAGGTAAACAGTATGTCCCTTCCATATGTATAAATACAAAGTAGAGAATGTCCTGGGCACACAATAAGCTATGCTCCTATACTGTACTGAAAATGAAACAATGTGGCCTCATACATTTGCAGAAATATGCAAATAATCTATGTTATGTGCACCCAGTGCCCTTTGCATTCTGCATGCAGTCAGTGCAAGAAACATGGACAGAGAAAGCTGGTTGTAAATGGGTTAATAGCCTTGGAAAGCGTGGGCAGCCTAGGAAAGAGCCGTGGGACAGAAGTGACAGAGATATTACACATCAGGTGACAGAGTGCAGCGTGTCTGCTTGTTACCTTTCAGTTCCAAACAATGTGAAAATGGAACAAAACAAACAAACAAAAAAAAAAACAGTGAACCCTGCAGCAAAGTCCCAAGGCCAAACCTATAAGCAGCAAGTAACCTGTGCAAGTTCACTTTAACCTGCTTTTATCTAGAGCTCTGGCTGAAGCTTGTGATTCTCATGCCAAGAAAAAAAAAAATCTCTTTAATGAACTCTGAGTACTACAGCACCTTCCGGCACACTGGATACACACCAGCAAACTGGGGCTTCTCATTGGCCAGGGGAGTAAATTCCAGCAAAGAGAATTAAGGCGAGGGCTATATAAACCTCTGCAAGATGCAGCCCTTTACAAACCCACTAACTGCTTCTGACCAGAGGGGTACAGACTCTCCCGCTCCTCAATATGCCTTCCAGAATAAAGAGACATTTCCTTGGGATGTTGCTCAAATCCAGGTCAATCAGCGTTCAGCACAGCATCCCCACTGCAAGTGCTGTCTGCGACTTAAAGGAAAAAGAACTCCCAGCACCCTCCTCCTGCCCCCATTCTCTGGCATCCCTGCCCGGACCAACCAAATTGCCCATACTGGGAAGTCTGCTTGATATTTTAAGGAAAGGAGGGTTGAAAAGGCAACATGAAGCACTGGTGAGTGTAAATGTGCTGGGGTAATTTATCATATCTTAAAAAGGGATATCCCCCATTAAAAATTGGCAAATAAAAATAATTTAATTCTAAGCAATTTTCCAATATATGCATTCACTTGCAGTGATTTTAAATGTATTTGTTAATGTGATACCTATTGCATGCAGTGTTTTTTTTTCTGTTCCTTTCTGCACTGCTGGTTCTGCCTCTTGAAACAGTGGAGCAGAAATTTTAAAAGTCAGAACCAACCACCAGGGCTGAGAACAGCATTTACAAATGTATCTTTAAATGTATACTGGAAAGTTCATTAGAATGCTGGAATTATCTGAATTTTTTTTTCTATTTCACCTGCTCGCCTCACAGAAACCGCTATTTGGAAACTGTGTGTGTGTTTGTGTAGTTAGTCATTCTTCTGATTCATTGGATCAAGAATATCTAGCATAAAAGTGCTCCAATAACACCTGCCCACAGACCACAGCTGTCTCCTACATCAACACAGCAACAACTTTAGATGCTGTAAACGACACCTCCCAGAATGCACTTAAAGCAATTTATTTTGTTCTCGTCATTCATATGTAACCAGAAACATGCATTCTTGTAAATTTTAAAATTTTGGCTTTGATTGCATTGCTTTGATCATCTTTCTTATCTGACTCTGCTGTTAATCCAATTAAGGGGTCAAAATCCCACAGTCCGATAAACAGACTGAATGTTCTGTTATAAATATAGCTAGAATCTCAGCCATAAAGAAAGGCAGGATTGCTACGTACAATAGGGATCAGATAGGAACTGTGCAGCAACTGGGACAGAATGCTCTGTTATACAGATAGCTAGAATCTCAGCTGCCATAAAGCAGGACAGGACTGCTGCTTACAATGGGGATCAGAAAGGATCTGTGCAGCCACTGGGACAGAATGCTCTGTTATACAGATAGCTAGAATCTCAGCCATAAAGAAAGGCAGGACTGCTACGTACAATAGGGATCAGATAGGATCTGTGCAGCAACTGGGACAGAATGCTCTGTTATACAGATAGCTAGAATCTCAGCTGCCATAAAGCAGGACCGGACTGTTTTTTCCAATGGGGATCAGATAGGATCTGTGCAGCCACTGGGACAGAATACTCTGTTATACAGATAGCTAGAATCTCTGCTGCAGTAAAGCAGGACTGCTTCTTTGAAAGAGAAAGGAAGCAGACATAGAACTAAGTGCAATTTGGATACTACCACAGATTTTTCTAAATGTAATGAATTCCTCTTATTACCAAACCTCTTGACTACACTAAAATCTACACAAAAGCCAACTCTGAGAACAATGTACTTTTAATGGTCCTTAAATGTACTTTTCACACTATATATCTTCCATTGCTCCGGTGTTACAGGGATATAAACTGCATTTGACTGAATGTCTCTTCCAATAGCCGAGTGCACGTGAAAAAAATGAGAAGACGTGAGATGAAAACCTTCTCCATTATGTAACTTAATTAGACACCACGAGGAGCAAGTGGAAATTCTGCTCCATAATAGGGTTAATCTGTAGAGGGAGAAATCACAGGGTTATCACAGATAAATATTGAATCTGCTCTGGTTTATTTCTCAGGCAAGTTACCACAAGCAGTTTGGCAAGATCTTCCGTATGAAGCTTGGATCCTTTGATTCTGTCCATATCGGAGCTCCTTGTCTTCTTGAAGCGCTCTACAGGGAAGAAAGCAATTACCCCAAAAGACTAGAGATAAAGCCATGGAAAGCCTACAGAGATTATCGCGATGAAGCTTATGGACTGGTAATACTGTAAGTGACCCGATGATCAGTTTTCACAAGATATAGTCATTTATGTTGAAAAAAGGTCCATGTGTCCAACAGTTCTAGGCCTTCCTACAACTCTGCAACCCTCAGCAAACCTGCTCTTAATTAAACTTTGATGGTTGCTGGGTAATCCTGCAATAAAATATGTCCCTTCGTTATACTCCACAGAGTTTAAATAGACGTAGAATCATACACATATTTTCTTTCTTGCTAAAAAGTAATTCAACCCATATAGAACCCCACTGGTAAATGCAATGACTTTCTATTTGTTGGTATGGACCTCAATAACAAGCATATCCTCGCTATTGAAAAATGTTTTAAATGCTGATACTGTTCTTTCCATTCTTCTAGTCCCAATGGACGTCCTATTGACACCAATTCCATAGGGAGTTGTACCTAGACATCTGCATGGACCTTCTTCTAGTCCCTATGAATGTCCCTATTAGCATGAATTCCATAGGGAGTTGTAGTTTGACATCTGCGTGGACAGGTGCTATATAAGTTAGGTCTAAAGATAGATACCGAGATCTAATGACTTAGACCAATGATCTCCATCCTGTAGTCCAACAACTGTTACCAAATCTCTGCCCACTTGACCAGAAGCTTTGCACCATTTGGTAGGTCTCCACTCTAGTAGTTATGGATGTGCTGTTCCACAATTCTATTTCCAATTGTCTCATACATGAAATATTAAGCTAGTGCTACATGGGCATTTGGAGCACCACAATGTTCTATCAAAGGATAGCAATGGTGAATACATCCTTTATTGTATGCCTATATAATATAGGAAATGGTCTGTCTAAAGCAGACACTCAAGCAGTGTCGGACTGGGACACAAGGGGATCTTCCAAAAACCGTAGACCAGGGGCCCACCCAAAAACCTTAGACCGGGGGCCCACTTTCAGTACTATAATTCTTACTCTTCTTAATCAACCTCTATTCTCCTAGTCACTTTTCTTTACATACTATAATCTATTAGTCCTTCTAGTTGGCCTCTTTGTTCACATAGTAATAGGGTATGGCCATGAAATAGCACAAATGTTTAGCAGCATGAGGAGTTTTCCTAGTATCCCGGTGGGCCAGTCCAACACTGGATTCAAGGGACTGGTGGAATAAGCTGCTTTGACTGATTTTATTCTCCACTAGAGCAATGCAGATGTAAAAAAACATCCCATATGCATAGCTCTAACGCATCAAAATGTGTTCAGTCCTTGTCAAGTTGAAACTGTTGTAGATGATCCATAATTCAAGACAACTCCTGAGACATTGAAGGCTTGAAGTCACAAATGACCAACAGCAGGTTCCCAATTCTCTGTAGTTTTCCATGTCCATCTATTGGATCTGGCATGCAGAATTTATAAAGCAGCAAATATATTGTGAAAAGGACAGGCCTGACAAAAATACTTTGCAGACGATGTTACATTTTTTCCACACATACTCATGAAGCAGAGGAATAGAAGGTGCCAAGTCTTGAATGTCAGTTCCATAAAAAGGAACTCAGTGAAAGTAAGAGGGTGATTCAGTGAAACAACAAACAGAGGGTGCGGGTTTTATGAAAGAGGTGTAGTATTAAATGCATGAAACAAATGAAGCCCTACTGCTTGTGTAGCAGTGACACTTAGATGTTATTGGAACAGTTAATACTTTGGTTAATGTCAATTCTTTCCTCGACACTCCTAAAACACAAAGGAAAATGGCTAATCTTGTCCTTGACATTTTGTTAGTGGGAGGTAAGTTAGCAAAGTGGGGTTATGCAATTACCCTGGACTAAAACTTAGAAACTACCATTCAGCTACTGATTCATAATTACATAAACATAACCCAAGATCAAATACTCAGAATCTATTCTTTAACCACATATGTGTCTTCAAATGAAGAATGGTTAAGTAATGTTTCTTATTAGACAAGGCGATAGTAAAAATAGCATGCTGCTGCAATTTCTCTTGAAATTATTCATTGTTTTGCTTTCATTAATTTTTGCTTTCAACAGCTTTTATATTTGGAAAATTTTACATCGAAATGTTGCCACCCAATCAATTTAACGTCAATTTGATCATTTTTTTATCTATTGGGAAAGACATATTTTAAAAATCTATTGCAAACATTCCCTTTATGTGCTGTAGTAGTTATAAACTATTTACCAAATATATTATTTTATACCATAAATTAAACAGAAACAGTAAAACACGCATAGCCATTCTGTTGCCTTATATATGTGTGTATTTTTTTTGGTCTCAGAGAACAAAAATAAACCTGTTCTTTGAGTTTTTTTTCCTTAATCAAGAATTGATTGGAACATATTTTGGAAAAAAATGAATATCTTGAAAACTTCATTGCATTTATTTGCATGAAAAAACCTTGTCTACAAAATTAGATTATTCCATTCATTTTTAAATTAAAAAGAAATTGCTCAAGATTCTTATAGACTTAAAGCAACTCACATATTTTCAAGTAAGTGGATTGATAGACAATTTTTCAATTCAAATGTGACTGTTGGTTAGAATAAATCTTAGTAACTTTAAGACCCCACTTCTTTTTCAATTAGGAGACAAGATATTGAAATAAGTAGCAAAATTAACTTCGATATTGGTGAGAAAATCTGTTTTTTTTTCATCAGGACTGAAAACATTTGTCCACGAGTGAAAACACCCAAAAAAAAATTGCCTTACAAATAAAACTGCTTGATTTGGAAGAAAGTCAGCCTATGAGGGCAGGATTTTTCAAACTTAAAAATGTAAAATTTTATGAAACCATGCATCTAATTTTGTGTAGCAATAACCAAATGCAAACAAACTAAAATCAGTAAAAATATAGGTGAAGCACGTTCTCCGTGGAGTAAATCTTCCAGCTGCCTTTCCATTATTTATTTTATTGCAATGATACACATGAAAATGAAATCTTTTTTTCTCATTTTTAATATATTGTCTGAAAGGATTATCTAGTGAATGAGTTCAAGGAGTTTATAGAACTCTCTTAAGCTAATGCCATGCAGCTGCTTTAGTCATTAATGTAACTTCCCAATGCTTACTCACGCTGGAGTTCTGTAGTGTTGTCTAGGGATTATGACACTTTGTATAGCTCTGGGAGATCTTTGAGTGGTCCGACTTGTTTATCACCACAGAACACCCCCAGAAACTGCACATGAACCTTTTGTTAGCTGTTGTCTGAGTAACTAATCACAATAATGACATGGAAACATACATGTTCTCCAGTTCCTTTTTGTGGCTGATGCAAGGCTCTGCTGGGGTTTGAACCAGAGACCTTCTGGTTGTTGGCTGCTTTCCATGATCACTGGAGCAGGACAGTTGATGATGAGGAAAGACAACTTCTCTTTATGCAGAAACCCCACTGTCAAGAGTAATTCCCCTGTCTTCTCAAAGATTATTCAGACCCCTGACTTCCAAAATCATCTCTGAGATGACCGAGCAAGTACCCTTGACAGTGGGGTCTCTACAAAAAAGAGAAGTTATCGTTCCTCATAATCAACTGTCCTACTGCTCCACTGATCAGAGAAAGCAGCCAACAACCAGGAGGTCTCAGATTCAAACCCTAGCAGCTTAATCTTTGATTTGTAAGTGTCCCTGTAAGCTTTCCATTAGTACTATGGCTGTCCTTTGTTGAGCAAATGGTCATCATTTATTTGACATTTTGTAAAATATACCGATACTATATTGAATAGACTACCATATCGTTGTGTACTGTATGTAACAATCTCACAAATTCTTAGAAAAAAATAGTTATCTTTTTATTCTTCATATCTTATTGTTGTTGATGAATAATAATTGTTCTGAACGGTTCTCATTTGAAGAGAAGACAATTCCAATTAATTGTTAGTTTTGTGAAGGTTTACAAGTTACTAATAGAGCTCTTGGCTAACTGTAATATTTCTCTTTCATTCTGCTAATTTAATTGAAGGGTTATAAATATAATGGTTCTTTTTTCTCCCCTTCCCTTCCTATTTATTTTATGTAGAGAAGGAAAGGACTGGCAGAGAGTTCGAAGTGCCTTTCAGCAGAAGCTAATGAAGCCAACAGAAGTTGGGAAATTAGATACTAAAATCAATGAGGTAATAGGATTGATATTGTGTGTTCCTTCTGTCTAATTATGCTTGATATTTTAACATCTTCCTCCAAGATATAATTTTATTTGATGGTCAAAAGTCATTAATTGTGAATGTTTCATATCAGAGAAAAGGATATTCAAAGCCTTGCTTGCCTTAGTCATGGTGGGATAATATATGTTCACTTTGGTGGGTGGATTGGGCATTGTAATTAATGGTAATGGTCTAGCTTCTCTCAATCTGTTGCAATATGACCTTCATATTATACAAGGACCTAAAGTAACTATTAGACATAAATCTGCAGTTCACAGCTATAATAATATATGTAACAACAGCTTTATGTAGTCTTTGAAAGTCAAAGACTGGAGCAATAGTAGATTTACAATTTAGATATTTATATCCAACTTGGTACTTTTTAAAGATGGTAAATACATGAATAATTACCTGGAAAATTCTAACAACATTGGTTCTTGATCTTTTTTTTAGTTCAACCTCTACTTGAAGGTGAAGCCTTTGGTCATGGTTTCCTTGAAGGTCCAGTCTTTGGCCAGATTCCCCTTCTAGCTCATGTAATGAGTCATATAAAATCTATAACCGAAAATAAATATTAATCCCAACTGACCTTCAAGCTGGGCTTTTAGGTACTGTATATCAAGGAGAGCAAATGGCCATTCTCCTTAATTCTCACCCTAACTGACCTTCAAGCTTATCCTCTCCCGCCATATCTCCAAGCTTACTCTAATGGGCCAACCCAACAGTTCAAAATCCATTGGCCTAGAGTGTGCAACTAAGAACAATTGGACTTTTAGCTTACAACTGAATCAGTAACACCTTCATAGAGAAAGAAAAAAGAAAGGTAACAAATAACTATACACCTTCCTCTTAATATTTTCATTATACAAAAGAAATAGACTGTAGTCTAACTGAGGGTGCGATACTGGTTATTTACCCATCAAGATGCCATTGAATGTACTTCTGAAGATGAATTGTATTCAAAATAATATGTCATCAAACATCAAAGCAAGTACAATATATTCTAATTGTTTTAAACTAAAGAATTCATATTATTTCATGTCTTTTCAGGTTTTAGTGGACTTTATGCAGAGAATTGACAGTGTTCGTGGCGAGGATGGAACAATAGAAGATTTATATTGTGAACTAAATAAATGGTCACTTGAAAGTAAGCTCTCACACTAGAAACATTTTCTATCTCTTAATAAGGTATTTTTATTTTGGTCAGAGCCAAGCCAATGTCCAAGATGGGATTTCATATCCAGAATGCTTGGGGGTTTTCTGGATACCATGACCCTTCCTGTTGTAGGGGGCACCAGGCTTAATGCCACTTAAAAATGTAACACAAATTAATCTCAATCAAAACTGTGGATAGAATAATAGGATTTGCGGTTGGACCCATTGTTTAGTTATTGTCCAAATGAATGCTTCCTTAGACTAACATTCTTACCGTTGTTATTCAACTACATTCCCAATATCTCCTGACATCTTTTTCAGCATCTTCAGTTATCTGGGTATTTATTTAAGTTTTCTAACTTTCTTTGTTTCAGGTATTTGTCTTGTGCTTTATGAGAAAAGATTTGGATTTCTGCAACCTAATTTGGGGTCGGAGGCCCTTAACTTTATTACAGCCATAAAAAAGGTACAGCCAATCACATCCTTGCATACAATAAAAAGTAAGGCAATAAACTTCCCTTGTTATCCTCAGGGTTTGAAGTATTTGGAAGGGCGCTGTGTTAAAGAAATGTTACAAAAAAGGGGCCTTTGGCAGGTAAATTTTTTGTAACTTTTCTGAATTTGGAGCAAATAAGAAGAGACTAGTGAGAACATTATACAAGTATGGGACCTGTTATCCAGAATGCTCGGGATCTGAGGTTTTCCAGATAATGGATCTTTCCTTAATTTGGATCTCCTTACCTTAAGTCTACGAGAAAATCATCTAAACGTTAAACAACCCCAATATTCTGGTTCTGCTTCCAATAAGGATTAATTATATCTTAGTTGGGATCAAGTACAAGCTACTGTTTTATTATTACACAGAAAAATGAAACTATTTTTTAAAGTTTTGATTATTTAGATAAAATGGACTCTATTAGAGCCTATAATTCGGAGCTTTCTGGATTATTGGATTCTGGATAGTGAATACCATATCTGTAATAAGAATGTGTTTGTTTATCTACAACCATTAGATGTTGAGCACCTTTGGACTGATGATGGTGACACCAGTAGAACTCCACAAAAGCCTGAATACTAAGATATGGAAAGACCACACTCACGCCTGGGATAGTATCTTCAAAACCGGTATGAGAATAAGCGTTATATAAACCTATCCGAGCCCAAAGTAGAATAAAGGAGATCTCTTGGATCTCAGAATATTGTTGCTGGGAGTTGCTTCCATTCAGCCACAAGAGCATTAGTGAGGTTGGAAATTAATGTTGTGGATCAGGCTCACAGTCAGGGTCCCAAATCATCCCACTTGGGTTCAGTTGGGTTGAGGTCATTTAGGTAATTTACTGCATTTTAGGTATATTAGTTCTGCAGATGCTTTTTTTTTTACTGAAGGATCTCTAGTATGTACACAAACCTCATAAAAAGGACTGACTCACCACTTGGTGTTATGACATAGTATATATATATATGTATATTTATGAATCAATATGATTTTTTTTAATATTCTGAATAAAAAACGATCTTGCAGCTGTTTGTACAGAACTCATGCTAAAAAGTCAACATCAGATGAGATATTTTTAACTTCATAAATACTTAGAGGTATTTAAAAAAAAAAAAAGAAAACTTTCATCATTCACAGACAAAATATGTACCAATTAACAACTATCTGTCCTTAGATTAAGAATTCATGTAAATGTGAGTAATGAAACTCACCCCCAGTCTACTGCTTAAGTTACAAACTCCTTGTCTGTTCCAATGTAAGCTTAAATCAGAGTGTTTTAGCCACACCCACCGCTTGAGTCACAGGCTCCCTGCTCCTCCCCTGTAAGTTTCCATTCTGATATGCCTGAAACACTCACTGCCCATCATACCTAATTCTTTCTCTCAAATTTAATCTTAAACTAAACTGAAAGCAACAAACATCCTTTTGGTAAGTGCTTCTGTCACACCCCATGTAACTTAGCTGGTTCCTCTTTTCAAACATCTCGCTCCTCTCCTTTATCCCATTCTCATCATGGTTGTATTCACTCTCCCTAAGCTTAGGGTTTTCAAATATAATCTCTCCATTTGTTGCAGCAAAATGTCACATTGACAGGAGACTGACATCTGAAAGCGCTGAAGATTTTCTGTGCACCATCTACAATGACAGCAAGTTATCCAAAAAAGAAATGTACGCAACCATCACCGAAATGCTCATCGGGGCAGTGGAAACTGTAAGGAAAATAAATTCTTCCCCTCCTTATTTTTTATTCATACAGTCACCTATGCTATACAGAAATATACTATAAATCTATGGCAGCATAGGTATCCCCCTGTACTAAGCACTATTCAGCAGGAACAGCCCCTAAGTTTGCCCATAGTCTATACAGAGAGATCCCATAAAACTATGGCAGCATAGGTATTCCCTGTACTAAG
>CM044447.1:11989235-12021900 GCA_024363595.1 Xenopus borealis | reverse complement strand
GACCGTGGAGTTTGCAGGTGCCATCTTCTCCCCAGCCGTCTTCTTCCTAGGGGAAGGGGGGCATGGCGTTTACCCCATTATAGGTTGATTTCTCCTTTAAATTCACAGTTTTTGCTGCAATAATTTCAAATAATGGTTAAAAACTCATATTGTTTAAACATTTTTTGCACACGTTTAATATGCAGTGAACCCAGATTAGCAACCTTATCTGGCATTTGAAAAACTATTATGAATTTTATCGTTTGCGCCAATGTGCAGTGTATGATATAAAACGTCTTACATTATTATATTGGGAAATGACTTTTTTGTGTTCTGATCTATTTTTGTAATTAACTGTGTAGATCTGATGTCCATGTTAACCCTCTGTGATGAAAGAAAGCTTAAATCCCTCCCACCAAAAAATAAATATATAAACAAAATGATGGCCTTTATGAATATACCCATAATATTCAAGGGGGTGGAGATATTATTAGTTGACGGTCAACAAATTAATTTTTTATTGATTGTTTCTATTTTGCACAGTTTTTTTTCCCACAATGGTTTTTTAGCTAATAAGGCAATTGAAAAAAAATTAGGTTTCTCTGAGGTCTTTGGAGAGTGTTCTACACTGAAGAAAATCTCTATGAAGTTCACAAACTTGGTTGATTTGTGTAACCAAGAAAAAACATTTTAAACATGTACAAGCCTTTAAGTATGAGATCTTCCTTGGTGTAGACCAGTGATCCCCAACCAGCGGTTTGTGAGCAACATGTTGCTCTACGACCACTGGAAGTTGCTCCCATTGGCCTCAAAGCAGGTGCTTATTTTTGAATTCCAGGCTTGAAGACAAGCTTTAGTTGCACAAAAACCATGTGTACTGCAAACAGAGCCTCTTGTAGGCTGCAACTCAATAGAGGGGCTACCAATTGATAACATTCCATATTTTTCACCCCTAGGAACTTGTTGAAGGCTTATGTTGTTCTCCAATTTATTTTACATTTAACTGTAGCTCACGGGTAGAAAGGTTTGGGGACAATGTAGACTATTTACACAAAAGTTTATGTTGAATTTGACTCCAAACCTCCTTACATGACTTTGAAACTTTGTTTAAGGGGCATTTAGATACATTAAGTTCTGCCAGGGCATAAAACCTTTCAGAATTATGTCTATGACTGTTCTGAAAGGCTCTTTAATATGGAAACAGATCGTACATCAACTAAAGCTCAGCCATGACCTTGTCTTGTCTGCAAAGTCATTTGTGAGAAAGGGTCACCAAAACTTATGTAACCTTGGAATAAGATGCTCAAATACAATGTCACTCATTTATCTGATTCTATATCGGCTTTTCAGCTTTACATTAGCACTGAAATTGTATATCTACATGTTTATCCCTGGTTCTGCTGAGTTTCTCAAATACATATTGTTTAATTTTTGCACCTAGTTATTATTATGAACTGTTGTTTTCTTAAAATGACCGTACTTTCAAATTATTTGTGAAAATAAATCATAACATTTTCCAGAAATCGTCCCGTGTGCAGTTCACTTGTTTAGGTGGCATGTGGGAGAATCTAATGAAAATTTGTCTCTTTTTGGACTTTTTGAAATGCTGTCAGTTTAAAAAAAAATTATAAAAAATCATTCCTCAAATAAAAAAATGAAAGAGAACCATGCAAATTGCTCATGTAAATCTTGATCGCACGTTTCTTATCACCTGTATTTGTATTGGAATTTGTTTAGAAAATCGAATATGATTTAATGTTTCACCTGTTTCAACAATATTTATATAATGGACTGACGTAACTCTGGCTTCTAAATGTTTAGAATTGCTTTTCAGTTGGACTTTGTTGTTACTCTGTAAATATGTTTGTTATGTTATGATATTGTGCTCTGAATAAAATACTTATTTTGAACTTTGTGTAAACTGTATTGAGAGGTTGTGCAAGTATTGATTGTTTGAAAGCTGGCAACTATCCAATATCAAGTTCTGTTGAAAAATCAAACTAAATTGTGCTTATTTAAGAGGAATATAGTATCTGTCTGTACAGGGTATTAACAAACCTCTAGAAAAGCTGCTATTACTCTTGAGGCTTATTTTATCTAAACATATCAATTTGTAGTTCGCTTACCAAGGGCACCTGAGAACATTCTGAGACTTCTCCTGGTTGCTAAAATAATACAGATTAGGGCCGATATAGGGAACTTCAGGGGTACATAGTGAGTTCAATGGTGGCAACATTGAGCTGCCACTATTATGGGAGAATGGTGTTTATGTTTGGTTTTAATACAGTTGCATTTGAGTTGTCTAATAGGACTCAAAACAGGGCATGTAAGACCACAAGTCCCATTAGTGGGAGACATGGTACTTAATGTGTATTTGCTGCCCTGGATACCACTAGAACAACTGTTAGTTAAGTGCCCAGTTAGGGGGAGATATGGGATAAATGAAAATTTGTGCACTGGGTACCCCTGGAACTATAGCAGGGTGACTGTTACCTCAATGTTTCTATTTATCTTAAACCTTGTTATGAGCTAAGGGGGCCCAGTCTGAAGGTCAGTTAGGGGGAGATTTGGGGTGAGTGCTTATTTGTACCCTGGGTACCCCTGGAACTATAGCAGGGTGACTGTTACCCCAATGTTTCTATTTATCAGTAATCTTATCATGAACTAAGGGGGCCCAACATGAAGGTCAGTTAGGGTAAGATTTGAAGTGACTAGGGTAAAACTTGACAGTGAATGTTAATTTGCCCTTCACTTCAGATATGCTTTGATAAGAAATTTGATGGAAAATAATTATAATAAGTACCATGCTGTACCTTGCAAGACCCACTGAATTACGGGCAAATAAGATCTGTTGAAATATTAACCTGACTAACAGAGAGGACAGCAATTAGCTATGATCCAGTTAAATCAGTTTAATATTTAGAAGTTGAAGTTTCCAGTCCACACCATAAAAGGGACTAATATAGCACTAGTAGGAAATGAATAGGTGTCCTGGAACTAGGGGTAAATCAGTGAAGGGTGAAATAGCTGATCTCCGTAATGAGTTTTTTTTTTCAGAGTTTATTAATAGAAAATCAAAGTAAACACATTGTTTGGCCATTTGGCACAAGGAGTTTGTCCTTTACTATTAATAGGTAGTGACACACAAATGCTTATGGGGGTAGTTAAAAAATCAATAGAAGTTAAGGTCTTCAAGGCACATTATATAAATGATTTGTGAACTCAAGACCTTTTTTTTTTTTTTGAAGCAAACATAGACAATGATCTCAATGAGTTGTGGTTATTGACTATTTTAAACTTATTAAAATGTCAGTAAGTTTAAGGGTGGGAGGGTATAGTAGGCAATGGCTTTCTTACCACTGGGATCACATTTGTCTGTATGATGTATACTTATAACATTATTTACTAGGAAATTATCCCATAAGTGCCCTAGCCTTAAGTATTTACACCCAGACAGTTCTATACTTCTTTGTCCCTAAATATGCCTCAGTGGATAAATCAATAGGCCCCAGATCAGGAGAGTAGGGTTCTTTCAGGGTGAATGGCTTGTAGTATTCTGTATGTCATTAAATGTTTCTACAGCTTCAAATAATGTATTTGCCATATTGATCCTACCTAGAAGGGTATGTATATGCTACATATTCTCTCTCTTTACAATTAATGGCCCAATTTAGGGTTTTTATCTGTTTCCCATAGCCTACTCTCTATCATACCTTGTCCGTAAGACTTTGATGATCCTGTCATTGGGTCTTTGCCTGAGTTGGTAGACTGATCCCCATGAATGATTATTAGGTATTTAGGGGGCAGATTTAATAAATTCACATGAAGGATTCGAATATTCTAATTTAATTTTATTCGAATATCCGAAAATTCGATGGTCAAATACTTCCCCTTTAAATTTAAATTCCATCACCTACTTCGCCAGATTAAACCTACCGAAACGGGGATAATTTTCTAAGATCGATTGCTAAAAATTGTTCTAATATTCTATTCGAATTCAATTGAATTTTCCCTATTCGATCGTTCGATCGGTTGAATCGCGCTAAAAAAAATTGTATTTTTTTAATTCACCACTATTCCCCCACTATTCCCTTAGTAAATCTGCAACAAGGTGTTCAGTATAGCAAAATATGTTTAGTGTTTCAAGCTTTGATCTTATGAAAAAAGAACATGAAACTGTGGTGTACATCAAGCAGGCAGGTTCTCATTGAAGGAATCATCCTGGATTACACCAGAGATTTGTCAGTGTCTAGTGATGGGCGAATCGCCAGCGAAATTTCGCTTGGCGAAAATTTGCGGGAAAAATGAGTCGCGCGTCGTTTTTGATGTGATGCGCCGAAAACGACGCGACGCACATTTACGCCAATTTTTCGGCTAAGTGAATCTCGGGAGATTCGCCCATCACTATCAGTGTCTCATTCTAACCATGTAGCTTCAGGATTCCATCTCTGATATTGCAGGACAACATCTCCCTGAATACTTTTTAAAAATGTGTTGGGGTATTTGGAGAACTGTAGCGTGCTAAGGATTGGCCAGTTGATAAGTAATATCACCCTTTAACACATTTGAGAGCAAAGTGATACCCCAAAATGTTGAAAGACATGACCTGAAGTATGAGATGAGTTTAGAGCCTCAGATAATGATTGTCAGCTATGCCTGACCTATATGTAACATAAAAAACAGGTTGAAGCTACTTTCAGAGGCCAACAACAATCAAAGCACTAAAAATAACCTACATTGAACAGGGAGTAAACTATAGTTCACATGGTAGATCATTAGTGCACTTTCAAATGGAGAAGCCAATAAGAGGCCAATCGCTAGTTCCAAATCCTTATGATTTAGAGCAGGGGTCCCCAACTTTTTTTGCTCGTGAGCCACATTTAAATTTAAAAAAGAGTTGGAGAGCAACACAAGCATGAAAAAGTCCATGTGGATGTCAAATAAGAGCTCTGATTGGCTTTTTGGTAACCCCTATATGGACTGGCAGCCTACAGGAGAGAATGTTTGGCAGGACATCTGTTTTTTATACAACCTCTAAGCCATTAATTAAAAAATAAACACCTGCTTTGAGGCCACTGGGAGCAACATCCAAGGGGTTGGAGAGCAACATGTTGCTCGCGAGTTTCTGGTTGGGGATCACTGGTTTAGAGGATGTTCAACTCATAAAATTATATGATGTACACAATGATGCCAACTAGCAGTTAGGCAGCTTAGAAAAAGTTAAAAGGTTGAACTTGATGGACGTGTGTCTTTTTTCAGCCTAACTTTTTTATGCTACTATGATGAAGTGCAATTGCCCTTTAATGTGCTCAAGGCTTTTCTATCATTGAAACCACTGTATGTCTGGTGTTGTAGCACCAGGATGTTGTATGGTTCTTCTAATTTAGACCCACAAGAATCCCTTAAAGTGCTTGAAAACCTGCCTTTTTTCTAAAGAATTTTTGGGGTCATGAAGGTAGAATACAGAATGCTTCAATGACCTGGTATCAGTTTCTATTTACAGGCAATGGTTAAATAGAAGATTAACTTTCTTTATGACACTCACATTGCACCACCCAAATATCCAAAGAAAAGGGCCAAAATGTAATTTGAGATGCAACAAGAATCAGGCCCCAAAACTGCAGGATTGTTGTTTCATTTATTCTCTGCAGTCTAATATCAGAATGGGAGACATCATTTGGATTTGAGGAAAAGGTACAAAAATGCAAATTAATGCACAAATAATGAACAAATAATGGATATCCAGGTTCTCAAAAGGGGATATTTGTGCATTAACGGTGCCGTGAATGAATCTAAATTGCTCCAACGTTTGGCTAAATATTTCATCTTAAATTCTGAATTTCAATTCTGATTTTAAGTCTCTGCTTTACCAAGAAATGGGAAACTCTATGGGGCAAATTCACTAAAGCGCGAAGTGTCTAACGCTAGCGCTAATTTGCCAGCGTGACGTCATTTCATAACTTCGCAAATTCACTAACACCAACTCTGGCGAATTTTCGCTAGCAAAGTAGATAGACTAGCGCAACTTCACACCCTAACGCCAGGCAAAGTTGCGCACTGACGAAGGATCGTAATTACGCTAATTCACTAAGATGACCATTTTACTGAACGTTACCACTTACGCTAGACGTTACTTCGCCAGTTCAGACCTGGCGAAGTTCAATACAATAGATAGGAGGTTGGAAAAAAAATTGGAAACTTTTTCTAAGTCCCAAAAAAACCCTCCTTCCCCCCTACATTTCCTAACATAAGGCAACACAACTATACAGGGGGCACATGTAGGGCACTAGGACAACTTTATTTTATTTATTAAAGGTTTCCTGGGCTTGTGTAGTGGAATGTAGTGGCTGTAACATATACTTCTTTTAAACTTTGAAACGTATGCAAATTAGGCATTGCTAGCGTAAATGCTCTTTGCCTGGCGAAGTAACACTAGCGCAACTACGCCACCATTTGCCGACCTGAGCGTGACTACGCATTTTAGTGAATTTGAGTAGCGCTGGCGAAAATTCACCTGGCGAAGTGTGGCGAACGTTAGCGAAGACAAAGCTAGCGCATTTTCGCCGCTTAGTGAATTTGACCCTATGTATTGAAAGAAAACATAAAATGTATGTTCCTAGCATTTTTGCCAACATCTAATTTGACCGAGGAGACTGTTTTCATCTCAGAAATGTGCATTTAATAGGTAGTAATTAATATGACACGCCTGGCCATGCGAAACCGCACATTTCTGAGTCACTCTATGGGGAGTACAAAACAGACATTAGCACCTGTAGACGTGTTTTATGTCAAGACAAAGTTTTAGCCTGAGGGAGAGAGAACTATACTTGGAAAAGGGAAGAGGAATTTCCAACACATAACTTTGTTTTTATTTTTAACTTGTTTGGTTAGATGAATTGATTTGTGCACTACCTCTTTAAATTAGCTGCAGTTCAATCAATTGGTATAAATGCATGCCGCATTCAGTGACGTAACTAAATGTTACTGGGCCCCACAGCAAATTCATTTTAGGGCCCCCAACATATTGTTTTTTATCAATTTATGTTGAAATTGCTCATTAATTAGGGCTTTATGCCCCCCCCCTGTTGCCGCAGGGTCTGTTTCTTCTGTAGTTACACCCCTCGTTGTATTTTAGAATTCTTAAAACTCATTAAAATATTAGGAAATAGTTTGCTGGTTTATGCCGACCACTCTGCTGTTCTACTAACCCTGAGCTGTTGAGTTTTAACTAACTTTTTAACATGCAAATTATTATTTCATTTCCATTGGATCTTTGATTTTTCTGCTCTCCCAAGTGTATTACTTAATTACTAATATGAACATAACGAATTATATGGCAGCATATACTGTATGTATGCCGCACTGTATTGTGTTTCCTATTTAACATGATGTGTTTATAGCCTGAAAGAATCAGGAAATAAGTGACCACTGTCCCATTTTAACATCCCTGCTCTTTATTATTCAAGGCTTCTCGGGGTTTCAGACACAAACAACAACAACCTGTTATTTCTAAGATAGTCCTTCTCCCACCTTTGAACCTTTTTCCCCTTAATTCACCAAAGCAAGCATAATATTTATGTATATATAGGGCATTGGGGGAATAAAGTCCATGGCCGCATGTTTACATGGCTTTATGTGCCCTTGTGCTGACAGCTGAAAAATCTGTCGAAGAACTTTGAACGATGTGTGTCGGCAGAAAATATACAGCACTTTGCAAGTTTTGTATCAAAGTGTCAAAGATGCTACTGTAGAGGAATGGGATCCGTTATCCGGAAAACCCATTATCCAGAATGCTCCGAATTACGGAAAGGCCATCTCGCAAATACTCCATTATAATCGAATAATCCAAAATTTTTTAAATGATTCCCTTTTTCAGTGTAATAATAAAACAGTCGCTTGTATTGATCCCAACTAAGATATAATGAATCCTTATTGGAAGCAAAACCAGCCTATTGGGGTTATTAAATGTTTAAATGATTTTCTAGTAGACATAAGGTATGAAGATCCAAATTATGGAAATACCCATTATCTGGAAAATCCCAGGTCCCAAACATTCTGGATAACAGGTCCCATATGTACTTGTACAATGTGTCCAATACTATAGAGCAGAGCTATCCCACTTCTGTGTTACCGAGGGCCAACATTTTTCTGGCCTACATAATGTAGGGTCGATAATGGAAGCCAGTGTTGACCACTCCCTGATCATTTACTCTCCACATGGAGAGAAAACGACTACTATAGTGCATGGTGACCTCCATAAATTTCAGCAGCTCAAACAAACATTATGCAAGACTGGAGGTTCTCCATTTCTCCTGCCTGACGTGATGCTTTTTTTGTGTCCCTCTCTACTGCCCAATTCATGGAGGGAGGCTGAAACTAGAACAAATGTTGGTTCCCATTACTGTAATGAAGCCTCAAAACACGGGAATATTTACACATTTTCTCATTTACTACTAGTACAGATTTTTTATTTTTTTAAATCCACAATTGGCCATGTTTTTACTCCCAAAGCAACACTCCTTTCCAAAATTCCAACTTTTCAACTGGTGGCATCACCTGCCAGTGACACTCTATACATACTTTTCATCATTGGGTCTTTCCATTATTAGTTCTTTATAAAGGACAGTGTTGCATTTTATTTTCATGCGCCAAAGTGAGCGCAACAGGGAAAATATGGGCAATTCCCATATTTTAATAGGCTCAACTCTAGGTCATTTTAGGCAATGCCCCACGTGATTATAATTAAGCCCAGTGTTCAGCTCCTCACAAATGAGAAGAGCCAATTTAAATTAGTTAATTCTGAACTTACTAGACTTTTGCCAATACAAAATGTAGGGATATTTAGATGGTCGGTTCAAGAGTTACAGGGAAGTGGACCTACAGAGAACAGGTAGGATTCTCAATGGAGGAACCTCTTGCATTAATGATAGCACTGGCTCGGGAAGATTGTTGCTTTAACAATCCATCCCTTGTGTTGCTGGACTACAACCACTACAGTGTTGGTTGGTTGGACTTTAGATTTGGCAACTTTTGCAATGCTGTCATGGAAGGTCTACCTTACCTTTCATTACCATTAGCCCAGCAAAAAATATATTGCACCGTTGTTTATGTTTGAGTTTGTGTGTATGAGTGTGAGAGAAGGTGGATCTTATTTACCGACAAGGATTAAACATATAAATGTCAGGAGCTTTAGTTCCACAGCAGTGAGACCAGTGACGAATCTCCAAACTGGAGGCAGGAGAATCAATGGGAAATGGCAGAATGCATGGGAAGAGATTAAAATATCAATATCTCAAAGGAGGTCGGCTTTCAACAGAAGCAAAGCAAGTTATTTATTTCCGCAGTCACTTTGGAGTTGGAGAAGGCTGGAGAGTTGCATATTTAATCCTTTTTTATTGATGTACATTTAATCCTGCTTTAAAAAAAAAGCACCAAGCGAGAAAGAAATGATCCGTCTGTTCAGGACAGACAAAACTGAACACCTTTTAGCCCCAAAAACTTTGAAGATTTGGAAAGAAGTATATTCTGCTGCTACGGAAAAAGTGAAGCCTCAGAGAGAATTTTTTTTTTTTTTTTTGTTATTGTGAAACGGTAAAACAAGATTTGTTATTTACCTACAGTAACTATTGTATTTGTCCGAAAGTAACCAGACATGTTCTTAGCCAAAAGTATCTGAACACTCCATATAAAATGTCCTTCGATGGAACATACGATTTCCTTGGAAGAAATGCCAGCACTAGAACTCTTCGTAGGAAATATGGCATTTTAAAGGGTTATCAGAGACAAACAAATGTGCAATGCCAAGTGTCAAGTGCTGGAGTGGTGTAAAGGGCATTGACATTGGACTCTGGAGCAGATCGAATTCAAAGGATTTTACCGCAATTCTATTGGTCGAACGATCGAATAGGAAATACACGATCGATCGATAAATCGTTTCCAACTATTTTTTCGATCAATCGAATATTTTTTTTTTGATCGTTCGACCGATGGAATTGCGGTAAAATCCTTCGAGTTCGATAGTCGAAACCCAATTCGGTAGCTTTGATCTGGCGAACTAGGTGATCGAATAAAAATTTAAAGGGGAAGTACTTCGACAGTCGAATGGTCGAATATTCAAATGAAATTTTATTCGAATCCTTCGATTCGATCGAATTTTCAAAATTCACTGGTCGAAGTGGTCTTCAAAAACATTCGAAAATTCGAATTAGAATGTTTTTGAAAATTCGGACGAACTTCGACTCCTTCATGTGAATTTAGTAAATCTGCCCCTACCTGTGGAAAGGCATAATGCCAATGGTGGAGGAGGAATAAAGGTCTTAGACTGTTTCCATGTTTTGGACCTGAGGTTCCAATAAAACCACGAATAATGATAACAATGACAAATCCATGCTTCCTACACTTTTTTAAAATTTAGGAACAATAATGCCCTATGCACAAAGTCAATACATAATGGGTTTGCTGATATGGGAAGAACCTAACTGACCTCAACCCAACTAAACCCCTGTGGGATGAACTGGAATCCTAACTGTAAGCCAGGCCCAACATCCGTGTCCAACCATATCCTTTTTCTTACCTGTGAGCCATATCCAAATGTAAGAACAGATGGAGAGCAACATAAGCATGCAAAAAAACTCCTGAGGGTGCCATATATGAGCTGTGATTTGCTACGGGTAGCCCCTATGTGGACTGGCGGCCTACAGGAGGCTCTGTTTGGCAGAACATCTGATTTTCATGCAAACAAAACTTATGTTCAAGCCAGGAATTTAAAAATAAGCACATGCTTTGAGGCCACTGGGAGCAACATACAAGGGATTGGAGATCACTGATCTAGAGGAATCCTCCCAAGAAGAGTAGTGGTCCCAATACTTTTGCTTAAACAGTGTAATTTATTTAGTAAGAACCTACAGGACATCTGTTTAGTTCCCTTCAAAGTTATCTGCAAAAAAAAAAACATTCTAATACAGTTACCCTTTCAAATAGGCATAGCGCAGAATTAGAATCAAAAGAGAGCACCACAACTGGATTAATGTTCTCCCCAAATGTAGGTTTTTCTTGTCTGATCTCTTTTCCCACCGTTAGAAAGTCAACTTGAGGATATCATCTTATCACTGTGGCCAGGTCATGTTATTGCTCACTGACGGTGGCCTGATGACGTTGTTTATTGAGTTTTGTTGATGGGATGGTTCATAAGGAAGAAGAAGTGGAAGAGTTGTAGCCATTCTTCCAGGTACAAGGAGGGCTATATGTTATATATTCGCAAAAGACAAATGGGATAAACTTGGAAAATTTTAACTCCCCCAATGAAAGCAAGACGAAGGGCAGGTTCTTGGACAAAGGATCCAGCTAGTGGAACCTCTTATTCGATTGTTTACCCAAAAATGTAACCACAAATTGGACGATGAGCTTTATACATCAACATCTGTTCTGTTGATCTGCACTCGTTGACCTCTCATAAGCTTCTTTATGAGTTGCAGAGCAAGTTGTTTCCAGCTTTTGATTGAGGACAGATGAGAACGGTTCCCTAGTGTGCTTCTCTATGGAATGTCTCATGCAACAGCAATGTATTATTATGTACTTATCCGGAATCTTTACGAGCGCACGTTCCATTCTATCGAAACATGTTTCTTCATGCGCAGCTTCCTTGTGGACAGACTTCTGCAACCAGGTTTTCATAATAAAGAACACATTTAAATATAGATGTTTTTTTTCAATTTTAATCCCGCAACTAGAAAAATAGAAGGAAATTGTACTCAGAGTTGAACAGGTTCATATCAGAAATAGTTGTAGTTGTGTGAACTTGTTTGCCCCATTTGATATACAATATGCATTGATTCCCATCTTGGCTTTTATATATCTGTAACCTTGTTATGAGCTAAGGGGGCCCAGTCTGAAGGTCAGTTAGGGGGAGATTTGGGGTGAGTGATTATTTGTACCCTGGGTACCCCTGGAACTATAGTGACACCCCAATGTTTCTATATATCTGTAACCTTGTTATGAGCTAAGGGGGTCCAGTCTGAAGGTCAGTTAGGGGGAGATTTGGGGTGAGTGCTTATTTGTACCCTGGGTACCCCTGGAACTATAGCAGGGTAACTGTTACCCCAATGTTTCTATATATCTGTAACCTTGTTATGAGCTAAGGGGGCCCAGTCTGAAGGTCAGTTAGGGTGAGATTTGGGGTGAGTGCTTATTTGTGCCTTGGGTACACCTGGAACTATAGCAGGGTCCCACTGCATTCCATTCAGTTACATTGAGAAGGAAAAACAACAGCCTGCCAGAAAGCAGTTCCCTCCTAAAGTGCTGGCACAAGTCACATGACATGTGGCAGCTGGGAAATTGACAAAATGTCTAGCCCCATGTCAGATTTCAAAACTGAATATAAAAAAAATCTGTTTGCTCTTTTGAGAAATGGCTTTCAGTGCAGAAGTCTACTGGAGCAGCACTATTAACTGATGCGTTTTGGAAAAAAAACATGTTTTCCAATGACCGGATCCCTTTAAAGGTGAACAAACCCTTTAATCAAAAATATAACATTTCTGATGCATGACTAGTGATGGACGAATTTATTCTGCGCTTTGCTACCGGCGAATAAATTTGCGAATCACACAGGAAAATTGGCCGGCGACGAAAGTTTAGATGTCGGCACTGAACATTTACGCCAGTGTCAAAAGATTCGCTAATTTTTCAGTGAAGTGAAACGGCAGACAGAGAGTGTGGCCATACACAGAGAGATCCCCTCGTTTGGCGATGTCGCCATGAGGTGGGTGATATCGGGCTGATCCGATCGTGGGCCCTAGGGCCCAACGATCGGATCAAAATGGAGGCCATATGGTTGGTCGGATTGCGGGAACAAACAGTTGCGGCCGTGATCCAACGGGATTTTTAGTCGCACCCGATCGACATCTGCCCGACTTTCGGCCAGATACCGATTGGTAAAGCCCGTTGGAGGGCCCCATACACAGGCCAGTATGCTACTGACTTGGTCTGTCGGCAGCTTTTATTGGCCCGTGTATGGCCACCTTAAGGCCAATAGAAAGAGGGTTTACAGATCAATTCTTACCAATCAATAAGCAGCGCCATGCAGGACGGCTGAGCGAGTTAATTGGCGAGATGATGTGGGCAGCGCCCATAAGAATCAATCAGTTGCGAACAATCAGTGTTTTCACATAAAAGTGGATTTCCCAGATGTGGGATTTTATGTCGGTGGTGCAGATTATACAATCAGGGAATTCAATTGCTGGGGAATTAGTAAACAATCCGCCCTGATGAGTAGAACAGAGAGGAGCTGTTTTCTACACGTGTTTCAGCAAGTGGATGTGTCATTGTTTCAGACAAGACGTTTTATAATCTGTTGGCTCTGCACAACCCACGGGAACTGTCATTATTTTTATTCATACAGCCTTGGTTTTATGTTTTATTTCAGCAAGAAGTGATCCCTGTTACAATTTGCAACTTTTCAATTGGCCTTCATTTTTTTTTATTATGTTATAGTTGTAAAAAACAAACAAACAGCAAATCCTCAGTAAGGCTGCAAATGTATTGTTATTGCTACTTTTTATTACTCATCTTTCTATTCAGACCTCTCCTATTCACATTCCAGTCTCTTATTCAAATCAGTGCATGGTTGCTAGGGTCATTTGGACCCTAGCAACCAGTACTGTAACTGCTGAGGTCTGTAGTTAAAGGGGTGGTTTGCCCTTGAGGCAACTCTTATAGAAAGTCCAATTCCTAGCAGCTTTGCAGTTGGTCTTCATTATTCATATTTCATTATCTTCTGACTCTTTCCGGCTTTTTAATGGGGATTAATGGGCGAATCGGCGAAAAATTTGCAGCCGCATCTCATTTTTGATGCCCATTGCCGGCGTAAAATTTGCGAAACGCTGCCGCATCTCATATTTTGTGCTCATTGCTAGCATCCAAAAAATGGACACCGGCGTCCAAAACCAGACACTGGCGAATTTTCGACAGGCAAAATTTCGCCCGCGTTTCGTGAATTTATTCGCCTGTGGCGAATCGCGGGAATGTGCAGAGAATTTGCCCATAACTAATGGGGATCACTGACCCCATCTAAAAAAACGAATGCTCTGTAAGTCTACATATTTATGGTTATTGCTACTTTGTATTTCTCTTCTATTCATATTCCAGTCTCTTATTCAAATCTGTGCATGGTTGCTAGGATAATGTGGACCCTAGCAACCAGACTGCTGAAACTGCAAACTGGAGAGCTGCTAAATAACTAGGAATGCATCGAATACACTATTTTGGATTCGGCCGACACCCCCCCCCCCCCCCCCCCCCCCCGATTAATTTGCAAAAGATTTGACTGAACCAAATGATTCAGGGGGTTCGGCCGAATCCAAAATAGTGTATTTGGCCTGAATAGAAAGAGGAGTAATAAAAAGAACCAATAACAATACATGTGAAGCCTTACAGAGCATTTGGAAAGAGTCAGAAGAAAAAGTCAAATAACTTAAAAAAATATAAAATATAAATAATGAAGACCAACTGCAGAGCTGCAAGTAATTGGGCTTTCTATAAGAGTTGCCTCAAAGGGGAACCACACTAGAGATCTCAGCAGTTACATATTCAATGCCAACAACTATATGCTTAATTGTATGACTGCACCCCAAAAATAAACCGAATCCTTTACATGCTTGCATTGATTTGTAGCTGCTACGCTGCCCTGTTCACATTTAAATTGGATTTGCATATGCAAATTAGGGGAAACCTTTTTTACTTCCTTGTTTTGTAACAAAAAGGCATGTGATTTTTCCCTCCCCGCCCCCTAATTTGAATATGCAAATTACGATTCGGATCCGGTTCGTCCGGGAAGAAGGATTCGGACGAATCCGAATCCTGCTGAAAAAGGCTGAATCCCCAACCGAATCCTGGATTCGGTGCATCCCTAAAAATAACTCAAAAACCACAAATAATAAAAAATTAAAACCAATTGCAAATTGTCTCAGAATATTACTCTCTACTAGTGATGGGCGAATTTATTCGCCTGAGGCAAATTCGCGGTGAAGTCCCGCTATTCTAAGCAGAATAAATTTGCGAAACGTGGGTGAAAATTAGCCGGCATCTCGTTTTGGACGCGGGCGTCTGTTTTTGGACCGATGCCGGCATCCAAAAACAGACGCCCACATCCAAAACGAGACGCAGCAGCATTTCGTAAATTATTTGCCGTTTCGTGAATTCCTCTAGAAATTCGCAAAAAAATTGGCGAATCGATACACCGCCGAATGGCCCATCACTATTCTCTAACCTGCCAAATTATGTAAAGTGAACATGGTAATTGGGGGGGGGGCAGAAAAATGGGCGTGGTCGAAACAAATCTTTTCGTCCCTCTTTCGGATGTTCTACAACTGAGCAGAAAAACTGTGCTGCAACATTTCTAAAGCTAAAAATGATAACTTGATCTCTACTGCCATCTGCTAGTTCAGCGCTGCACTGCAACAAGGGGAACTAGCTCAGTCCAATTGTTTAGTCGTTTTATAACCAGGCACAGGTACCATGACAGGGGCAGCATCAGTCTGACGGGCAACTACACCGAGACGCCTTTTCTTAAATAACAAACCGGCCACGTGCGATATCATTGGGTTAAAAGGCATCCGCTTATTTATGAAATTCACATAAATAATGACTAAAACCGTTGCGTTTACGGCACTGTACAATCACATTTATAAAATATTTAACTTTTTTAACTAGTGATGGGCAAATTTATTCGTTGCAGGCAAATAAATTTGCGAAACGTCTGTGAAAATGCGCCGGCATGAAAAGAATGAGATGGGCACGTCCAATACGAGATGCGCGCCGCCTGGTTTTTGTAGCTGGTGCCCGTTTTTTTGGATGTCCAAAACAAGACGCACACGTCCAAAACAAGACTCCCTCTGCGTTTCACGAAGAACCGAAACGCCACAGATTTGAAATCACTATTCTTAACATCCTATAGCTGAAAATAATTGTGATGGGCCCGCCTACTGTCCTTCCTAGGCGCATCTTTCCTCCGCATCTCATGCTCCTTCCATCACTTTGGCCCCAGGCCTAACCTCTGTTACACCATACACTTGTTACCACTATCACTGACCCCCCCCCCGGAGAGCCCCTCCCACTGAGACATTATACTAACACTTACCCCTTATCCAATTACCCCTTTTTTTCTGGGAAGGGCAGGTGAGAGATGTTCAAGAGAATGTTCCCCAAACTGGGAACTACAACCCCCATAATCCCTAACCTCCTCTTTTCAGCCCTGTCATTCCCAGTTCCTGGATCACTCCCCCGGGTGTTCTTTCTCCTTCCCATGTGCAAGCCATCCAGCACCACTAGTGATGGGCGAATCTACCCAGTTTCGCTTTGCTGGAAATATGCGAATTGACGAAAAAATTAGCAAAACGAGTCGCTGCACGTTTTTGACGCGTCGTGTAGTTTCCGACGCGCGACGCGTTTTTTAAGCAAATTTTCGTGTTTCGCAAATTTATTCGCCGCGAATTCGCCCAACACTAAGCACCACATAACCCTCCCTCAATAGGTCCCCAAAACTAACCTAAGCCTATTCACTTTATTCACTAACTGACCACATATTGACCAAGATTGTGCACCACTAAGCTCGTCATTGGTCCCATAACTGCCAATGGGGGTCATTTATCAACAATGGGCAAATTTGCCCATGGGCAGTAACCAGTAGTAACCAATCAAATTGCTGCTTTCATTGTTCTACTTGCAGTTGGCTTTAAAAAGCTAATTGCTGATTGGTTGCTATAGGTAACTGCCCATGGGCAAATTTGCCCAGTGTTGATAAATGAGCCCCAAATGTCTTGCTCTAAAGTGAACTATAGCTCAACCCTACAAGCCTTTGGATCTTACTTCCCAACATACTTTATAAGAGGCCTTTACTTTTCCCCTTAGGGCAAGGCCAGAAGTGGCGTTTTTTTATGCGTTTTTACGTTGCGTTTAAAAAAATGCTCCATTGGGGCGTAAATACGCATAAAGTGCGCTACCACTGAAATGAATGGAGAACACACTATGGCAATTCTCACTGGACGCCAGTATTTGAGTTTTTCAGCAAAAACGCCAATATGTCAAGAAACTACCGGATCAATAGACTCTATGGGATCTGCATTACGTAAAAACGCAGTGTATTTTAAATATGACACGTTTACGTTTTTACGGTGTATTAGGCCCGTGACGTAATTACGTTGCGTATTGATAATCATTCCTGCTCCACTTTGCATGTAAATAGCTTTTCTACTTTCTATTTCTAGCCAGCGGAATTATGAGGAAGGAGAACAATGAGAAGTGCATGTTGGGAAAAGAAACATATGCGCTGAAAAACACATGAAAAACGCATGAAAAACGCATGTTGACAGTGGCGTGTGGTTTCAGTGACGGATTTAAGCCCGATGGAGCGTTTTTTAAAACGCGGCATAAAAAAAGCTGCAAAAACACCAGGTCTGGCCCTGCCCTTACGCAACATCAGACACGTTAAGCATAATTTTACTACACCATAGGCCACAAGCAGCTTATTTTAGTCTTATTATATTAACCTAAAAATGCATTGGTATTGTTTCCAGTCTATTGAGTGATGCTTTGGGTGTTTTGGCATCAAAATAGCAATATTTGCAAATGGCCTTATAGATGATCTAGCTGTGGCACCCTCCCTCCCCTCCCTCCCCACACACTTTCAGAAACTTACAGAAAAAACCTTGATTGTTTCTGCCATCTACTGGCCACACTAAAAATTACACAACTATAGCATTTGTGTTACGCTAAATAAAGCATTGACCCAGCTCTCTCTATATCAACTGTAACACTTATCAACCATATTTACTGGTTACATTATCCCTTATAATACATGAGTGATACTCAGAGTTCCCTGTATAACTCAGCCTGCAGCCTTGTGTCTTTATATGGTCACACCCCTCAGTGACTTCTAATATCCTTATCATTTACAGTAGGGGGTACATTATCCCTTATAATACAAGTAATACTTGGAGTTTGCTGTATAACTCAGCCTTGTGCCTTTATATGGTCACAGAACCCCTCATTATTACAAGAGGCACCCCCAATACTTTAGGTTGCTATTTGTTTGCTTGTGGGATGTTGTATTTGAACATATCCCATGGGAGCTCAAGGATAGAGAATGTCAAGTATAAGCAAGGACAGTAGGACACATATTACATTTGCACAGAATGTTTGGCAGAAAGTAAATCTAGTTATTATAGGAAACACATTAAAGCACTTACAGACACATAAAAACGTAATTTATGGCCACAAGTATTAAATAGTTTATAAAATGGATTTAACAGAAATTTATAAACCCATTAAAATGACAGACGGGTCATTAAGTGCAGGGTGTTTACAATATTTCTTTTCTATAGTAACATAAAGAGATTGGGAATACTATCCATATTGTTTCCCTTAGACAGTACAATGTGAGGGTATAGCTTATTGTGTGCCCAGAACATTCCTTCTTTGTATATTTGTATTTATACACATGGGAAGGAGGTGCCATATTGTTTCCCTTAGACAGTACAGTATGAGGGTATAGCTTATTGTGTGCCCAGAACATTCCTTCTCTGTATATTTGTATTTATACATATGGGAAGGAGGTGCCATATTATTTCCCTTAGACAGTACAGTATGAGGGTATAGCTTATTGTGAGCCCAGAACATTCCTTCTCTGTATATTTGCATTTATACATATGGGAAGGAGGTGCCATATTGTTTCCCACATAGACAGCACTTACATAAATCCTGATATTACAGGGCAGAGAGAGATTGGTATTATTGAAATTACAGTTATGCCAACTGTTTTATTGCAGCCAGATCTCAGTACATTGTGGTCACTTTTATCTCTGAGAATCAAGGGCTGGAATGTGGCACAGGCTCTATATCATGACAGTGATGAGCGTGACACAGAACTGGGACTCTCTGGCCCTGGAGCCATATCAGCTACATCCTTAGCGTGGGAACCTTCATCTTGATCTGCATCATAATGCAACTTCACCAAAATCATTTTATTGGTAGTGATGGGCGAATTTATTCGCCAGGGCCGAATTTGCGGCGAATTCCCGCGATTCGTCGCTGGCGAATAAATTTGCGAATCACCAAAGTTGACGCGATGCACGTCAAAAGCGTCCCGCGACTCGTTTCGCGAATTTTTCGCCGATTCGCGAATTTCTCTAGAAATTCGCGAATCTTTAGGCGAAGCGAATCGCGGGAGATTCGCCCATCACTATTTATTGGTTTATTTGTGGTTTTCAATTATTTAGCTTTTTATTCAGCGGCTCTCCAGTTTGCAGTTTCAGCAACCTGATTGCTAGGGTCCAGATTACCTTGTCAACCCTGCATTGATATGAATAAGAGACTGGAAGATGAATAGGAGAAGCCTAATAGAATAATTAGTAATAAAAAGTATAAATAACAATAAATGTGTAGCCTTACAGAGTATTTTTTTTTTTTTCAGATGGGGTCAGTGATTGCCATTTGTAAGCTGGAAAGAGTCGGAAGAAAAAGGCAAATAATTTAAAAACTATAAAAAAAAAAATAATGAAGACCAAATGATAATTTGCTTAGAATTAGCCATTATATAATATACTAAAAGCTGACTTAAAGGTGAACCTTGAAGCCATTTCCACCAGCTCATAAATGTGACTACAGGTGTGGGATCTGTTATCCCAATGGAAACCCATTATTCAGAAATCACAGAATTACAGAAAGGCAGTCTCCCTTATTAAACATGATTTCCTTTATCTGTGTAATAATAAAACAGTCACTTGTACTTGATCCCAACTAAGATATAATTAATCCTTATTGGAAGCAAAACTAGCCTTTTGGGTTTATTTCATGTTAAGATGATTTTCTAGTAGACAATGTAAAACGATCCAAATTACAGAAATATCCATTATCGGGAAAACTCCAGGTCCTAAGCATTATGGATAAAAGGTCCCATACTAGGACCTACAAATGTTTTCCCCACCCACTGTAGACCCCAGTGTGAACAATCCCTCACTCTGTGCCAAGTGACCTTTAACCTCCTGCAGACAAAAAGGATCTTGTTTTACATGAGCTGAGCAGAGAGGCTTATGGCACAATTAGGGGGTTATTTATCAAAGGTTTCGGTTGACAGTTTTTTTTCTACCGCAAATAAACTCACAACTTGAATGTTTGCTTATTCATGAAAAAACCCAAATGTAAAAAACACGAATGAATGAGATCGGGGTAAAAACTTGAATACCTTGAATGTATCAAGTTGTTGGCTAAAATAAAACCTGAAATACCTCAAATTTATCAAGTAATAGGCAAAAAAAACTTGAGTACTTTGAATTTATCATGTTATAGGATAAAAAACCTTGAGAACCTCGAATTTATCATGTTATAGGATAAAAAACCTTGAGAACCTCGAATTTATCAAGTAATAGGCTAAAAAACCTTGGGTACCACGAATTTATCAAGTTATAGGCTAAAAAAACTCAAATACCTTAAATTTATCAAATAATAGGATAAAAAACCTTGAGTACCTTGAATTTATCAAGTTATAAGCTAAAAAAACCTTGCGTACCTCAACATTTATCAAATAATAGGATAAAAAACCTTGAGTACCTCGAATTTATCATGTTATAGGCTAAAAAACTTTGGTTACCTCAAATTTAAAAAGTTATAGGCTAAAAAACAATGAGTACCTCGAATTTATCAAGTTATAGGCTAAAAAACCTTGAGAACCTCTAATTTTTCAAGTTATAGGCTAAAAAACCTCTAATACATTGAATTTCTCAATTAATAGGCTATAAAACCTTGAATACCTCGAAAGTACTTATCAGGTAATAGGCTAAAAAACCTTGAGGACTTCAAATGTATCCAGTTATAGGCTTAAAATCCTCAAATACCTTGAATTTATCAGGTAATAGTCTAAAAAAAAACCTGAGTACCTCGAATTTATTAAGTTATAGGCTAAAAACCTCAAATACTTCAAATTTATCAAGTAATAGGCTAAAAAAAACCTTGAGAACCTCAAATTTATTAAGTTTTCGAGCTCAAACAAAATCGTGATGGCAAAAGCAGCTTTGGGGCTTAATAAATCTCCAAAAATGTTTTTTTATCTTGAAAAAATCGATTTTTTTAGTGAAAATTTTGAATTTTTCAGGAGAAAATGCAACTTGGACTTTAATAAATAACCCCCTTAGTGCAGTTGGGGCTAAGGAATCAAAATGCCACCGTCCTCCCCCCAACACAATCAGTCAGGATGGGCCATACTCTAAGTCTACTCAATGACTGCCATCATATTCCAGTAATTAATTACAGCCGCCATTCCCACCATGTATGGGAACATTGTAGCACAGAGATGGGGGTTAAGCCTTGCCATGACCCGTTGTTGGTAATATAACAGAATGTGGTTGAGGCATGGCAGGAGGTTAGTATAGTATAATGGAATCATCTGACCAACAATGTGCAACATGCTTGTCCAGCACCAGTCTGGTATTGAGCACTCTCTTTGGAACATAGAGCCAATACTGAAAAAAAAAGCATTTTAAGAAAGGGGAAAAAAATCATTGTCCTTTGTGCAAAGATCCCGTACTTTGTTTGGCAGCTAAACCTTTATATTTTATATTTCACTAAGATTTATTTCTAGTCATATATCATTCTCTTTAACTGGCAGTGTAGGTCAGTTTCCCATGTGCAGCCATTGTGCCATTTACTCCTGTAGAACAGATTTCTCCTTTGTTTAGAAACTGAAACAAATTACTTGGAAAATGTACAACACAGCAAATACATCACAAGGATCAACCAACTTGTATATATCCTGTTCCATGGTCTTTGAAGTCTTGTTTTTCTTTATAATAGTTTTTCTCTTTGTTCTTAAGACTCATACCTGCTATACAACATCCACACTCCCCTCTCAGAGACTATTATCCCACTGTTACTATAGGCACCATCTCTCCCTACTATACCTGCTATCCCACAGTCACACTCCCTTCCCAGAGACTATTATCCACTGTTACTATAGGCACCATCTCTCCCTACTATACCTGCTATCCCACAGTCACACTCCCTTCCACACTAGTGATGGGCGAATTTATTCGCCTGGGGCGAATTCGCGGCGAATAAATTCGCGAAACGGCAGCAAAAATTTGCCGCTGAAAAATTCGCCAACAAAAACGAGTGACGCGACGCGCGCCGAAAATGACGCGACGCGCGACTCGTTTTGCAAATTTTTCACCAATTCGAGAATTTCTCTGGAAATTCGCAAATTTTTCGGCGAAACGCGGGAGTTTCGCCCATCACTATTCCACACTGTTCCCAATAACATACTGTACAAACAAGTTAACTGGATCCTGTTGAAATTATCATTAGTGTGTGAATAGGGCCTTAGATTGTAAGCTCCACTGGGACAGGGACTGATGTAAATGCCAAATAATCTCTGTTGGATGTTAAGTATACTTGTCAGCACTACAGACATATGACATTAAATAAAAAAGCAAACTAGTATGTTGGGAAATATTAACAGAGGAGTATGCATTGGAGCGGCGATGTTCAGAAGGAAAAATGCAATATCAGGTTAAACAAACGAGGAACACAGTTTGTTAACGACGTGTGGATCTGTCTCCAAGTTACAGGTTTCTTTTCAATATTTACTCGGTTTGCAGGGTGTGACCGAAGAAGGATTTCAAGAAGTTTCAGTGAGTTGTGCCGGATTCCTGTATGCCACCCATCTCTCCCCAGCTGAGCAGAAACAAACAAACATTTTCCAAAATAATTTTCTGGCAAACTCTGGGCACTTGTGTAACCTTTTTTTAAAGGAGCTCTCACAACATATTTCTGCAGTCTGGTTACCACTTTTTGCTAATGCCGAGAGCAGGACAGTTGCAGGAAAATCAGGGGTGCACGCAGTTTCAGCTCTAATGACTCCGGCCTCACCGCGCTGGTGGAAGTGTGATGACCACTTCCGGTGACCTGGTTTTCTCATGCTTTCAACCATGCAAGAAGAAGTTATTTGGTGAACTGTGACTGTGCTATCATGAGAATTAACCCATTCTATTGCTAGGCTGCGAACATACATTTAGGCGTATTAAAGTAAGAAAAATGTACTCCAAGATGTCATTTAAAGTTTCCCTTTGGTGCCTCAGTAAAAAGGGAATTACAGAGCCCCATTGTGTCACCAAATGTGCGGACCCCATACTGTGTCCTCAGAACCCACAGTAAAACAGTAGGACCCAAAGGATTGTTTTTTTTAATTATAAGGTCTCATTTACCAACTGAAAGGCAGGGTGCAAAACACAATCCAGATTTTTTTGCACTTTGCACCTTACCTTCCTCTCTTGATGAGCTGAAGATGTTTTGTTTTAGAGTACAGTGAGTTCAACAGGGTTGTTTTAGCAGGCAGACAGAGGAGGCACCTGGGCATTCAGGAACATCATAAATGACCCCTCTAGACTTTCAGAGAAGTGCCAGAGATCTGAGGAACACAAGTATGGCAGCCTTTTTTACTTCAGACCCCTGAAACCCAAAGAGGCTTTATTTTGTATTCCATAGACACAATACAGTGAGATGGTGGTGGTATAGTTTCATCAGAACCAGGGTCAACTTGTTGTCCTTCTACTCTTGTTATCTTCTCCATTCCCTCTTTCAATGTTATCTTCTCATTTCTGCTTCCTTCACCTTGTATTGGAGGAACAGGCTTTAAAATGCTATCATGTCCTCCTTGTACAGAGAACTAGAATACTAACTGGACTTCTGACTCCGGAGTAGATCACACTGCTGATGCTTTGCACACCATGATTGGCCAAGGGCACACCTTACTGTGGTTGGACAGGGGCACATTACACTGTAATTGGATTGGACAGATAAGAGCACATTGTTGACAGGAGGACCAACTATGAAACTCCTGCAGTGGACTAGGTAAAGGTAAAAGAACCATGGTACTGTTGAAGACTTATAGGTATCGTGGTCGGCCAACCTTGCACCACACTAATGGTTTGAATTTCTCACCCACTGCCTCACAAACAAGCAGCAGACATTCATCATTTTATGATCGTTTATCTTTACGGTTCTGATTCACTTTTATTTTGATTACAGAGCAATTACATGTCTCCCACCCCACCCTGAATGGTGTACTTATAAATCCACAGTCCTTGTAGAAGCATGATAACCTGCCTATTATATTTGTATCCTGCTAGGAAGTTAATCCCCCTTTATATGCATATTGATATTGCCTCCTCCTTATAACAAGCAGTGTACAGAGTTCCTATTCTTTGGGGAGGCATATCCACATGTGGTGTAACTACTGTATCATAAATCAATGTTGGATTATCATCTGGGTGCCATAATTATATCATAAAGAGAGTTCGGAGGAATCAGTCAAGACTCATAAACTTATAAGGTAAATTTGTATGTTTCTACAGGATTTATTTGAACCTCCTCTGACTATGAGGCTTCATTCTCATTGTGCAGGATATAAGGCCATTTAAATATTCTAATGCTCTGATTGGCTGCAGCTTGGTCTAGCCCTGCATATGTTCTCATGTTCTGATTGGCTACAGCTTGGTCAACACATTGAATGTTGTCATGCTCTCATTGGCTACTGATTAGTGTAGCACTTATGCTCTTATTGGATCAGTGAACATTCTGATGTTCTGATTGGCTGCCAATTAGTTTAGCGCTGAGAATGTTCTCATGCTCTCATTGGCTGCCAGTTAGTCTAGCGCTGAGAATGCTCTCATGCTCTGATTGGCTGCTAATTAATCTAGTGCTGAGAATGTTCTGATTGACTGCCAATTAGTCTAGCACTGGGAATGAGGCTTCATTCTCATTGTGCAGGATATAAGGCCATTTAAATATTCTAATGCTCTGATTGGCTGCAGCTTGGTCTAGCCCTGCATATGTTCTCATGTTCTGATTGGCTACAGCTTGGTCAACACATTGAATATTGTCATGGTCTCATTGGCTACTGATTAGTGTAGCACTTATGCTCTCATTGGCTCAGTGAACATTCTGATGTTCTGATTGGCTGCCAATTAGTTTAGCGCTGAGAATGTTCTCATGCTCTCGTTGGCTACTAATTAATCTAGTGCTGAGAATGTTCTGATTGACTGCCAATTAGTCTAGCACTGGGAATGTTTTCATTCTCTCGTTGGCTACTAATTAATCTAGTGCTGAGAATGTTCTCATGCTCTCATTGGCTGCTGGCAAGTCTAGTACTGAGAATGATCTCATGTTCTGATTTGCTCTTCATTGGTCTTGCCTTGTCAATGTTCTCATGCTTGGTTACTGCATGGTCGAGCATGGTGTATACTATTTCATATATCTATCTGGAAGTACTTATGTTCTGATTAGACAAACCTTAACATACCTACAAAGGTAGCTGCACCCATATATGCTTCTAAGCGGCATCTAGTGTCCAGCACCAATTTAGAGTCTGCTCTGATCAATTGAGTATAACTGTAGGCTTGGGTTACCTGGTGCTAATTCTAGGGTTCCTCTAATCACTACATCTGTAAACTTGTGATGAAATAAGCAGGGTCCTGAACAAATACTGGCTTTGAGGACCGGTGCCCTAGTTGCATCTATGAATGTGCCATACACATGTTACCACCATAACGCTGAGACTGCACGCTGCACCTTCTGTGCAACTGACTTTGCTTCTAGTAAGGATTAATAATATCTTAGTTGGGATCAAGCACAAGCTACTGATTTATTATTACACAGAAAAAGGAAATCATTTTTAAAATGTTGGATCATTTGGATGAAATTGAGTCTATGGGAGACTGTCTTTCCATAATTCTGAGCTTTCTGGATATCGGTTTTCTGGATCTGTATATACATTCCCGAAACTGTTAAAGGGCTAATTCTCTAAAAAAAAATATATTTACCTGCGGTTGGAATAAAGACTCTTCTCATCTGCTCTCAAATACATAAGCCGAACACGCAACCCTAAAGGGCAAATGTGACATGAATATTTATATTAGGACTGTTTGGTGATGCGCAAGGCTCATTCTTCCGCAGAAGACTCGTGTTCCTGCTGTGCTGAATATGAAAAGTACACAAGCACCTGTGACTGAGCAACATCACTAGAGCTATAGGCTGGTGGAGGTATGACCTGCACTTACGTTGCACAAACCATGTGAGTACACAAAGAGTTTCCAGTACAGAAAATTACAATCAGAGAGGAGGCTGCTCCACCCTTTGGTGTGGGAGGAATGCATCTGGTCTGTGAAGGTAACAGGTAAGGGACGGAGAAAAAGGTTCAGAAGCTGCACAATTTCTGGGGACAGGCTGGGACGGCAGGAGGCAGGTGCCCCAAAGGTAAGAGAATATACACCTGAGTAGGTATTCCTGAGATGAACTCAGTGGTGGGAACTTTACTATATGAGTAGATGCACTGAAATAGCTGCATCTGGTGCCAATATATGAAAATACCCCCCAGTATTGTGGCTACCAGCAAAGCTCGGCACCAGTTATGCTTCATTGGCTTCTCCGTGTAAAGGACGATTTTGGAGAGTATAAAAGCCTGTCAGAGTTTGTCTGGGATGGTGCAGTTTGGATAATGAAAGCAAATGTCTGATTGGTCGCTGTGGGTTACTACATTGATGCAGTTAACCATATCTATATATATATTTTTTTTTTCAATGCCTTTATTGTCTTATTAGAGCCGTGTAATCATTTGCGGTGCATTTGTAGTGGTATTTTCAAAATAAATATTTACATTACATATGACCCTAATTTTTTTGTAGCAAAAACGACAAACCCCTTTCATTGTCTCAACCTATTCAGTGTCTCAGCCACATCAGTTTTCTGGCACACTCACAGTTAAGATACAGCGCAGTCGCATAACTACAGATGTCCAGTTGGGATGGGCAAATTTGACCCATTTGATCCGGCAAAAATGAGTGAAATGGCGGAAAATTTATGGAAATTTATGTCCCTCAAAGTGGTGAGACAGATGAGTGAGGTGAGTCATTTTTGCAGCAAAACTTGTTGAAAAACGTTGGTCATCACTAATGGCCAGACCAGAGTGCAGGATGTGCACCCCCTTTCCATTCCCCCCTCAATATGCCTTTATGGCAGCTCCGGTAGCCAAAACGGGGTGCTGATTTGGGTGAAATTACACCCCCTGAACCCCTGGTAGTAACAGTACTGCATCAATGTCTTAGTTTCTTTGTCCTCAACATCTCAGTATCCTCTTTTACTCCATTGCTATTGTGACTTCCTTAATGTATCATCTTAGATTCCTTAGTATCTCAACTAAGAGCTTCTAAACTCTTTGGAGTTAATTTAGAAACACAACCACTCTGTGGAAACACTACATAAGACACAATTCACCAATATTTTACCAAGAATTCAATGTTTTTGCCCCAGTGTGTGTATATATATATATGCCATAATGCCGCTCATAATTGTCCAGTGAGGATTGTCCAGTCATTACCAAAATAACATCTTCACTCAGTTCTTTAGGTACAAGTCTGCTTCTTCACTTATTGACACTGCCCACATTGGGCACCCTGGAATTACCACCACCTTTAGGGTAATAGTAGCTCCAGGGTTAAACAGCATCACTAGGTGCAATTATTCTCTATTCATCAGACAGAACTTTAAATTAATAACATCAATACTAGGGATGCACCGAATCCAGGATTCATTTTGGTATTCGGCCAGGAGTCGGCCATTTTCAGCAGGATTCGGATTCGGCCGAATCCGCGTGCCTGGCCGAACCGAATCCGAATCCAAAAAATCATATGACTTTTCGTCACAAAACAAGGAAGTAAAAAATTTTTTTTGCTTTTACCCTTCCCTTCGCTAATTTCCATATGCAAATTATGGCTGCATTTGGCAGCACTGTATTCATTAGGGGCAAATAAACTTGCACATCACAATTTAGTGAGTGTTGGATTTTTTTTATCTGGTGCGAGGTGAAGAGCACAGTCAGACCCCAGGTGTAACCAGTGTTGGACTAGGGGGCCCAGAGTCCATCTGGCCTGCAACCTCAGAGGCCCCCCACACCGTCCCCTGGGACCCCCAACCACAAACTCCTCTGTGCTGCCGATTCCTCCCTCCCCACGCACTCATATGTGCCATATTCACTGCTGCGTGACCAGATAGAAGAGGGAGTGCAGGAGTAGGGCACGACCCAAAATAGCCGGGGTCCACTGGGTTTTTTCCCGGTGACCCGCCAGCCCAGTCAGTCCCTGAATACAACCACTCTATTAATGAGCTCTAAGGGACATGCTCTTGCACTTATAATCAGGGTCTCTATAACCAAACCCCACAGTATCTCACTGTCTTTAATGTTATAGCAAACTTCATGTCTCAGTATTTCAGTACAACACTTGGCAATTTTCAAGTGTATAAGTATACCATAGCAACCAATTAGTGACTGGCTTTTTTCAGACATCTACAGGTGGAACAATAAAAACAAAAAATGTAACCCTGTGGATTATTGCAGAGAACTTAATTACATTTGCACCTGATGGTTGGGAAACCACTCCAACCGTTGGGGTAGTCTCCTTTGTCCAGGACCTTTCCAGCCTTTGTGTATATTATTATGGATTCTCTGCAAGGGAACAACTACATGTTTACTCCAAGAGGTGTGACAGCGGGTCAGGACAGGATGGAATGTGTTTGCCTGGAATGTTCAATCACGCCAATATCACAGCTGCCCAATGCAGCAGCATCCTTGTTTCTTCTTGCTTTATGAGCCTTAGATCCTCTTGCCTTTTCATGTGACATCCGCATGCTTTCCCCACAATACACAGTCCTAGAGGTCGGCTCTTGGCAGCTGGAGTCTTAGTATGTTGTGGGAACCCAATCTAGTCCTTGGGGCAACTGCTGAAGTTAGGAGAAGGAGTGGGTTGGGTGGGAAATTGTGCATAAGTCACATGGAGAACCAAGGGGGCTGATAAATAGAGCTCCATAATGCAGCATGCTTAGACAGCTTTCATTTTACCTTCACTTTTTTGTATGGTATAGCTGGACCTATTCTGAGTTATTATTATTTATTTTAAAAAATGGAGACCAGTTGCCTTTAGAATCCTTCCATCTACAAAATACTAGTTGCTTAGAAACCGTAGCGAATGATCTAATGCAGATGGAATTCCAGGATCGCTCCTACAATTTTCATTAACATGGAATGAGACTGAATCTATGAGGGTCTATGGGGACTTTTAACCCTTGGACTTTAAAGCACAGCCGGGCAGTATGATGATCAGTTTCCTAATGACAGACCCATTTAACATTTATAATCTAATGTTCAAGTTGGGCTAAATGTGGCCATACACAAGCCTATAAAAGAGTCGGGAGTTTATTGGCCCCTGTGTGGGTCCAGGCAGAGGGCTTCCCCGATTAATATCTGTCTGAAAGTCGGGCAGATGTTGATTGGGCAGGATTAAAAATCCTGTTGGGTTGCAGCCGCATCTGTTCATTGATGCAGTCCCACAAACCGACCACCCGTATTGCCTGAATTATGATCCGATCGTTGGACCCTAGGGCCTCCAATTGTATCATCCCAATATCACCTCCTCAATGTGGGCATATCAGGGAGAGATCTGCTCATTTGGCGATGTCTACATTTATGGCCACTTTTATTTTATGATTGTTCTAATTGATTATAGTTTGGTCTAGCCATGTGAATTTTCTAATGCTTATAAATTGGCTGTGGTTTAGTGTAGTATTATATGGACCCCTGTGCAATTTATTGTTACTATGTAGTTTAATATTATTTTTCATCTACAATTTGAGAATTGGAAAGAAAATACTTCAATCTATCTAGGAACTTAGACTACTGTCTGCTTAACCCTCCCATAATTCAGAAACTCTCCTTTGAAGATTTTAAGAGTAGACACCTATGTCAGGTGAAGCTCCAGGTCTAGTTCTCAAACTTCTCCGCATTGGACTGGGCCACCAGGAGAAGATGCTTTTGTGGCCCAAGGGCTGGATCCTGTCTGGGACTGGGCAGGGGGATACATTTATGGTGGCAGTGGAGGGACAACAGGTGCACTGGAATGGGGGGACCTGGCCCAGTACACTCCAGTACGACACTGATCTATACATTGATATAGTTACACCATGACTTTAGGATGCTTCTCACTTCAAAACTGGTTAAACTTCAAACTCCAAAAAGAGAGATTCCAGAAGGTGTCTCAGTCCCAGTAAATCATAAAACTCAATGTTCAGACCATCACCATAGAGAGTCCATTCTATGAACATGCCTAGTGTCAGAGAGATTATTTTTAGCCAGTCTTCCTCATACACTGGAAAATTTAAGGTGCTGATATGGCCCTATCAGATCAAGTCCATGTATTAGCCTACCCAATTGATACATCGCTGAAAATTGGCAAGATATCAGTCGGGCAGGTTTAAAGTCCATCACGGAGAGGACTGCATTGGCTTGTTGATGCTGTTCTCATACAACAGAATATATCCCCATTCCCCACCATTGTGATCCGATATCCCCATCTCAAAGAGGGCAGAGATCCACTCATTTAGTGATCTTGCAGATCTGTCAGTGTATGACCAGCTTTAGTCCCCTATATGGTTATAGTGAGTGAGTTTGATTTTTGGGCGGTGACTCTTGGTGCCAGGCAGATATACCAGAACACTATAAGATAACGAAGATAAAATTTCACAGGACAGATTTTTATGAGCTTATTTCATCACGACAAGAAATGCAAAGGTACTGAAACATCATGCTTATGAATTCTTTTAATAATTATTTTCTGTATTTCTGTTATTATAATGATTAGCTGGGCGATATTTTATAAATAAATACATATACAGTATATATATATATATATATATATTTATATATATATATACTGAAGAAAATGTATTGGCAACCCTTGGACTGGGTTTTGCCCTGGTGAGGGACCATTAATTATTTATCATTTTTCCTTATTTTGAATTTATATTTTTTGAGGAAAGAGCAACACACCATTGCTTGCATTTTGCTGAATGGGACTTGTTATCCAGATTGCACAGGACCTGGAATTTTCTGGATCTCCATTCCTTAAGTCTGCTAAAAATCATTTAAACATTAAATATGCCCAATAGGAATGTTTTGGCACCAATATTTATTCTTTATATCTTATTTATATCTTGTTTAGGATGAAGTACAAGGTGCTATTTTATAATTACAGAGAAAAAGGAAACATTTTTATCTAAATTTGAATAATTTGATTGACATAGGGAGATGGCCTTCCCATAATTGGAAACTTTAAAGATAACTTAATTCTGAATAATGGATCCTGTACCTTTATATATATATACACGAGTTTATAGATAGGTCTGTATAAGTATGTGTATTGGGGTTTATTTGGGGGGGGGGGTTGAACTTTGCTCTTTTTTCAACCCAAAACAACAATGTACTTATATGTTGAAACATTGGTGCAACACCCTGCAATGGGCATCCAAACATCTACCAATGTCGGGGAATATTTCATGAAGGTTTAAAGAGAATCGGCAGAAAAGCATCTAAGCAGGAAAAGTGGTTGACGATTCCCTATTAGTGATGGGCGAATTTATTCTCCAGGCGCAAATTCGCAGCGAATTCCCGCGATTCGCCGCCAGCGAATAAATTTGCGAAACGCCAGCGAAAATTCGCCTGCTGAAAATTCGCCTGCTGAAAATTCAATTGCGTAAAAAAAAAGAGTCGCGCGTCGAAAATGACGCAACGCGCGTCAAAAACGTGCCTCGACTCGTTTCAAAATTTTTTCGACAAATTGCAAATTTCGCTGGAAATTCGCAAATTTTTCGGTGAAGCGAAAGGGGATAGATTCGCCCATCACCATTCCCTATATCTCAGTTTATTCCTGTTTTATAAGGATTGTTTCTTTTCTAAGCTGAAACGTTATGTTCTCATTAGGAGCAACAATACAATAATAACTCTTTGTCCAATCAACAGTTGGCTGAAATCAAGGCACAGCAAATATCAAGGTTCACTCTGTTCTTTAGCCAATCTGTATAGAATGAAATATTTTTATTTTTCTCATAGAGTGATCATCATGGGAAATACGCATAGTCACGAAGTAGGATCAGAAGATGAGGATTTGCAAGTAGAAGAAAAGCAGCCAGAGGTACACAGTTGTCTATATCGACAGATACTGTAAATTACTTAACCTTTGCTAGTAAGGTATCATTGCTGGGTTTTATCAATATACAGTATTAAAAGCCAACTAAAAACCTTGAAGAACAAAAACATCACTTTTTTTTATAACATTTTTGTACCAAACCCCAACTTCGTTCAGTTCGTAAAAAAAACAATTGTTTAGGCATTCTTTGCATATAATGCTTATATATCTTAATTAGTACTCTCATTTTATACATACTGAATTTTATGTTTTTGTTGACCAAGGTTAAAACCAGTCTATCAAGTTTAAATAAACATTCACATGAAATAGCTAAACTGAATGCAAAAATATTGCGAAGTCTGATGTTTATGAGTCAGACAATGAAAATATCTGCTTTCAGCTCCCTCATGCTTGCTTAAAGGCACAACATAATTTGGATGTCATCCATAGAGAATTAACATTCCTTTCTTGTACACTGTAACAACGCATACATATTCTATTAAACCAACAAAACTAACCTGCACTAAAGGTTCATACAGTGCAGAATTAGCCACAAATTGTATACAGCTTAAAGAAGTTAGGGGGAGATTTGGTGAGTGCTTATTTGTACCCTGGGTACCCCTGGAACTATAGTG
>CM044447.1:11934709-11971316 GCA_024363595.1 Xenopus borealis | reverse complement strand
TAACAAGGTTACAGATATATAGAAACATTGGGGTAACAGTCACCCTGCTATAGTTTGAGGGCTACCCAGGGTACAAATAAGCCCCAGATCTCATCATAACTGGCCTTTAGTCTGGCCCACCCAGTTCATAACACGGTTACAGATATATAAAAACATTGGGCTAAACATCACTCTGCTATAGCTGCAGGGGTACCCAACACACAAAAAAGTATACACCCCAAATCTCACCCTAGCAAAACTCAGTCTTCTTCCATGCTTCTTTATCAGTAGCCTTCTACTACATTGTTCCAAGAGTCAGAACCTGTGGTATAAAGAATATAAACAATCTGACAGATACTGCTTAAATGTATTTTGGAAAGTTGCCGTTAGAAAAGCAGCTGTTGGGTGGGGTTCCCCTTTAAGGAACAGAGGCAACAGACTCCTTAGATCTCTATCAAATCCAGATTCATTGCAAGTGATTTGCTCATCTCCAGAACAAAGTGTCAGATAGGGGAAAAGAAATTAAACATCAGCAAGTCAGACCCCAAGCATTAACCTGCTAAGCTGTTAAATGGGGGCTTTGGCGTGTTAGGGATCTATACGAGTTCCTTGCACCATGATATTCCAGAGAAAGCACTTGTCAGTGAACAGTGTGCAAGAAAATGGGCACTTTGTGTGAAGATAATTAGGCATTGAAAGAACTGACCCAATAACACAGCCACGTGTACCATCTCACAACTGGTGAGCAGTCCCGAAAGAAAGGGGGGCTTGTTTTGAAGGCTGTGGGACTGCCCCATATCTGTGCATGTCTGTGTGGCTGAGCACAAAATGTTACTCTAACCATTTGCAAACTCTGAATATATTAGCGAGGAGAGAGAAAGGAGAAAAAACAATGACTTGTCAATGCGCCATTGTTCCAGCAGTGTGGGATGAGGAATGAGAGGAATTAGGTCTGCGAGAGGGAATGAGAGAAGGAGAAGTAGTATTCTTGGACGGCTGTGAAGCTAAATAAACAGTATCTGGCTGCTCACTGCTCCTTCCCTTGCAGAACATAGATGACTTCAACCAGGAGGCTGGTAAAGAGTTCAGCTCTGAGCTTGCGACGAACCAGGAGAACAACAACAGCCCCATCACTCTAGAAGCAAGTCTTCCAGCCCCTCCATCTCCAGAGGCCCATCCAGTCATGAGCTTCTTCAAAACCTTGGTAAGATTTAAAGACCATCTCTCTAAGAAGATTCCCTCTTCCAGAGCTCACATCTGCACATTATTAGCTTAAGGACAGGAGCCAGATATTGAGCTGATTACACAGCTTTATCGTTACTGAAATGCCTCGAAAACACAAAGGCTGAGGGCTTCTGAGGAGCATCTTCACTTACAAAAACAGACGTTCTGGGTTTTGGGTTGATGATTAGGGAAACAGGAATAGGGATTCAGTTATTGATAGTCATACAACAGGTGGAAGTTCAAAATAATTTCTCTGATTTATTATCATTTCCTGTTTAAAAAAAAAAAGCTCAACTTTTTTTTTTTTTAATTTTTAAATTTACAAGTTTTGCCCATTATTGATGTTAGAGCAATAAAATAAGTAGAGGCTCCAGCCTTTTTTTCTCTCTCTTTTTGCTCTCTCTCTCCTGGACATTCAAGTCTCAACACTCAGTTGAAGGATCTTTGTAATAAGAAATATCATATATTTTATTTCTCTTATATATTTTATGCATATTTTATTTCTCTACATTTTTTTTTATTCATATTTATATAGTATTTTATAATAGATTTTATGTATACAGGTACCTGTTATCCAGAATGCTTGGAACCTGGGCTTTTCTAGATAATGGATCTTTCCATAATTTGGATCTTCATACCTTAAGTCTACTAAAAAATGATGTAAACATTAAATAAACCCAATAGGCTGGTTTTGGTTCCAATAAGGATTAATTATATCTTCGTTGGGATCAAGTAGAAGGAACTGTTTTATTGTTACAGAGAAAATTTTTTTTTTTTAAAAATTGGTTTTCTTCGATAAAATGGAGAGATGGACATTCTGTAATTTGTAGCTTTCTGGATAATGGGTTTCCGGATAAGGGATCCCATACCTGTAGTATATATATTTATTTATACTTTATATTTTTTGGATGGTTTTGTTATTGTCAAGTGGCTTTCTTCGAAATGTTCTAACATTTTTGGGGGGGGGGTTTCTAAAGGTTTCTCCTAACAAGTCTGTACTAAAATCAGAGGAAGAGTCGAAAAAAGATTCTGACGATAAGGTAGGCACTTGTTTTTCTTTTTTAATAAAATTCTTCAGTTATAGGATATATATGATTTTTTGGGGACACAAAAAAAGAATGTGCAATAAAATTATTAATTTTAGCCTGTTCATATTAACGGGAATAAAAAAGTAATATATTATTATCAAGAAGGGATGGTTTTAACTTTACTATTGCATCGTTTTAAATAGCTTTTGTATAACATAGTAAGTTTTTTTGTATGGATAAAGACACTTATTCATCAAGTTCAACCTTTTAAGTCTCTATATAATCTGCCTAATTGTTATCTGATCCAGAGGAAGGCGAAAAAAACCCATTTGAAGCCTCTCCAATTTGCCAGAGGTGGAAAAATTACTTCTTGAGTCCAAAATGCAATGGGACTAGTCCCTGGATCAACTTGTACTATGCACTATGTTATGCACTTGTACTATGTACTATGTACTATGTTATCTTCCATAACCCTGTATTCCCTCACTTGCTAAACACAATCCAACATCTTCTTAAAGCTACAGTATCTAGTTTACACAGGGAGAAAATTTCCATATCTTCACTGTAAAAAAAACCTTTAAGTGGAACCTCTTTTCTTCTAATTGGAATGAGTGACCTCTTGTCAGCTGGAAAGACCTACTGGTGAATAAAGCATTAGAGAGATTATTATATGATCCCCTTATATATTTATACATAATGATCCCCTTATATATTTATACATAGTTATCATATCACCCCTTAAGCGCCTCTTCTCCAGCATGAACATCCCCAATTTGGCCAGTCTTTCCTCATAGCTAAGATTTTCCATACCTTTTACCAGCTTAGTTGCCCTTCTCTGGACCCTCTCTAATTCAATAATGTCCTGTTTGAGTGATGGAGACCAAAGCTGTACGGCATATTCTGGATGGGGCCTTACCATCGTATTAAGGGTACATCCCAGTAACATACAGCTTAAGGTATGAGTTTCAGAATCCACAAGGAATAGACTGATGGGACATTCTTAGACCTTGATTTGGATAACTCAACTTGATATGCATCGTATGAAAAAATATTTTCTGTGCACTTATGGCTTCCACCGACATTGTCCTGAAGTGGTAATAGAGCAGCAGGTCATTCCTTGCCCCGGCTGTTGGAAACCTTTACACCAGGGGTGCCCAAAATTGGGATCTGCCAGTAAACCTTGAGCTGGTGATCAGTAGATCTCAAGACCCTGCCAACAAACAGCTTGTCTACATCACCCTCATATTTCATTCTTTTCATTCAGATATTTATTATGTTAAGGTTACATCAGGAAGATTTAATTACATTTTTAATTAAATATAGCAATATATATTTTCTCATAAATCAATATTTAAGTAGTATGTTCCATGGAACAGAATGCTAACAATAACAATCATCACTTAAAGTAGACCTTGCTTTAGTAAGGGCACTCCTGCTTTACACCTTTTTACACATGAGGCTGTCCATATAATCTTCAAATCACCTTCCACAAAGAAGGAAAGTTAGAGGCAGATTTACAAAATTCACGTGAATAATTCGAAGTTTGATCGAATTCGATTGAATTCCGATTGTACGATTTTATTGGAAATTCAAATATGCAAATTTGGCCACTTCGATCATCGAATATGCAAAATTCGAGCCTGTCGAATAGATCGAATGATCGAATATTCGCTCATTCGACCATTCGCTGATTGAAGTACTTTAACTTTAAAATTTTATTCGACTGCCTACTTCGCCAGATTGAACCTACCGAATTGCAATAGAAGCCTATGGGAATCCCCCCATGGGCTTTTTTTTCTATCACCTGCTCGAATAGTATTTAGAATTTTTCGAGCTAAATTTTTTTTGTTTTCACGATTTTTTTTTTTTTAATCGAACGATCGCTGTACGATTTTGTCGAGAAATAGAATATTGCTCACAAAATAGCCTAAAACTCTTCGATTCCATTAAAACTATTCGATTTCCATTCGATAGTCGAATTTCTGCCGAATTTCTGCCCTCGAATTCGTGAATAATGATAAATTTGCCCCTCAGTATGGTGTAGGATAATTTTGCTTTAAAACATAGAGCCTGCCTGAAAACCCAGGCCTTCTTCAAATAATTTTTCCTCCTATTCTAAGTCACATTTGTAAAGAGTCTCTTCTCTTCCCATTCCATCATTTATCCCTATCTCAGTCTCTGTAATTCTACAGGAATGGAAACAACCATGGTATAGGCATATTAGGCCAAATGTTTGGATGAGCAGGAGGGCCCACCGGTAGTTTCCCCGGTATCACAGCGAGCCAGTCCAAAACTGCTAAGAAGGCAGGAATAACATCCAACATTTTACATGCCAAGAATGCCATTGCCTACTATCAGACAGCTCAGCAATGGGCAATACGGATATTTATCAACAAGGCTACAAATTATTTCCAATAGAGTAATAATAACAGTTTCCTCATTGTTAAGTACATTGAACAAAGTGTTTTATGAAATAACCAGTATAATTCTTCCCTCAAGGCCATCATATATAATTCATAGACTTGTAAAGAATTGCTGAAATTCCTCAACCGGCTTCCTACTCATGGGGCAGTTTGGATTAATTAGAAAGGGGCTGATACGTGTATCCCTCTCTGTATGTGGGGACAGAGGTCTCTGTATCAATGGTCTTTGTAGCAGGAGTGGTGCATTGTGGGACTAGTGATTTAAAGGGGAACAAGAAACTCTTTGAGATGGCTTTATCCTCAATGTCAAGACAATCTGCGTTGTTCTTCATTTCCTATCCTCTGTTTTGAATGATTTAAATTTCTTGTTCTTCGGCTCTTCTGTCAACAGCTCTCTGGTTACTAAAATGACCAGCCTTAGCAACCAGAAGTTTAATGGAATACAAAGAAAGGCTGATGCAAGTAATCATAAAATGTTTGCCTTTCTGCTAGGATTGGGGCTGCTATTTAAAGATAAATTAACGTTTTTGCACAGTATGAAAACAAGGCATTTGGAACCCCCTGTGACTTTCTGAAAACCGAAGCTTATTGAATACTGGGGTCCCATAAATGGCAGCGCCCATTAGTTCTGAGTATGGGTTACATCCAGTTTGTAACACAATGTTTCAGCACTGTTTCTGCAATATTTGCACCCAAGATGCATCCAGAGGTCCTACAACCACACTGTAGACCTGTTTTCCAGAACCAAGGCATAGTATTAAAGGGGTGGTTCACCTTCTTTTGACTCTTTCCAGCTTTCAGAGGGGGGTCACTGACCCCATCTAAAAAATTCTAATGCTCTGTATGGTCTTATATTCAAATCAATGCATGGTTGCTAGGGTAATTGGGACGATAGCTTGCAAACCAGAGAGCTGCTGAATAAAAAACTGGCCTTGACTATAGGTATTACTGAAACAATATGCTTTCCTCCAGCCAAGACTCCAGTTCCCACAATGCCTTGCAAGCTCTGTCATTACCAAACCTATGAAGAAGAAAAATCATAGAGGCATGCAAGGCATTATAATTAGGGATGCACCGAATCCACTATTTTGGATTCGGCCGAACCCCCGTATCCTTCCCGAAAGATTTGGCCAAATACCGAACCGAATCCGAACCCTAATTTGCATATGCAAATTATGGGTGGGAAGGGGAAAACATTTTTTACTTCCTTGTTTTGTGTCAAAAAGTCACGCGATTTAGCTCCCTGGCCCTAATTTGCATATGCAAATTAGGATTCGGATTCGGTTCGGTCAGGCAGAAGGATTCGGCCGAATCCGAATCCTGCTGATAAAGGCCGAATCCTGGCCGAATCCCGAACCGAATCCTGGATTCGGTGCATCCCTAATTATAATATATATATATATCTGCAATGCTGCATCATACAGGTATTTTTGTTTTACTCGTCCTTTTCATGTGTCTAATACTCCAGCTACTTGTGTACAATTACTTCTGTTTTACAAGCAACTCAGGCAATAAAGAATCAGCCAGGGAGTAATATTAGAAGGGCGGTGAAATATCTTTTATAACAGAAGGGCCTTGATCTGCATATCCTGCAGGCGGATCCCTGTTTGCTTTCCCATGAACCTAAGCAAGCAGGCCTAGCCCGAAAAATATATTTACATTGGGGGTTTTTTTTTTTGCACAAGCAGAGACCCAGAGAAACAGCAATACAACATTATGAAGCTAGAAAATAAAAAAAATAGTTATTTCAAACTTGCAAAGTCATTTTTTGAAATACAACTACCATCATCCTCAGACGAGGAATTGGGATTAATGGACCCCCTACAGTAAATTTTAAGAATATTATAAGTCACCGAGGGGTTCTGTGGCCATATAAAGGCACAAGGCTGCAGGCTGAGTTATACAGGGATCTCTGAGTATCACTCATGTATTATAAGGGATAATGTACCCCCTACTGTAAATGATAAGGATATTAGAAGTCACTGAGGGGTGTGGCCATATAAAGGCACAAGGCTGCAGGCTGAGTTATACAGGGAACTCTGAGTATCACTCATGTATTATAAGGGATAATATACCCCCTACTGTAAATGATAAGGATATTAGAAGTCACTGAGGGGTGTGACCATATAAAGGCACAAGGCTGCAGGCTGAGTTATACAGGGAACTCTGAGTATCACTCATGTATTATAAGGGATAATGTACCCCCTACTGTAAATGATAAGGATATTAGAAGTCACTGAGGGGTGTGACCATATAAAGGCACAAGTCTGCAGGCTGAGTTATACAGGGAACTATCACTCATGTATTATAAGGGATAATGTACCCCCTACTGTAAATTTTGAGTATACTGTATATACTGAAGTATACAATTTGAAACTGGGGGGGTCTTTATTTTTGAAAATAATCATCATTAGTCACGTGACTGGATTTCACTAAGCAAAGATTAAACTGTAACTGACGATGTCTTTGTGTAAAATGTATAAAGATCAATAACATAGAAGTGATTCTTGTGTTTTTTTTTTTATATATATATGTATATTCCATCTAGTGCCTGGTGTGTTTCTATAAAGCAAGGCATGTGTTATAAACAAGCTTTGTTTGCAGAGACCAACGCCTTTCTATCCAACAAAGGAAATAACAAGTATGTGACAAAGGTTTTGTGAGACCTTTAATTTCAGCCCAAACAGCTCCCCACAAGTGTGTAAATATTTTATATTGAAGATTCGAGGGCCCCGTCCTTAACTTTTTCTCTCGCTTAACTCTTTCTCTCCGTTAGTTGATAGGGTAGAACATAGTGATATCCGATCCGTTTCCATCCTACGTGGAAGGTTATTATGTGGTACATTTTTCTCTTCGTAGGACTGCTCGCTTTACATGCCAAGTATTCACAAAAAGAAATTAGGTTTAAAGTGGCACTGCTGCTAAAAACTGGGCTCTGAACCCTGGCAGAATTGTATCTGCTGTAAGTTCCCTGTAACATTTCACTAACGGGTCTCAACAATATTTATTTTATAAAAAAAAACATTGGTGGCCTTCAGGAAAATAGTTTTTCCCGGCATGCAGTGTGATAAGGGTTAATTTATAATTATATAATATTATGAGCTCTTCTGAATATTACACTTGTTGCTTATTGGTTTTGCAGATCTCAAATTTGGAGGGAAACAGTGCAAATTAGGGTGCACATCACTGTGTTTACCCAGAATGCAGCTTTCCCCCCCCCCCCATAACAGCATTATTATGGTGAGTTTTGCCAAGTAATATTGGCGACCAGTGTAATAGTATATTATCCCTTATAATACATGAGTGATACTCAGAGTTCCCTGTATAACTCAGCCTGCAGCCTTGTGTCTTTATATGGTCACACCCCTCAGTGACTTCTAATATCCTTATCATTTACAGTAGGGGGTACATTATCCCTTATAATACATGAGTGATACTCAGAGTTCCCTGTATAACTCAGCCTGCAGCCTTGTGCCTTTATATGGTCACACCCCTCAGTGACTTCTAATATCCTTATCATTTACAGTAAGGGCAGGTCTGGACTGAGAATCAAAGTAGGCCCTGGCATTACAGCTACACAGAGGCCCAGTCAGAGTCCTAGGAGATCTCTCCATATTAGCAGTTCAATGAGCCACATTTAAACATAAAAAATTGGGGAGCAACACAAGAATAAAACCAGCTCTTAGGGGGTGCCCAAAAAGTGCTGTTATTGTTTTTTTGGTAGCCCCTATGTGAACTGGCAGTACAGTTGGTTTTTCTACATCCAAAACTTTCATCCAGACCGCAAATTCAAAAATAAGCTCCTACGTTGAGGCCACTGGGAGCAACATGCAAGGGCTTGGCTAGAAATATGTTGCTCAGAAGCCACTGGTTGGGCATTACTGAATTATAGAATTCATTTCGGACAATGGGTTTATGAACAATGGATCCAACATTTGTTGTATGAAATTGTAATACAAATACAAATTGTTTTTAAAAATAAATCCTGCAATTGCCTACTTCTTGGGAATGATATAAAATCCATACAAAGTGACCGATTGCCATTGTCTTACTATGTGACCAAAAAAAGAAAAAAGAAAATGGAGGACTACGAAAATCGTCATCCAGAAAGGAGAAAACAAAGAGCCTTCCGCAACAAACAGCTGAATCAGAAGCAAAGAGCCCAAAGAAGTCTGGTAGCCCCAAATCTAGGACATTAAGCAGACTCTTTGGGCACAAGGTCTGTAGATTCTCTAAGGCCAGTTAGAAACCTTGGCTTGCAACAGATGGGAGCTCAAATAAGGCCTCCACTCTTGGACTTTCCTTAAAGCACCATCTGTGATACTGGGTTTCTAGACTGTTCCTTCAACCCACTGAAAACATTAACTACCATTTATACTACTAAGAATAGCAATGTGTTACTCACACCCAAAGGTTTGGTAGTAAATTATGGGGAAGTAGGTTGAGACAACTGGGTGGAGCCTAAAGCGAGCAGTACGTTGGAGGTGTGTTTGCCTTCACTGATTATCTTAAAATATGCAAATGGAAAAGATGGGTCAGTGGGTAGGGTCTGTATAAAATAGTTTACAGGATGTATTCCTTTAAGTGGAGTCTAATGGTCGAAAAGTATGAATATATTGTTATCATAGATGCATGCCTTTGTTATAACTTGAACTTTTATTAATTTATTAACAATGCGTTTGATAACCTAATGATATCCGTAATTCATTGAGAAACATGCTGTCAATCTCATTGATTATAACAATTAAACCCCTTACTGAAACAAGAGGTTCTTCCCGAGAGGTATTCAAACCCATGGAAACATCTGTAAAATCTTTCCTTCACTCCACTTACTCAACATTTCTCAACAGTTATCATGGATTATCATGTTTATCCTAATTCAAAGAATGTTCTCAAGCGTTTTCACGATTGTGAAATTGGATCAATCGAGAATTCCTTTACATGTCGAGAATAGCTATACAACATTTCTCAAATAATGATTTAAGCAATTCATTGAGAAACATGCTGTATCTCATTGATTATCACAATGAAACCTCTTACTGAAAGACGGGTCTTAATTTAGCTATTTATGCATCCATGTCCTAAACACTTCTGCTGAATATTCTCATGATATAAAAACTAGAAAGAAAGAGATTAGATAGAGAAAGAGAGAGACAGAGAGAGACAGACAAAACGAGGGGTTGTGTAAAATACATAAGTACTATGGAAGTGAGATTGATAGAAGTTAGCTACAAACACTGAAAAAAGAGGGGTTTGATCAATGTACATTCCCCGGTTTTCTGTTTCACTAGTAATTTAATCTATACGAAGTTAAGTCCAGGGAATGTGCATTGATCAAATCTCTCTCTTCTGTATGTCTGTAGATGACAGATAGATAGATAGATAGAGAGAGAGAGAGAGATAGATAGATAGATAGATAGATAGATAGATAGATAGATAGATAGATAGATAGATAGATAGATAGATAATAGATAGATAGCTGATAGATAGATAGATAGATAGATAGATAGATAGATAGATAGATAGATAGATAGATTTATAGATAGAGATAGATAGTTAGGTGATAGATAGATAGATAGATAGATAGATAGATAGATAGATAGATAGATGATAAATAGGTGATAGATAGATAGATAGATAGATAGATAGATAGATAGATAGATAGATAGATAGATAGATAGATGATAGATAGATAGATAGATAGATAGATCGATGATAGATGATAGATAGATAGATGATAAATAGATAGATAGATAGATAGATAGATAGATAGATAGATAGATAATAGATAGATAGATAGATAGATAGTAGATAGATAGGTGATAGCTAGCTAGCTAGCTAGATAGATAGATATAGATAGATAGATGATAGATGATAGATGATAGATAGATGATAGATAGATAGATAGATAGATAGATAGATAGATAATAGATAGATAGATAGATAGATAGATAGATAGATAGATTTATAGATAGATAGATAGATAGATAGATAGATAGATAGATAGATAGATAGATGATAGATAGATAGATAGATAATAGATAGATAGATTTATAGATGAATTGATAGATTTATAGATGATAGATAGATTATAAATACCTATAGTTTACATCTGTTGTTCTTAACCCCAAGCTATTTATTCAGTAATTAAAAGATTTGTTGAAAACAAGACCTTTTGAAGCCTTCAGAGAAAATGAAACCAGCAACCAGAATTTCTTCGTTTTAACTTTGCCCACAGTGGGGCACTGTTAGTCTTTGAATATCTTATGGCTGTAGATTAATTAATTATATTTGTATCATATCACCAGATACTGACTCAGAACATTCTCATCCTGTGATGCTGCATGCTTGCAGTCAGCTACTTAACTTAGTAGAATGGCAAAAGAGAGAGAATCACTTATGACTTCACCGGAAAATGAATCAGCATGGGGCTAAACAAAGACCCAAAACACATATTTCAAGACATGCATATAAAATTCATTACCCCTCAAAATTAATCTTAGATTCTAATTTCTTTGGGTCATGCAAAAAATAGTTTTTTTGTATTGCTAACACCGAAATGTTAGCTTTGATTTCATATGAAAGAAACCTGTAAATATGCACTTTTTACATTTTTTGTCAAAATTAAATTTTTTCGCCAGAATTTCTTCACATTAATTTACCCCAAATAGCTTAGTTTTCTAAAGCTAAGCTTAATATTTTAAGCTATTTGAACACAAAGGGGCAGATTTACTAAATTCACATGAATAATTCGAAGTTCGACCGAATTTTAATTAAATTCTAATTTGAATCTTCGAATATGCAAATTATGCAAATTCGACCATCGAATAGTTGAATTCAAATAATTTGAATATTCCAATAAAGTTTTATTCGAATATTCGACTATTTGATGGTTGAATTACTTCCCCTTTAAATTTTTATTCGACCACCTACTTCACCAGAACCAAGCTACCGAATTGAGAATGATAGATTAGATTGAATAAAAAAATTCGATTGATCGATTAAATTGTTCGAATTGATCGATTGTAACGATTGGTCGGCCTAATTTTTTTTATTCGATATATTGAATTGCGGTAAAATCCTTTGAATTCGATAGTCGAATTCGAAGGATTTTACTTCCCTTTTATTCATATGGTCGAATTTTCAATTTTTTTTTTAATTCGCAATTTGACCAATAAATCTGCCACAAAGTATTGTTTTTGGAATGAAGCTTATTTTTTCATCTTCTAGTACTTTTCAGATGCGGAAAGTGAGCCTTTTCATTTTTGAAAAGTCAATTACAAATGTTTAAAGTTTGAAAGCAGCCATGAAGCTAATTGTAGCCAGTTGTAGCTAGTCACAGATTTCTTTTTTTTTTGGTTCTTTTTTACACTAATATAATAACAAATCCTTAATAACAGATACAAATCCAGTTTTCCGCTGAGCAGACAAGCTAAGTGGTTGAATTTATCACAATTAATGTTAACATTCTTTAATTTTGATTACAGCCCAAAAAAGGAGAAGACCTGACAAGTGGAAACAAGGTAAATATATAATTGACAGGACATGTCAACATAAATATATGTAAATTTAAAATATTTTAAACTGTAATCCTTCTAACTGCCTGTTAATGTTTGTAACAAGTTCATAACTTTTAGGGGCAGATTTACTAAGGGTCGAATTCGAGGGTTAAAAAACCCTCGAATTCAAACATGGGAATTGTATGGGAATGAAAATCCTTTGAATTCGAATATTGAATTAAAAGGATTTTACCACAATTCGATTGGTCGAGCGGTCAAATAGAAAATATTCGATCCATCGATAAAATGGTTATCGATTCGATTGAAAATAAAGAAAACCTATTCGGTAGCTTTGATCTGGCGAACTAGGCAGTCGAATAAAAATTTAAAGGGGAAGTTATACGACTGTCAAATATTCGAATATTCGAATAGATTTTTATTTGAATTATTCGAATCATTTCAAAATTTGAAGGTCAAAGTGATTTCAAAAACATTCAAAAATTCTAATTCGAATCTTTTTGAAAATTCGATCAAATTTCGAATCCTTCATGTGAATTTGATAAATCTGCCCCTAACTGTGTTTCTAAATCCTTGACTGTTTATTACCACAATTTACAAGAAAATTCCAGTCCCTTCTTTATCTTTCAGTCTCTCATTTGGGGCAGATTTATCAAAGATGGAGATGGAAAAATACATTTAGTTTGATTAAATCATTTTTTATCATGCAAATCAAAACTTTTGAGTTTTCTCAACTATTATCAATAGCATTTGGTTAGAAAAAAAAATCTGTGAACTGAAAGCTGTTGAGATTTATTCAAACCCATGGGTACAGTAACATCTTTCCTTCACTCTACTCATCAGTTATCAAGAATTATCATGTTACACAATTCTCAAAAAATGTTCTCAGTCGTTTTCACGATTGTGAAATTGGATCAATCAATGATGAATTTGCATGTTGAGAATAGCTGTACAACATTTTTCAAGATCAATATTTATTGAGAATTCTGAGAAAGCAAACTCATTTTAAGATGCTATCAACTGAGAAAAAAAAAATTTTAGTTATTTGATTTTTTCACAATCAAATTTTGAAACACTAAGGGGCAAATTTACTATTATTCCCCAAAATTAATTCGACCAAATTTGATATTCGATTAGCATTCGATCGTCGAATGCTAAACAAATAGTTTTAGGCTACCTTTTATTCGATATTCGATTATTCAACGATCGAATACAAATTTATTCGATCAGTCGAATAATTTATTTGATCAGTCGAATAAATAATTCGATCATTCAAATGATTCATACTATTCGAACGATCGAAGACTTCGATCGTACAAATCCTATTTGATCAGGGAGTGCTCCCATAGGCTTCTATTGCAATTCGGTAGGTCCAATCTGTCAAAGTAGGCAATCTAATAAACTTAAAAAATTAAATCCTTTGCTGATCGAATGATCGTATGATCGAATATTCAATCATTCGACTCTATTCGAATGTATTCGATCGTTCGACCATTCGCTATTCGATGAACGAATATGCCAAAATTTGCATATTCGACCAAACGAATAAATCCTATGTTCAAAATTCGATCAAATTCATTCTAACTTCGATCTATTCACGTGAATTTAGTAAATCAGCCCCTTAAAATGTACAAATTGCCCTCTTTGCAAGTGTCCATATCTGCTGGTGTTTACCCTAGTTTACTCAGCAAGATAAGACTGAAATGTTATATGTTGTCCTGTTAAAATTCAGAAGACATCATCATCCACTCTGTTGACCTGACCAGTGATGTCATCAGGATGGTGATGTCATCCAATTAAAATATAGTAAAGAGAAATGTGTAAGAGAAATTCTCAAAATCAGTTATGTAAGTTCAACTCCACAGACAATGTTCATCCCCCAAAGTCAAGGTGCTGCTAACTGACTTTTATTTGTATCTTAATCACTCACTACTAATTCACTTCTAACTCCTTCCCTAACCACTAATATGTTCCAGGTTGTGGAGGAACAGTCTGTAGCAGTAACTATAAATTCAGAGCAACCCTCCCCTGAGCAGATACTAACACAGGACACTATAACCTCTGAACTCAATGTCCAACCTCAGATCTCAGCACCAGCTTCCAAAGATGAAGGAAAGGCTGTTAAGGAATCCACTCCGAGACCTAGGCCCTTTTGGAGAAAGGTAGGTAATATCTACATTGTCACAGTGAATTCTATGCTCTGCAATACTAATACTGACTACACAAAGAACAGTATCTATTTTAGTTTAATTGATTTCCCATCAGACTATATTATTCTAGGGGTATATGCAAATTCCCAAGTAATTCAGCCAATAAGAAACTGGTACAATCAGCAATAAAACAGATGATTGGCTAAAATGAAATGGGAGTAATGACTGGGAGTTTTCATTTGACCCAGATCTTCCCAAGCAACCCTAAATTAATCAATTTAGTCATCTAATTGTTCATTTAATTTTACTATATATCCAATCAATTTGCCTGAGTGGGGTAAGTACAAAGCTCAGACTTACCAGATCTATTGCTGTTGTATCCCTACAATTCTCAACCAGAATTGTACATCACAGCGAGGACTACATATGGATTATAGCAGATCAAATTCATACAAATACTAGGCAGTTCCACAATCATTGAGAGTTTCTTGCCAATAATGAATTTGTCCCCTACAATTATGAATGCATTACCCAAAGTTAAACATTTATTCAAAGAGCTCTACCATAATGCATGGCAGCTTAGGTATTCTACTGTATTAAGCACAATTCTGCAGGAACAACCCCCATAAGTTTGCTCATAGCCTTTACAGAGAGATACCATAAACTATTGTATTGTTTATTTCCCTGTACTAAGCAGAATTCAGCAGGAGCAGACCCCTAAGTTTGCTCAAAAGCCTGTAGAGATATACCATAAACTGATATGATAATGCCTATAGAAATATATAAAATATATATTAATTTCTGGGAGATCTGCAATGGTTCACTCTGCAGGTTCTTGAAGAACATTACTAGGGCTTGTCATGTAGTGTGTATATGAAATGCTCTCCAGGTCAATGAATGGTGTTAATAATATAATCAATAGATCATTGATAACAAGTCAAAGGGTTTCCAAGGAGTAGCATAGTAATGTGTAAATCTTTCTTTCTTGATTGCATATTTACTTGTGCTTCCCTGATTTAACTCCTGCTACCAAGCTTGCGAATTTTTCTCACTTGGATTCTTTGAGGGTTTTCCATGCTGTACTTGCGTGAAATAATCTTTAGAAGATCTCAAAATGAGAAACTGAAGGCATATTTTCTTCACTGAAGTTGAACCCTCTTTGACAGTGATCCCCAACCAGTAGCTTGTGAGAAACATGTTGATCTGAAACCCCTCGCATGTTGCTCATTTTGTGGCCTCAATGCAGCTGCTTATTTTCGAATTCTAGGCTTGAAGGAAAGTTTTGGTTGTATGAAACCAGGTGCACTGCCAAACAGAGCCTCAATGTAGGTTGACAATCCACATAGTGGCTTCCAAATGGCCAATCACAGCACATTTTTGGCACCCCCAAGAACATTTGCATGCTAGTGTTGCTCCCCAACTCCTTTTACTTCTGAATTTGCTTAGGCGCTGATCTCCACAAAAGGAAAACCTATTTTCTTCTTGGTTTGGTTTTACTTCTGAATGTTGCTCATGGGTTCAAAAGGTTGGAGATCCGTGCTCTTTGCCATATGTTTTAAAAAGAAATAAATAATGGGTGTCTTCTTCTTACTGCTTGGCCAATCACAGCACGTTTTTGGCACCCCAAGAACATTTTTCATGCTAGTGTTACTCCCCAACTCCTTTTACTTCTGAATGTTGCTCATGGGTTCAACAGGTTGGAGATCCCTGCTCTTTGCCATATGTTTTAAAAAGAAACTTCTTCTTACTGCTTCCTACTGGGGTCTTCTTGCTACTGCACTTTCTTCCAATTCTTACTGCAAAAATGTTTGCTTTTCTTGGACTTCTTGGGCTACATTTTTATGGATTCACTTAATACCATCAAGTCTTTTTCTCTTGTTCACTCTGCAAACTGTTTTTAAACTTGACGTGCAGAAATCTCTCAGTGCATCTTTGGAGACCATCAGATGCAAATTACCAACATCAATAATTTACCAGCTCAGATTTGAGATGGCTACAATAGGAAGCATCAAAAAGATCAAGAATTAGTGATTTCTGACAATTTTGTAACCACAACACATTTTAAAGAAACCAGATACTCTTTATAAATATTTACTAATACTCTACTAACCATTTTCTTCAGTCTTTTAAAGGAGACCCTCCAACTGCTAAGCAAGAAGAAAATGTAAGTTGTTTTCTTTAATAATGAATTCTTATATTTCTTCTAAATGGTAACAACAACTATTTGTTCCTATTTGTACCTTTGTAAGGTATATGGGGTTATTGTTTTAGGAGTTAACCCTCAACACCTTGATCCTTCAAGATCATGGTTGGCACAAGCCTTATGAGCTATAAGCTTGGGGCATGGACATGGGGGATTTTAGGACCATATTGTTCATTATGGCCTAAGGAACAGAAGACCTTGATCCAATCAAAACATGCTTCTTGGCTAGGAAAACCCACCTTTTCCCTCTCTTCTACCCAAATGTGCATCTGGAAGCCTGTTGTGTACTGTCTTTGTGCTTCAGAGAGATGCCTGTTTTGCAAATAAATAGAACATTTTTAGTGTTGCTTAATAAGTATTATCACATTTCTTTAACTATTTCTCTCATTTTCCTAAATTCTTGACTTGAACAAGTTCTCATTTTCATTTAAGTTGACTTGTTTAACTTTTTAGCTTTTAAATCTTCCACTAATAACTGATAAATATATTCCAGGTTGAGGAGGAACAGCCTGTGGCCACTGTAACAATAAACTCCATCAGTGCTGCTCCTGAGCAGATAGTAGACCAGAACAGTAATACTGCTGCACCCAACGTCCAGATAGAGATTCCCAGCCAGCCCTCAGGCAGTGATAGGAAGGCAGAAAAGGAAACTACACCAGAGAGACCAACACCTTTTTGGAGAAAGGTTGGCAGTATTGTAATTTGTTTAGTTTCATCAGTAGGATTTTGGAGGTATGTTAGTGATAGCTATTATGTTAGTGATAGCTGTTGATTTGTCATACATCGACTGGCAGATGTAACAAATAAATCTGTAGGTAAATATACTAAATTGTTAGCAAATGTTTAATGTAAGAATATTCTAAAACCAAATTAATGATCATAGATCAGTTCTACATGTCTCATGGAATAAGAGTTCCAATGAGGGACTTGTGGAATCACAACCTTTGTGTACAGCTAAAGACAGTTGGGCTTATTAATATTGGACAAATTTGCAGAAGGGCAGTAACCCATAGCAACCAAGTAGCAGCAGTTAGCTTTCATTAGTCTACTGCAGGTTGAATAATGACAACGGATCTATATTTGGTCGCTTTGGACTACTGGTACTGGTGCAGATTTTCTTGGTGAAACAAAATGTGACCCACACTGGCCCACTGCTAGTGATGGGCGAATTTATTCGCCAGGGGCGAATTCGCGGCGAATTCCCGCGATTCGCCGCTGGCGAATAAATTCGCGAAACGGCAGGAAAAATTTGTGGGCAAAAATTTGCCGCCAAAAACAAGTCACGCGCCCAAAACGACGCGCGACTCGTTTTTGGTGGCGAATTTTTGGCCGCAAATTTTTCCTCGCGACTCGTTTCGCGAATTTTTCGGCAATTCGCGAATTTCTCTGGAAATTCGCAAATTTTTCGGCGAAGCGAAACGCGGCCGTTTCGCCCATCACTACCCACTGCTGAAAGTAGTTTTTTTCAATTCAGCCTTTACTGTAATTGTACCAGCACTCTGCTGGTTCTCTTTTCATTGGAAGTCTTCTTTCTTTTTATGGTGATTGCTGGTTTATTGGTTATCTTACTTCTCTTTGATACATCATCTTTTAAGGGTCTTCAACGAAGGTCCAATCGTTTTCATTTCACTTGATTCAGCAAAGCCTTCTGTTTCAGTCTACAAAGGCGAAGGCATATAGTTCCCTTCCAATGATTTGTCTTTGTTTCTCTTGGGTTTCCTGGACATGGGGACTGGGGAAATATTTTGTTTATGAACTTTTCTACACTTCTACACAAGATAGTTCTTGATAGTACAAGCTGTTACCTTTCTTTCATGTCTTTCTTGCAACCATCTTTAGTTTATCAAGGCCTGTGAAGGTATGGGTCACTAATAACTTTAAGATGATTCTTCCTTTGAGGAATTCCTTTAAAGGGTTTGGATTTAGCCAAAAGTAGAGCACAGAAATGTTAGTCCTAAATGGCACAACCAAGGTTTCAGAGGGATTGTCTGCCATCATCAGCATCTCATCTTTCATTGTATTTGGGCTCAATGAAGTGGTAAACTATAGTCCTAGTTCATGGCAGAATTTATGATTTTCAGTTCTAAAACTCACCACATTAATATGAATTTTGTCTTCAGTCTTTTAAAGGAGACCCTGCTGTCCCCAAAATCCTGGAAAATGTAAGTTATTCCTAAAAATCCCCTCCAAAATTATTCCTTCAAGGCATTTTACTGATATTGTCCTGTTTTATACTATATTTAAACTAAATTGGAATAATTTAGTACTACTCTTCCTAATGTAAGGAAAGAGAATGGCCTTTGCCTCTTTGCTCTCAGTCAAGCATAATCAAAAGGGAAAGGGTCAATCTTTGGAGGAGACTTCCAAAATGTCAATTTGTACTTCCCTGTAAAGAAAAATACCTATAAGTTTGTAAGTTTTATCTTAATTTTTCATTAATTGAAGTCATGGGTATGTGTTTCCATACAGAACCCTGCTATACTAAGGTAATGATAGTTTTAATAAAAGTAATCAATCATTATGTTCCAGGTTGAGGAACAACAGCCTGCAGTAGCTGTAACAGTACACACAGACAGTGTTGCTCTTGAGCAACAACTCAACTTGGAAACTAAGCCCACTGCTCCCAATGTCCAACCAGAGATCCCAAACCAGCCCTTAAGCAATTATGAAAAAGCAGAGAAGGAATCTATTCCACAAAGACCTGTGCCTTTTTGGAGAAAGGTTTGCAATTCAGCAACTGATTCCTTATAGGGAAACTATCATGTCCTGATGATCTGATGACGCTTCATACAAAAATTTCCTATTGTGATTCAGCATCCTTTAAGGAATTCTGTCAAAGAAAACCATGTTTTTGCAACTGTGTCAGTTAATAACACTCCTCCAGCACAATCTTGCATTGAAATCCATGTTTCAAAAGAGCAACAGATTTTTTTTATATATATTCAATTTTCAAACTTTTTTAAATTTACATTTCTTTCCTATGTGCCCTCAGCCATGTGACTTGCAAGTTTGAGTTACCCCTCCCTATCAATCCCTATACCTATTATATCACCCCTAACCTATTTACTACTGGTATATATGAGAAGATATATTTTTAAATGGTATATTGACTTATGTGCAATGTACACAGTGTAAAGTATACCATAAACACATGACATAATCTCTTTAGGGTACCCACATCTCAGTTTATTTTGATGCGGATGACCCAATGGTAGGACCTTGGGTTGAGCAGATCCCAAGGGGTCTTAACTGTAATCCCACTTTCCCCCCTGTAGCATTTAAGAAGACTAATAACAATGTTTCTATATTAGAATATTCCCATATTATTGCAATTTACCTCTGCTAAACAGAAAAAAATTATAATAGGCAGCCTAAGCCTAAAAAAAGATTTAAATTAACAAAGAATGTATTTTGATAAAAGCTATGTGATTTGTGTGAAGCTGGGGGTAAATAAAGTGCAGAAAACATGATAGTTTCCCTTTAAGGTGAAACTACCTAACACCACAATATATGCAGAAATCAAGCAAATGTTTTATCTAAAATCTGATTTTCTATGACGATTTTTTAACAAGAACCAAACTTATTACTGCCCTGATTTGAAATGAAATTCAAATGACACTTTGAATAGAATAATACATCTCTGTAGTTAACTCTGTATTTAAGATGTTAGCCAACCCTATGAGAGACCACATATAACCAATACTATAGTCAGGACTTGGCAAACACCAAAAAAAAATGCCCCTACTTCTTTAACTTTTTCTTTCCAGTGTGGTTCTATATGAGTATGATATTTATGGAGTGTACACTGAAGATATCATTGTTCCAAACACCATCATCTTTTAGACAAGTAATGATTCTTATCAGTATTACTGTGTCTCAACCATGTCTCGGCCTGTCATACTACCACAATCTCAACAGTAGATTGACATCTTTTACACATCATCCTCCCCACAATTACTGACTAGAGTACAGAGCACATCTACTGAACTGCCACCATTAGCTCCCAGATGGACTTTAGACCTCTTTCGAGCAAAAAAAGAACAAAGTACATGGTGTTGTTGACTTACTATCTGCTACATCTCAAAATACAGGTTATAAGTGATTTGGTGCATGTGGCCTGCAGGATTGTTTGCCAAGATCTCCCCACTAATGTACTAGTTTAATTAATGAACTCTTTACTATTTTATATCTTGTGTTTTTCTCTCCACTCAACAATATTAATAATACAGAAGAATAGGGGCACAACAGTCAATAAAAACTTCTTTATAAAACTAGTATCTAGTTGCCTACTTTCTTTATCTTTTTAGATCATATAGATTTTGGTACTCTCTCTTTTGTATTCCATGATTTTCATTTCACATCTTTTCTTTCCAAAGCTAAATCAAATTGGATCTTAAAGGAATACTTTCTATATGTCCATCTTGGTTACTTTGATGAGGGTGATTTTTGCTTGGGTAGCTTCTCCTTTAGTCCCCTCCACAATCATGCATGATAAACCAACCACTTACTATGCAGTTGCTTCCATCAACTAAATCTTTCCTTGATTGGACGCTATGTCGTTGATGTCATTAAGACGCTTACATTCCACTGCATGTCATCAGTAGATGCTGGAGTTGCATATCTTTCCAAATATGGAAGGAAGATGGGACAAATTCATTCCAAACTTCTATTAATGTTTTATTTTGCTCTTCAGTCTTTTAAAGGTGACCCTCAGCCTGTTAAGAATGAAGAAAATGTAAGTTGTTGCTAATGTTTGCGATTCTGAACTGGAAAAAAAAATGGAAATGGAATTTTTTTAAATTCAAAAATCAAATAAATACTGTTAAATAGCTACCATCAAAATCGGCAAAGATGTTACACCAGATCTGTTGATTCATTAAATGCTATGACATTTGGGATGTGGCAAGTCCTTCACTTGAATAATTCTTGGTAAAAAAATAAAGTAAGAGTTATTATTAATTATAATAATGTCTGCAAATATTTAGTGGAGAAATTTTTTTTCTGGGAATATGTCCAGAAATCCCTCTTCTTAATTTATTTTTCTTTGAGTTATAATTGTCTTTTTGAACTCTTCTTTTTCTTATTCCAACCTGTTTTACCGCAATCTTTTGATGATGTTTCTTGCGACCGTTCTTATCATCATCTTCTTACCTCCACTTAAAAGATTTCAATCTTCAGTTCCTGCCTCCTTACTTTTGGAATCATATTTCAAAAATATATCTTTAATGTAATGGCCATACATTTGAACAGCACATGTGACTTATACCCAATATTTTATGCTTCAGTCTTTGAAAGAAGAGCCAGAGGCAGAACCAGTAATTGAGAATGTAAGTCATCATACCTTTATGAACAGACTATGTATGGGTTACATTTTTGGAAAGCCTATTTGTAGATTTGCACATTCAAATTAAAGTGAAAAAAAAAAAAAAGTAACTTGATATTTAATGGTTCAGTTTCTGTTTGGATGGTATTATTCTTCAGGAGATATAGAGCAATGCAATAATTATGAATAGTTTTGTGGTATTTCTCTGTATCAGTTAAGTTCAAACTGAGGAATCTGTCCTTGTTGTAGCTAAGGCCAGCTCTTTCTGTTACTATATGTGGCTGGTCATACTACAGATTATGCTCCTTAGAAACTAGGTTTCAACCTTTGAAATGAGAATACAAAACTACAGGAGAACTAAGAAAGACTAGAGCAGTGATCCCCAACCAGTAGCTTGTGAGCAACATGTTGCTCTCCAACCCCTTGGATGTTGCTCCCAGTGGCCTCAAATCAGAGCTTATTTTTTAATTCCTGGCTTGAAAGTAAGTTTTGGTTGTATAAAAACCATTTGTACTGCCAAATAGAGCCTCAATGTACGTTGATAATCCACATAGGGGCTATCAAATGGCCAATCACAGCCATTATTTGGCACCCCAAGAACATTTTTCATGCTAGTGTTGCTCCCCAACTCCTTTTACTTCTAAATGTTGCTCACGGGTTCAAAAGGTTGGGGATCCCTGGACTAGAGCAAAATAGTTAAAGAACAATGGCGTCTTCTGTAAGACTGAAACTGCAAGATGTTAAGAAGACAAATGCAAATATAAAACAAAGTTATATAGGAACATTTTAAACATCACATTATTCAAGTATCTACTGTTTTATGAATAACGAACTGCCTTTGGGTGCCAAAAAAATATATTTTTTTCCATATACTGACTTTGAGGTGTAATGAAGACATCTATAATAGCAAATTCATAAAGGTCTTGGTTAATAATGGCATTTAAAAGCATTATAATGTACTCAATAGGGAGTTTAAACTGCAACGTCACATGGATAGGTCAGTAAACTATGGTATAATAACTTTCTAAAGATTTCTGCAGCCAGGAACCTTGGCGGATAATGCAATAGATCTTAGATACAACATGACAGTTACAGGGTATCAGCAGTGCTGCTCAGTGAGTGCACATCATTCACATCATCCCCCAGGCAATGTAAATTCTAATCTAACGTCCCTATCACATAACATACACTAAGATCAAGTAAATCAGGTGCAAAGGAAAACACATATATCTCCTTGCAGAACGCCTGAGTCAAACAAAGTCCAAATCAGGAGCCATTGCTAACCACTGAGACACAATGCCACCCACAAGGCTTATTGTCTCACCTCTTCATTTATAACTAGAAAAGCCATTAAAGGACAAGTGCATTGTTTGGTTTTTGCTTGAGAGACTTATTTCTGGTTCTTCAATAATTTAGGCCTCATCAGAGAAAGAAGCCAAAGCGAATGCCGAGGTGCAGGCTACCACATCCAGTGGCAAAGGGCAAGAGTCTCCAGACAAGGGTAAAAAGGCTGAAGATGGGAAAAATACTAAGCCAAAACTGATGATGTTCTTCAAACAGCTGGTAAGGATAAATTACTGAATAAGATGAATCCTAGATCAAGCAGGTGAAAGCCCACCATATCCAATGCAGTTATGTCTAAAAAGATAAAATATATTGCTTCTTCTTCTTCCTTTCCCTACTGAACTTCTCTCATTACACTCTAAGGCTAAGGCCAGACGGGGAGATTCGGGGGCAATTTGTCGCCTGGCGACTTCTCGCCGCGACTTGTAGCCCCCGAACCTCCCCGAATAGCCAAGTCCTTGGGCGCACCGGCGTTACTTGAAAACGCCGGCGCCTATTCAGACGGAGCGGCGCGATTTTTGAAATCGCTCCAAAATGACTCGCGAGGCAATTTGGAGCGATTTCAAAAATCGCGCCGCTCCGTCTGAATAGGCGCTGGCGTTTTCAAGTAACGCCGGTGCGCCCAAGGACTTGGCTATTCAGTGATGTTCGGGGGGCTACAAGTTGCGGCGAGAAGTCGCCAGGCGACAAATTGCCCCCGAATCTCCCCGTCTGCCCTTGCCCTAAGGGGCAGATTTGCTATTATTCCCCTAAAAATCCTATGAAATTCGGTAAGAATTCGACTATCGAATGCTTATTGAATAGTTTTAGGCTATTTTTACCTCGATATTCGATCCCTCCATAAAATCGTACGATCAAATACCGATCATTCCATTTCATGGAAAAAACGTACGATTCGAACAATAGAGGAGTTCGATCATACGAATGGTATTCGAGCAGGCGTTTAAAAAAAAAAGCCCATGGGGGGATTCCCATAGGCTTCTATTGCAATTCTGTAGGTTCAATCTGGCGAAGTAGGCAATCGAAGAAAATTTTAAAGCTAAAGTCCTTCGATCATCGAATGGTCGAATTATTGAATATCCAATCATTCGACCTATCAAATTTTTGGTATTCGATCTATCGAATTTTTGGTATTCGATGATCGCAGTGGCAACATTTGCATATTCGAACATCCGATTAAATCGTACAATCGGAATTTGATCTATTCACGTGAATTTCGTAAATCTGCCCCTCATTGTCTCTACTCATCTTTCTCAAGAGCCTCACCCTCTACTTTCGTACTGGTATTATAATAATTGTTTCAAAGTAACAATATGATATCAAAGGATATAAGATATACAAAATATAGCCAAACATTCAATAATCAAGGAAACTCCTAAGCGCTATGAGGTCCATACAAAACAGCTACATCACCATTATAAGAGTAATAATAATAATAATAATAATGAGTGATATTTGCCATAAATACCTTTGAAAATCCTTCCATTGGTTTTAGAATATAAAAACTGTTAATTTCTCCCATTATAATGTCTCCACTTTTGTGACTCCTGTCTAAGATAATATCAGGAGTTGGGCAATAACGTTTACCATTCATGGTGACATCAAGTCATTCACCCTGACTACTCATAATCTGGCATCCAAACAAACACATGGATTACAGGGTTTCCTCCAGGATCTTAGCCAATTACTTCATACACCAACAGATGAATTGGGCGTGAGATGGTCGTAGTATCAAACATGAACAACCAATCCACAACTCCAGTTCTACAGTGGCATTTACCTTTTGAAACACCCATAATGCATTTCGCAGCTTTAAAAAAAAAAAAACGACTTCTGGAGACAACATTAACCATTGTCAAAACCACCTCTGAAAATTATTTCAAAATCCTAAACTAATAAAATATGAATTACTTGCAACTAGATCAGATTTGAGCAAAATAAACAGAAAAAAAAATACCTTCCAAGCAAATATCATATTCATCATATTCATTACATGTTGTTGGAAATTGTAATAATTCATTTTAATATACAAGAATAAATTGCAGGGAGAATTGAGCTGATATTTGTCTATTAATTTAAAAAAAGTACTTTAAATTAATTTAAATTAATAGTTTGGGCATCTGCTAAGCAATCGTTCATATGTATAATATTCTAGTAAAATCATTTCTGAAAAAAATATTGGCATGAATTGCACTAACAATTCATGATTATACTTGTCTATTAATTTTATTTAAAAAGTACCTTCCATATTTATCCCATGTTATTAGAAGTAGGTGGTAAGCATAGATTTATCTGTAAAATTTTAATCTATTTTTTTTTTAATACAAAGCGTATTTTCTGTTTACTTTGCACTAATTGTGTTGATATATTTATAATAATAAAAGAAAACATACCGTCCATATTAATGCCTTGTTTCTAGGTAATAGTTCACGGGGGGTTATGCATTTACAAAAACTTTGTTTCATTGCAGTAACCTGCAGTAGACAAACTGTCCTTTCTTGCAGGGATTTTTTAGATATATTGTTATTAACATATGTAACTTCAACGATATTCTGCAATGGAATTTAATATTTTTTTCTATTTTTTTTTTTTTTTTAAATTGTAATTAATCTTAACGTTTGTTCTAATTGCAAGGCCATGGCTAAAAACACCTCCCTTGTTTGTTATTTTAGTCAGTGATTGGTGATGGAGGTAATGGCAATTCAGAGGAGGTTAACGAGAAAAGTACTGACCAGTCAGTAAGTGTGGAGAATTTCCTTACGCAGTACTCTGGTGGAGGCTTTCCTGTCTCTGTCTGAATGCAAACATAAAAATGGGATATGAATGAAATTGTCTGGGGGAGGATATCTGTTGGAAGATTGGGATTTTATGTACAGAATTACCAATCTAAATCTAAAATCATGTTGTTTTTTTTCATATTTGATGCAAAAAAAGTCTTGAAGAATTTATGTTCTTCCATGCTTCAAAAATAATGGCTTAAATAAGATATTCTGACCATATTCCCCTGTAAGCTGCTATTAGAGTGTTCTGGTTCAGCTCACTGCTTAAATTAAAGATCCCGTTCAACTCCTCCAAAAGTTTTGTAGCCCAGTCCACATTCCAAGTTACAGGCTTCCTGACCCTTCCCCTGTATGCTCCATCATAATGCTCCATTCCAGCCCACTTCCAAAGTTACAGACCCCCTGTAGGCTTCCATCATAATGCTCTAGTCCAGCCCACTCCCTGAATTACAGAATTCCTGCCCGTCCCCCTGTAGGCTTCCATCAAAATTCTCTAGTCCAGCCCACTCCCCAAGTTACAGACCTCCTGCCCCTGTAAGTTTTCATTATAATGCTCAAGTTCACTCACTCCCTGAGTTACAGACCTCCTGCCTCTCCCCCCTGTAGCCTTCCATCATAATGCTCTCATCCAGCCCACTCCCTGAGTTACAGACCTCCTGCCCCTCCCACTGTAGTCTTCCATTATAATGCTCTTGTCCAGCCCACTCCCTGAGTTACAGACCTCCTGCCCCTCCCACTGTAGTCTTCCATTATAATGCTCTTGTCCAGCCCACTCCCTGAGTTACAGACTTGCTGCCTCTCCCCCTGTAGTCTTCCATCATAATGCTCTTGTCCAGCCTACTGCTTGTTTTAAATACTTCTTGCCCCTCCCTTTGTAAACTTCCATAAGAGTGTTGTAGTCCCACCCGTTGCTTGAGTAATATACTCTCTTGCCCTACCCTCTGCAAGCTTTCATCAGAATGTGCTAGTCCCACCCACTGCTTGGGTCTCTGACTCCACAGGATCTAATATACATAAGGGGTTACAGTATGTCATAAAATGCATTAACTTTGCCCTGGAACAGTAACCTTTAGGGATGCACAGAATCCAGGATTCGGCTAGGATTGGGCCTTTTTCATCAGGATTCGACCGAATCCTTCTGCCTGGCAAAACCGAATACAAATCCTAATTTGCATATGAAAATTATGGCCAGGGAGGGAAATCACATAACTTTTTGGCACAAACCAAGGAAGTAAAAAATGTTTTTATTAGGGTTCGGATTCGGTTTGGTATTCGTCCAAATCCAAAATAGTGGATTCGGTGCATCCCTAATCTTATTGGTTGTTATGGGTTACCTAACTACTACTCTATCAAAATACTTGACTAACTAACTTTAAAGTAGATTTGATGAATGTATTTCTGAAGCATGAGTTCTGCATCAACAGGATTATTGTATAAAACTACCGGTACGGCATCTGTTATCTGAAAACCCATTATCCAGAAAGCCCCAAATAACGGGAAGGCCATCTCCCATAAACTCAATTTTTTTTTCCAAATAATCAAAAATATCAAATATAATTTCCTTTTTCTCAGTAATAATAAAACAGTAGCTTGTACTTGATCCCAACTAATTGATATAATTATTGGAAGCAAAACGAGACTATTGGGTTGATTTAAGGATTACATGATTTTCTTGTAGGTATGAAGGTCCAAATTACAGAAAGATCCATTATCTAGAAAACCCCAGGTCCCGAGCATTCTGGATAACAGGTCCCATACCTGTATTTGTCAACAAAGAGTTTTATGTTTGCATTGGATTCTCCTTTTAATTCAAAGCATAAATATTTTAAAATGTTTGAGGGTCACTTCCCTTACAATCCTTTCAACCAGCATTCTCTCTCTTCCGCAAAATGACCAACATAAGCATTAAAGACTTATTCTACAACAGGGGTTTCTATATAAAGCACCAAACAAGAGTGATTTCCTGTTGGGGGGTGGGGTCTGTGTTATCATTGAGTGAACTGAGGTGTGGATAACGGAACACAAGGTGAAATAACAAGAGTGAAAGAGGCTTCAGACAATAAAAAAGCAGAACAGAAAGCAGAAAAAAATTGTGTGCGAAAAAGAGAGGAGAAAAAGCGTAATAACTGTAAAACAAAATCCGTAAATCAAAAAAGAGAAATAGAATTGGAGGGGGACAAAAAAAAGAACAATAGCATATTACGCGTGAATGGAGAGATAAAGAGAATAAAATAAATACAATATACAGGTATGGGATCCGTTATCCAGAAAACTCCAAATTACGGGAAGTCAATCTCCCATTTTAATTAAATCATTTGTAAATAATAAAACAGTAGCCTGTACTTGATCCCAACTAAGATATAATTAATCCTTATTGGAAGCAAAACCAGCCTTTTAAGTTTATTTAAAGTTTAGTTTTTTAGCAGTATGGAAGACCCAAATTACAGAAAGATCCCTTATCGGGGAATCCCAGGTCCCAAGCATTTTGGATAATAGATCCCATACCTTTGAAATGAAATACTCTAGTTTCCATTCATAAACCATTCAAGAAGCAGTCATATACTGTCAATAGTCACCAGTACAAAGGCGCAGTTAAACCTTTGATTTAATTGAACAAGAATTTGGTTATGTTGTTTAATGCTGATTTTGCCTACAAAATGAAAATTGCAAACAAACCAAAAATTCTTTTATAGTCTTCACATTCGGTGCCTCACTAGACTGATGCAGAATGAAGCGTGCTAGAAAATGTCATTTAAAAACAAGCAACTCAATTTTCTTGTTGTCTAGATGACTTGCCCTAGCAACCAGATAACTTAATTTCAAATGTGTTTTAGTTCCAAAGCTGCCTCTCCCAGTTTTCTAAATATTCCCTTCAATTGCCTATGGAACCATAAATTCAGGGAGAATAGTTAAACAGGAAATATTTCCTAAATATTGATTTTCTTCTACTTATTTTACCTGAAATACAGTTTGACAGTACAGTATGAGGGTATAGCTTATTATGTGCCCAGAACATTCCTTCTCTGTATATTTATACATATGGGAAGGAGGTGCCATATTGATTCCCTTAGACAATACAGTATGGAGGTATAGCTTATTGTGTGCCTATCCACTGTATAAATACATAATATGCCAAATGATGGGAAAATAAGCTCTACTAATAAGCAATGCATATAATCACCCTACAATTCTCTTATCCAGATTAAGTCACAATGAATAAAAATTCCAGACATCTTTACTATTTTATCCTCTGTGTGACAGAAACTTGACCTAAAAGATGGGGCAGAGCCCACAAAACCAGAGAAGACAGTAGTGTCCGCTGTGGTGGAACCTCCACCCCCACCTCCCAAAATCAAGGAGAACCAAAAAGAGAAAAAGGTGGTGGTTGAGAAGATCATCAAGCAAGAAAGCAAAGATGTGCCTGAGGCTGGAAGCCCAACACAGCAGCAGGCCTCCAATCCGGCACTGGCGCAGAACGTGTCCGACGCAACTAAAGATGGTCAACTGAAGAGGACAGAGAAGAGACAGTCTCTTGGAAACTTCTTCAAAGCTATTGTAAGTGTAGGCAGTGGAGCTGGCCAAGCTCTCCTAATGCAAGAACATGCCAGTTCAGTCAGTTGCAATTGTTGGATCATATTCATCATAAATATGGAGACATTTCTAGGAATAATAATTACTTGGAGAACAATAATATCTGCAATATCTGTCACTAATTAGAGTAGTTCATTAGGTTCTAAGTCTAAATTGTCAAGGAGGGAACCATAACTAGTCCAGAGCTGCCAATTGTTGAGCTATAATTTGTAGCCTCAAACTTACACCTGCTGCTTTATCCTGGCCAATCATCTCTATTAGGGACACAGTTTTATGCATGTCTCTTTCCTGTTTAGATACGTTATTCCGCTAAATCACCTCCGTGCCAGTGTTCTTTTATTTGTCATTACACGATATAACAAGGTCCTAGGACACACGTCACAGGAGAGGTTCTACTCCCGTCCATTAGGGGTTTTATTTGCACCATCTTGTTCCTCTGGAAATGAATGTAATCCGTTGGCACAGCTCAGCTGCCATAAACCTCTGAAAATGTTCCCACTGTTATATTATAGTCTCAGTGATAGTTCAGCTGGCCCTTTAGACCAGTTAGTGTGAGATTTGGAGTATCGGGTATTAGAAGTCTAAAACTGCTAATATCTTAGAAACCACTAAAATAGCATAAATGGGAAGGTACACATGCTCAGAGAAGCATTATTTTATATGTTTTGGGGGTTTAGATTCCCCCAAATAGATTTGGGGTGAGTACTTATTTTTGCCCTGGGGACCCCTAGATCTATACCAGAGTGACTGTTACCCCAATGTTTCTATATATCTGTAACCTTGTTATGAGCTAAGGGGGCCCAGTCTGAAGGCCAGTTAGGGGGAGATTTGGGGTGAGTGCTTATTTGTACCCTGGGTACCCCTGGAACTATAGTGACACCCCAATGTTTCTATATATCTGTAACCTTGTTATGAGCTAAGGGGGCCCAGTCTGAAGGTCAGTTAGGGGGAGATTTGGGGTGAGTGTTTATTTGTGCCCTACCCCTGGAACTATAGCAGGGTGACTGTTACCCCAACATTTCTATATATCTGGGTTAATATTGTTACGGTTCATGTGACTAAATTTTTAGTCCCAAAAGGGGCTTGAAGTCTTATAGGAGCCACTTTTGAAATAGGAGGCATATTTTGTGGACTAGGGTGTACTTTTTCCTAATTTCTTTTGGAAACAATTATCTTTAGAATTTATAGTTCATTCTGTGTTTCTGTAAAGGATTCGCAAATGCAAAAAAAACAAACAAATCAATAAAATATAAATCTAAGCAGCTTTCCAGTTTACATTTACATACACACGCACTGCTGGTTCTGTCTCTTGAAACCATGAAGCAGAAGTCAGCCTTGTATGCATTCTTCCCATGCCCGTTAATCAGCAACATTGCTTCAAAAGTCAGAACCCCCAGTGCAGAGTGGTATTGCTTACAGAAGCAGTTATACTGAACAGTCACTTTCCTCATTCTTATTTTCCCTTTCAATAAATTCCAGGGCCCGAAGCGACTGAGCGATGCCGCGGTGCAGACAGACCCTGTATGCATCCTCCCAGCAGAAAAGGCCAAGTAAAACAAGAAGACGATGCCGGGGAAGGTTGCAAAGTCATTTGGGGATGGGGTTGGGAGGGTCGCTGATAATGCTAATGTATATTTTAGGTTAATATGTACAGAGATCAGCCATTTAATATCACAGGGTCATGCTGGGTCCTGCAGTGGTTTGCTACAAGGTGGTTACAGAAGGCTAAATAATGTTTAATGACCCCTTCATCAACCCGACTGTGTGATTCTACATGGAAGTGATATAGGCGTGCCTTGTATTGGACTTCCCCATCTGTAAAAGGTAAACATACAATTATGTGGGTACAGGAAGCCCAAGGAGACAAATTCTCTGCATATTTATATTTATTAACGTGAGTCATACTGGAAATAATGAGGCCAAATTCTAATGAAACATAAGACATGAGATTTTACAAGCCCATAATTAGTCAGTATAATGTCCCTTTAAAGGGATCCTGTCATGGGAAAAAAAATTTTTTCAAAATGGGGCTAGCCATTTTGTCAATTTCCCAGCTGCCCCGAGTTATGTGACTTGTGCTTTGATAAACTTCAATCACTCTTTACTGCTGTACTGCAAGTTGGAGTGATATCACCCCCTCCCTTTCCCCCACCCAGCAGCCTAACAACAGAACAATGAGAAGGTAACCAGATAACAGCTCCCTAACACAAGATAACAGCTGCCTGGTAGATCTAAGAACAGCACTCAATAGTAAAATCCATGTCCCACTGTGTACTATTCAGTTACATTGAGAAGGAAAAACAACAGCCTGCCAGAAAGTAGCTCCCTCCTAAAGTGCAGGCACAAGTCACATGACCAAGGGCAGCTGGGAAATTGACAATATGTCTAGCTCCATGTCAGATTTCAAAACTGAATATAAAAATATCTGTTTGTTCTTTTGAGAAATGGATTTCAGTGCAGAAGTCTACTGGAGCAGCACTATTAACTGATGCGTTTAAAAAAAACATGTTTTCCCATGACAGTTTCCCTTTAATACACAATAATATCCCTTTTATACATATATTCACTGGCAAGTGGGAAAACACACATTAGAGCAGGTACACAGGGATTCAGGAGTGTTAAGGAGTGTTAATAAATAGTATTATTAAGGTGCACACCCAACAGCTCTTCCACTTTCTACATGATGAAGAAGAGGGGGAAGGGTTTGGGGGAGTCATTGGAGTTGTTGGGTTGTGGATCTAGTATGTAGCCAAATTGTCCAAATGGTGAGAATAATGTATTTCCCAAATTCAGTGGCATTGGTTGGCTTTGCTGGTACTGTCACTGCCTAGAACCTAAAACATGGACCCTATAGCCACTATTCCCACTCTTACCCTTATATGTTATAAAAGGCACTAAGTTTGCCCAGGAGCAGTTACCCATAGCAACCAATAAGATGTTTGAATTTAAACAGGTGACCAGTAAATGCTGCCTGCTGATTGGCTGCCATGGGTTACTGCTCCTGGGCAAACTCCCTGTTATTGCCTTTTATTACATAACCCAATAAGGAAAGGCTTTATCTTGAAGACTCTGCAAGTTATAATGGGGTCATTTATGATGGAAACTGAAAGTCGCGCATTCAGATTGTGCCTTAAGGTGCTGATATATTATAGCTTGGATGAAACACATATACACATAATGATTTTTTTACGCTTTATGCATTTTTAAAGGGATAATAATGCAAACCAGCTGTAGGGGGCGCCAATACCAAATACTCATACACTGTAAAATGCGTTGTTTTTTTGTTTTTTTTAAGCGTTCAATTAGACTTCTCATAACGTATACTTTATTTACCAAGTCTAACGGATTTATCTGTTTGATTATCTAATATAATCTGAACTAACAGTCTGCCTGGTTATTAATGGTATTACACTGTATGCAAAATGCCTGTTATTTCCTTCTGCCTTCTGATACTTAATAGAAAAGAGAATGACGGCTGTTTTATTATTTGCTATAGTATTTTAAATAAAGTGACCTTACTGTACAGAGATCAGATCCATCCCGTGTGTTTCTGTGAGAACTATAGTTCATGTGGGTGTTTTTTATTTAGCAGCTGAAAGTCTGACCATGAAAAAACCTTTCACACAGGAGGGTTCGTCTGATATAAACATGCTGAGCTTCAGCTTCCCCCTAAAATGGTCAAAAACACTCTCCCCCCAGTCCAAAACACTATTATTATTACTCAGTTATATTTTTGGTTTGGGTCAAGAAAAGTGCAGAGAAAACTATTCTGTGTTGTGACAGCTGCTATCTCTTCTTCATTCACAGTTTCACTTGATAAGAAGTAGTAACATCATTGATACTTCATTGATTTCACTCTGTGACTTCTAATATCCTTATCATTTACAGTAGGGGGTACATTATCCCTTATAATACATGAGTGATCCTCAGAGTTCCCTGTATAACTCAGCCTGCAGCCTTGTGCCTTTATATGGTCACAGAACCCCTCAGTGACTTCTAATATCCTTATCATTTACAGTAGGGGGTACATTATCCCTTATAATACATGAGTGATACTCAGAGTTGCATTTCTGTAATTTACAAGAGATTACAGAGTTCACATTCTGTGCCACTAGGGGGCAGTATACGGCTGTTGCTGTAAGTGAATGTTAGTAGACTAACTCATAGGTGCTCAGTGACGTGTCTTTCTGTAAATTCCATTTGGTGTTTGACCCTACCAATTTATTGCAGGTCCTGGTTTTGTTTAGTTTTACCATTGTTATTGCATTTCTTTCTATCGAATCTTGATGGGATTCATTCTTCAGTTTAACAAATGCCTAGAACATTCCGCCTTGCTTATTGAGAGCTGAACTTACCCTTTACATTTCTCCTTTCTGACGGTGCAATATCACAGGGACCCAGAGGGACTGCTCAGCACACGGGGAAAATGTATGAGGTTGTTAAGATCTAAACAGGAAATGATTCAGGGAATATAAATGTGCTGTGTGTGTCTATGGGAGCCTTTGGGTGTGTTCTGTGCCTGCAGGTAGGAGCTGCCCTATCCCTTGCTATATTTATTCTGTGCTACAAACAATACACACACGGGGAGGTTAACCTACTATAAACCGGATGAATGGAACAAAACAGTTGCCTGAAATCCAGCTTTCACAGCAGGGGCTGCTTTCAATAGGCCATAAATTAATTTTCCCCTTTAATCATTGACATGTATTAATTGTATGAGCCTTTATTCTATATATATTAGGTATATTCCAATATTGCTTCCTTCTCAGGGATTCACAGCATTGTGTAATTGCCCAGGGGAAAGTGTATGTGTCATTTCTGAGAGCCTGCCTTCAGCTACAAGGTACCTAACCCTATAAGTGCCGATGTGGGTTTCTTCTACTGAAAATGGGGAATTTATTCGGCAGGCGTGAATTTGCTGCGAATTTCCGCGATTCGCAGCCGGTGAATAAACTCGCGAAACACCAGCGAAAATTCGCTGGAGTGAAACAATAAACGAGACAAACGATACGGGATAGATTCACCTATCACAAATGGGGAGATAAATGGGGAAATATATATATATTTTACACAATAAGAATTATATATACTGTATATATATTTGTATATATATTTACCCATTTACTTTCAACATTTTTCAATAGAAGAAACTCCACTTACCTGTCTTGGCACTTATAGGGTTAGGTACCTTCTAGCTCAGGGTTCCCCAACCATCAGAACCGGACCGCGGGCAGTCCTGGAGTGGGTCGCGGATAAGGTTGCCACCTGCCCGGTATTTTACCAGCCTGGCCATTAAAGGGGTGGTTCACCTTCAAGTTAACTTTTAGTATATTGTAGAAGGGCCAATTCTAAGAAACTTTTGAATTGGTCTTCATTATTTATTTTTCATAGTTTTTTAATGATTTGCAATTTTCTTCTGTTTCTTTGCAGCTTTCAAATGGGGGTCACTGACACCATCTAAAAACAAATGCTCTGTAAGGCTACAAATGTATTGTTATTGTTACTTTTTATTACTTATCATTCTATTCAGTCCAACCATCTCCTATTCATATTCCAGTCCCTTATTCAAATCAGTGCAGGGTTGCTAGGGTAATTTGTACCCTAGAAACCAAATTGCTGACACTGCAAACTAGAGCGCTGCTGAATAAAAAGCTAAATATCTATAAAACCACAAAAAATAAAAAATGAAAACCAATTGCAAATTGTCTCAGAATATCACTCTCTACATCATACTAAAAGTTAACTCAAAGGTGAACAACTCCTTTAAAAACAATGGCCGATCCCAATGTTATTAATAGGAAAAAAAGCTAAATATATAGGAAGGCTGGTATTTTTCCCTAGAAAAGGTGGCAACCCTATTTGCAGAGCCTAGCCTACAATTAACAAGTTGCGCCAAAATGGATGCCAGCACCAGGGTTGGACGCCAGTGCACCAAATTGGACATCTACCCCCGCCAACCCCTCCCTCTGACGCCCCCCCCCCCCCCAGTCCTTGAAAAAATTTTGCCTTGACACCGGTCCCCAAACCAAAAATGGTTGAGGACCTCTGTTCTAGCTGAAGGCAGAAATGACACATACATGTATATATATATTTATATATATAATCCAGCTGTCTTTCTGGGTCTGGGAATAATTATCTCCCTGGTAGGTTTCCCTTCCTCGCAAATCATATATCATTATAATGAATATCAGATATGGGCAGGGATAGTCATTATTCCTGCACCAGAGAGTATCCGGGGTAAAGCAATTTCACTCTTGTACTCGCGAATTTTTCAGTGAAGCGAATCTCGGGAGATTCGCCCATCACTATATTAGCAGTTTTAGACTGCTAATACCAGACATTTAGATTGTCTATGATTCAACAACCCTAGGGTTAAGTGCGGGTCTCTAAAAATATACATTTTGCATTTAGTTATAGTTCCCCTCTGATCCTTCTGCGTATCCCATAGGGACACAGGAGCCTCTCTTTAGTTTACCAGGAGCAGCTTCCCTCATGGTTTCCAAAGAATGCAGCACATCAATGTGAGAACATATTGTCTGCTAACAAGCGCATTGAACTTAAGGGTAATAGGCATGTAACCTGCGCTGCTGATGGTGCTGACAGATATGGGAATTAGTGGAACGTATGCTGCGCATTAACCCCCGGGGCTCCCAATACAGACACCTGAACTGGATTTAGCAGCGCTCAGTGGGAGCCCTGGGATTGGGGAGATGTAGATACAGACAGATGGGATGTGGGACTATACACAGGGTTTATCACACCATAGGGAAGGGTATCGGAATTCGGAGTGGGTTCCGTGTATCGGAAGCAGCTGAAATATTAAACGGTGCAAGTTATAAATTCATAATTCTGCAGAAATGCAATGCAGACTGATTATTATTTAAAGGGATCCTGTCATGGGAAAACAATTTTTTTCAAAATGCATCCGTTAATAGTGCTGTTCCAGAAGAATTCTGCTTTGAAATCCATTTCTCAAAAGAGAAAACTATTTTTTTTATATTTCATTTTGAAATCTGACATGGGGCTAGACATATTGTCAGTTTCC
>CM044447.1:11921279-11931605 GCA_024363595.1 Xenopus borealis | reverse complement strand
AGCACTATTGACTGATGCATTTAAAAAAAAACATGTTTTCCCATGACAGTTTCCCTTTAAAGTGCATTCCAACAACAATAAAGTAAGAATGTCACAATGAATAAAATAAGTGGGATTTTCTTATCTCCAACCTACTGATTTCAGTTTTAGTGTTTTATAAGGCTCCATTGTTTTCTTGCAGTCTGGCTACAAATTCCTTTATTTCCTCCCGTAGCCATCGGACTATGTTTTATACCCTCCGTATAAACAAAATCCATCAGTGTCTCAGAGGTGGAGTTTAGCGTCAGTAAGTAGATGCAGAGCCAAATGTGATAGATAGGCATTCCTATTTTGGACACGTGCGTCGTTTTTTGCAAAAAAAACGGAAGCCAGCAATGGGCACCGGTGTCGAAAAATGGATGCTGGCATCCAAAAGCGGACAGGCGTGTCGAAAACGAGACGCCAGCGAATTTTCGCCAAGGCGAAATTTCGTCGACATTTTGTGAATTTATTCACCTGCGGGAAATTGCCGCGAATTCGCTGCAGGCAAATAAATTCACCCATCACTAGTTGTCCGGAAACCCGTTATCCAGAAAGTTCCGAATTACGGAAAGGCCATCACCCGTAGACTCCATTATAATGAAATAATCCAAATTTTTTAAAATGATTTCCTTTTTTTTGTGTAATAATAAAACAGTACCTTGTACTTGATCCCAACTAAGATATAATGAATCCTTATTGGAGGCAAAACCAGCCTTTTGGGTTTATTTCATGTTTATAGGGGCTGTACTCACGCAAACGCATGCATGTTGCATCTGAAACTGCGTTTGGCACCTACATGCGTTTGTGTGAGTACAGCCCCATTGAAAATAATTGCGTGCGTCTATACCTGCGCTCCGCTGAGGCTGAACGCAGCAAAACGTAACGTAGGGGAGCACAAGTAAAAACGCCCGTGTGTAAGGGCCCTTAGGGCTCTTCCAAATGAGAGTCTGAAGCTGCGTTGCAGCATAGGTATTCCCTGTACTAAGCACAATTCAGCAGGAACAGTCCCTAAGTTTGCTCATAGTCTGTACAGAGAGATCCCATAAAACTATGTCACATAGGTATTCCCTGTACTAAGCACAATTCAGCAGGAACAGTCCCTAAGTTTGCTCATAGCCTGTACAGAGAGATAGCACAAAACTAAGGCAGCATACATGTATGGGATTCGTTATCCGGAAACCCTGTTGTCCAAAAAGTTCAAATTACTGAAAGGACATCTCCCATTATTATAAATTAATCCAAATAATTTTTTTAAAAAAGTATTTCCTTTTTCTGTGTAATAATAAAACAGTAGCTCGTACTTGATCCCAACTTCTTTCTTGTAAAACCATTATCCTCATGCTCACACAAGCAAAACATTGAGGAATCCGGTTTCGACTGTTACACTGTTTCCAATCCCAGTGTGTGCGCTCATAAGGGTGTGGTTATTTATACCTTCTACATCTAATGCCCCAACTAATCTTCTGGATCTAACACCCCACCCTTTGTCCTTTGCTTACCTGTTCCTCCCTCTCTAATCATCATAATGCTAAATAGATCCTTTATCCCTGGGGCTACCCCTCTATAAGGAGAGCTCCCCCTGCAGCCCAATAGTTAGGCAATACCATTAGGGGAAACCAATGAAACCCACTTTATCATATTTAATAATAAAACAGTAGCTTGTACTTGATCCTAACTAAGATATAATCAAGCTATAATCAATCCTTATTTTTCTAGTAGACTTGAGGTATGCAGAGCCTGTATATATATATATATATATATATACTAAACGCTCATTATAAATAGTATATGATATGCACCAAACTGATTTTAATTGCAACATGGCTGCATTTTTTTTTTTTTTTATATATATATCCAAGGTTTGAATCCTTCTGCCCGGCCAAACCGAATCTGAATCCTAATTTGCATATGCAAATTAGGGCCAGGGAGGGCAATCACGTGAGGTTTTGTCACAAAACAAGGAAGTGAAAAATGTTTTCCCCTTTCCACCCATAATTTGCATATGCAAATTAGGTATTCGGCCGAATCTTTCGGGAAGGATTCGGGGGTTAGGCCGAATCCAAAATAGTGGATTCGGTGCATCCCTAATAAATATAAATATATATATCTATATATATATAAATATATATATATTATATATATATGGATGTGTGACTAGTGATGGGCGAATTTATTCGCCAGGGGCGAATTCGCGGCGAATTCCCGCGATTCGCCGCTGGCGAATAAATTCGCGAAGCGAGCAGAAAAATTCGCCGCTAAAATTTCGCCGCGCAAAAACGAGTCGCGCGTCGATTTTGACGCGAAGCGCCGAAAACGACGCGACGCGCGTCGGAAACGACGCGACGCGCGTCAAAAACGACGCGCGACTCGTTTCGCCCATCACTATGTGTGACCACTGGCATGTGAGGATTGATTAAAGTAAGAAATGTCCTGTGTAAAAACAATGCTAAAAAGAGGGTTTTCCCAAGCAATCCAATGTGTGTATCCCTTTAAAGCATCCTGTAATTACTAAGTGTTACTTCATTTCCTAAATCCCACAGTTTATAAAATAATAATCCTTATATCTTAATTGAAACGGTCAATCTAATTTTTTTCCTCTCCAGGGTTAGGTGGCTAGATTTTTAATTGTGACTTTTTTTTTCATTAAAAATGATCAATATTGGAAAAATAAAAAAGATTGTGGAAAAGAAACAAACAAGGCAAAATATGCAAGTAAATGAAAGAACTGGCTTGGGGGTTTTACCTGCGCTGGCAGATAGAGGGCGCTCAGAAACTCTTTATGGAGTCATGTGACAGAGGACAAAAGAGGAAGTGAGGCGTTAGTGATTCAGCGAGATGAAGGCACAGTGTGATACGGGGTTTGCAGAATAAAAATAGAACAAAGGCGATGGCTTTATGAAAGTAAAATTAATATAAGGCAGCTGTCTGCATCAACTGCAATAAAGCCCTTTAATTCAACGTGTGCCATAAAGCAAGGAAGAAATGACGTAAAATGAAAGTGGGTTCATGTGGCTCCTTTGCGCGTGAAACAGCACAGGTCATGCAGATATTTCACTGATTCTTCTTTCCAATAAAGAGCAAATCTATGATTTTAATATTAGAAATTTGGGAAAACAAGCACAGGTCTACATACCTCCCAACTGTCCCTTTTTCATATGGACAGTCCCTCTTTTGACAGCTCAACCTGCAGTCCCTCATTTGTACTGGAAAGTCCCTCTTTTCTCTGCACTGAACAGCCAGAAAAAGGAACAAAGTTTCTAACTTAATTGGCTTTTGACAGAGAGCCCAGAACAGCTAACAGGTGCAAATAAGATACATTGTAACAATTTTGAGATAAGAAAATAAGTAATTGTAACAGTTTAAATAAGAAGATCCCTTGGGAAATGTTAGACTCACAGCTTAAAGGGCAATTCATCTTCATTAGCAAAACTGTAATAACTGAAAAAAAACACAAAAATATTTTCAAACTTTCATAACCTGCCAAATCTGAACATGGTAATAAGGGGGCGTGGCCACAAACGTGGGCGTGGTCAGAATTTTTCACCACGCTACCCGCAACACATTTTTTTTGGTCCCTCTTTTTATTTCCAGAATGTTGGGAGGTATGGGTCAAATACGTCAAAAACGACATTGGTTTAAAGGACATGTGAAGGCAAAACAATAAAATCCGATTTTTACTTTCTTTGATGAAAAAGAATCTCCAATATGCTTTAATTAAAAAATGTGTAGCGTTTTTATTAGAAACCTGAATGAATTCAATGACACTCTCCCTTCTCTCTGGCGGATATTATTTGACTTGTGCTGTTCAGATCATTTATGACGATCCCTAATATTAGAACAGACCACACTGAGCATGTGCACAGTCTTGGTCTTGCAAAGATGTATAACAAAGTTACAAGATGACAGCCCCCTGTGGCCAACTTTGAAAGCATAAATCATTTGTTTGATTAGGCTTGTGGTGCAGTAAGTTCATGGTTATGTTTAGTATACAAAATACAGCATTTCTGGCCTTATTCTATTTTACACTTTCCTTGTCCTTTAAGGTACTCTCTGTTTAATCCTATGCTCTGCATTGCTGGTTGTGGCTACATGTACCATTGAATCCCTGTAGCAGGGGTCAGATCTATTCCCACAATGCCTTGCAGGTTCTGTGATTAGGAGCTCTTTGGAAAATGTCTAGAGGTTGACCTGTTTTAACAATATTAATTCAACTTCTTAATTGTATATGAATTCAGGCCTCACAGGGCCCCTATACCTCCTGGGGCCCCCTACAGCACTGGAAAGGGGGGTGCAAAGCATTGTGGGGATTAGAGCTATTTTTTTTAGGAGTGGGTAAACACTGCCTTGTCATTTTACTTTGATGACAGCATCTCCTAAAAGTTCACTAGTCTCCTGATTTTTATATATGTGGCCAGAGTTACTACTGTAATTCATTATTTTCATGTCATTAATATTTAACAACTGTGCCCAGCAGGATATTTAATAACCGCATAATAACTAATAATTATACTGCTTGGTACTTACCCAGTGACTGGTCGGTGCCAGAGCCGGTGAATAAAAAGAGTCAGTCAGGCTTTGCTAGATTCCTGCCAGCGGTGAGACCGACTCAGTAGTCACATCATAATAATCCGCTGTTTCATGGCTACTGACTAGGGCTGGGCGAATTTTTTTCGCCTTGTTTCACCGCAGAAATGACGCCCATAGACTTGAATGGCGTGGTGTGTAAAAAAAAATGATGTGCGTCAAAAAAAAGTTTTTTGATGCCCTTAGACTTAAATGGGCGTCAGTGATAAGTCGCCCGCAGCAAATTTTTGGCAAAACGGGTCAAATTAGCCCATCCCTACTACTGACTACTGGTTTATTAGTATATGGCCACAAGGGGGCTGTACAGATACAAATGAAACCATATTGGGGTGGAACTACCAGGGGTGCAGGGGGTGCGCATATGAAACTGCCAGGAATATCAGCTGTATGGCCTCATGCAAGGCCCCACAGGGAATAGTTACATTACTGTTCATTAGATCACTTTCATTCAAATATGCTCCCAGATAGTTACATCTACTCATGAGTCCTGCCTCTTCTGCTGAATTAACTAAATTTTAGTGGCTAATTAATTATAGGTGGACACATCCAGAGGTTATCCACTTTACCAATATATGTTGAGATTGCTCATTAATTAGGGAATCATGGGGCACCCCTATACCTTCTGCTCCACCTGCAGCTGCAGGGTCTGCTTCCTCTGTTGTTACGGCCCTGCCCCACCATGGATGTGGTTGTAATCCCAGGGTTCCCACAGCAATTCGCTCCAATAGGTCAAAGTTGACTTGTGCCAAAAGAATTGCAAATATGCTGGAATCCTGGGGGGGAGTTGCATTGTGGGCAGCGTTGGACTAGGGGCCAACCAGGACTGGTTCCTCAGGGCCCCTACACACTCCCCAGGCCCACTGTCCCAATCACAACCTCCCTCTGCCCCCTTGTACTTTGTTTCCTCTTCTGGAATAGCTGGGGGGCAGGTCAGGGGGCGGCTTACAAGATCTGATGCAGGGACTGGGTCTGGGTCAGAGGAACCCACAAGGGTTGGATCCCACCTGTTTTTTTTCCACTGTCCTAGTCAGGCCTGGACTGGCAATCTGTGGGTTTTGGCCAGGGTTGGACTGGGCCAGCGGAACACTGTGAAAAAAACCCGGTGGGCCGCCACCTCTAGTGGGCCCCGCCAGCCCAGACCTGCACCCGTGGGGGGGGGGAGTTGCCAGATGGAGGCCCTGAGGCAGAAGCACCGGTGGGCCCTAAGCCCCCCAGTCCGACCCTGGTTCTAGTAAATGTCAGAGGGGCTGCAGTAAGATACCATAGAAAATAACTAAGTAGTGGGCTGGTGGGGCCTCAATGTACTTTGAATGCCAGGACCTGGTCCCAGTCTGAAAAAAAAAAATGTCGATTTTCATACTAAAATTGCACTGTGCAACCTGTACTGCCTTCATACATTACCTCCATATATCAACTGGTTGGAAGGATGTCTGGTGGTTCATTTAACAACACATGCACCTGGGTGATTATTGAGTTAAAGTCGTCAGGTGCCGATTCTTCAACGAAGGCAATTTGGCTCATTTGCTTATTGTGCTGCCGGGAGTCTTAAAGGGGAAATAAAGATCCACGGGTGATGAAATGCACACCAGGAACCTGATGCAACCGGCTGGGGGGTGGGGAGGCTCGATCCCCTGTTGGCTTTTCAGTGAAAGGTGCTGAGGTCCAATTAAAAGCTCGGCCCACAAGGCTTTGCATATGGATGGGCTGTGGTTCTATTGACAAATGCAGTATATATATAGGAGGTAGAAGCTGTAATTATCTTCAGTTAATAATGCCTGACATTCAAAGTAAATCCAGTCCATGAATGGGTCCCCCGTTTTGTAGAATTCCAGATTTTTATTCCCAGTTTATTTGCCGTTAGTGGTGGTAGGGCTTTGGGTGACAATTATTATCTTTTCTGCAGCTTCCCAGCTGTCCCAGGGGTATTGGGATCTGAAGCCTCTTTAAGGCTAGGGCCAGACGAGTCAGCTATCAGACTGCTGAGATCCAACAAGCCGAAAATCTGCTCCTCTGCAGCTGCACTTCTGCCCAACGTCCCTGCAATCAGAATGATTACCTCCATTTGAGTGCTGACAGACATGGTGGATTTCAGCACGAAATGCAATGTTTTGACTGTATCTGCCTGAAGGAGAAACACGAGATCCGACTAACCTAGCCCTGTCATTCGCAGCAATGCCATATTTCAAGGATTTTATTTTTTTTCAAGGCTTATTTTTTTTCACTGCATGCACCCCCTAGTGGTACAATATGGAACCTATTAATCAGTATTAATCAGCTATGTGTCATGCTCTACCCGATACAGAGATATCACTAATTGCCTTCAACCGGTTTATCCGGTTTATACACATTCATTTAATGAGGTTGTGGCATGAAAAAGCAGATCCATTTCCTATGGGAAACTATAGCCAAACCCCTTTGCCTCTTCCTTTTATATCAGTGAATTAGAATTATTGTTAATGAACTGATCACAAAAGAATATTTAGGCATACTAACGCTTCCTTATTCATTGTCCCATTATACCGGTTGGAATTATTGAAGGGTAACAGTTACCCCAATGTTTCTATATATCTGTAACCTTGTTATGAGCTAAGGGGGCCCAGTCTGAAGGTCAGTTAGGGGGAGATTTGGGGTGAGTGCTTATTTGTACCCTGGGTACCCCTGGAACTATAGCAGGGTGACTGTTACCCCAATGTTTCTATATATCTGTAACCTTGTTATGAGCTAAGGGGGGCCAGTCTGAAGGTCAGTTAGGGGGAGATTTGGGGTGAGTGCTTATTTGTACCCTGGGTACCCCTGGAACTATAGCAGGGTGACACCCCAATGTTTCTATATATTTGTAATGAAGTAGGGGGACACATGACCTAAGGTTATACCTCCAAAGGGGTCTTGAACTAGAAAACCCAACAATTGTAGCAGTAAGGACAAATGACTTGAAGCAAATTACAGACTCAGAAGCAACAAACAACAATGAAACCTTTTTGCTCCACCTCTTCATGATCCATCAGACAAAGGCATTAGTGCAGCACTTTGGTACCCAATCAGATATTTCCTTTCAGCCCTCTCAACTGCACGAGGTTAATCTAAATTAACTGCCAATGAGTTCCCGTCATGAAGGCCTTAGCTTAGACACTGTAAGGCACATTGGAATAGAGACACAAGGAATATATAGATTTGATAGAAACGTGATGCGCATAACCTGTACACTGTGTTGGAAGAAAAGGTATTTCTAGCTATTTATAGCTCTTGCTAGGAGGCATCAGATTCCAGACCAAGGTCTCTCTTCTGAGAAACAGCTTTGGTTATCCAGCTAATTGGCAGAAAGCCGTCTGACTAATCCTTAGGCGAATGTCACCCGTAATGTAATAAACAGGCGGAGAAACGCCCCATACACCTCTGTTCCACCTGGGATTGTCATAAAAAAGAAGGGCATTGGAACCATTTATCATTAGCCACAGAGTGTGATACACAAATTCTCGGCTAATAATTTTGCAAATCACCCACAACAATTTGCCGGCATCAATACAATCTGACATTGGCATTTTTACTGGCATCCACTGGCCGGAGTCAAAAACAACATGCCATTTTGCTAATTTTTCATCAAAGCAAAAATGGGACAAATTCGCCCATCACTAATTATCTGTATTAATGACTAATCAGCCTTATATTGTGACTATATTTCTATGACACTATCAGGTGTATATTGTGAGTGGGTCCCTAAGCTCAGTAAGTGACAGCAGCACAGAGCATGTGAATCAGTGAATCAGTAGAAAAGAAGATGGGGAGCTACTGGGGCATCTACTGGGGAGACACAGATCTTTACTGCTAAAGGGCTGTGGTTGCCTTGGGCTGGTACACAAGCACAAAACATCATGTACAACATTTATACACACTTCTTTAGTTAGGCTTTAGTTCTCCTTTAAAGTGAGCAAACCTAGTGGTTATAGGGAGGAGAAAAAGCGTACGTAGGGGTGTAACTACAGTGGAAGAAGACCCTGTGGCTGCAGGGGGGCCACAAAGTCCTAATTAATGAGCAATTTCAATATATATTAGAAAAACAGGTCAACTTGTTGCTAAAATGTATTTGTTGTGGGGCCCAGTAACATCTAATTATGCATTCCTGTTGCCTTGCCACAGCCTAAACCCACTCAGAAGATGTAGGTGTAGGTGTAGATACAGGTGTCCCAGTTGTAGAGGTGGCTGACAGTAATCATGGAGTCCGTATAGGGTTGCCACCCGGCCGGTATTTTACCGGCTTAGCCGGTAAAACACCAGCCAAGGCCGGGGCCGGTATTACAAATTTACCGGCAATGTAGCTGCCGGTAAATTTGTAATACCCCTTAAAAATGGCCCTTGACCTGCCTAAAATCCAGTGAAATACTTCATCCGATCTCTCGCGTGGCTCCGCCCCTGTCGATGTCACGTCACGCCCCTTTCGATGTCACGCCCCGCCCCCTTTTGGTCCCGCCCCCGCCGGCCGGTAAAAAAATCCCAAAAGGTGGCAACCCTAAGTCCCCCTATACCAGTCATCCCCTAACATGTTGGATGTTGCTCCCAGTGGTCTCAAAGCAGTTGCTTATTTGTTAAGGCTTGGATTCAAGCTTTAATTGCATGAAAACTAAGTATAGTGCCAAGCAGAGCCTCTTATAGGCTGCCAGTCCACATAGGGGCTACCAAAGAGCCAATCACAGTCCTTTTTTGACACTGCAGGGGACTTTTTCATGCTTGAGTTGCTCCCCAATGCATTTGAATGTGGCTCATGGGTAAAAAAGGTTGGAGATCCCTGCCCTATTCAATACCCCCCCACCCCATATTCAACCCTATAAAGGTGGGCTCAGTATCACAGCTGTCAAAGTAAAAGATCAGGAGACAGATGTAGCCCTGCAAGTTCTGCTTCATAAAGCAACTACTATAGTAATAGTATTTTCTATCTATGTCTACTGTATATCTATTCGCTGTTTATGTCTTTGAATAAGTAGACAGGTCGGCCACTGATTGTTGAAGCTATTAAATATATTGAAGGATATTAAAGAGGCATATTTAAAGGAAGATTAAAGAAAGAATATTAAAAGAATATCAATGTTACTTTCACTCTGTGTGCTTGATGAAACTACCAGTGATACAGCATACAAACAAATACAGATTATATGGGGATTTGCCCAGCAGGGTAACAGCCTACAATAAAGAGAATGTACCCAGTGTCCCTGCAGGCTGATGTCACTGATAGAGGAAGTTCTGTTTCCATTTCACCAAGTGTGAAATCCCCATTTATATAAACTCAACCAGATATTATAAGCAGCAAAATTCCCTACCTTCTGACTTATAGGAATATAGAAAACAGCTTGGTTTTGCTCAGAGGAGCTTACATCATTGGCTAAGTGCCGACTTATTCAGCTAAATATAAAGGCACATAACGTTTACATTCCACACTTGCTACATTTTTGTCTAATAACAACATTCTCCATGTGCTCCCATTACTGTGGAATGCAGCTCAGCTAAAAAGAATGTATGTTAGGAACCCCAGCTATATGTCCTTTCACTAACTTTTATAGACAGGCCGTTACCATAAAATACAGCTTCCTTTTTATCAAACAGACAGGACCTGCTCAGCATAGAAACTGGGACCATGCGCAACCTGTTTACTAAATAAAATATAGCTTTATGGTACAGGCTATGAGCAAACTTAGGGACTGTTCCTGCTGAATTGTGCTTAGTACAGGGGAA
>CM044447.1:11906982-11921075 GCA_024363595.1 Xenopus borealis | reverse complement strand
ATATATAAGGACAGAGACAAGAGGAAAGTGTTGGAAGGGTTACTGTCTGCTCTGCTCTCTCCCTACAGAAATAGGGATATTCAATTTCTAACTGATCAGTGTTAATTATGGGCACAGCACTGCATCCCCCCCCCCCAATACCCTGTTCATGGGGTGGTGCGGGTCATAAATGCAGTTGGAGGGGGGAGCAGGCAAATTGCAGGACCCCAACCTTAGCCACAAGGTCTGCTCCCTCCTATAGTTACGCTGCTGGTGTCTAAATAAACGTCTCCCAAGTTCTTTAGGCCAGACTGAATTTTTAGTCTCAGGGCTAGTAGAACAGATGGCAACTGGATCTTGTGAGAGGGTTAAAGTGTATTCAGATAAACCCCACCGCATACAGTTGCCATTTATCATTTCAGACAATAGCACCTAATCATTCTGCCCCCCTGCTGAATGGGCAAGTCTGTTTTGGCTTCAGGGTGCATTTGACTTCTTAATGTGAGAACTGACATTGTCATGCGGAAAATGCCGTCAGTCCTCGCCGTGCAAACGTACAGAGGGACGGCCAATAAAACTCAGATATTGTTTGTTCCTTCTTTTTCTCCAAACCTATGGTTAGTTCATTTTTTTAATAGATTTTTTTTATTATTTGCCTTCTTCTTTTGACTCTCTCCAACTTTTAAATAGGGGTCACTGACTCCATCTAAAAACAAATGGTTAGGCTACACATGTATTGTTATTACTACTTTTTCTTACTCATCTTTATACTCAGGCCTCTCCTATTCATTCAGTTTAAAGGAGGAAAGACAATGGAGTCTGTGACTCTAGCAGTGGGTTGGACTAGAACACTCATTGCAAATACCAGGGAAATGGTAGGAAGTCTGTGACTCAAGCAGCGGGTGGGACAGGGACTAGAACACTCTGATGGAAAATACTAGGGGGAAGGTAACACTCTCTTGGAAGCTAACAATGGGCAAGGTAAAGAGTCTGTGACTCAAGCACTAGGTGGAACTAGAACACTCTGATGGCAGCTTGTATAGGGAGATGCAGGGAGTTTGTGACTCAAGCAGTGGGTGGTGCTAGAACACTCTGATGGCAAATACCAGGGAAAATGTAGGGAGTCTGTGACTCAAGCAGTGGCAAATACCAGGGAAATGGTAGGGAATCTGTGACTCAAGCAGTGGGTGGGACTAGAACACTCCCATGGAAAGTACCAGGGAAAAGGTAGGAAGTCTGTGACTCAAGCAGTGGGTGGGACTAGAACACTCCCATGGAAAATACCAGGAGGGAAGGTAACACTCTCATTGTAGCTAACAATGGGCAAGGTAAAGAGTCTGTGACTCAAGCAGTAGGTGGAACTAGAACACTCTGATGGAAGCTTGTATGGGGAGAGGCAGGGAGTCTGTGACTCAACCAGTGGGTGGTGCTACAACACTCTGATGGAAAATACCAGGGAAATGGTAGGGAGTCTGTGACTCAAGCAGTGGGTGGGACTACAACAATCTGATGGCAAATACCAGGGAAAAGGTAGGAAGTCTGTGACTCAAGCAGTGGGTGGGACTACAAGAACACTCCCATGGAAAGTACCAGGGAAAAGGTTGGGAGTCTGTGATTCAAGCAGTGGGTGGGACTAGAACACTCCAATGGGAAATACTAGGGGAGAAGTAGAGAGTCTGTGACTCAAGCAGTAGGTGGGACTAGAACACTCCCAGGACCTCCAACTTAAGAGACAAAGATAAATGTTATTGCAGGAGGACTGTTAAATATTAGTTTTCTATCTTTTCAGAAAAATAAAAGCAAACCTCTGATTGGCTGCAATAGGTAACTTCACTGATTAAATTAGGTTATATGTCAGCACATCATCCCCTGGGTATATAGCTGTTAATAATTCAACAGGTCTGAAGCGTGGGAAAAAGAAATGTGCAGCAGTACAGCCCATACTTCACTCTGCAATTCCCAAATTAAAACAAATACACTTTTTTTCTTTACAAAACAGCACTGGGGCTTTAAGTGTTCCTCATTGCTCTGCCAGTGACAATAGAAAGGCTTCATATGACATCACAGGATTTTATTTTAATAGGTCATTGATTAGAGGGGATTAGCGTTCCCTCAGCAGAGAAACAGAGCTATGTGTTGCAGCCCAGAACGTAATTAGCATTAAGCACCATCCGAAATAACTCCAGGGGCGACCTGAATCTCTTTCTTATTAGCGTCCAGTGCAACTAACCAAAATCATTCATTAACAAAACCATTTTCCCTGAAAACTCCTTATTCACTGGGAAGCCTGTAAATAGCCGTGCAAGTGTCTAACGAATCTACAAAATGTATTAAACATTTCTGGGAGGGGCGACAGTGTTTGAAATTTGCTAGAATTTTTAAATATATATTTTATTTTCTATTAAAGTGTGATTTACCTTTAAATGAACGCTTAGTATCCTGAGAGAATTTGCCATTGGTTTTCATTTTTTATTATTTGTGGTTTTTGACTAGTGATGGGCTATTTTATTTGCTTGCAGCGAATTTGCGGTGAATTCCCGCAATTCACCACAGGCGGATAAATCAGCAAAACGCTGTTGAAATTTCGCCCTGTCGCATGTCCAAAACGAGACACGGCATCGTTTTGTGAATTTCTCGCCATTTCATGGAAAATTTCGGCAAAGCGAAACACAACTGATTCGCCCATCACTATTTTTTACTTATTGAGCTCTTTTATTCAGCAGCTCTCCAGTTTGTAGTTTCGGTAATTGGGTTTCTAGGGTCCAAATTACCCTAGCAACCATGCATTGATCTGAATAAGAGACTGGAATGTGAATTGAGAACAGTGATGGGCGAATGAATTCATCTGGTGCGAATTCTCTGTGAATTCCCATGTTTCAAATAAATTTGCGAATCACCCCGAAAATTTGCAGCCAAAATTCGACGTTTTTTGAATGCTAGCGCTTGTTCACTGGCGGCGTCCAAAAATGAACGCCAGCGTTTTTTCACCGGCGTCGTCCAAAAACAATCGCCAGTGCTTTTTCACCAACTAATTTGTGCTGGCTTCCAAGAACGGATGGCTGTGCTGTTTCACAAATTTTTGCCGTTTTGCAAATTTTGCGGAAAATTCACAAATTTTTTGGTGAACCGAAACGGGACAAATTCACCTATAGGAGAGGCCTGAATAGGAAGAGGAGTAATAAAAACGTAGCAATGACAATAAACATGTTGCCTTAGGGTTAGTCCACACCTGGCGATTCTGTGAGATTAGTTACCTGGCGACTAATCGCGTCTTCTTTTGGGCAACTAATCTCCCTTAATCTCTTACCCGTGGCAACTTCGGGGGATTTCGGAATGCGCACCGCCACGTGTGAATTACCACAGGCGACTTTTCATTTTAGCCAACGCGAGACCGGGGTAAGAGATTCAGGGAGATTATTGCCCAAAAGAAGAGGCGATTAGTCTCCAGGCCACTAATCTCCCAGAATCGCCTGGTGTGGACTAACCCTTACAGAACATTTATTTTAGATGTCAGGGTTGGTTATCAGCTACAAAGATATCTAGAATGCTGCCGTAAAGCAAAGAAGTCCTGCTGTCCTCTGAGTGAGAGGAAGTTATGACACATAACCAAAAGACTGTACATATTGGCTAAATATATTTTTACTAAGGACAGTGACAAATAGCAACAACGTTGCCTTAGAACTTATACAAATACTTATACTTTGCTGGCAGTTTCCTTTATGTTCCCTTTGATCTGCAGGAGGAACACGTGGTGTTGAGCAGCGAGGTTGTCTCAGATTTCAGCAAGTCTCAGGCTGACTGATTCTGACTTCTCCAGCCAGGTCTTGTCATTACTGTGGGCAAAAGCAACGTAGGGGAGAACCAAAGAATAAATACAAGTAACAATTTTTCAGGGTATATACAATTGTAACCAAACTGTGGTATTGCTGTGGTTGTACAGTATTTAACTATGTGCAAATATTTACTATATACTAAATGTACGTGTACACAATAAACTCAATCCTCATACTGTACTATCTAAAGGGAAACAGTATGTCACCTTTCTCCCATATGTATAAATACAAATATACAGAGAAAGAATGTTCTGGGCACACAATAAGCTATACCCTCATTCTGTACTGTCTAAGGGAAACAATATGGCACCTCCTTCCCATATGTATAAATACAAATATACAGAGAAGGAATGTTCTGGGCACACAATAAGCTATACCCTCATACTGTACTGTCTAAGGGAAACAATATGGCACCTCCTTCCCATATGTATAAATACAAATATACAGAGAAGGAATGTTCTGGGCACACAATAAGCTATACCCTCATACTGTACTGTCTAAGGGAAACAATATGGCACCTCCTTCCCATATGTATAAATACAAATATACAGAGAAGGAATGTTCTGGGCACACAATAAGCTATACCCTCATACTGTACTGTCTAAGGGAAACAATATGGCACCTCCTTCCCATATGTATAAATACAAATATACAGAGAAGGAATGTTCTGGGCACACAATAAGCTATACCCTCATACTGTATGGTCTAAGGCAGGGGTGTCCAAACTTGGCCCTCCAGCTGTTAAGGAACTACAAGTCCCACAATGCAATGAAGGAGTCTGACAGCCACAGTCAGGCAAATGCATTGTGGGACTTGTAGTTCCTTAACAGCTGGAGGGCCAAGTTTGGACACCCCTGGTCTAAGGGAATCAATATGGCACCTCCTTCCCTTGTGTATAAATACAAATATACAGAGAAGGAATGCTCTGGGCACACAATAAGCTATACCCTCATCCTGTACTGTCTAAGGAAACAACCACACATGTAAATACAAATATATATGTTACTAAGGGAGGAGAGGAATAAGCAACACAATCATGTTTGGTTCAAAGTCCAAAGCAACTGCTCTTTCAAGTTACCAGCATGGTGATCTGTAAGTGTAAAGATCGTTGCAGGATTTTTGTGTTGTAACCACTATGATAAGACAGCATTTATATCACGTAAGTGTGTTTAGTCATTGAGTAATATCTATTTAGCCACTAGGGTTGCCCGTATTTTACTGGCCTAGCCTGTAAAACACCTGCTTAGGCCGGGGGCCGGTATTACAAATTTAACGGCAATGTAGCTGCCGGTAAATCTGTAATACCCCTATTAAAGGCCCTTGGCCCACCCCAATCTGCAGAAAATGTATAATTTTTTGGGGTCAATCGCGGATCGTGGCTCAGCCCCCTTTGATGTCACGGCACTCCCCCTTTGACATTACGGCACGCCCCTTTTTTTTACCACCCCACCACTGCCAATAAAAAAAAATTTAAAAGGTGGCAACCCGATTAGCCACACATACCATTTGCATAACAAGAGCATTAAAGTGACCAATGAATTGCTTTCTTTAAACAGGCTTTTTGATGTAGAGAATGATATTCTGAGACAATTTGCAATTGGTTTTCATTTTTTATTATTTGTGTTTTTTTCATTCAGCAGCGCTCCAGTTTGCAGCTTCTGAAATCGGGTTGCTAGGGCCCAAGTTACCTTAGTAACCATGTAGTGATTTGAATAAGAGACTGTAATATGAAAAGGAGAGGGCTTCCATAGAAAGTCGAGTAGTTACAAGTAACAGTAACAATACATGTGTACACTTACAGAGCATTTATTGTTTTAGATGGGGGTCAGTGACCCCCCATTTGAAAGCTGGAAGGAATCAGCAAAAAGGCAAATAATAATAAAAAAAAAGATAAAAAAATAAATAATTAACACACATTGAAAAATTGCAATTCTATAGCATACTAAAAGTTAACTTTAAAGGTGAACACACCTTTAAAGGGATACTGTCATGGGAAAACGTTTTTTTTTTTGAAAAGGCATCAGTTAATAGTGCTGCTCCAGTAGACTTCTGCACTGAAATCCATTTCTCAGAAGAGCAAATAGATTGTTGTACATTCAATTTTGAAATCTGACATGGGGCTAGACATTTTGTCAATTTCCCAGCTGCCCCTGGTCATGTGACTTGTGCCAGCACATTAGGAAGGAACTACTTTCTGGCAGGCTGTTTTCCCTTCTCAATGTAACTGAATAGTACGCAGTGGGACATGGGTTTTTACTATTGAGTGTTGTTCTTAGATCTACCAGGCAGCTGTTATCTTGTGTTAGGGAGCTGTTATCTGGTTACCTTCCCATTGTTCTGTTGTTAGGCTGCTGGGGGTGGGGGTGATATCACTCCAGCTTGCAGTACAGCAGTAAAGAGTGATGGAAGTTTATCACAGCACAAGTTACCTGACTTGGGGCAGCTGGGAAATTGACAATATGTCTAGCCCCGTGTCAGATTTCAAAATGAAATATAAAAAAATCTGTTTGCTCTTTTGAGAAATGGATTTCAATGCAGAATGTGTCTGAAACAGCACTATTAACTGATACATTTTGAGAAAAAAAAATTTTCCCATGACAGGATCCCTTTAATATATAGTTTCTGGATTTAGCTGGACACCCAGACAGATGGACAGACAAGCATAGCCTGAGGGACGCTCTAATTCTAGAAAAACAGTTTTGGTGCTTAATTCTTAGTATCCCCCCCTTGTGCTGTGACCTATGCTAAAATGTCTTGACCTGTGAGTATCTGCGAATGTTTTAAGGTTTATTATATTGGGATTCGTTGTTGTTACTTTATCAAGTGATCGGAGGCAAATACAGGGTTTCCTATGAGAGTTCTGCTTTCTCTTTTTTTATATGGCAGCAATTTAATGTCCTGTTGTTATGGAATAACAACTTCTTTTTGACTGTGGGGGAAAGAGAACTCAGAATTCATACGCAGATGTAGATGATAATCCCAGTTATCCTGTTAGGGCAGATGCTGGGGATAAGCAATTATTCATCTCCCTGGGATTGTTTGTCTAATTAAAGCAGCACCGACGCTCCAGCAATAGATATTTACCTTCTTGTTGCTGTTCAAAGTGATTAGTTCATCGGACTGTAGAGGATTTATCAACAAGAAGGTTTGGTTTTAAAAGGAGAAGAAAGTCTGTCTCAATCAAATATTAGTCACTCCTCCCCAGTGATTGTAATTTCTTACCTTCAGGAGTGCCATTAGGAATCACGGGGCCCCGCACAACAAAACGGGCCCCGCCCACCAACAAAATGGGCCCCGCCCACCCAGTCACCCAAGCCACACCCCCGATCTCGCCCACTCCACATCGCAGTTAAAAGACCACACAGACATCAGTGCTAAAAAAGTAACACCCCACACACAAAAGTTATAAAAAGCTATTGATGGTCAGGGCCCCCCTTACAAATTAAAAAAAATTGGGGCCTCAAAAAATATTTTTTAAAAAAACCTTGGCGACAGGGCCCCCCCTTACAAGAAAAAAAAAATTGGGACCCCAAAAATTATTTTAAAAAAAACTTTGGTGGCTGTGCCCCCCTAATAAAGACTTTTTGGCCACGGGATCGCCTTTGGGGCTCTTACAGAAGAGCGTCTGAAGCTGCGCTCCCCTGCGTTCCGGTTTTATGCGTTCAGCCGCAGGGGAGCGCATGAGTAGACATATTCAATTTTTTTCAATGGGGCTGTACTGTACACAGGCGCATATAGACGCTGAACGCAGGTTGAGACGCAACATGCTGCATTTTTCCTGAGTTCAGCGCCAACATGCTCCTGTGTGAGTACAGCCCCATTGAAAAAATCTGAATGCGTCTACTCTTGCACTCCCTTGCTACTGAACGCATCAAACCGGGACGTAGGGGAGCGCAGCTTCAGACACTCGTGTGTAAGAGCCTTTAGGCAAAGAGAAAAATATATCCCATAAAACTATGCAGCTTAGGCATTGCCTTGTACTAATCACAATTCAGCAGGGACAACCCCCTACATTTGCTCATAGTTTGTACAGAGAGATCCCATAAAACTATGTCACATAGGTATTCCCTGTACTAAGCACAATTCAGCAGGAACAGTCCCTAAGTTTACTCATAGTCTGTACAGAGAGATCCCATAAAACTATGTCACATAGGTATTCCCTGTACTAAGCACAATTCAGCAGGAACAGTCCCTAAATTTGCTCATAGTCTGTACAGAGAGATCCTATAAAACTATGGCAGCATAGGTATTCCCCCTGTATTAAGCACAATTCAGCAGCAATGCTCATAGTCTGTACAGAGAGATACCATATAACTATGACAGTACAGGTATGGGTATTATCCAGAATCATCAGGACCTGGGGCTTTCTGGATAATGAGTCTTTCTGTAATTTGGATCAGTAGGAACAGTCCCTAAGTTTTCTCATAGTCTGTACAGAAAGATCCCATAAAACTATGTCACATAGGTATTCCCTGTACTAAGCACAATTCAGCAGGAACAGCCCCCTACGTTTGCTCATAGTCTGTACAGAGAGATCCCATAAAACTATGTCACATATGTATTCCCCTGTACTAAGCACAATTCCGCAGGAACAGTCCCTAAATTTTCTCATAGTCTGTAAAGAAAGATCCCATAAAACTATGGCAGCATAGGTATTCCCTGTTACTAAGCACATTTCAGCAGGAACAGTCCCTAAGTTTGCTCATAGTCTGTACAGAGAGATACCATAAAACTATGACAGTATAGGTATTCCCCTGTACTAAGCACAGGAATAAAAATATAATCCCTGGCATCTATTATCTCTATTATCTGATTACCTTTTAAACTATAACATTGCCAGAGCCAATTGTATTGAGTTGATAAAAAAAAAAAAAAAAAAAAAACCCTAAAATTCTTTTCCGTTACATGTAATTTCCCCCAGTTCTCAGAATCCCCCTCATTTTCCATGATCAAGACACAGAGAGCAGAGCAGCTCATATCTTAGTCATCACAAAAACAAAAGCGAGAATTCTCTCCATTCCTTCCCTGCAGTGAATGGCGAGAGGCAGAATGGGGCAGAGAGGGGACTGGAATGGAAATCTGGTGCTCAGAACTATTGTCTCAGTGTAGCAATGATCCACATTCTCCTCTAGGACAGTGATTTTTAACCTTGTGCCTCCAGTTGTTAAGGAACTACAAGTCCCACAATGCAATGAAGGAGTCTGACAGCCACAGTCAGGCAAATGCATTGTGGGACTTGTAGTTTCTTAACAGCTGGAGGCACAAGGTTGAAAATCACTGCTCTAGGAAAACTCCTGCAGCTTTAATTCCCCACAGCCAAAGGGACAGTCCAGTGGGTAGACCTGTGTTTGCAAAATATCCAGGTAATGGAATGAATTGACCAAACACACAGAACAAAAGAATAACAAGTGTGTAAAGTGACAGAATAAATAAAAAAATTCCAATCTTTTAATCAAATCATTGCATGGTCGTTAGGGTAATTTGGACCCTAGCAACCCGATTGCTGAAATTGCAAACTGGAGAGCTGCTGAATAAAAAGCTAAATAACTCAAAAACCACAAATAATAAAAAAAGAAAACCGGTCACAAATAAAAGTAACATTTAGGTGGCAGATTTACTAAATTCACATGAATAATTCGAAGTTCGATTCGAATTTTAATTGAATTCAGATTCGAATCTTCGAATATGCAAATTAGGCAAATTCGACCATCGAATAGTCGAATTCGAATAATTCGAATATTCGGATAAAATTTTATTCGAATAATCGACTTCGAATTACTTCCCTTTTAAATTTTTATTCCATCACCTACTTCGCCAGAACCAAGCTACAGAATTGGGAATCATTAGTTTAGATCGAATAAAAAAAAATTTGATAGATCGATTCGAACGATTAAGTCGATCGGTTCGAACGATTGATTTTTTTTATTCGATCGAATTGCAGTAAAATCCTTCAAATTCGATAGTTGACTTCAAAGGATTTTACTTCCCTTTTATTCATATGGTCGAATTTCAAATTTTTTTTTATTTCAAAATTCGACCAATGATAAATTTTCCCCTTAGAGTGATACTCTGAGACAATTTGCAATTAGTTTTAATTTTTTTATTCTTTGTGGTTTTTTTTAGTTATTTAGGTTTTTATTCAGCAGATCTCCAGTTTGCAGTTTTGCATGACAGTATCCCTTTAAGAGATACACATGTACAACCCACTATTGAAAGCTATACTGGAATTGCTTGTCTCTTAGGGCTCCACTACACCAGGGCCCTTATTCAGATTAAGGGTCCACTTTAGGCTAAGGCCAGACGGGGAGATTCGGGGGCATTTTGTCGCCTGGCGACTTCTCGCCGCGACTTGTAGCCCCCGAACCTCCCCGAATAGCCAAGTCCTGGGGCGCAACTTGCGAGGCAATTTGGAGCGATTTCAAAAATCGCGCCGCTCCGTGTGAATAGGCGCCGGCGTTTTCAAGCAACGCCGGTGCGCCCCAGGACTTGGCTATTCGGGGAGGTTCGGGGGCTACAAGTCGCGGCGAGAAGTCGCCAGGCGACAAAATGCCCCCGAATCTCCCCGTCTGCCCTAGCCCTAAAGCTGCACCACTTCACAGGGACATTTCCCAGGGAAACCTGCAGTATATGGACTAACAGGATACAACTGTATCAGACACATAAAGCACAGGAAATGGAATAACAGACTGCAGAATCCGCAGCTCTAACTAATTGGGTCACAAGTTAATGGGATGGATAAATACATAGAATTCTGTTACATTCCTTATACGTTACTTTTATCACCCACTACATTAGGGATGGGCAGCTAGCAATCCTAGAGACTAGTGATTTCCCGCGATTTGCTGCCGGCGAACAAATTCATGAAATGCCAGTGAAAATTCGCTGGCGTAAAATAAAAACCGAGTTGTGTGCCGAAATTGATGCGACGCGTGTTGAAAATGAGGCGACGCATCAGAATTGACGTGATGCATCAAAAATGACGTGACGCGAGTCAAAAAAGTGCAGCGACTCGTTTCGCAAATTTTTTGCCAATTTTGCGGATTTCGCTGGAAATTCGCAAATTTTGGCGAAGCGAAACTGGACAGATTCGCCCATCACTACTAGAGACTAGTACAAATACAAGGCCAGGGGCCACAGACTGCACTAAATGATCACTGCAGAGTAACCCAGAGAAGGTTTTCCTCCTGGATTCTGATCTCAATGGCTTCTGTTGTCAGTTCCAAGGGGAATCAGTATAACTAGTTCAGCAACTTCCCACGAGATCAAACATTAACAGGCACGCCCTATCCACTGGCACGTTCTGCCTTGTCTAATGAACTTTCTCTTCTTCTCATTCATCAGCAACATTTCTTCCCTGCCTGCACCTCTACTGCTCTTTATTTATATTTATCTGTCTTATACTATATAGCCATGCATTCAGACCTGTAAGATAGGTCCTTATTACAGCTCACACTGCAGGCTGAGTTATACAGGGAAATCTGAGTATCACTCATGTATTACAAGGGATAATGTACCCCCTACTGTAAATGATAAGGATATTAGAAGTCACTGAGGGGTGTGACCATATAAAGGCACAAGGCTGCAGGCTGAGTTATACAGGGAACTCTGAGTATCACTCATGTATTATAAGGGATAATGTACCCCCTACTGTAAATGATAAGGATATTAGAAGTCACTGATGGGTTGTTCTGTGACCATATTAAGGCACAAGGCTGCAGACTGAGTTATACAGGGAACTCTGAGTATCACTCATGTATTATAAGGGATAATGTACCCCCTACTGTAAATGATAAGGATATTAGAAGTAGGGATCCAGGATCCAGGATTTGGTTCGAATCCTTCTGCCTGGCCGAACAGAATCCGAATCCTAATTTGCATATGCAAATTAGGGCCAGAGTGGGAAATAACGTGATTTTTTGGCACAAAACAAGGAAGTCAAAAAATGTTTTCCCCTTCCCATCTATAATTTGCATATGCAAATTAGGGTTCGGATTCAGTTCGGTATTCGGGCAAATCTTTTGGGAAAGGATTCGGGCCCGATTCCAAAATAGTGGATTTGGTGAATCCCTAATTAGAAGTCGCTGAGGGGTTGTTCTGTGACCATATATCAGTTATAAGGATAATGTACCCCCTACTGTAAATGATAAGGATATTAGATGTCACTTTGTGATATAGTGAATGAAGTGTCTTTTATTTAATAACACAGCATTAAATCTGACGTTTTGGTCCCTCCTGGGACTCACAAAGAGTGTGCTGATCCTTCAAAAAAAAAAAAAATATATATATATATATATATTGTAAAAAGGTGTAAATACTTAATAAACATTTATACCTAGAAGGATGAGCATGCATAAACATCACACAGAGTCCCAGCAATAGTGTGCTATAAACATTAGGAGCTTTAATAACCTGGTCATACTGGTTTGCCGTTCCTGTAGCATGAGAATAGATAATGACATTATTCTGCTGTGTGTGTGTCACTGGGAGGAAGTTTCACTTCTCCGCACAACTTACTAATGTATTTTTACCCACTGGCTTCTGTAGAGATGTAAAATAAACCATCTATTTCCGGTGCACAAATGCCTTAAATTGCTCTCATGCAGCTTCCTGGCTTCCTGATCTCTTTGGACATCCCTGTTTACATTTACCCTGTGAAATCGTTAAGGCCAGACGGGAAGATTCGGGAAGATTCGTTGCCTGGCGACTAATCGCCTGGCGACTAATCTCCCCGAACCGCTTCCCCCTGCCTTCCAGCTAATTAATGAATAATGGCCACCGCCTATTCGCATGCAGCGCTGCGCTTTCCCGAAATTTCCTAAGGAGGCAATTTCGAGCGACTTCAGAAAAGCCAGCGACGCGTGTGAATAGGCGCTGGCGATTATTCATTAATTAGCTGGAAGCGGTTCAGGGAGATTTGTCACCCCAAAGAAGAGTCGATTAGTCGCCAGGCGACAAATCTCCCTGAATCTTCCCATCTGGCCTAATCCTAAAGGGAATTGTCACCTATACATTCACTCTTAGGGGCAGATTTACTAAATTCACCTTAAATTCACATGAATCGGAGTTCGATCGAATTTCTATCAAATTCGAATTTGAATATGCAAATTAGGCAAATTCGACCATCGTATATTCAAATTCAAATGATTAGAATAAAATTTTATTCGAATATTCGAAAATTCGATGGTCGAATACTTCCCCTTTAAATTTCAATTCGACCACCTACTTCGCCAGATTAAGGGCCCATACAAACGGGCGTTTTTACCTGCGCTCCCCTGCGTTCCATTTTGCTGCGTTCAGCCGCAGGGGAGCGCAGGTATAGACGCACTCAATTATTTTCAATAGGGCTGTACTCGCATGTAGGCGCCAAACACAGGAAAAATGCAGCATGTTGCGTCTGAATCTGCGTTCGGCGCTTACACGTGTCTCGTGGGTACAACCTCATTGAACAAAATGAGGTGCGTCTAGACCTGCGCTCCCCTGCGGCTGAGCGCAGACAAACGCAACGCAGGGGAGCGCAGGTCCAAAACGCCCGTGTGTACCGGCCCTTAAGCTACTGAAATGGGGATCCTTCCCTAAGATCAAATATAAAAAATTCGATTGATCGATTAAAATAGTTTGAATATTCGAGTCGAATTCAATTCGAACATTCGAACAATCAATCAAATTTTCTATATTCGATCCATCGAATTACGGTAAAATCCTTCAAATTCGAAGGATTTTACCTCCCCACTATCCCCTTGGTCGAATTTCGAATTTTTTTATATTTGAAATTCGACCAATCTGCCTCTTACTGTGATTCTGAACACGAAATTCAGATTTGCAGCAGTTGATGACAACTGGTGCACGGGTTTTGAAAGGCTTCTGAATTATTCTGAAATAAATATTGTTTGATCGCTGGTGCTGGTGTTTAATTGTCAGGCTCAATTATGCCGGCGAGCAGATATTTCCCACAATATTAGAATGAAGGCTAAACAAAAAGATTTAAAAGGCTATTCGGAAAAGGATGCGCATTGTATGTTTATCTTTATAGTAAAGAAGAGCCATGGATTTCCTGTAAAATGTATACCTATTAATGGTACTTATGTCATCAGTTATAATCAGAGTTTATTGATATGTGTTGTGTAACATGACTCCATGAAACTTGTTTATTATACAAAATAATGGACTGCCTTTTGAAACAATATGAGAATTTTAGAAGAGATATTACATTTCCTATGGTCTTCCTTGGTGACTTCTAATATCCTTATCATTTACAGTAGGGGGTACATTATCCCTTATAAT
>CM044447.1:11863752-11874917 GCA_024363595.1 Xenopus borealis | reverse complement strand
GCCGACTTTCGGCCAGATATCGATCGGGAAAGCCCGTCAGAGGGCCCCCCACACGGGCAGTCGGCAGCTTTTATCTGCCCGTGTATGGCCCCCTTTAGAGTTAGTAAAAGTACATAAGAAACACTGCATCAGTGCTGCCGACTACACTGGTTCTGTTATGTTGATTACAGGTTGCTCCATGAAAACATTTCCTATGTCCCCAGAACAAGTAGGGTTGCCACCTTTTCTTGAAAAAAATACCAACCTTCCTATATATTTACCTTTAATATTTACCTTTACCTTTTATATTTACCTATTAATAACATATGGATTAACCATCAAAAATACCGGCCAGGCCGGTAAAATACCGGCCAGGTGGCAACCCTACTGGTATGTTACCGGCCTGGCTGGTATTTTTGATGGTTGATCTTTTGGAAATAAATACCGGCCTTCCATTATATTTAGATTTTTTCCCTATTAATAACATTGGGGTCAGTCCGGTAAAATACCGGCCAGGTGGCAACCCTAGTTGATTCCAATGTTATTAATAGGAAAAAAAAGATAATTCTATGGGAAGGGCGGTATTTTTTTCAAGAAAAAAGTGGAAACCATAAGTACAGGTATAGAATATGTAATCCGGAAACCCGTTATCCAGAAAGCTCTGAATTACGGAATGGCCCTATCCCATAGACTCCATTGTAATTAAATAATGCACGTTTAAAAATAATGCCCTTTTTCTGTGTAATAATAAAACAGTAGCTTGTACTTGATCCCAACTAAAATATAATTAATCCTTATTGGAAGCAAAACCAGCCTATTGGGTTTATTTCATGTTTATATGATTTTCTAGTAGAGTTAAGGTATGAAGATCCAAATTACAGAAAGACCCATTATTCGGAAAGCTCCAGGTCCCGAGCATTCTGGATAATAGGTCCCATACCTGTAAAACAGACAAAATATAAACAAACTACTGGATTGATATATATATTTATATACATATATATATATATATATATATATATATATATATATATATATATATATATATATATATATATATATATATATATATATATATATATATATATATATATATATATATATATATATAGTGAATAATGTACCCTATTGTAAAATACAGGGATATTATCACCAAGGAGTTTAATATACCGGTCATGGAATTCTAAGATGGTTACTTCTAATATCCTAATATTTTACAACAGGGGGTATATTATTTATTATTTCATTCATTTGACAGAAATCACCAATTATAAGTGATGGCATCACTGTGGGGCAGATTTACTAAATTCACAAGTGATTTGAAATTCGATCGAATTTTCAAAAAGATTTGAATTCGAATTTCGAATATGCAAATTAGGCAAATTCGACCATCGAAGATTCGAATTTAATTTTATTCGAATATTCAAAAATTCGATGGTCGAATACTTCCCCTTTACATTTTAATTCGACCACCTACTTTGCCAGATTAAACCTACCGAAATGGGGATCATTCCCTAAGATCGGATATAAAAAATTCGATCGATCGCTTGAAAATCGTTCGAATATTCGATTCGAATTCGACAGTCGAATTCGTAGGATTTTACCTCCCCACTATTCCCAAGGTCGAATTTCTAATTTCTTTTTAATTCGATCGAATTCGAATCGAATTTTCGAACGATTTTTAAACGATCGATCAAATTTTTCCTATTCAATTTTAGGGAATGATCCCCATTTCGGTAGGTGTAATCTGGCGAAGTAGGTGATCGAATTTAAATTTAAAGGGGAAGTATTCGACCATCGAATTTTCGAATATTCAAATAAAATTAAATTTGAATATTCGAATCATTCGAATTCGAATATTCGAATCATTCGAATTCGAATATTCGAATCATTCAAATTCAAATATTCGATGGCCGAATTTGGTCGGATTTGCCTAATTTGCATATTCATAATTCGAATTCGAATCTTTTTGAAAATTGGATCGAATAATCGAATCCTTCAAGTGAATACATGTGAATTTAGTAATTCTGCCCCTAAGTATCTATCTAGGTTCTATATAAAAAATAAATACAATACATATCTATCTTTAGAGGGGGGTTAAAACACCCTGGGTTGGACTGGCCCACCAGGATCCCAGTAAACAGGATACAAGTTGTCAGTGGGCCCACCTGCTGACCCAACCATTTGTCCTTGTATGGCTAACCCACGGCCATTCATCATTGAAGTCTATGGGGGAAAAAAAGAAAATTTTTTTTCTCCTCAAATTGAATCCCGTCCATGAGTTTTCACCTGATAAACCGTGAGATAACTTTTTCTCACTGAACTGAATCTGGAGAGATTAGTCCCCTTCGTTTTCCAAAGTTGCCTAAAATTGCCCACAAGGAAATTTACGGAAAATGAAGTGCTCTGAGTGCCATCCCGCTGGCGCTTTAGATTCTAGCTGGCGGAAGGCAATATATATATATATGTAGATAAATAAATAGGTAGATAGATTATTATTAGCATTTAGTTCCAGGGTTGGACTGAGGGGCCCCCCTCCAGACCTCCTACTTTGACGCCGTTCATACGTGTGAAAGGAGCCATGCACAAACAGCCATGAGCACGCGGCAAATTGTGTTTTTTTTATAGAGCCGAGAGAGAAGGTCTGGCCCTGCGGGGGCCAGGGCCCACCGGGTTTTTTACCGCCTCCCGCCGGGCCAGTCCGACTATGTTTAGTTGTATAATCCATGCCTTACAAAGCAAGGGAAAATCAATTCTCATTCTTGCTCCATTTGCTTCTGTATATATTTTTTTATTTTTCCCCATTCTACACAGCATGAATATCTAAAGGCTTTATCTGCGGTGTAAACAACGTGAATTCCAGGACCTTCCTCTAACTGAAGAACGTCCGGGAATGCTGGGAAATGAACTGCCGTGAAACTTTCTCACTGCTCTGGTTCCAACGGGCCTTTGTTGGTTTGTTTTATCAGCAGATAACAGACACAGTAGTGGATACATTCACTCAACAGACAAAGGTCTATACACAATCTATATACTTAATGTTACACAATATACGCATGGAAGCAACTGTGTAGCACGACAATCAAAGCAAAAAATAACCAATTATTTCTCTGGAGTTCACAAGGTTTTTTTTTTTTAAAAAAAAAAACTTTTTAAAAACCGCGGCACTACCCGATTTTACCTTATTTATTATTTAAAAAACGCTCAATTTAATAGGTTTGGGTAAAAAAATTAATAAAATTGAGCGATAGCCCAAATTGTATGAGTTTTCTTTCACAAAAAGCCCGAATTCTGTAGGATTTTTGCCCGAAAAGTCAGAAATGGTGGGATTTTCAGGCTAATTCCAGCGCAGACCACAGAAACTACAAAGTAGGGTAGGGAGCTCTGCCATTGACATAATACACAATCGTAGAAGGTCTGAAATGGAGGATTTTTGGATTTGGCCTTTTTGCTCAACCTGAAAAATTCATGTTTTGCCCCAAAAAGCTCCACCGGAGTTCAATAAATAATCACCTAAAAAAATGGTGTGACTTCCAGAGCTCAGTGGTTTGATCTAATCTTTGTGCCATATGAACAATTGGCTTAACCTGACATCACTTACCTTAAGGTGGGCATATCGGGGAAAGATCTGCTCATTTGGCGAGGCCACTTAAAAATGGATCTCTATATGTATGGCCCCCATTAGAGTTAAGGTGGCCATACATAGAGAGATCTGCTCATTTGGTAACAATGGTGAGCGATATCGGGCTTATTTAATTATGGCCCTAGGGGCCAACAATCGGATCATAACGGTATATGGGTGGTATAGGGGCCCATTAGCTTTTATCAGCCTGTGTATGGCTGCCTTGAAGGAGAACTAAACCCCCTCCCCCTTTAGGCAAAAGTCCCCACTGCCTCCCTCTGCTAGCCTCCTCCCTGCACAGTGTTCCCCCCTGTACAGTGTTACCCCTGAATTGTGATCCCTATTGAAATACTAAGGCTCATTTATCAACACTGGGCAAATTTGCCCATGGGCAGTTACCCATAGCAACCAATTAGTGATTAGCTTTATAAAGCCAGTTGCATGTAGAACGATGAATGGAGCAATCTGATTGGTTGCCATGGGCAAATTTGCCCAGTGTTTATAAATGCCCCCACTGACCGCACATGCATAGTCATAGGTTCCATCTTCCAGTACTTCAGTATTCTTTGTGAAGTGAGCAGTGTATCGGTCCATGCGCAGTTGGAGCAGTTTTCCTTTCGTTAAAACTGCACATGCCCCGAAAGCAGCAGAATTTACCGAAGGGTAGAAGTCACGAAGAATATGGAAGCTCCGGAAGATGGCGCCCATGAGCTCCACTGAGCTGACTCTGCATGTGCGGCCAGTATTTCAAGAGGGGACACAATTCAGTGGTAACTCTGTGCAGGGGGGGAGGCAGGGATTGGGGTCAGTGGAGGGGGGCCAGTGGGGACGTTTGCTTAAAGGGGGGTTTAGTTCTCCTTTAAAGGTGAACCAAACCTATAATAAAAAAAACCCTCCCCTGGGTAGACCCCCCTAACTCCTCCCCCAGCCTACCTCCCCTGAATTTTTACTTACCCCCCGGCGTTTTCTGTGCATGTGCAGTTGGAGGAAAATTCCGGACCTGATCCACTGCGCATGCGCTGAAAGTCATGAAAATGACGGAATTTTTTTTCTTGCCATGAGAGTTCACACCAATCATCTTCCTTAGTCCATTTTTTTTTGTAAGTTTTGGCATTTGCCCAGTTGGAGGTAATTTCTGTTCCTGAATCACCGTGCAGAAACTTACAAAAAAGACAGAAGAAATAAGACGGCTGGCGTGAACTCCCATGGCACAAATCTGCAGGAGGGGTAAGTAATAATGTAGGGGCATTTGCCCGGGGGGGCAGGTAGGCTGGGGGGGAGGAGGGAGGGGGTCTACCCAGGGGAGGGTTTTTTTTATTACAGGTTCTCCTTTAAGAAGCACAATTGGCGTATTGAGCAATAAGTTTGAAGGGGTATTATTATTATTAATAATAACAATAATAATAATAATAACAATAATAAGGGTGTTCTAGCTGGAAGTGAAAGTGACAGATAAGGTTGGTGTTTCCTCTGTAAGTAGAGGCTGGGGTGCTGCACATTTCCTGTTATACAGCAGCCGTGCTCTAGTGAGTCTATAAGGTGGGGGAGGAGGGTTAGACACAAGGAAATTGGTGCAAATCTAAAGCAGAAGGGGTTTGTCTATAAATGCAGGTATTAGCTTTATTAACAGAGAGCCACTGTATGCACAGCACTGTACATTTATACAGCACAGTCATAGTGCCAACAGAGACGGACAGACATTGCAGTAAACAAACAGACACAGCAACTAAGATTAAGTGGCAGTAGACACAAAAGGAAGGAGGTCCTGCCTCCCCCCATGAGTTTGCCATCTAACCATGTGTACTTTTGTTCATTCCCTGCTATCAAGCCAGCAAAACTGCTTATACATCACACTGTCCAGCTTATAGTACGTCACTGGTACAAAAAGATGTATTTAGTAAAAGAAAGAAAATAAAAAAAAATAAATAAAAGCTTCCCTTTAAGATGCCAATATTAAAGCAAACCCCTAATTTAAAGTTCACTTTTAGTATGTTATAGAATGACTAATTCTAAGAAGCTTTCCCATTGGTCTTCATTTTTCCTATCATTTTCAACTGATTGCCCTTCTTCTTCATCCCAGCTTTCAAAAAGGGGGTCACTGACCCCATCTAAAAAAAAAAAATGCTCTGTACGGCTACAAAGTTATTGTTAGTGTTATGTCTTTTTTTTATTCCTCGCCTGTCTGTTCATGCCCTCTCCTATTCATATCCCAGTCTCTTATTGAAATCAATGCAAGGTTGCTAGAGTAATTTAGACCTTAGCAACCAGAGCTGCTGAATAAAAACCTAAATCACTAAAAAAAAACCCAGAAATAATTAAAAAAAATTGCAAATTGTCTCAAAATATCACTCTCTATATCATACTAAAATTTAATTAAAAGGAAAAAAAAACCTTTAAAATCATCAAACAAAGATGCATTGAGTTTTTTCTGCATTGGAAAAACTGTTAATTACTATGGGGCAAATTCACTTACTTCTGAAAATTCGGTTCACTAGCGTTCGCCGCACTTCGCCAGATGAATTTTCGCCAGCGATACGCAAATTCACTAAAGTGCGAAGTTACGCTCAGGTCGGCGAACGGTAGCGTAGTTGCGCTAGTGTTACTTTGCCAGGCAAAGCGCCCGTTATGCTAGCGATGTCTAATTTCCATACGGCGGGAACTTTAACGTATAATAGAAGTATATATTACAGCCACTACATTCCACTACACAAGCCCAGGAAACCTTTAATAAATAAAATAAAGTTGTCCTATTGCCCTACATGTGCCCCTGTATAGTTGTGTTGCCATATGTTAGGAAATGTAGGGGGGAAGGAGGGTAAACCCCCCAAAAAAAATCGATTTGAATCGGGGTGAATTCCCGCGATTTGCCGCTGGCGAATAAATTCGCGAAACGGCAGAAAAAATTTGCTGCATAAAAATTCGCCAACAAAAACGAGTCGCGCGTCGTTTTTGACACGATGCGCCAAAAACTACGCGAATTTTTCGGCGAAGCGAAACGCGGGAGTTTCGCCCATCACTATGACCCTCCAATGGTAAAACACACCAGCCTTTTTTTGCATTATTATGCAAGGTGTCACCTTTGTGTTCTTAAGAAATCAAGGTGTCGACAGCAGGGAAACACGTTAAGAACTGAGCAAGATTCTAACATGAAGGCGGCAGCTGTGACAATAGGAAAGGTGGAGACAGTAGAACAGGGTGGAGGGCAAGATGGAGACCGCAGAGCAAGAAGGACAGAGATCGTCGACTGTAGGGCAAGATTGAGAGATGAAAAGAAATTCTGTGACAGTAATCGACTTTTTATTTTATCAAAATCTGAATTATTTCAGGAAAAATTCTGACCAAACTAGAATCCATGATTTATTTATTGTAAAAAAAAAAAACACGATTTAATCATCGGATCGAGGACAAACCCCAAAAAATGGAGTGAAAATCCGAATCAAGTTTTTTTCCCGAATCACTTGGCTTTTTGGGGCTTTCTCTGGAAAAAGCCTGAATTTTTCAGATGTTTAGTTGAAATATTCTGTGGTCTCCTGCGCACAGAAAATTCCAAATGGGATAGGAGCCTCTCCCTTTGACTTATATACAGTTTTCTTTTCCCACTAAAAATTCAGATTTTATATTAAAAACATTTAAACGCTTAAATAAATAACCCCCTAGCACTTTATATCAATGTTGGCAAACTTAGAGGTCTTTCGCTGTTGTTAAGGGTCAGTCCACATGAGGAGATTCGGGGAGATTAGTTGCCACAGCGACAAATTGCCTCTTCTTTGGAGCGACTAATCTCTCCGAACCGCTTCCACCTTTCTTGGGCTGGTTAAAATGAGAATCGCCTGCGACAATTCACATGCGACGCTTCGTTTTCCGAAGTTACCTCAAGAGGAAACTTCGGGCGATTTCGTAAAATGAATCTCGGCATGTGAATTACCGCAGGAGATTCTCGTTCTAACCGGCACAAGTCAGGGGGAAGTGGTTCGGGGAGATTAGTTGCCCCAAAGAACAGGCGATTTGTTGCTGAAGTGACTTATATCCCCGAATCTCCTCATGTGGACTGACCCTAAAGAACTCCCAACACCCACTGACACCCAAATGCTGTTGGGGAGGGGGTTGTTGGAAGTTGAAGTCATTTCAACAGCTGAACGGCCACAGGACTGATGTTTTATAGGTAATGGTGCCCCGTAACATTTAGGGAAAAAAATATATATTTATCTTTTTCCCTATTAATAACATTGGGATCAACCATCATTTTTACCAGCCAGGCCGGTAAAATACCAACCAGGTGGCAACCCTAGGGGAGGCCCATTTATCAAAGTCCAAATTTATCTTATATTTTCAGATCAAATCCACACTGTTTTTTGTTCGGCTTATTATTAATACATTTTCCACTTGAAAAAGTTTTTTCTGGTTTTTGCTCGAAAACCCTTAAATCTTTGGGTTATTGCACGAAACCCAATCTTTGGGAGTTCTCCTATTGACTTATATGCAACCTCGGCAGGTCTGTGATGCTGGATTTTCGGATTTAGACTTTTTCCAACAAATTCTGAAAAATGTGTGTTTTTTTTTTTTAATTCCCCGAAAAACTGTACTTTTTCGGATTTTCTGTATTCGGATTTCATTAGTCTTTGTGCCTGACGTCACAGCTATCTGTACATTTAAAGGTATGCATTTACAATGAGATCTGCCCTAGAGCAGCCATAACTGCAGTAACTTCCATAACAACCATTTGCCTGCCAAACATTCCATTATAGCGTTGCTCCACCCGAATTTTACTGGATTACAATTGCCAGAATTATGACACACACAAAGTGCTGGTAGGCAGGGCTCTCATTAGCATTCCCTTGTATCTAAAATTATGTTTGGGCCACTACAACGGAAAAGCCAATAACTTATTGAGAACAACAAAATAAATCAGGTAACTAACAAAAAACAGAAAATAATAATCAACTACAACTACCGCTGCCTTCATTATATTAAGATTATTTATTTTTCATTTATAGTTTTTGTACTAATTTGGTAACAGGAACAACACACAATTTTATATTTTTTTTCACCACTGGCCTGAAAGAACATCACATGAGGTCCTCACGGGGCCATTATATCTTTTATATCAGTTATGGGTTGTATTTTGTAGGAATGCACCGAATCCACTGAATCCGAATCCTAATTTGCATTTGCATTTGCAAATTAGGGGCAGGAATAGAAAAGGTGGGATTTTGTGATAAAAAGTCACGTGATTTCCCTTCCCACATCTTATTTACATATGCAAATTAGGATTCGGATTTGGTACGGCCATGCACAAGGATTTGGCAGAGTCCAGATCCTGCTGAAAAAGGCCAAATCCCGAACCGAATCCTGGATTCGGTGCATCCCTAGTTTTTTGTATGTAAATCTGTATGTTCAGTGTATTGTACAGGGATGCAGAATGTGTTGCCACTTTATAAATGTGTTAGTACAGGTATGGTATCCATTATCCAGAAACCCATTATCCAAAAAGCTCTGAATTACGGGAAGGACGTCTCCCATAGACTCTATTTTATCCAAATAATCCAAATTTTTAAAATGACTTCTCTTGTAATAATAAAACAGTAGCTTGTACTTGATCCCAACTTAGATATAATTAATCCTTAGGGCTAGTCCAGACGGGGAGATTCGGGGGCGATCCGTCGCCGGGAGACTTTTCGCCGCGACGGATCGCCCCCGAATCTCCCCGAATAGGTAGGCATTGGCGCTGCTTCAAAGCGCCGGCGCGTGTTCACACGCGGCGGCGCGATTTTCAAAAGCGCTCCAAATTGCCTCGCCATGAAGATCCAAACTGCAGAAAGATCTGTTATCTGGAAAACCCCAGGCCCTGAGCATTCTGGATAACAGGTTCCACACCTTTAATAACTATTATAATACACAAGAGCCATGAGTATCCTATAAATGATATCCTTATAAAAGGTGCTTAGTGATGTCATTGGTTATAGTTAGGGTTGCCACATTTTCCTAAATGTATTACCGGCTGGAGGTGGGGCGGGTGTGATATCAAAAAGGGCGGGCCATATGACATGTTGGGGGTGGGGCAAATTACATGTTAGGGGCGGGTGATGACATGTTAGGGGCGGGGCCGCGGAACAGAGCTTTCGAGACGAGTCAAAAGCTATGTTTACATGGGTAGTGGGGGCTGGCCGATGGGTCTTTTTAAGGGTATTACAAGTAAATTTGTAATACCGGCCCCGGCCTTGGCTGGTGTTTTACCGGCCAGGGGGCAACCCTAGTTATAGTCAGAGCTTAGTGATATCATTTTTGACACATGACTCACTGAAACTTCTGTATTACAATAAATAAAGTAACCCCTTTTGCAAAATATAAGGATATAAGAAGTCACCGTGGAGTTCCACGATCCGTATAAAACACTCAGCCTTCAGTCTCGTGCTTTTATATGGTCATGGAACTCCTTGGTAACTTATAATATCCTTATATTTTACAAGAGGGGGGTACTTTATGCACTGTGTTACAAATAGCAGAATTATTTGCTGATATTCAAGCTACTGGCAAGTGGGATACGAAAAGAATAAATGGAGAAAATTGAAAAGACATTTGCAAGCCCCGTGCACAAAAATGTTTCTTTTTGATTCTTTGAAGGGTTTCTCTAGCCTTTTTGCAGTCTGCCGGCTTTCATGTATTCATTGGCACACTTTCTCCCAAAATATAGGTCCCACGTAAACATCCTCTTTATTTGCTGTGAGACATGTGGGTGGCCTTTCCATGGGAGATTTGAAAAACAAGTAGTAGTCAAACCTGTTCCAACGTGGTGTTATAGACGGATTGTTGTGCTATTGTAGCACATACAGTATTGCCATGCAGCATGGTTAGGGTTGCCACCTTTTCTTGAAAAAAATATATATATTTATCTTTTTTGCCTATTAATAACATTGGGATAAACCATCAAAAATACCGGCCGGGCCAGTTGTGGTTCATTTCCAACCAGGACCTGCATGAAAATCCCCTCATTACCCCCACAATAATTATTCCAACATATCTATATTTCAGCAGTGCATTCTCAGAGCAGTGATTAGGCAGCACAGACTAGCCTAACCTAATAGGATAAACAATATAATCTGTACATCAGACTATGGGACTATTGCTGGGAAACTCAGTTTAGAATTGTAAACCAACTAACTGCTCTAGTATAATCTGGGTATTGCCATTGGGCATCGTATGGTGGTATCACCCTATTACTCAAACATCTTTAGAAAAAAATAAAATCTAATATATGCAGTATGCAGTAGACAGTGGGCCAAAAGTAATAAAGTGATGCCGAGCACTTTTTTAGAGAAGCGTTGATGGTTTATTGCACGATTATTTATTTTGTTTCCTTTAACTGATTATTCACAGCTGAATTAATCAAATATATACACTTTCCTTATCCAAGAAAAGGTGGGTCTATTGACAGCTCCCCTGCACATAATCATATCATTCTCTGGAAGCAGCCGTCTCATCGATGCACACCGTGACAATATAAGAAGCGACATACAAGTTGACTCAAGCACATTTTTTTTTTTGAGGAAACTACACCCCCCCCCCC
>CM044447.1:11851197-11863622 GCA_024363595.1 Xenopus borealis | reverse complement strand
CCCCCCCCCCCCAGCTCTTGTGCAGAGTGTACACTTTGCAATGAATAGATAACGAGGATCTGTTTACACCTCCAAGGCAAGAGGGATAGAAAGGGGATAGGGATAGAATTGTTCCTAATTTGAGTATAAAATGCCTCTGTGTCTGTGCTGAAGTGGCATTTTGTACTGTACGTTCCACGTTGAAGCTGGCAAGTTCTGAATTTCTGAATCTGCTGAATATTCCAGGGTTTAAAGGGAAACTGTCATGGGAAAACTTGTTTTTTTAAAAACACATCAGTTAATAGTGCTGCTCCAGTAGACTTCTGCACTGAAATCCATTTCTCAAAAGAGCAAACAGATTTTTTAAAATTCAGTTTTGAAATCTGACATGGGGCTAGCCATTTTGTCAATTTCCCAGCTGCATCTGGTCATGTGACTTGTGCCAGCACTTTAGGAGGGAACTGCTTTCTGGCAGGCTGTTGTTTTTCCTTCTCAATGTAACTGAATAGTACGCAGTGGGACATGAGTTTTACTATTGAGTGCTGTTCTTAGATCTACCAGGCAGCTGTTATCTTGTGTTAGGGAGCTGTTATCTGGGTGGGGGAAAGGGAGGGGGTGATATCACGCTTTCTCAAAAGAACAAACAGATTTTTTTTATATTTCATTTTGAAATCTGACATGGGGCTAGATATATTGTCAATTTCCCAGCTGCCCCTGGTCATGTGACTTGTGCTCTGATAAACTTCAATCACTCTTTACTGCTGTACTGCAAGTTGGAGTGATATCACCCCCTCTCTTTTCCCCCCAGCAGCCTAACAACAGAGCAATGGGAAGGTAACCAGATAACAGCTCCCTAACACAAGATAACAGCTGCCTGGTAGATCTAAAGGCCCCCATACACGAGCTGATAAAAGCTTCACGATAGAACGAGTCAGCAGCTTATTGGCCCGTGTGTGGGGCCATCCGATGGGCTTCCCCCCGATCGGGGAGGGCAGGGAGAGCGCTGTGGCGCCATATCCATTTGACCTGGCACTGCTAGGGCCCACGATCGGATCATCCTGATATCGCCCACTTCGATGTGGGCATATCGGGGAGAGATATGCTCGTTTGGCGATATCGCCAAACGAGCAGATCTCCCTGTCTATGGCCACCTTAAGAACAGCACTCAATGGTAAAAACCCATGTCCCACTTCATTCCATTCAGTTTCATTGAGAAGGAAAACAACAGCCTGCCAGAAAGCAGTTCCCTCCTAAAGTGCTGGCACAAGTCACATGACCAGGGGCAGCTGGGAAACTGACAAAATGTCTAGCTCCATGTCAGATTTCAAAACGAAATATAAAAAAAATCTGTTTGCTCTTTTGAGAAATTGATTTCAGTGCAGAAGTCTGCTGGAGCAGCACTATTAATTGATGCATTTTGAAAAAAAATGTTTTCCCATGACAGTATCCCTTTAAAGGTTATTTGTTATGCGTCTTAAAGGGTGGTGGCACTATTTGGGTAGATAAGCCACCCAGCGACAAATCTCCTCTTCCTCGGGTGACTAGTCTTCAGGAACTGGCTTCTCGCCGGCTATAGTGTGAAGTTGCCCGAAGTTGCCTCACGAGTTCCGTGTGCCATCCCGTCAGCGATTTACATTCCTGACGGTGGGAATCCAGTTTGGGGAGATTAGTCGCCCGAAGAAGAAGCGATTTATCGCTGGGCAACTAATCTCCCTAAATAACTGTCTTTGCCACCCTTAATCTTGGTGTTTTCTGTATATTTTCCTGTATGCTGAATGTATAAGCCCATGTATTGTACATCACTGCAAAACATGTCGGGGTTTTAGAAATAAATATATAATAATTCTTATAATAATGGTATCAGTATTATGTTTTGATTTATCAATATTTTGATTTCTGTTTAGATGTGGTTTTCTAAATTGGATAAACACGCGTGTAAGCACAATACTCAGTCCCGTAGTAGCGACATATATTTTAGAAGCTTGTTATTTTTATTGGTTACTATCCCAGCCAGTGATGCATGCCTATATCCAGTGTTCTGTATCTCAGCAGTTCATACTGGTTAAACTTGAAGGGGGGTGGTGATGAGACAGACAGGGGGGAGAGGTACACTGTGCTCTTTGGCTAAGTAATATGAAGCTTCATGGTGCCCTGACCTGACAGGGTAGATTCAGGCAAAGCACTGTTATCTTAGCTCAGATCTTGCTGACAAAGTCCTAACTTGAATGGATCAGTGATCTTTACAAAGTCCAGCAAAGATCTGAGACCGTTTCCCTGGAACAGCAAATTTCAACATTAGCCAAGAGCAACAGAGAGGTGATCCCTAAGGCTGGGGACAGACAGGGAGATTCGGGGAGATTTTGTCGCCTGGCGTTTTTAGCAGGCGACAATCTCCCCGAATTTCCTTCTCCCTGTCTGCCGATTGTAAAGGCACAAAGCGCCAGCGCCTGTGCAGACGCGGCGCAGCGATTTCCGGAATCGCCCGAAGATACCTCGTGAGGAAACTTCGGGCGATTCCGGAAATTGCCGCGCCGCGTCTGCACAGGCGCTGGCGCTTTGTGCCTTTACGATCGGCAGACAGGGAGAAGGAAATTCGGGGAGATTGTCGCCTGCTAAAAACGCCAGGCGACAAAATCTCCCCGAATCTCCCTGTCTGTCCCTACCCTAACATACCGAATTAAACACTGGGTCCAGATTAAATCATATACAAGTATTCCGGAAACCCGTTATCCAGAAAGCTCATAGTTACGGAAAGGCCGTCTCCCATAGGCTCCATTTTATAATGGATATATAAGGATTTATAAACAAGTTTACTTTTTTCTCTATAATAATGAAACAGCACCTTGTACGTGATCCCAACTAAGATATGATTCATCTTTATTGGAAGCAAAACCAGCCTATTGGGTTTATTTCATATTTACATGATTTTCTAGTAGACTTAATATATGAAGATCCAAATTACAGAATCCCTTATCGGTAAAATCCATGGTGCCAAGGATTCTGGATAACAGGTTCCATACCAGTAAAAAGAATTAAGTCATAAGGCAGGAGGGAAAGGCCTCCCCCCCACCCCAGTTCTCCTAGGGTCGTACTGGTTAAGCCCCGACCGTCACAGGCCAGACCCCCAGTCATATATTAAAAAGAAACAATTAGACTATGGGTTCTATAAGTTTGGATTTTGTTAACTAGCTAGATTCTGCTCAGAACTTGCTACCTCTCTCTGCACATCTTCAAGCATGTGAATAACATATATTCATCTTCATGGTCAGTCACGATATAGAAAGTCCAGGAGATGTGAGGGGAGTTTTGGAATTTATATATATTTAATAAAGTTATACATACATATCTATATATATATATATATATATATATATATATATATATATATATATATATATATCTAGAAGTGTTTAGCGGCTTGTGCACTTAGCTGATTAGATCCCCAAACTGCAGACCCACTTTAAGAGGCCAATTGACTGTCTACAGTAGCCCCTATGTCATTTGAATGGACAATTTACCCAACAGTTTAGGCTGAACCCCATTGTGAAGTTATGGATTCTGGGACTACAATTCCTTTTGTTTGTGTAGAGAACCTGTGTACCTCCTACTGTGGAAGAGGGACTTCAAGTCTCAGAATTCATCATTTCACAATGGAACAAGGTAAAGAGAGGTGGTCAATGACCCTGTTGGCCTAAGGAGTGTTGGGGGATTTGGTTGGGATTCCTACAAATAAAGCTGGCCATACATGGGGAGATCCGCTCGTTTGGTGACTTCTTGAGCTGGGCGATATCGGGCTGATTCAATCGTGGGCCCACCGGTCGGATTACAATCAGAAGAATATGGAGGTTGGATTGAGGACCACTTCAACAAACCAATGAAGTCCTGCTTTATTCTGATAGACATCTAGCCAACCAGAAATCAGGGACGTCCATTTGAAGGCCAGATATGCTGCTCAGATTTGGGGAGATTTAGTCGCCTGGTGACTAAATGCCTCTTCTACAGGGCCACAATCTCCCCTTCCATCTGCTTGAATGAAGAATAACCTGCGGTAATGCATTCACGGCGCTTTGATTTCCGAAGTCACCTAGTGTCCTAGGCAACTTCAGGCTACTTCAGAAATCGAAATGCCGCGAGTATATTAGCGCAGGTGATTCTTCATTCAAGCAGATGGAAGGAAGACAGAAGACAGTTTGGGGAGATTGTCGCCCCGCAGAAGAGGCGATTAGTCTGCCCTAACACTTTATATGAAGACATACAGCAGCAGCTACTTTTTGTGGCTACAAAATACCCTGCCATTAGGGTTGCCACCTATCACCGGACATTGTCATTTTACCAGCCTGACCGGTGAAAATGATGCTTGATCCCAATGTTATTAATAGGGGAAAAATCTAAATATATAGGAAGGCCGGTATTTTTTGGCAAAAAGGTGGCAGTCCTACCTGCCATAGAGTCATGCACGGGTCTATTTTTTGCAACCCGTACCCACAACCTGCAATCCACAGAGCAGGATTCTAAGCGGGTTCTAAGCCTGCAGAGAAACCCAGGCCGAGATCCACCGTAGTCTGGCCCTGGCTTTATGGATGTACAATTTAAAGGAAAACCATAATGTTAATAGTGCTACTCCAGCAGAATCCATTTCTAAAAAGACCCAGCAGATTTTTTAATATTTCAATTTGAAATCTGACATGGGGCTAGACATGTTGTCAGTTTCCCTGCTGCCCCCAGTCATGTGACTTGTGCCAGCACTTTAGGAGGGAACTACTTTCTGGCAGGCTGTTATTTCTCCTACTTAATGTAACTGAATCAGTATCAGTGGGACTTGGCTTTTAGGGCTAAGCCACATGGGAAGATTCAGAGAGGTTAGTCGCCAGGCAACTAATTGCCGCTTCTTTGGGGCGACTAATCTCCCTGAATTGCTTACCCATGTCTCGCGTCCGCTAGAATGTAAAGTCGCCTGCGCCTATTCATAAGCGGCGCTGCGTTTTCTTAAGTCGCTAAAAATTACCTCGTGAGGCGACTAATTGACTCTTCCGCCAGGCGACTAATCGCTTCTTCCGACCGGCGACAATCACCCCGAACTGCCTTCTTCCTGCCTTCCATGTGCTTCAATGAGGAATAGCCTGCGCTAATGCACGTGAGGAGCTTCAATTTCCGAAGCTGTCCGAAGTTGGGAGATTGTCGCCGGGTGGAAGAGGCAATTAGTCGCCTGGCGGAAGAGCCAATTAGTAAAAACATCTCACTGAATCTGAACGTCTGCCCCATAGATCTACCAGGGAGCTGTTAGTATCTTGTTAAAGGGTGAGTAGCCCGAAACCAGTAAATCTGCTTCGAGTGCTTTCTCTCAGTTCCTTCAATACTAATTGGATCATTGTTTCACACCTGCAGCGGGGGGTGCCTTACTGAGATTGAGAGCTTGAATTAACTCCATTACTCAGTCATCTCTATGTTATTCATTGTTAGTATCTTGTGTTAGGGAGCTGCTATCTGGTTACCTTCCCATTGTTCTGTTGTTAGGCTGCTGGGGGGGGGTAGGGAGGGGGGTGATATCACTCCAACTTGCAGTACAGTAGTAAAGAGTGACTCAAGTTTATCAGAGCACAATTCACATGACTGGGGGCAGCTGGGAAACTGACAATATGTCTAGCCCCATGTCAGATTTCAAAACTGAATATAAAAAAAATCTGTTTGCTCTTTTGAGAAACGGATTTCAGTGCAGAAGTCTACTGGAGCAGCACTATTAACTGATGTGTTTTGAAAAAGACATGTTTTCCCATGACAATATCCCTTTAACATACATTGTGTTACTACAACCTTGTAAAAGAAAAAAAAAAAGTACCTCCAGGACTTCCACGTCTGTGTTTTAACGTACAGTTTCAGAATATGTGTTCTTGTGGTCTGGTGAATACACAGAATGTGTGCCTTTTCTCAGAGTGGCGTGTTTACCTAACAGTTCTGTAAGCTGACTCATTTACTCTCCACATCCTAGACTTTAATGGAAAAAAACATCAATATTTAGTAAATGATAGGGGATAAGTAAGGCTGGCAAGGAATAACAATTTTCAGTACTAGCATTACGACCGGTATTTTTGATGGTTGATCCCAATGTTATTAATAGGGAAAAAAAGATAAATATATAGGAAGGCCGGTATTTTTTTCAAGAAAAGGTGGCAACCCTAATTACGACTAATTCTTCTATTGGGACACTATGGAGCAGATTTACAAAATTCGTGTGAAGGATTCGAATTTCGATTGAATTTCAAAACTTGATTTTTGTGGCCACTTCGACCATCGAATTTGCAAAATTCAATCGAATGATTCGTATAGATTGAATAAAAATCTATTCGATCATTCTACCATTCGATGGTCGAAGTACTTGCCCTTTAAATTTTTATTTGATGGCCTACTTCGCCAGATTAAACCTACCGAATTGCTATATATCCCTATGGGAAGCTCCTATAGGATTTTTTTGTTCAAATTAAAAAAATTCCATCGAATGCATCGATCAAATCTTTCATATTCGATGGTTCAAAAAATCAAATTGCGTTAAAACCCCTCGAATTCAAGGGATTTCAATTCGATAAAAATTCGATGGTCTTGCTTTATTTATTCTATACATAAAAGCCCATTCATTGTTATATTACACTGTACTAAAAAAAAAAAAAAAACACTGTTGGATGAAAAAATGTAGAGCTGAAATAATTCTTGCATTCTTTATGGGAAACTTCCTTTCCCTGAGCAGGATATTGCAATCAGTATGAAACACGTAACAAAGGAAGTGCAAGCTGTGTGTCTGTATTTCATCTTCACTGACTTCTGTAGATGTTTATATATGTGTATATGTGAATTTTCTGCAAACACACAACTAGGATGTCTGCACTTTAAATGTATTACTCTAGAGTGTGAGCAATATCTTACATGGCATTTTTGTATTAATGCAATAGCATTTAAAGCCCGTGGGACAGGGGGCGTAACTTTTGGCACCTCCCCCAGTGATTTCACCTTTCCTTCTCTTTCAATATAGGGGAATTCCTATGCTGCCATAGGTTTATGGGATCTCTCTGTACAGACTATGAGCAAACTTAGGGGGATGTTCCTGCTGAATTGTGCTTAGTACAGGGGAATACCTATGTGACATAGTTTTATGGGATCTCTCTGTACAGACTATGAGCAAACTTAGGGACTGTTCCTGCTGAATTGTGCTTAGTACAGGGTAGACCTATGTTGCCATAGTTTCATGGTATTTTGCCCAGGCTATGAACAAATTAATAGGTTGTTCCTGTTGAATTGTGCATAGTACAGGGGGATATGTATCCTGATATAATTTTATGGTATCTTACTTTATAGGCTATGAGCAAACGTAGGGGGCTGTTCCTGTTGAATTGTGCTTAGTACAGGGAATACCTATGTGACATAGTTTTATGGGATCTCACTGTACAGACTATGAGCGAACTTAGCGACTGTTCCTTCTGAATTGTGCTTAGTACAGGGGAATACCTATGTGACATAGTTTTATGGGATCTCTCTGTACAGACTATGAGAAAACTTAGGGACTGTTCCTGCTGAATTGTGTTTAGTACAGGGGAATACCTATGCTGCCTTAGTTTTGTGCTATCTCTCTGAACAGACTATAAGCAAACTTAGGGGACTGTTCCTGCTGAATTGTGCTTAGTACAGGCAGACCAGGATTTGTGGAAAGTCCACCTAGGCTTAGGGTGGCAGGATTTTAGGGGGCAGCATGCTGGCCAGCCACACCCCCATTGGTTCAGAAACACCGGGGATATGCAGGAGATATATAAAGGATAACCCCATCGCTCCAGTCCTGATGATGAAAATGTGTGAATAAAGAACAGAGTATAGGGGTGACGAACGGCAGTAGGCCTAGGGGCGCCTGCTATGTAGATCCGGCCCTGAGTACAGGGGAATACATGTGCTACTATAGTTTTATGGTATCTCTCTCTGTACAGACTAAGAGCAAACATAAACATCATTTATGTTGTGTTGTGTTTAGTACAGGGAAATATATATGCTGCCATAATTGTATTTATCTGTAAGCAATATGAGCAAACATGGATTGTTCCTGCTGCATCTATCCCTGTATCATTACATTTCTGGTCCTCATTGACCCGATTTCCACAGGGACACACGCAGGCATGGGTTGGCCTACGTCTATGCACTGGGCCCCATCCCCACAGATTTAAATATCTACTGTATATATGCATGTACTTGTGCCCCTGTCACTCCTTGATGTTTTGGTAAATATTTTATTTAGAAAACAAAATTTGGCATTGCAGGTTACAATGCATCAGGGTAGGGACAAGGCAGATTTTGTTTGCATGCATGCAGAACTTTCTCTGCAGAAAGCATCTTAACATTGGAAAGCATACAAGCAGCACTATGTAGGGTTGCCACCTTTTCCTGAAAAAAAATACCGGCCTTCCTATATATATATACACAATTGTTTTTATGCACTGATGTTTGATATAAATTATTGTATTTATTATAATGAAAATTTTATATAACATATAGAACACGATTTGTTCAGTTAAAAAGAACATGATTGTAATTTTAAGATGTGCACTGAAATATATTCACCCTATAGGGTTAACCACTAATTGCAAAATTGAACACTAAGCACTGATTGGAGAATTCAAACCAATATGGTATTTAAGGTTGTTTTGGCACAGCTTTTTGTATGATCCTTGAAAAAGGTCCTAAAGAGGACCGAAACGTCGGATACCTATGAAAAGCTAAATAAAGCATTGAAGATTTTTTATGGGAGTGCTGGTCTTTTGAAGCCATATATACAAATATATTTTAACCGTGCACCCCGGGATTATGATGAGACAAGCTGCAGCAGCAACTGCTTTGGAGTGCTGACACTCACTGGACTTAATATATATATATATATATATATATATATACATCAAAAATTAAAAAAATACAGCACCATGGGTCTTACTGTGAAAAAGTTTCCAATGGTTGGATATACTATGCTGTAACACAATACAAGAAACTTTTTCACAGTAAGACCCATGGTGCTGTATTTTTTTAATTTTTGATGTATATATCACATATTACTTGCACATGGGCAGCTAAGAAGTAGCTGTTAGGGAGGTGGTGCTGTCCTATCTGAAAGTATATATATATATTTATATATATATTTTCCTATTAATAACATTAGGATCACCATCAAAAATACCGGTCAGGTGGCAACCCTAGCCCTATGACATATCACAAACAGACTTGCAAATAATGCTTTTGGTTTCCCTGTGAGTTGTCATAAAACCTGTAACTACCCAGGAATGTATAGCAGGCCAAACATTCTGTGATTATGTGCTTCTGACTTGTGTTCCTGGCGTTAGGAGATCATTTTACAGTAGCAGTGATTAAGCTGAGTCAATAAGCGACTCTGCCTTCATCTCCTCCTCCTGCTCAGTCATTTGCCTTCCAGTTGGATTTTTAATTAATGATCTTAGTTAAAAAAATTCTGTCATCATTCAGTCTCCACTAATATTCTTAATATTCTTCTTTTTGTACACCAAAAACTAATGCTGGGCAGTTTTTGGTTACTAAATAAGCCAAATCATACAATATTTTTGAATATTTTAAATGCACAGTGCAGGTACTTCTTTTGCCTTGCAATGTGTCATGTAAATCCCTTTATTAATTCATTTTGGCATGGCTCAAAATACTGCAATGATCTACACAACTGTGTTTGTTTGCTTTCCAGCTGAGAAGTCTTAACCCTTTGACAATGAATTCTACATTTTAGTATTGCGTTCTGGGCAATATATGGTGCTGGAGCTGCCCTTGCCTGTAAGTCAAATGTTTAACTGGGCTTGTTTGGGATCCATTATCCAGAAACTACTTATCCAGAAACCTCTGAATTATTGGCAGGCCATCTCCCATAGACTTACTTTTGATTAAATAATTAACATTTTTAAAAATGATTTCTGTTTTCTCTGTAATCTTAAAACATTGTACCTGATCCAAACAAAGATATAATTAATCCTAAATAAAGACGACTATTCCCCCCCGAACAAAATAGGTCTCTATAAAAAGATATAAAAAAAAAAAAAGCTTATATGTAAAACCCTGCTTCGTGTGAATAAACCATTTTCATAATGATATACTTTTTTAGTAGAATGTGCCATTGTGTAATCATAAATAGAAAACTGCCATTTTAAAAAAATTCGGGCCGCCCCCTGGGATCATGGTGCACACAAACATACCAAACAAACAATACTTGTTAGGTCACATGACCCAAATAACAGACAGTCTTTTTTCCCTATTAATAACATTGGGATCAACCATCATTTTTACCAGCCAGGCCGGTTGTTAGGGTTGCCACCTTTTTCTGTGGCTGAACCCAGACAGGGGGGTGGGCCCATGACGTCAGTGGGCGTGCCTGTGACATTATGGGGCGGAGCTATGATGACGCGATTGCCGATTGGCCGATCGCTGCGTCAATCAAGCTAATCCCGCCCGGTTTTCCTTATTTGGAAAACCGGGCAGGAAGTATTGACCCGGGCAGCCCTTCAAAATACCAGGCTGTCCGGGTCAAAACCGGACAGGTGGCAACCCTACCATACAATAAAAACTTATTGAAATAAAGAAAATTTCTGTTGGCTACCACCATCTTTGCATGTATTGCCTGCCTGTCTGATGATATCCATGGATTAATGTCACTAATATTTCCGGGATATAACTTCCATGCAATTGCTGTCTGTCAATTAAGGCCCATAACATTGTGTAATTTCTTATTTTTCCTACTTTAATCCTACAGTTTACATTTAAATGGTTAAAAGGAGTAAAAACTGAAAATCTATGGGTGCCACTAAAGCCAGGGGCGCTCTGCCAATTAGGCGAATTGAAAAGCTCACCTCAGGTAGCAGTGCCAGATAAGTTACCAGGGGCAACAAAAAGCGCTCCTGGTACCTTTAAGCAGGACTGGACTGAGAATCAAAATAGGCCCTGGCATTTCAGGTACACAAGAGGCCCAATCAGCCCACATAGAGGCCCAAACCGTCCCCACCAGCCCACTAAATACTGACTTTCTATGGCACCTTATAGCAGCCCATCTGGCATTTGCCCTAACCCACAGATTGCCAGTCCGGGCCTGCCTTTAAGTGCCAAATTTCTGTTTATCTAACCAGAGATTTCACTTTACTAGTGCAAGAGAGCGCAATTACGCTCTATGCACTAGTGCTGTGGCCTTCCAAACTGGACAGATAAGTGGGCAAGGGGGGAAACATTGCAGGATCCATCTCAGGTTGTAGTTCTAATATCCATCTTGTCCTTCTGCCTTTATTTTGCTCTCCTATCTCCATCTTGTCCTTTCACATCCTGCTCACTGCTCTCAGTATGTCACCATCTTGCTCTCTTCTCTCCATCTTGTCCTTCTGCCTTTATTTTGCTCTCCTATCTCCATCTTGTCCTTTCACATCTTGCTCTCAATTAGGGTTGCCACCTTTTCTTGAAAAAAATACCGGCCTTCCTATTGAGAGAGCAAGATAGCGACTAGGGTTGCCACCTGTCCGGTATTTTTGATGGTTGATCCCAATGTTATTAATAGGAAAAAAAGATAAATATAAAGGAAGGCCAGTATTTTTCTCCTGAAAAGGTGGCAACTCTATGAGGGAATAGATATCCCCCACAACATTTCTACTATGTATGGTGGTTGGCTGCTTACATTATAGGTTTTAGCACCCCCCACTCGGCACTCCGTATCATAGTTGGGGTGGGGGGGTTCAAGGGATCACCCAATCGCCTCTGTTTCACAGCTACTGTATATTTAGGGGCTGCTGTTCAGGGTTGCTGGGTCTAATTTTCAAAACCAGCCACAGTCACCTTCAAAACCAACCCAAAACTAGCCGAGAGGCACTTCAAAAGTAGCCCTTTTTAGTTGGAAAAAAAAGTCTGAAAAAAGAAATCAATATATGTGAAACAGACCTTTTTAAAATTTTCACATATTTGTCCATGAAGCAAAACTACAGAGGGGTGTCCAAGAGGTATGGGGGGGGGGCATACGGCCCTAATTCATATACAATTTCAATAAATATTGGTAAAACAGGTCAACTTCTAGACATTTTGGTGGCCAGCTGATTTTGGCCCCAAAATTGTCTCAAATTCAAGAAAGTCACCAGAGAATGCTTAAAGGAGAATTTAATCCTTCCTTAAAAAACCCTGAAGGTGGCCATACACCTTATACAATCTTTGTATATTCAATGGCGTTTCGGTGCATGCGCAATTGGAACAACTTGCCGATCCCGTACAACTGTGCATGCGCCAAAACTCGCCAAAGAACCAAAAGAAGACACGAAGATTAGCGAAGAAGAAAATGGATTCCGTGAACTCCGACGCTTAAATCTGCCGCAAGTGCTGAGTTAAAAGTTAGGGCCATTTTTCTGGGTTAGCAAGTAGGCTGGGGGGAGCGGGGAGGGGGG
>CM044447.1:11835334-11848352 GCA_024363595.1 Xenopus borealis | reverse complement strand
TTTTTGATTCACTTAGGAGAATATGATCTGTTGATAATATGAGGGTTGCCAATATGAGTTCCCTATATGTGGAACATATCTTGTAACAATGTAGCTGCTGCTTCTTCTTCATTGTGTCCATTTAAAGCCCATCAGGAAGTCTCTCTCTTTCTTGTTCGTTTTTTTTTCTTTTCTTTCATTCTCTCTGTCTTTCTTTCTGAGAGCTGCAGACTTTCTTTGGCGTCTGTAATTAATAGGTTCTTGGGACAGGTTTGTTATGCAAGTGCTGGGGAGGCTACTATGCCATTGGAGAGAGAAAGAGAGACTCGCTTAGCACTTGGATTTCTTTCTCTCCTTCTTTCCTGGGTTGGACTGAGCATTATGCTGTAAAGGTTACACTGTCAGCTGTGTTCCCTGCAGCACAAGGTAGGAGAGTCTGCTGATCTGCCAGTTTTTGGGGGCAATTTGTAAGATGACCTTGAAAGCATTTTCTGTCTCTCATTCTGTAGGAAGCAGCAGTTCACAAGAACAAAGTGAAAATAGGAAGTGAAGGAACACTTAAGATTCACATCTATGCCATTTCTGATACACTTCTTTGTTTTATTACTTTACAATTTTTTTTAACATTTATTTTAAATTTAAACGTCTTATATTTTCATGTTTCTATATCTTTAAACTCCCCAAGAACCGGCAAAAACGTTTACAATGATACATGATCTAAAGATTTATTTTTTTTTGTTGTTGTTCTAACTACAAACCCCAGCATCCTCCATTTGAGTGAATATGTTTTGAAGACTGATCAGTTATAATGAGTGTAGTTGAGAGGTCTCCCCAGTATCTAAAGGGGTTAAACTGCACCTCCCTCCTCTCCAGTCTTTGGTTGGCAAAGAGTTAAAGGGCTTCTTCTGCTATTTCCAGGGCCTTCCCTGATGTGTTTGGGGAGAGAAACAGGAGTCGGTTACACTGTTCTGCAATATGTCCGCCAGCCTTGATATCTTATCCTTCCTAATGCATGCACACGAGTAGGTGCAACCACCCTTTGCTGTTAGATTAATAGCTTTATGTCTTGGGCAACTGCTTTGCTCTCTTTTTCTTTCTTTCTTTTCTTTTTTTTCCCCCATGCTATTGAGAAGTGCATAGATTGAACCATGCTGCCAGGTGTAAGGAGGAGGAGGAGGAGGAGGAGGGTAGCTGGGGGCTTTTGTGTATTGCAAAGCAATGTGTTGATGGCCCTTTGGCAACAAAGGGACTCATTTAGTATGACTTACAGACTTCTTTAGTCCCCCCCCCCCTTTCTTCTGCAGAACCAGTTTTTGTTTTTTTTATTAAATCAATATAGTACAAACAAAGGGTAGTTTGGGGGGGCATTATGTAAAAAGCCATTGCCCCTAACTATACTATTTTTAACTAGCAATATTTATACCGGTTTCTCTCCTTTCATTCATTTTTCAAATTTTTTTTTTTTTTTTAATAAAGGAAAAGTTAATATCATTGGAATCAAAGGGAGTCAAATTTGCGTTAGGAAAATCAAACCTTTTCCAGTTCAGAGGGTTCTTTTCTTCTATTCTTCTTCTTTTCAGAAATGGGTGTTGGTGATTAGTGTGGGGGGTAGGGTGAGGTGTTGGTAAACACTACTAATTCTAATGCACATTTAAAACACAACTAAAGTTTAAGCTGCCCTACTGTCTTGTGTTATCCGTAAGCTGCTATCTTGCTTTAGTGGTTCCGCCTGTTTGGAACTTTTATTTCTCAGCATTTTCGAAAATTTTTATTACTTCTGACTAATGTCCCGCTGTATTTTAGTATAACGGGAATTAAGGAGCGAGTTCCTGTGAAACAGAACAGGAAGTGGGATTGCACAAATGATATATCCTTCCCTTTCAAAATCAAGTTATTGTTCATGAAAACCTCATCAGCATTGTTGGATCCAGTATTTATTGGTACCTGTGTTTGTAAAGAGAAAATTAAACTTCATTCAGAAATATTCAGTGAAGGTGAACAGCATAATGTATGCACAGTAAGTTTCATTCTGCAGAAATTTTCAGTTATGCATATGAATAGGAGAGGCTTCTGTAAATACAGGCAGCACACTGTCCTCCACAGGTTTCAGTACACCAGCACCTCTAGTGGCCAGATATGCATCTGCTTTTCTGTTGTGCAAAGTGCTCCATGTGGTATCTGCCCACTTTAGACCACTGACCCCCATTTGAAAGCTGGAAAGAGTCCGAAGAAGAAGGTAAATAATTAAAACAGTACAGAACACAAATAATGAAGACTGTTAGAAAAGTAACATGCTAAAAGTCTATGTAAATGCGAACCACCCCTATAAGGGGCAGATTTATCATAATGTGAGATTAGAGCCCACCACATTAAATTCCACCACGTTCTGTTTATTCCTATGGGGTTCGTGGAAATGTACTTGTCAAATGGTGAATAGAAAGTGGGTAAATTTTAACATGGGGAGCTCTAATCTCACATTTTGACAAATTGTTTTATGACGTGTGTTTTGAAAGGCGCAATTTAATTAATACTCTATTGCTATTGTTTCTTTTAGGTACAAGGAGATCATTTTATCAAGAGCTTTGGACATTGAAGACCAGTGCCATGCTTGTGAGCTACAGTCCTCCATTTTCTTGATTTCTAAGGATTCCTAAAGGAAGGCCTTGAAAAATTTCACCCCCCCCCCCCATCCGAGCTCTCCAAAGTTCAGGGTAAAAATGCCAGTCCAGTCCCTTTCAGAGTTTGATTGCCCAGATGGAGTGGGCAGTGCCATTGGTTCTCAGATGGAGAGTCCTGATTCTTCCCTGACCTTGAAACGAACCAACACCATTTCACACAAGAACCTGCATGAAACCTTTTTAATGCAGGCAGAGGGAGACATGGTGTTTGACTGCATGTTTTGTGACCAGACCTACAAGCATCATGAGGATCTAGGAAAACATGTCTTGGTCCAACATAGGCCAACCCTCTGTGAACCAGAAGTCCTTCGCATTGAGGCAGAGTACCTTGGTCCTCTGGATAAGCGCCAAAAAGCTTCTGTGCCGCCGGTGAAAGAAGAGCTGAAAGAGAAGGACGGGTTTGACTGTGAGGTTTGTGGTCAGACTTTCGAGCTTTCTGCTGACTTGGGTGCCCACTTGAAAAAGCACAAAGATTCCTTCACCTACTGCTGTACTATCTGCGGGAGAAGATTCAAAGAGCCCTGGTTCTTAAAAAATCATAAGAGAACCCATACAACCAGATCAGGGGCCAAAAACAAGCAGTTGCTGGCTGGCGAAGAGATACCGGCCACCATAAATGATGTTGTTCAAGATCAGAAGCCCAACAGCACAACATCGCACTATAAACTTTGCATGATATGTGGATTTTTCTTCCCTGATAAATGCACCCTCATGGAACACAGTAAAATGCATTCCAAGACTTCTGGTTTATCTGGGGATATTACAAATTATTCTGTCTCTCTCAAGGATAACACCAGTTCATCAGAGAAGTGTGATATAGATGCCGAAGCCACCCCAAAGCATGACTTCATGAGTTTTCTAAGCCTCAATCCTACAGCTCAGACCAGGAAGAAGGTTCTTGAGGTCAGCAAATCCATTGGAGAGTTGGATCCATTCATCACTTATCAGTCGTGGCAGTTGGCAACTAAAGGCAAAGTTGCCCTGTCTCTCGGCAAAGAGAAGGAACCTTTACTGGAATGTAAAGCCGGTGTTGATAAGAGTGAAAATGTGAAGGGCAATGCCGATGCTAGTCTACCTCATAGCGATGATAAACAAGGGAACTGTGTAAAAGTGCCTTCGTTCGAGGGGAAAGATGAGAAATTGGCCACCAAGGACAAGCCAACTCTCTGTAGTTGCTGTGGAAAAATCTTTAAAACCTACCATGCCCTTGTTTTGCATTCACGTGTGCATAGAAATAGTAGGAGTGATTCAGAGTCTTCCAATATGAGTGGAGGAGAGGGGGCTTTGTTGATTTGTGCAGCCAATGATGTCTCTCATGACCAAGCAGTCACTGATCCCAATCCTGACCCTGTAGTCAATCGGGAAGATTCTGAAGAAGATCCAGAAGATATGGAGGATACTATGCAGACTGGTAAGATGACCAAAAAATGTTTGTATTGCTCACAAAACCCATAATTCTTGACCTAGAACACAATTAAAAATAAATAAATATAGCATAATGAAAGAAAATACAATTCTCCAAATTCCAGCTATCAATTCATTTAATGGTCTGGTTTTAAAGGAGGAGGCAAGCTACCAAACAGTTGTCCAATAGATCATCCACAATAGTGCAAGCTATAACACTATATTTTTTTCTGCAGAATATATAACAGCTGCCATTAGCTTGGTGTGACCTCGCATGCCCTATTCCTGGAAGTTTAGGCTAGTGGCAGATGAGCAGATTTGGGGAGATTGATTTAGTCACCTGGCAAATAAATCTCACCGAATCTGCTCGTCTGCAACTAGCCTTCTGCTGAAAACAGGAAGTCTGATACAGAAGCCCATGTGACACAATATAAGGAAAGAAATGCTGCGATTCTTTTGACAGAGGACTCAGAGCAGCATTACTTTGAGGGTTTACTGGTCTATTTATATAGACCTTTCTGATAAAGCTTACTTAATTTTAGCCTTTCCATCTCCTTTAAAGTTAGTTGTAAATGCAATTGCTGTTGAAAGCGGCATTTGTTCCTTTCCGTTCTTTGGTTTTGACGTTTGTCAATGTAGCAGAAGTCTGTATTCCTGCAGGTCTGTTAATCTGCGAGATTGGCCACATTGTTTCAAGAGCCAGAACCAGCAGCAAATATAAACGGCAAATTTTGCATAGGTCGCACTCACAGGACTTATAGAAGTAGTAGGTAAGTTTTATTAAGACAGGACTAATCCTGTCTTAATAAAACTTACCTACTACTTCTAAAAGTCCTGTGAGTGCGACCTATGTTCCATACTATCTACCTTTACGATTCGGAGGACTGCACCCAGGCACTATACACTGACATTTTTCGTGAGTGCCTTTGCACTCTTTAATTTACTTACTTTTTTTCTTTTGTCCTTATGCAAAACCAGTTCTGGGTTGATATCCCATTTAAATTCAGTGGCAACAAAGTACTATGCTCTACCATCTGCTTTTATAATTCTTCTGTAGCTTTTGCTGGTCCACATCAAGCCAGAATAGTTGTTGGGCCTTCCATGCACATAACTGCACCCCGAGTGCAGATTGCGTGCCTGTGTCTGCTGAAAAACCAGTGTCCATATCTTTTAAAAGCACCCTCGCCTGCTGATTTCCATGGCCCGTTTTGACTTCAGAATGTGCCTGATAAACAACAAGTTGGGACATGTTGTTTTTAACTGATTTACCTGGTTAGTTGTGGCATGGGTATGGGGCCACAAAATTAACCAGTGTATCTCACTGATAAAATTATAAGTAAGATTTTTAACTATTGATTGACCAATCCTGTATGGGTCTAGCGCTCTCTAGTGGTAGCAGTTTGGGATGGTTGGAGGGACAGATAAAAACAAACAGGAAAAAGGTTCTATTAAATGGAAAACAAAATTTCAACTAAAAATGAAGTCTTGACATGTTACAACATATGTCTTTGTCTTTTTACCAGCCTAAGAACCTTAAATCCCTATAGCAACGACCTGTGTCTACCCCCAGTAGCTCCCCATCATTTGTTTTCATTCTTATTCCCAGAACACTGGCCCCTGTCCCTTACCAGAGCTTTAGGACTGACTCACAATATACAGTATAAATAGACTCTTAAATTCACAATTCATGGCTGATGTGCACTCTGCAGCAAATTTAGGATGGTAGGATCCCCCTATTTATTAAATTTAAAGGACCAGTAACGTCAAAATATCAAATTGTTTTAAAGTAATACAAATATATGCAGTGTTGCCCCGCACTAGGAAAATCCTAACTGTTTATATAAATAAGCTGCAGTGTAGTAATGGGGGCAGACTTTCAAAGGAGAAAAGGCTCCAGTTATACAGCAGACAACAGATAAGCTCTGTAGAACATTATGATGTTATCCGCTATTTATTGTCATTTTTTTTTTTCAATTACCACCATTGCTACACAGCAGCTTATTTATATGAACTATAGTAGTGTTTCTGAAGCAAACAATCCGTTTCACCAATGCAAGGAAACACTGTGATATTTTTATTACTTTAAAACACTTTTTTTTTTTTTTTTGTGTTACTGTTCCCTTAATCTCCCTTTATGGCCCCTAAACTTGGCTTCCCAACAGCAGCCTGGAGTGCAGTGCCATTGGCACAGAAAGATGCTCGACTGGTTCAAAGAGCTCCTATACACAACTGTGACATTGAAGGCCTGGATCATTACTGCTGTAGGGCTGGTATAGTATATAAAATAAGAGTTTTTGTTTCCCTTTAAAATTCTGATCCAAGCTCACGTGCCACGTTAATGGCTCATTGAATATCAAATGGCAGTAGGATAACTCACACAAGTTCATAATATAGTAACAAAATGTTTTTTATACTTCTAAAATGTCATTCAGTTTTTCTGAACCTGCCTCATCCCTCTGGGGGCTGAATTGAGGCATAATGCAACACTCAGCTATCTGTTTTAATTAACCATTTGGTTGTTTGCCCTGCTTCAAACTGATGACCATTTTGGCATGAATGCACCATGAGCATAGATACTGGCTGGACCACTAAAATACCAGCTAGATGGCAATCCTATCAAGTGATTCTGCTTCTTCATGCACAAATAGAATGGAGCCTATTGGATAATACTTGTGCCCATGGATGGCAGCAGTTTTGCCTGGTGTTACTGGTACACTATATGCGTGACGGCATTATTTACAGATTGTTCAGCTTTGCGGGAAAGTGAGTGTGTATGGGTAAAGTACCATAAGTCTAACTCCTTTTTAATTTCTCTTGCCAGACAAACCTGAAGACGGTGAAGTCAGACTAAAAACCAAAGGACTCCCTACCTCTAAAGAGTGCAGATTCTGTGGAAAAACCTTCCGTTCCAATTATTACCTCAATATTCATCTAAGGACGCACACAGGTATGCCTGCTCGATGGGTTGCTTTAAAGGAAAATTATACCCCCCCCCCCCAACAATGTAGGTCTTTATAAAGTAAATATAAAAAATATAATATAGTATTAGTTTGATAAGATTCTTTAATATGCCACTTAGTTTAGATCAAATTATCTGTTGCTTAAATATTAATTTTTGGGGGGGGGGGGTATAGTTTTCCTTTATTAGAAATATTTAAAGGTAAATCTCTTTCTGTGGGGTTCTTCTAGCTTCAGTGAAGGTATTGCTAAACCAGTTTGCAGCTTCAGCCTTGCATAAGCTGTCTGCCAACTTCTTTATACAGACAAGATGTGTACACTGATTTTTTTTGTTTAGTGTTCGTGGGTTACTTTGTTGCTTGAGGATCTGAATTGCATATCGATTTTGTTTCAGGGGAAAAACCCTACAGATGTGAATTTTGTGACTATGCAGCTGCTCAGAAGACCTCGCTACGGTACCACTTAGAAAGGCACCACAAATTTAAGCCTGGAGACTCTAACGCTCATGTGAAAAGCATTGGCAAAAGGTCTCCCAATCCTCAGGGCGCTGGAGATCCTGTTCCAGTAGATAATCACATCAGCAATGAAGCCAGACCAACCCAAACCATTTCTAACCCTACCAAAAAGGACTTTGTAAATGCAAAGGATCAAGGGAATTCCGAACAACCCTCTGAAAATTCAGAAGGTAGGGAAGATGTTATCCCCAAGAGAGAGAGCGCCTCTACCCCTACCCAAGTGTTTAGCAAAAAGTTGCCAGTTCCACGTAGTGACCAACAAGTACCAAGTCCAGCTGACTGGAGTATAGAGGAGAGCGATAATTTGAGCATTTGTGAGCAAGACGGTGCACTTCACACTTCCATTTCTCTAAAGGAGGAAGTACAGGACAACTCGCTTCCCATGAAAGAGGATGTAAAGCCATTAAACCTTTGCCTAAAGCCTTCAAATTCTTCTATGCCTTCAACAAACAGTGCCTTGTCCATCAGCACCTGCCCCTACTGTAGCTACAAATCCTTATACCCTGAAGTATTGACATTGCACCAGAAGCTGACCCACAAAAGCAATTCTGATGCCGTTCCAAAAAATATTCGGCCTAAAACTGCTGCTCAGATGGCTGCTGTGAGACGGACTGGTTGCCCTTTGGTGCTTCGGGGAGTGGATGTTCCTCCCTTATCATATGGGAAAAAATACAAAACTCCAACATCAGTGCAGCCCAAGACAAACCCAGAGAGGCATAGACAGCTTTCATTTCTGCCAAACAAAGCTGCTGCAGGATCAGAGAGCCCTGAACAAGGTCTAAATAAACTGCCCTTAAGGCCAACTCATGCTCCACCACTGGTTAACCACAGTTACATGCAGCCGGATCTGCAAGGAATTACTCATTTGCTTGAGCGTATGCAGCAAGGTGAACAAATCGCAAGCTCTCAGGATATTCCTTACCCCGGCAGAAACAGTTCTTCTGCACCTTCTTGGTCCGGGGAGTATCCCTTCACTAGAATAATGAACAGTACCCATATAGAAAGCGAAGAGCCCTACTTAAAGAGGCTTAAGCACAATATACCTAGTGCTGACTCTACAGTGTACCCAACAAAGACTGATGTGGTCCCAAACCCTCCATACTCCAAACTTGCTAGCTTCCTTCTCCAGGAAAAATCCTTGTTACATTCTGGAGCCGCTTTGTTGCCTCACAGTGTGCGTAGTTCACATGCTGTCGAATCACGTTGGAGACCAATCATTCCTGCTCCTCCAACTGCTGGACCAGCCTACAGAACACTGGAGCCTTCCTGCATTACAGAAGGTAAGTGCAATACGTGGGGAGGCACGTTTATCAAAGGTCGGATTTCAAGTTTTAAAAACTACCCCAAAAATTTGAAATTTGACTATTCAAAGTTTTAGAAAATCAAATTTTTAAACCTCTGATTAACTCAAAAACCTGAATTCGCTTTAATTAGTTTTCTTCTGGGGTGGGTGAGGGGAGGGGGGACTCGAATGTTGGGAAGGCTGCAACCAACTCCCTGGACCTCTGCAGTTGACTTAAACGGCAGTTCGGCAGGTTTTACGTGGCAAAATAGTCGAATGAGAAATCTCAAAAATCAAAATTGAATTGTTTTTAAAATAAAGCTCAGATCAAATTTGAATAACTCCCTAGTTGAACTTGACAGTGTTGACAATAAAAAAAAAAAAATAGAATTTCCAATTTGACCCTTGATACATCGGCCCCTTAATTTAAGGAACCATTTCTGGCAGCATTGTAATCATTATTGTAGGCAAGGCTGGAACTAGGGACAGAAGAGGCACATGCCTAGGCCACAACAGTGGGGGGCTCAAAGCACATACCTGTTCTGTCTCCTACTCCTAATCCACTTTGTGCTTGCACATATAGGATTAGTAAACTACCCATAATGTTAATCTTACATAAAATTACATTCACTTTCAATTGGAGAGAGAGGAGGCAAGTCTTTAAATAATAAAGCAATGGCTGTCCATGACAAGTATCCAGACCCATTTAATTGGTGGGCTCTGTTATGTATAAACTCACAGTGAGAATAAACTTAAGTCTGCTTTATTTTCCTTCCACACAGTAAAAAGAGCACCTATAAACCGGCATGTATCAAAGAGAGTGTTTGGACCAAATGAGAAAGCCTAGATTTTTCCAGTTGGTGAGTTCAATTTAGTTTCTCCTCTACAAACTTTCTCATGTCTGTGTTGTAGTTGCTGGTGTTTTTTGTTCTGTCTTGGGCCCCCTTAGCTCATAACAAGGTTACAGATATATAGAAACATTGGGGTGTCACTATAGTTCCAGGGGTACCCAGGGTACAAATAATCACTCACCCCAAATCTCACCCTAACTGACCTTCAGACTGGGCCCCCTTAGCTCATAACAAGGTTACAGATATATAGAAACATTGGGGTGTCACCCTGCTATAGTTCCAGGGGTACCCAGGGTACAAATAAGCACTCACCCCAAATCTCCCCCTAACTGACCTTCAGACTGGGCCCCCTTAGCTCATAACAAGGTTACAGATATATAGAAACATTGGGGTGTCACTATAGTTCCAGGGGTACCCAGGGTACAAATAAGCACTCACCCCAAATCTCCCCCTAACTGACCTTCAGACTGGTCCCCTTAGCTCATAACAAGGTTACAGATATATAGAAACATTGGGGTGTCACCCTGCTATAGTTCCAGGGGTACCCAGGGTACAAATAAACACTCACCCCAAATCTCCCCCTAACTGGCCTTCAGACTGGGCCCCCTTAGAGCTACTATAGTAAGGTGTCTCTTGCCCTATTTCTAACAAATATATAGAACAGTTTGCCCCAGATCTTACAATCATAATATTGCCTTTGAAAGCTAATTATAAGTTTGCCATAAGTATTTGGACAAAGCTTTTGTTACCTGGCTGATGCCCCATGTTCCTTATAGGGGGCTGCCATATTTGTGCAGCAGGAGTCGGTTAGAAACTCCTAACTTGACAGGCTTAGATGGGACAGTCTGGTTGGCAAAACAGTCAGGTTTAGAACAATTAGCTATAAAAATAAGCCTCTTGGCAAAAAAACAATAACAACTTTTAGTGTATATTCATATTTTTAAAAGTAATTTTTTTAGTGTCATCACTTTAAGCCCAGCCAATTCACCTCACTCAACCTCACAGTTTAGGAACCACTGCAGGACTGATTACTCTTACCCTAAACCTAGGATTAGACACTTCTATTCCCTGAATTGAACACAATTCCCCTCCTATTCACACGCAGTGGCGCGATTTTTGAAATCGCTCCAAATTGACTCGCGAGGTAATTTGGAGCGATTTCAAAAATCACGCCGCTGCGTGTGAATAGGCGCCGGCGTTTTCAAGTAACGCCGGTGCGCCTCAGAACTTGGCTATTCGGGGAGGTTCGGGGGCTACAAGTCGCGGCGATAAGTCGCCAGGCGACAAAATGCCCCCGAATCTCCCCGTCTGCCCTAGTCCTAAAGCTGGCCATAAACAGGCCAATATAAGCAGAACCGACCAAGTTGGCAGCTTAAGGGGCCCTCTGTCCTGGCCCAGATATCTGGCAGATATCAGCCAGGTTTAAAAATCTCATCGGATTGAGGACTGCAATGTTTTCGTTGATGCGTTCCTGGATCCGATCACCTTTATTTTCAACCCAATATCTCCCACCTGAAAGTGAGCAAATCCGTGAGAAATCGTTTGGAAACCTCGCTATCTGAGCAGATGTTGCTTAAAGGAACATTAACGCCTAACTTTTTTTTTTTTTTTTTTAAGTAATAATCTTAATGCAGTGTTGCCCTGCACTGGTAATACTGATATTTGCTTCAGAAACGCTAATAGAGTTCTTATAAACAAGCTACTGTGTAGCAATGGCGGAAATTGAAATAAAAATATATGGCACAGGTTAAATAGTGGCCAACAGATAACATTATGTTCTACAGAGTTTATCTGCTGTGTAACCTGAGCATTTTCTCCTTTGTATGGCTGCTCCCATTGTTACACTGCAGCTGAGATAGAGGGAGGGAGGGAGGGAGAGATAGATATAGTAGTGTTTCTGAAGCAAACAGGTTTACCAGTATAGGGCAACACTGCATTGTATTTTTATTACTTTAAAACGCTTGCATATTTTTATTTTACTATTTCTTTAAGCCACACCCACAATGGTCTGCTAAAGAAAACCTTTAACATTTAGGGGCAGATTACTAAGGTTCAAATTGATTTGAAATGAAAATTCGAATCAAATTTGAATTAGAATTCAAATAAATTTTGGCAAGGGTGTAACTACAGAGGAAGCAGACCCTGCAGCTGCTGGGGGGCCCAGGAGGTATAGGGGCCCCATAAGGCTCTAATTCATATACAATTTCAATAAATATTGGTAAAACAGGTCAATCTCATGATATTTTGGGGGTCTGAAAAATAATTTGCTGTGGGGCTCAGTAATATGTAGTTACACCACTGTATTTTGGGCTTATTCCTCTATAGAATAGGCCAAAATTCGATTCAAATTTGATTGTTGAAGTACTAGCCCTTTAAAAAAAAAAAACTTGTTTTTTTTATCGAATATAAAAAACATTCGATCAAATTGAACAATTTTAACTATTTGATCGGTCTAATTTTTTTATATTCGATTGTTCAATAATTCGAATTGCGTTAAAACCCTTCGAATTCGAGGGTTAATTAACCCTCAAATTCGACCCTTAGTATATTCTAGAATGAATATTTCTCTGCAACTTTTTAACTGGTCTTTATTTTATATTTTTTTTTTATATATATATTTTTTTTTTAATTATTTGCGCCTTCTTCTGACTCTTTCCAGCTTCCAAATGGGGGGTCATTGACCCCATCTAAAAAACAAATGCTCTGTAAAAATGCATTATTGCTACTTTTTATTCCTCCTCTTTCTATTCCATCCCTCTCATATTTATATTCTAGTCTCTTATTCAAATCAATGCAGAAATTTTCAAACTGGAGAGGTGGAGAATAAAAAGCTAACCTAAAACCTATATCCTGAAAAACCAATTGCAAATTGTCTCAGAATATCACGCTCTCTGCATCGTACTAATTTAAAGGTGAACAAGCCCTTTTAATACACTCTTTCTTATGAACAATTCTGCCTGTATAATCACATGAAATACGCTTTGCGTGCTGCCTTTTGTAGTCCTTTTTATCTGCTCTCATCTAGACTGTTCTTTCTCATTTCAGATCCTCCGTTTTTGGGGACTTTGCATTGGTTTCCTTTCCAAAATCTACTGAAAACGAAGCGGATTGTTTCTACAAATAACACTAAAAAAAATTTTTTGTTTTGCTTTTTTTTTATTCTTTATCCGTTGGAAATGTTTTGTTTTGCAGATATACTGTATTATAAAAGCCATAGATTGTTTTGTGTATATTTATATATAATATATCTATTTTTTGAATTTTGTTTTTCCTAAGAGACCAAATAAAAGGGGAGACGCTGTGCTATTATATATTCTGTATTTCATACTCCTACTTCCCCCCCCCCCCAAA
>CM044447.1:11607627-11624645 GCA_024363595.1 Xenopus borealis | reverse complement strand
TTTCCTGTTAACTACCTTTATTACATTTGCCCCCCAGAGAATATTAAGAAGAGTGGCGACATTTTAGCTTGCCCACTGAGTACGAAAGAATTGGATTCTTAAGGGGTTTTCTTACTGAATGTGGGCAATTTTCGGAAGCAAATTGTCATGTTGTTATACCCTGTTTTTCCCCCAGAATTTCCCCCAGAATTCCAGAAGGTTTATGTTGCAGTTCCACTTTTGCAACCATTGTGCCACTGGCACATAATGCACCAATATGGATAAAAATTAGCATTCGCCTGGTAAGTTGTGCCATAGCAGTTAGCCGTTCCTCCAATCCAGGCGGCCGCAATTATTAGCCTATTGGTCACGTGGACCCTGCTTACAAGTAGAATGAGTCCTTTGTGTTACAATAATCACCACCCTACTGAACCACCACTGACCCTCTCTTCACCAACCAGAGGTGTCCAGCACATCCACCCCTACCCACCTGTCTGCTTGCCCACTGGACAGCCCCTCACATTCCCAGCTCCTGGTTCAGCTCTCAGGTAGGACAGTGGTTGGGAAGAATGCCTTCTATTGATCAGTGATGGACAACCAATAGGGTTGCCACCTGGCCGTTTTTTTACCGGCCTGACCGGTGTTTTTGATGGCTGATCCTAATGTTATTAATAGGCAAAAAACCTAAATATATAGGAAGGCCGGTATTGTTTTTAAAAAAAGGTGGCAACCCTACCAACCAACAACACAGCACATTGCTCACCAACCCCCACGGATATTGCTCACAATGGCCTTAAATCAGGTGCTTATATTTTGAATTTCTGTGTTGGAAGCAAGTTTCGTTGGATAGTTTTGTTGGATAAAAACCAGAACCTCCTGTAGGCTGCCAGCTTAAATGGGGGCTTCCAAATAGCAAATTATTTCCTTGATTTGGCACCCAAGGAACATTGTTCATGCTTGTTTTGCTCCCCAACTTTTTTTACATTTGAATATGGCTCACAGATTAGGGTCCCCTGCTATAGATTATTCAGACTCCACAGTTTGGCAGCTCTAGACTTGGGTCCATCTGCTGTAGTCTGTTTCCTCAATGGTCACACCACTGGCACCTCCCTCTCTGCCATTAGTCCCCTCCTACAGTACCCCCTGTAGCCTCCTGATAGCAGCCTAGTCCTCAGATTGGAGTAAGAATGGCATCACTTCCAAATTGGTTCAATACAAAGCAATCCATCAACTTTACATAACCCCAATACAACTTAAGGCAATGGGCAAAAAGGGATAATGACAATTGCCCCAGATGTGGCACATCAAAAGCAAACTTTCTACATATGATCTGGGCGTGCCCAGTAATAAACACCTTTTGGTCCCAAATAATGGCCACAGTAGCAAATTTGACTTTCCTTCACTTGACTTTCCACAGGTGAACTCCCCACTGGTGTGTCTACTGGGGAAAGTGGACCATTTAGTGCTCAATGCCCATGCAAAAGTGAGGTTTAGAACTTTGTAATACTATACTAAGAAGTGTGTTATTATGCATTGGATGGGACCCACCCCTCCCACAGGGAACTCATGGATAAAACTAGTTGATCCCCATGATTAAGTTTACACATGAAACCAGAGGTACAGCCCGGAAATTCGAGAAGAGTTGGACCCCCTGGTGGGAGTCGGGCCCTAGAATTCAATAAAGGAATGACATGGTCAATGTACAAGCAATTCAGCTGTATGGTAAATATATAATACGAATGAGTAACCTGCAAAGTGTGAGATTGAATATGTAATAGTATGCAATAAATTACAGACACGAGATTGTAATAATATCGGTTATTGTTTGTGATTGTTTAATGTTCTTTAAAACAAATAAAGTATCACCTTTACTCCAGGTGTACAATAATGGAATATGGGTGTGTGTGTATATACTGTATATATATCGTGCTGGAGGGTTTTACAGGAATCGCTATTCCTTCCTGCTCGATACTTTCCAAAGTACTGAGACTTTAAAGAGGGACAATAAATCCCAGATCAGTTCTTAATGACCGTGGTAAGACTGCTTGTAATATGTCAGTAAGCTGAGCCTATAAGCCAATGGGGAATAGGCTGTTTCTTCCTTAGTAATTGCCTGCAACGGAAGATTTATAATGTCATTATCTGAATCTCCAAGAAATAACTCAGCGCAGAAATACCCTTAAAAGTAAAAAAAAAAAATACATATTACAATACTTTTACAGTCTTGTCACTCATAAATGTTGCACGTCGCTCTCTCCGCCAACTTGTCTTATATTAAAAATGGAAATCTTTGGGGAAACGAATGCACCGGGCGCCATGCAGTTAGGGGCACAGGATTATATTGCAATGGGGGGGGGGGGATTGCAGAATTCTCTGATTAATATGACCCTCAGATTCTCTGATTAATATGACCCTAATACATCGCAATAATCTCCCACCTTTACATCTGGTCATTTTTATTTTATATATATATATATATATATATATGTTACACCTATATATATATATATAGCCTCAAGATGCGTTCATGCCCCACATGTAACTTGCCTCATGCTCCACTGCGCCCCCTCAGGCCGCTCTTCTGAATGACATGCAGGCACTCGTATGCTCAGTATAATGGTTCCGGATAAGGAGTCTTTCTGTAATTTGGATCTCCAAACCTTAAGGCTACTAAAACATCATGTAAACATTAAATAAACCCAATATGCTTCCAATAAGTTAGTTGGGATCAAGTACAAGCTACCTTTTTATTATTGCAGAATAAAAGGAAATCTTTTTTCACAGTTTTTAATTATAAATATATAATAAATAATAGTTTTATTTATAAATAAATAATTATAATAAAATGGAGTCTATGGGGGATGGCTGGATAACAGGATTCCTGTAGTGTCTTTGGAAACTAGAAATGTCTGCCTCCAGTACTATTTTCACAGGCATTAAAGCAGAAACAGGTATGAAGAATAACCCCCACGTTCTCCCCATTTGAGTCTAATTCCATGTTACCAAAAATAAGATTCTGTTGCCTTTCTGTTTAACCGAGTTCCAGGGGAAGCAGCTTCAATTTGCGACACTGTGATAATAACAAGAACAGAGTCTCCTGATGAGAAATCTCAGCGACACACAAATCTTCTATAAAGAACTAATGAAAACACAATTAGTGGCCGTGGGTTTTCTCTGAATGTGACGTTGGACGGGGGGGAGTGCGTTGGCGGCAGCTTGTGTTTAAGCACTAAGGCGAGGAAAGTTTACGCTGCAAGTTCAGGGGCCCTTATTTTCAAAGTGCTGGTAAACAGGATAACATTGTACATTCCCTGCTGGCCACATGGCTTTCCTCCAATAGCTAGGAATCTCCTGTCCAATCACAGCATGGGGTTCTCCTATCCAATCAAAGTATGATATGCCTCGGAGGGTGATACATATTAAAACCCCTACAAGGGCAGCATACATGTAAAATAGCTGTCACTTTGTCAGTTGTGAGAACTTGTACAGTATTACTCCCAGCTGAACGTCAAAACAAAGGGCTGAAGGGAAAACATAATGAATGGAAAGCAGAGAATCAAAAGTAGAGGAAAAGTAGTGGGAATGGAGACGAGTAAGGTCAAGGAGAAGTGCAAGGAGGTTCAGAAAGTACAGTAGGAAGAAAGAAAGAAAGAAAGAAAGAAAGAAAGAAAGAAAGAAAGAAAGAAACGAAGGAAAAGGTGGTGAGAGAAGTGAGAGGATGGGGAAGAGTAAGGTCAAAGAAAGAAAGAAATTTTAAAAGAAAGAAAAAGAAATTTTGAAAGAAAGCAAGAAAAAAAGAAATGAATGAAAGAAAGAAAGAAAGAAATGAAGGAAAAGGTGGTTAGGGAGAATAGAGACACACAGAGAAGAAATATGAAATACAGAAGTGGAGAGAAGTGGGAGAATGAGGGAGAATGAGAGCAAAATACATAAAAAAATAGGTAAGAGAGATGGTGACTGAAGGATCAATTTCTGTTAGACCCTTAGAACTTCATTCTGACATCTTAATTTACTCCTATTCTATTGAACTCTGTCATTTACACCACCATGGTTTTGAATAACCTGGATTGAGATGTTGAGCGGAGATCTACTGAGAGCAAGTCACAAACTTTTTGTAGGAGGGAATTCACGTGATAGTATAGTGGTGCCTGGTTATTGCACTTTGCCCATGGCTTTATAAATGAGGCTCAAGTCTTCCAGGCCACAACAACCTATTGTATAGACCCACCTTGGTACCACAACCCCCACCCACTTCCCTGCAGGCCCCACCACCTGGCTTCCTCCTTCTGCTGCTCCGTTTAACTGGCCTTCTAAGCCTTTAGATACAAGAATTCTGATCTGGAGACCCGTGACTCGCATAATAAATACTCTGTACTCAGATTTCATTATTTACTTCAAGTCAAATAGAAGAATTCAAAGGCTGTAATAATTACGCCATTTACCCCAGCAGGGAGAATGTGGAGAACGGCCCTACAAATATGATGATGATTTACCCAAAAAGAGAAGAGTTTTTATGGAGCTCCAAAGAACAATTGAGTTTGATGAATGTGCCAGTCATATCCCTGCTGGCAGCAATTAGGATAATGGGAAAATACATTTGGATGCGTCTGTGTGCGGATCTAGTGATACGGCTGCTACTCCTCCTCCTGCACAAAGGAGAATTTGTATAAAGATGGGACCAAACAAATTGTGTTGATGACCTCATAGGTGGTCCCATTAGTCACCATGTAAAATCATGGTGTCAGTACTAGCGTGGTACATTTAGGGCACAACAGGGAGGTACAGCTCGTACTACAGTGGCAGAAGGGGGTGGAGCTTCTGGGGGAGTAAACAGAAATCCAGCTGCGTTACGTAGGGGGTTGCATATAATGGGCATGGCTAGTGGATGAGGGACACCTAAATGGGTTCCCACCAACTTTTAGCAGAACTGCACTATTTTACATAATGTAACTGGGATGAGACTTATTTTTTGGATATCCCTTTAAGAAGATGTTTAGTTGTTCCTAAATGGAGTTTCTATTGTTCCGCAGCTGGGGGAAAATCTGATGATGTGCGAAGAGGTCGGCAATAAATCTGGCTCGGCCTTCCGTTGGCTTCACGATGCAAAAGAAATATAAAATATTGCTGTTTGGCAAAAGGGGGGCCGTATAGTGCAATGTTACGTGGGGATGATGAGATTCACAGATGGACACATTGAGGTTTTGGAACCAAAGGCAAGTCATCGTTTGCTATGGAGATCATTCACTGCATTTAACTTCACCCAAGGGCCCGTAACACGAAGACCCCTATTACACCTTTCTTCCGTATTATAGACTGGAGTACAGTGACAGCCCAGATTAACTGCCTGTCTGTATTATGGAGACGGTTGCACAGTAAACTTGCAGCGTTATTAGATTTTAATAGAGGAAGCTGCCAATGTAAGACAATCCAGAACTCCACATTCATACGTAGGGGGAAATGTAAAGTGCATTGTATGCACACAAACAGAAATAACAAAAATAGGGATAGGCGCCTAATATATAGAAACAGAGACAATAGGAAAGTGGTGGAAGGGTTACGGTCTGTTCTACTCCTCTAGAAATAGTTATTAGGCTCACTTGTGCTCAAAGTATGAATAGGGACAAGCTAATAAATATATATATATATATATATATATATATTAGAATTCACCTTGGTGTTTGGTGACCTGTATAACGTCACAGAGCTTCTGCAGATTCTAAAGATATCTCTGTATTACTGTCATTTTAAAGGACATTGAGATCCCCCAAGGAATACTGGCAATGTAGTCATATAGCATTCCAGGTCCTGTGGGGGCAGCATAATAATAAGTGTACATTTTGGTCTGGATTCAGTAACCTGTGAGAGCCCAACATCAATCTCTGGGGGCTTGCTAATGTTTAGCACAGGGGAATACCTAGGTTAATATGATTTTATGGGATCTCTCTCTACAGGCTATGAGCAAACTTAGAGGCCGTTCCTGCTGAATTGTGCTTGGTACAGGGGAATAGTGCTACACACTCAAAGAAGTTGAAATATTGGCAGTATAGGCAGGACTGGGTCATTTTCCGCTTTTAGTGATATTTCCATGAGACCAGTCCATGAAAACAAAGGTGCAGGGCCCTTTAAAAGGAGCCAAGTAATTAGGAAATGGTTTAGGCCTGCCACCTGTGCCCCTGTCTGACCTTCTGAGTGGAATGAAGTTCCCGGTGCAGCAGATCTGTAATAACTACGTTGCTTGATGGCAGAACCAGCATCTGATATAGCGGAACTTGAACTAACGCAATCACAATCTTTTTTCTTTTGTTCTTTGTTTCACAGACCAATAATTAGTGCCAAATATAAAGTTGTTTTCAGCAGAAGACGAAAATAAAGCAGAGTCACTGAACTCATCTCGTGGGACTGAGGGACCATCTGTGCCAAGCACTTGCAATTATAGAAGTGTTACCAAGCAATATCCCCATGTAGCGCATCTACTTTATTCATTCTATAGAGCACTTAATAGGTTAAAAGAGATCACAGCCTTTCCCACAGTGTGAAGGAATTAGTTAGGGGATATCAGAACTACGGAATATGTTGGTGCCTTTTAAATAAGTCATAACAACTACTGGGACAAATCTGCCATGGCCCCAGATCTAGTAGGACCCAGTCACAGTGATATCTATATATTTAATAGTATAATAGGTCAAGAAAGTAACTGTAAGATAAGATGGAGACAGTAGGGCAAAAAGGGAACTATAAGGCAAGATGGAGACAGTGGAGCATGATGGAGACAATAGGGCAAGATGGCAACTGTAAAACAAGGTGGAGATAGAATGGCAATATGGAGACAGTAGGACATTTCTTCAACTGCATGACAAGATGGAAACAATAGGGTGAGATGGTAACTGAAAGGCAAGATGGAGACTGTCGGAGAAGATGGACACAGTAGGGCAAGATGTCAACTTCAAGAAAATATAGAGACAGTAGGGTAAGATGTCATTTGTATGACAAGAAGGAGACAGTGGAGCAAGATGGAGGTAATAGGGCAAGTTGGCAATGGTATGACAGGATGGAAATCTAGAGCAAGATCCATCAAGATGGAGACAGTAGGGTGTGAGACAAAATGGCAAGTCTAAGTCAAGCTGGTGACTCTAGGTCAACTGTAAGACAAGAGATAGTATGGCAAGATGGAAACCTTAAACCAGATGAAGACAGTAGGCCAAAATAGAGACAGTAGGTTAAGATGGCAACTCTAAGACAAGATGGAGACAGTACGACAAGATGGCAGCTGCAAAACAAGATAGAAATCTAAGTAATGACGGTGAATCAAGAAGACAAGATGGAAACAGTGAAGCAAGATGGAGAAAACTGGGCAAGATGGCAACTGTATGACAAGATGGAGATAATATGGCAAGATAGGTCATGAGGGCAACTCTAAGACAAGACGGAGACTGTATGGCAACTGTATAGCAAGATAGAGATAACAGGGCAAGATGGCAACTATATGACAAGATATAGACAGTAGAAGATTCAGAAGAAAAGACAAGATGGATGATATGGCACTCAATGTAGCTTGTGACCATTTTATCACAACACTAAAGTGTCTATTTATTAAAGGCCGAGTTAGGTATTCTTTAGAAAAAAATAGTTTTTTTTTTTACTCTAATTTTTAGAGGAAAAAGAAACAAAGTTTTAGAGATTAAGTATGCCCCAAAGCAGCAGAAAATCCTAAAATACAAAAACCTGTCAAATTCATGTAAATGTTAACGGCAGTGGTCCCTTCATCCATTTGAATATGTTTTTTTCCTTCACGATTTTTTGGTGTTTTAGGGTGTTTGACACTGGTTTTCACTTGAAAACTTGATAAATTCTATTTTTTATCCTATTTTTTTCAAATTGAATTATCAGTAAATTAGCCAAATTAGCCAAATTTGTGGATGGGACTTAGGTCGAGTTTGTTTCTGGTAAAATATGAGAAATATGAGAGAAATTAGTTTTGGTCTGGGGGGGTGAGCTACCAATAATTCTTATAATTACAAAACGAGACTAAACCCTCTCAAAATCTTTAGTTACCCAGTAGAAAGCCTCCTAACCCTCCTTCATACAAGTCAGTAATATCATCTTTGTTTTGGAGCAGGTTTTACCTACTGGCCAGCACAGAAGATTCCACCTAAAACAATATGGCGGCATTCCCTCCCCAAAATATAATCAGGTTGTGTTTTTTTATTTACTGCCACTTTTTGATTTTAAAAATGTATTTTGACATCATTTGTTTTTTCTACTATTAGGTCCATTTTCAAAACTGAAAAAAGGATTTCAGTTCATCTCTTCTCTCCATAAAAGCGTTGCACACATGTGAAAATAATTCTTCCCCAGGTCTGACCCAGCAACGAACGCTGACATCAAAGTTCCCCCCAGCAACCTTCTAGAGCTGTAAACATGTAGGAAATTCTTCCCCGAGCCGGCTTTCAGCAACTGTTTGTGGAACAGCTTGAGCGAGATGTTTGTCATTAAGAGAGAGAGCAAGGCAGTGGGTGGGTCTTGGCCTCGGCGCCAGCATTTTACTTGTGATATTTCAAAGGGGGCTCCATTCGCTGAGCGGTATGTTATTTGCTAAGAATTGGGTGGAAAGTTTCCAAAAGAACCCTTACTCATGTCAGAATGGCAAATAAAACCTAATTACATTCAAAAAAATATTTTGCTCATAACTTTCAAAGGAAAGAGAACTTTTTTTCCTCTTCTAAAGCCGTTAAATTTGCTGAGTTTGGAGGTTCTGATCCTGCTGTGACCAGATGGTCAGTGATAATACTGGTTATGGGATCCATTTTCTTACATTTATTGCTTTATTCCATTATTCTCTTTATAATGATGACTCAAAAAAAATAAAAATCCCACTTCAAAGGCTGAAAAAATGAATGGTTCCCCCTACTGGTATTGTAAAAGGTTCTAGAGAACAAGAAATTTGAGTAGCGTCATACAGTAAGAGGATCATCTTACCTTTTCATCTGTTGGTTCTCTTTGTGTTTCACTGCAGAGAAGTGTTTATGAGATCCTAGATACAGTATCGTAGATCATTACCGAGAAGAAGGGAAAGGTAGTAGGTAAATATGTCTATGTAGATTCTCATTCATACAGATCATGATATACTATATCTAGTAGAGTTAAGTCTAAAGTTGTGTAACTCTACTAGTATAGTAAATATAGAGCGAGAGAACAACTGTAAGACAAGATGGCAACTGAAGAGCAAGATGCGAGTATTGAAAGATGGTGACAAACTGTCATTGGCCATGCAATATATTGATGACAATATTTCCTATCAGTACTGCCCAGATGTCTTGTATAAGTGGGTTCTGGAAGTAACACTGACACTAACAGAAAGTGGCAAGCCCTACTCATCTTGCCCAACTTGTTCTTTTGTTGGCTTCTTGTTCTGCTGTCTACATGTTCTCCTACTGTTGCCATGTTTCCCTACTGTCTCCATCTTGCCCTACTGTCTCCATCTTGCCCTACATATTTCATACTGGTGCTAACTTATCCTTATGTTGGCATATTGCCATACTATCTACATTATGTCATACTGTTGTCATCTTTCCAGACCATCACCAGCTTCCCCCCCCCCCCTCTTCCTACCTACCATTGCTCTACAGGGCCTGGATCAGTCCTCCAAAAAGTTAGTAGTTTATCTACTGAGAAAATCCATTTATTTATTTAAAAAAAACAAATAAACCAGCAGGAAACAGAGCCGCACAGTGATGTCTATTTAATTATATTGATCTGCTGTTCGTGTAGTTATTGCAGATATTTTTTTTTTATTTCCTACTGTAGAGTCTCCATGTGCTACAGGGACATACTGAAACAGCAATTTAGTGTTTCTTAACACAGGATAACAAATCAATGTAATGAAATTAGCTGTAAATCCCTGATCCACCCACCTCCCCATATCATAGGCATTTTTTTTTAATTCTTTTATTTTTTTTCCAGTCTTTTAGTAGGGGCCAAGACTATGAGGCTTATTGATGATTGGGCAGCATCCAGTACTTTCATGGTTATTTGCTGTATGGTTTCCCTGTAATATGTTTTGGTGCTACATTTGTATGCTACAATTCTTGTCAATTAAGTGTTAGTTTGTGGATACCTCCATGACTATGCAGGAAGGAAGTCATCATCACAGGCTAAAGAGAGACAACTGAATGGCAATTCAGGGGCTTATTCACTTGCAGAAAGTAGTCAGCACATCGATTCTTCCCTCAAGTATCTGCGGTGCACGTTAACCCAGGGCCACTTGCCTTGGGTAATAATATATGGACAAGCATATCCAACTCTTCTTCAGATTAAAAAGCCTTTATTTGTGCTTATTGTGGGCATCACAGCGACGTTTCAGGCCATGCCGCCTTTTATCAGGCAATTCAGGGGCTTATTGCCCAAACAATTTGCTGCTCAGCTGGTGAGCTAAAAAATTATCTGATTTGTACTCCTCATTAATTTGTATACCAATGACCACCAATGGTAATAAAGACACAGAGGACCTCAGCTGTAGCCAATGCAAACTATCTCCCCAATACTCTCTCACAGCAGAATACTTCTTGGCAAGGACAGGTCTACTGCCAGTCCTAGTAACTAAAGGCACCTAGAAAGCACAGTTCTCTTCTCTAAGACAAAATTCCTTAAAGGTCATCTTCAACTGTGTTGATGTCTTGGGGCATGGTAAAGAATCAAGAAGACTACTAGACCCTTTAATATTACTGGTTCCCAAGCTGACTTTCGGCTCCTCAGCCCCCAACCAATGTTTATTGGTTGTGGATCTCTTTGGTTGGGCCCTTCTGTCTCTGGATTCTGTCTGCTTGTTTTGTGATTTCCCAACATTCACCTGGTTTGTTATATCCAAGTGCCAAAGTTATGATGGTTGCATAGCTCCTTATCTCCACATATTGGGGAACGGCTGGCCCCCGAGAATTGGAATAGCTATGTTTCCACCAGTCTCCTACATAAGCAAACATAACCAAAGAGAATATTTTATAACACTGCCAACTAATGATATTAATTAAAAGTTAGACAGGCTGTCAAGTGTTAAAGACCAAGGAAATAGTCATAAAAGGCATCAAAGCCCATCATTCTATGGTCTTCTTCAGAAAATTTTATTATGACCAGATGTTTCTGCAAACATCACTCTGTAACAAGACAAGACACCTTTGACCAAGTGGCCAAGATTAAAGCATATCAAGGTTTCCTAAAGCCCTACAAGATTCTGTGGCCAAGCACCACTTAGAAATAGTGATGGGAGAATTTGTCACCGGCGAATAAATTCGCGAAATGCCAGCCAAAATTCCGTCCGTTATTTTGGACGAGACACGGCGGTGTTTTGTGAATTTTCCGCCGTTTCGCGAATTTCTCGCGAAACAATTTGACGAAGCAAAACGCCCCAGATTCGCCCAGCACTACTTAGAAACACACTGAACTTTAGACAAGACAGCAAGGGAAATGCTTCAGTTGATTACAATTGCTGCAATGGCCATTGCCAAGAAGATTCAGCTCTAACAAACAGATTTGGGAGTGTTTGTGCCACTCCATGTTCCTTGTTATCTGTAGTGTGGGACGCTTCTGGCACATCTCCTCTCTCTGGCACAGACTCAGAAGCGACTCACTTGCCCACTTCTCCCATTTATAGAACGTTGTGTAGGGGGTAGAAAAGGCTGCTTTATTGCCTCCTTCCTCTTCTATTTGTTCCAAGTGCATCACTTTATGATGCTTTCATTTATTCTTAGCCCTTGCTTTCCCAGAGCTTCTCATTCCATCAGCCAAACCTCCGCGCATCAGATCAGCATTTTGCATGTTTGTGTAATGATTTCATTTTCAGAATCACATTATCCACCTGAAAGAAGAATCAAGTGTGAAGAGCTTCACCCCGTGCCTCTGAAAACATATTCATTCAGGCAGGAGTTTGGCTTCTGCTTCTGTATCTGCCACATTCTCTGGTCAAACATAAGAGCTCATTTATGATCACAAGGCGTAGCGCTGGGTGCAAGAATGGATGAATAATTGTGCCCTTGAGATTGCCATTCCTGGAAATGCTTTCACTATACTTGTAATGGTTGCCCCTGCTTTGAAATTTACACAGGGCTCCAATTGCAAATTGCACCTATAGGATTACACGCTCCAATCTAAGTTAAAGGGATTCTATCAAAATGCATCAGTTAATACTGCTGCTCGAGCAGTGTCCTGCATTTCAATCTGTTTTTTTTTTTTTTTACATTTAATTTTGAAATCTGACATGGGGCTAGACATTTTATTAGTTTTCCCAGGTGCCCTCAGCCATGTGACTTGAGCTCTGATAAACTTCAGTCACTCTTTACTGCTGCACTGCAAGCTGGAGTGATAGCAACCCCTTCGCCCCCCCTCCCCCAGCAGCCTGACAACAGAACAACAGGAAGGTAACCAGATAAAAGCTCCCTAACACCTGCATTGTAATCCTGCAATAAACACACACTGATGGATTCAATTTTGTTGTGTTTCTCTGGGTACTATTTTCTTCATAATTTGCTAAAAATGCTCCCATGCACCATCTAGTGGTAGATATGAGAACATTCCTGTATAGTAACATTCTAAGTCGCACTACGACTCCTCCAGTTACATTGAGTAGGAGGACAAACAGTAACTTATGAGAAAGCGGTTACATTATGAAGTGCCGGCTCATTCTGAAAGCACAGGATCAGGCACCATAAGGCTGAGAAGGCTGCCTACACACCATTATTACTTTTTTTGGTTCAACAATACACTTTTTTGCCAGCATACTGCATTGCGGGTAAATAAAACATGGCGAGGATTGCTATTGCACTTTAGTAAAGATCCTTATTGGCCTTATAATGTAATGCTAAAATTTCCCCATTGATGGGTCATCAGTTAGAATAATACTTTCTAAGTATAAATCCACTTACAGTGACGAACCAGACTGTTACTTTTTATGCCACTCATTTTTTAATACCAAAAGGAAGTGGTTGGGGGGAGCCTAAGACCCTCTCCACCGGTTAGGGGAATCATAAGTGATATTTTGTAATGATATATAGATGGTGGAATACAGATTTATTCCAGGAATTATGATGTGCCAACATGCCTTAGCTAGTGGGGAAAAAAAAGCCGAATACTCAGGGTAATGTAAGATTTCTGATTTGCTAAGCACTTTTTATACACATTGCAAAAACATGTCACTTTTCATTATGTTCAGTGACTGCATTACATTCGCTTTAACATATTTCAACCGAGATGATATTTTAGACGTGAACCTAATGTGAAATATTCAGGAGGGTTTAGCTCTGTCATTCTATAAGCTTAGCTCTCCGTATGGAGCTAATACCATCACCGTGCCACAGATTAGGCCATGATTGCCTTCAATTGATGTCACACGTTTCCATCTTTATCACACTGGAGGTCTACGAGGGCCTAATATCCAGATAGGGAAAATAAAACGCCTCTCGAGAAGTTCCCACATGAAGAAAAAACAATAAGAAATCCCACCAAAAAAAAAAGGTGATACCTTACAGTGTCAATTGGCAACCAGTTGTAAGGCTAAATTAAACTTTTATTAAGAACATGGGAGCACTTAATCATAGGCTAAACATTGGGTAACCCATTACATAATAATAGAGTACGATACTAAACTCAGTTTTATCTGGAAGCATGCCAAGAGAGTGGAGCAGCTTGATTGCCCATTGTAGAATCAGTATAGTGGTGAGTGTAATATTCCACAAATTTCACTGTGAACATTATGCCCATAGACTCTAATAGGTGGAAACATTTGTTGGGAGGTAATAATTTGCTGCGCAATTTGAAATTTGTTTCATGTTGTTGCATGTCAATAAAAGTATCGCCCACAGACTTCAATGCGTTTTCGGCAAATCCAAATGGGTCAAATTCGCCCCTCACTAGTGTAGTATAATAACTACAATGACTGGCAGGGTCGGACTGGGCTGGCAGGACACCAGGAAAAAATACTGGCGGGTCCCACAACCGACCATCGTCTTCCCTCCGCTATCGCTCCCACTCTTGCCCTCTGCCATCACCGACCCTGGTGAATAGAGCTCATTATTCTTGATATAAGGGTAGAACCACACTTGTTTTAAGTAGGGAAGTACCAAACCATGCTAATCAGGGGGCACCCAAATCCAATATGCTCCAAATACTGAACCAAATCTGAATCCTCACACCTGGATATTGCTGAAAAAGGCTTGGATTTTGCCAAGTCTGAAATTCTGAGTAGTGATGGCCGAATTTATTTGCCAGGCGCGAATTCGCGGCGAATTCACGGGATTCGCCACCGGCGAATACATTCGTGAAAATTCGCCGACGTAAAAAAAGAGTTGCGCGTCAAAAATTACGCAACGCGCATCGAAAATGTGCCACGAAAGCGGGATAGATTCACCCATCACTAATTCTGAGCACAACATACAGTGCATTAGACCTTAAAATGTGACATTTTATATCCAAATGGGGGAATGCAATATGCTTAGTTAATGCAAAAATGTTTGCAAAGACTCCTGCACCCTTTAATGGCCACGTTTGCTCCATTTTTGACTAATAAAAACCTCAATGACCTGATTGCAAATTTTGCGACCAAATTGCTTTTGCGAATGTTCACAGTGTATTCAATAAAATTTCGCAATCGCAAACCGCATTGTGAGACAAAAACCAAACTCCTGAGTAGGTGTAAAGGGTTCTCAATGCACAATTAAGATTCACAATGCATTAAAAGCCTAACAAAGAATATTACATTGGAACAGGAATATTTTTACTCACAATGTTTGGTCTTTTTGTAGCAATTTTCATGAACTGACCACCATTTTTTTGGTACACATAGTTCAGGCCACCAAAGAGAACCCAAATTATCAGCATTCCGTCAAAGTTCTGATCCCCTTAGAACAGGTGTCCCCAAACTTTTGAACCCATGAGCCACATTCAAATGTAAGACGGAGAGCAACATAAGCATGGAAAGCGTTCCAGGAGGTGCCAAATATGGGCTGTTGTTATTGGTAGTTTACAGGTGGATTTGTTTGGTAACACACATGGATTTATGCAACTGAAGCCTGGAATTCAAAAATGAGTACCTGCTCTGAGGCCACTGGGAGCAACATCCAATTGCTCATGATCACTGCCTTAGAAGGACCAAGAAGAAGAGCCTCCACTGAAGCTCATCCCTGCAGAAGGGAAGAAGAGTAGGTCAATCTTCCTTCATTGCTACTAAGTGTGTAGCTTTGCCTTTTAAAAAGAGTGAGGCTGGTCATATATATGGGCCGATAACAACAGACCAAGTTGGCAGCTTATTGGCCTAAGTGTAGGGCCCTCTGACAGGCTTCCCCAATCGATATTTGGCCAAAAGTCGGCCAGAACTCGATCGGACAGGGGTTCTGGCAAATGCCAAATGGGCTGCTATAAGGTTCCATAGAAAGTCAGTATTTAGTGGGCTGGTGGGGCCTGGTTGGGCCTCTATTTGGGCCGATTGGGCCTCTGTGTATCTGAAATGCCAGGGCCTATTTTAATTCTCAGTCTGGACCTGCCAGGGACCACGATCAGATCAGCACAATATCACACTCCTCAAGGTGGGCATATTGGGGAGATCTCTATGTGTATGGCCACCTTAAGAAATTGAAGGATCTAGGGTTGCCTGCAAAATCCAAGATGTGTAGATCAAAAATCAGTACTTATAGGAAAAAAATATCATCCATCAGGAGGAGCAGTCCAGTGGGGTTTTGAACCTAAGGGCATACATTCTTAGCTTTCAGTCCAAGGCTCACCCACATCTTCAATCTGGGCTTTCTGGTCTAGGTAGAAGCACAAGCTGGCCTTTAGGCTGAGCTAAGACCCAGTGGAGGGCAATCTGAAAGTTTTTTAGCATCCAAGGGGCCCAATCTTCCTCTTTGCTTCAGGCTGTAGCTTCTGAGAACCAAAGTAGCCTCACCTACTCAGTCCTAAAACACATATTGGCTGGTCTATATGACTGTAGTAGCAGCACCTTCTTACTCTGAAAAGGAACCAGGGATTTAACCACTGGTAGTAACTTTCAGTGGCGTAAACAACAGTTTTTAAGCTGAAAGACTAACATCCGCAGGGCATTGTGGGATATCTTTCCAAGTCAAGTTTCAGCCTTTTGCATTGCACCAAAAGTTCTAATTTATTTGCCGAGGGAAGGCACAAGGGTTAAGCATCTGTGCAGTATTTCAGCCCCTGAGATTGCCGAGCAGGACGAGTCCAGTGTCTGTGCCCTTTATTTATTGGTGAGATCAGGATTAGAGCAGCTCTGATAGATAGGGAAATTGGCCACTGTGACCTAGACATTAGAATTACCTTGTAAAATCAATACACCAGGATATTGTTGCACATTAGCTTTCCAGAGCATGTAAATCACATCGGGGGGCGGCGGGGGGGAGAAAAGCTCACTATCTGTATATTACATTCGGCAAAGCAATATCTTCCATCTTTCTGCTGAAGTGTCGAACTGAGGAATCTATTGAAAGTCATTTCATCTGATGCTGGTAAGTGTCCTTAGAGGACTCGCGGAGAAGCACCTTTAGCAAACACAACAGATAAAAGAAAGAACGCATTTTTAAGCGACTTTTGGCACAACGGATGCATTTTTGATTTTTTGCTTGGCACAGACAAGGCTTGATTACGGAAAGAACGCGTTGAAGGGGGAAGTTGCCCTTTAAATGACGTGTCAGAAGGTTGCAAATGTCTGCTTTTTCTGGGAAGTGGAAATTAGAATAACTTTGGCTTTCTATATTCCATTCTAGTCTATATTGTTAATTATTATATTGCTATTGTTTAGTAATAGGTTCTCCTGCTCTCCCTTCAGTCTGTAAGTCATTTCTGGTCATTATTACTGGTTAAGCTAAAAACAAGCTTTATATAGGGAAACAGTAGATGAGGTGGGAAGACATTGGCCTAAGTTCAGCCATCTTGCTGCTGTATAACAAAGGGACAACTCTGAGCAAATTTGTGCTGGCTGGTCATCAAATGACTATTTATGATTGAAGGTGCAAAATGGCTAAATCCAGGGCCGCCATCAGGGGGGG
>CM044447.1:11563103-11573576 GCA_024363595.1 Xenopus borealis | reverse complement strand
AAAAAAAAAAAAGAGCAATCTTTGATTGTTGCTTTATCAATTGCAAAAATCTCAAATTCTAATGGAAAAATTGGTGAGCTTTTATATAAGTTAATGAGAGGTGTATTTTCAAAATTCAAACTATTTTTTAAAAACCATTTTCTTAGTTCATTTTTCTTTTTAAAGAGGGTTTTGTAAAAATGAATGGCAGAATGTGGAATTGTGAAGACACAGTTGCAATTATAGGGAAAATGGATTACCTTGCAAACCAGTCTTTTCTTAAATATATGGCATTCGATTTAAAATAAATTAGGCATCTGTATTGCAGTTATAAATGTAATCAAGTTTATTCAAGTTTTTCCCCACAATTTAGTTTTTTTGGGTTTTTTTTTTACAAAATAGAGAAATTTTGGTAAAAACTACTGTATTACTCAAGTCCTGTCCATTCTTAAAAATGGGATTAAGGGGCCTATACATAAAGTGCTAGAGTTGCAAATATGGCCAAAGCTGTGACACTCACATGCTCAGTGGGCTCTGAGCAGCTTTTGAGAAGCTAAGCTTAGGGGTCGTCACTAATAATCAAGCAGAAAATGAGGTTGGTCTGTAATATAAGCTGATGCTACAGGGCTGATTATTAAATTCCGATGCTAATTGCACTGAATTCTGTGCTGCCCCGTAGTAATTATCCATATTGATTAGAAATCAGCCTTATACTGTGACATTTATATTTTCTATGTGTTCTGTATATTTTGAGTCGGTCCCTAAAGCTCAGTAAGTGACAGCAGCACAGAGCATGTGAATCAGTGAATCAGCAGAAAAAAAGATGGGGAGCTACTGGGGCATCTACTGGGGAGACACAGATCTTTGGTTGGTACAGAAGCCCAAAACATAATTTACAACTAGTGATGGGCGAATCTCCCCAGTTTCGCTTCGCCGAAAAATTCACAAATTTCCAGAAAAACTTCGATGCGTCGAATAAATTCGCCCATCGCTATTTACAACTAGTGATTGGCGAATCTCCTGCGATTCGCTTCGCCGAAAGATTTGCGAATTTCTAGAGAAATTTGCGAATCGAACTTTGACACGCGTCGCGTCGTTTTCGACGCATCACGTCATTTTCGGCGCGCGATGCGTCATTTTCGGCACGCAACTCGTTTTTTTTGGCGAAATTTCGCTGGTGATTCGCGAATTTATTCGCCCATCACTATTTACAACATATCTAGCTACTTCAATGTCCTTTAAACATAATGTACGAGATTTTCCAGAGGGCTTTGCCACAAAATTGTGTCAGTTCAAGCAAGATTCAATCTTGTTTTCAGCAAAAATTCAAGCTTTTGGGTTGTTAACCACAAACTGAATCAGGATTTTTCCATTCAGGTTTTTTCTAAAATAAGACACCATTTGAGTTGTGAGTTCATTCGAGGTATAAAAAAAACTCTACAATTTGATAAATAATATTCTCTATATTTCCCCTATATCCATGATTTTATTGAAGTTGTGGAAAAGTTTTTGAAATAATGAGATATCTGTAACATTTACTGACTTACATTGGCCCAACAACTTAAAAGTTTTGACGCTTCCCAAATTCAACATGAGCGGCCAAAGCCTGTGGAAGTAGTAATCTATTTACTTTGCCTCTTTTTTACCCCAAGGAGTTACTACAACTGAGCAAATGTTGGACCATTTACATTAGTCTGGAAATGTTTCCACTTTTTTTTTTTTTAATGAAATAAAACAAAAATAAATCATGGGTGTGAGATCACTGGAATTTTCCCAAGCCAGAGCAGCTCAGTGTAATGGCTCCAAATAACTGCTGCATTCGTAGAAAAGTTTAATATCAGTATTCGCGTCTCGTCTCTGGCTGTTAAGATGATCAGAGGTAGAGCTAAGGAAATGAAGCCATATCATGTTGATGCTGTTGGGGATACTTAGGTTTTGATTTACGGACCATTGAGTGAAAGTGGTGCATTTTTCAATCAAGTTAATCTAGGTGTGGAAGACAGTAATTTCCTGCAATAGTGACTCCAGCAAAAGGACAAATAGAATCTGACTAGATAGCTGCACTCGGAATGTAGGAAATGTGTAAAAAGTAGAACATTAGACAAGTCGTTGCCTAGTGAAGTTTCCCATTTCCCTGTCTGCTTGGAGATGGATTTACACACCCGAAACCATGACATAAAAAAAAAAAGATTAAATTCTTGATTTCTTGTCAACAATATGCAGAATTTGCTATTTTCCATTTTTTAACCAATCTGAGAACATGCCACTAATTAATGTTTTATGGCCTCCTAGTGGAAATTAAAGACTAGTGAGGCTATCACTCCATGTATAGGTCGAAAATGTGGAGAGTCTGCAGATGATGCTGGGAATTCTTATTCATAGCAGCCTTTGTTTATATGCTACATTAATATTATTCCATAGAACATACATTTTTTTAGGAGGACAGCAGTTATCAGCACATAGATGTATTCAAGGAGAAACCTGCTATCTTGCTGGTATCTAACATAAGAAAACTATTGGGCAATTTTGGTTTGATGAAGTCAAACATCAGAAGTATATAGTGATGTGATATAGTGATGTTTTGGTGAAATGGTTGATCCTTCTGCATTATATTGGCCACTGACCCTGAAAGTTTGCAATTGAACATTATTGCTCTAAAATGTCATCCCTGATGTTTTTGAACTATAGCTCCTAGAAAGATTTGCCCCTATTTGTTATGCAGGCAGTTATAGTTGACTTAATTGGAGCCGAACATTGTTATTAAGGTTCAGCAGCTCTATAATTGTAATAATCCAGGCCTTCAACGTTGACCCCAGCAACTTCCCATCTTGGATTTTTTCATGCCATCTTTAGTGCGTCAACAGCACTGCACATACTCAATGTGCTGTGCGCTGCTGTTGCTGAGAAGCTAAACTTAGCCCACTTTTGGAGGCAAAGATCCTCCCTGCTAAAGGTTTGATGGCCTTGTGCTGGTACATAACCTGAAACATAAAAAAGTGTAGCACCTCTAGACTAATTCCTGGTTGAGTTTACACTTATAGCACATATTGAGTTTGATCTGGGGCAGTTACCAATGGAAAAAAAAAAGAAATAGAATTAGCCCCTGTGAGTTTGTATGTGGAATTATTGATCTAGTGCTGCATCTGCCAGTTTCATTTAGATACCAAACAGCAGGTCTTTCTGATTCACCTCCCCCTTTCATCCCCCTAGCCCATTTTTGCTCTTCTTACTACATCCACTGGAAATGTAGATATCATCTCAGAAATACTTATCTTCAGTTCACCTAGAGTGCATTGATTGATCAAAGGTATGTGAAACCGACAAGGAATTGATTGTCATCATTCATCTGTGCCCTGGTGACACATTCTGGTCAATGATTGATGATCTGCTTGTTGGCCCCACTCATGTACGGAAATAAATATCTGCTCTCTAGAATAAGATGAGAAGTCTCTTTGTGTTGTTGTGTGCACCTTTTTGAAATGACCACAGTTTAACATTCTTAACTCTGCATTTCATCTTGAGAGGGAGCATATGTAAGTTCAGTGCAGTCCTGAGTTGTTTGAATAATGACTGATACAACTGTAAGGGCTTTGTAGAAACGTATTCTTTATCTTTTTGCTTAGAGGGAGAAACCTGGTGATAGAATGATAAGTATTGTCTCAAACAAACTCCATTGCAGGTAATAAGAAGTTTCATGTTCAGGATATGCACTTGAAGATCAGGACTTCAAGGACTTTTTTAGGGCAGTTTGGTGGGATCAGGTACAACTGCAAAGGCAACTGTTAAAGGCAAAATCAAAATACTATATGGGCAGAAAGGTAGTTGTGCCTATACATTCTCTTAGCAATGTCAATGAGCGTGCTCCAATGAATTGCATAGATACATGGTAGAAGATTCCCTTAGCTCAGTGGTCCTCAACCTGAGGATCATGTAAAACATGTAGCTCACCTACCCCTTATACTTGTTTTTTAATTCCAGATTTATTGCATAAAAACCAAGTGAACTCCCAGAAAGAACCCCCTGCAAGGTGACAGTCCACATAGTCCTAATTTGGGACCCCCCAGAAAAGATTTATTTCTTGTGTTGCTCCCTAACTCTTTCTATATTTGAATGTGGCTCATGAGTAAACAAAAAAAAAGTTGGGGACCCCTGCCCTAAATTGTTCTATTTATGGACCTAACAGTCTTGCCAAGTAAATCAAATGTTAATGCAGTTATTGACATCATCCTCATTAGTGTACAGGAATTGATATCATCTCTGCTATAAAAACATGTGCCATTACAAAAAAAGCAGATTTATCAGCATTCACCCTTGAATTACTGCCATTATTCAAGCTTATTTGCAGGAAAAATGGCTAATTCCAATTCAAGTATCCAAAATTCAAATTTCTTATTAAACACCAACAACTTGAAAACTTGAATTAAATTAAAAAAACTGGCAAGTTAATGTAGAAGTCAACGAGAGTTGTATTTTACAAATGCAAGCTATTTTTCAATTTGAGATTTTCAGAAAAATTCCTTTATTTTTGCAAATTCAAGATTTGTTTTAGTTTTCCTAAAAAATGCTCAAAAATGGAAATTTCGATTAAAAAATGTCCCAAATAGAGAGCCCACTATTATACTAGAATTCTTAGAAATGCTGATTTGTATTATGGGTAAAAAATTTATTTTAAATTTGTGACCAATTATTGCACTTTTTGTAAACGAGATAGGGAGCGCCATTTATCAACAGTCTCTTTTTTGGTTTTAGAGTTTTTTGAAGCAGAGAATAAATTCATTTCCTATAAAAAAAAAAAAACGAATGCCATGTCATCAGATCAGCAAAAAAAAGAAAAAGAAACTCTAACCTCTAAAGTCTTACGAGGTAATGTAAATAAAGTCGCTAAGAGAAAAACATTGCGCACCAATAAAAGAACAAATCCACATCTCGTAATGCAATATTGTACGGTTATTGTATTGCGAATTCGCGGCGAATTCCAGTGATTTGCCGCTGGCGAATAAATTTGTGAAACGGCAGCAAAAATTCGCCAAATTCGTTTTTCAAAAACGACGCGCGACTCGTTTCGCTAATTTTTTCGCCAATTCGCGAATTTCGCAAATTTTTTGGCGAAGCGAAACGGGTGAGATTCGCCCATCACTAGTCGTAATCTTTTGGAGCAAACATTGCATAAGATTTAGTACATTGCCAGCGCATTAGCGCAAAGTGTAAAATTCGCAAATGGCTAAACAGTCGCTAAACAGTTTCCGGGTTCGCAAAAGGTATATTGCATTTGCGCAAAGCAAAATTTCTAAGCGCAAAGGCTTAACTTTTCGCATTGCGTATAATTTTTGCGTTACCGACGTATATTACATTCCCCGATTGATACCTAAAAATGGACCAACACATATCCCATTGACTTCTATAGGACCTTGACTTATTTTCCTAGCCAAAGTTTTGTAGTAGAGTTCTATGTGCTTTTAAAAACTTAATAAATCTCAAATATTTAGTGTTGTAGAGAAATAAAAAAAACACAAATATTTAGAGACAAAAAAATAGAAATGTGAATGCTTGTAAATAGGTCACTTAATGTCGGTAAAACGTTTTAAAAAATATTTATTCTCCTTAAATTCATTAAGGCAACAACTAATAAATAATCATTGTAGTAAAATACTAATTTATACTTTATTTATGCCGTAACATATACAATGGCGTTCTTCATCGAACTGTGATGAGTGGATTTGCCCAAATAATTGACGTCATACGTCGGTGTTTATATTACCCACTCGATACTGGCAAGCACCATTCCTTGTAATTAAACAACCGCATGAAACAGTAATGGGGAAACTATTATTCACACAATATTCACTAATGAATGCGGCTGAAAACATTTAAGAGCAAATAAAGGAATTTGTTATTAGTATAAACATATTAGTATTGCCCAAGAACGTCTGGCTTTTCCATTTCATATTAATAAGCTACTTTAGTTTACAAAATTGTTTCTCATTTAGCCATATTGCAAAATGTATTAAAGTAATTCAAAGGAAAGTAAGCCAGTAAAGGGTAACTAGATCTTTTTTAGTTTCTGTTTATATTTGTCTACTGAATGTTTTAATAGATAAATCTGTAAGTGCAATGGGTCCCTGTACTAAGTCCAGCCTAATGGCAGTTGGGAAGGAAAGGGCTTCCTTGTACCCATTGACCTGGTCACAGCTGGACCCAAGGTGGAACTTCTCTATGAAGAACTAAGGAGTACTAAGTAAATGATCCAAATTGTCTACTAAAACTCCAAATTTTCTCATAATTTCAATAAAACATACTCAACTAAACTCTCATCTATGATTTTATCATATTTATTAATAAAATAACTGGAAAATTTTGGTTCATTGAAAAGTCTCGATAAAACAGTGAAAAAACTCGAATCATTCAAATTTTTTGTTTACACCCGAATAATTCGAGTTATCGTCGGAGAAACCTAAATTTTTCAGATTATCATACGAAAACCCAGCACAGCCCACAATATCTTATAATTGGAAAAGGACAGCTGCCATTGACTTCCTGTATGATGGAGCTTCCAGAATAATATGTTTCTGAAGGACAGATCCTATATGTAGGGACCGAAAAGTGTAATGGTGCTTATGGCTTCACTCCCTGCCTATGCCTGCCTTTCCACTGTTGCTGGGTTAAATCCCATGTAACATGTTATACCTCAGTTGCATACCTGCTTCATTGGTTCTAGTTTGTGACCACTTCCTGCAGTGCTGTAATAAAGTGCTTTGCAGGGAAGGGAACTTCCTCTTTGGCCTGCAGCAGTCGAGCTGGGTAGTGGTTCCATTGATCCTGGAGTCAACAAACAGGGCCGACATCGGGGGGAGGGGGACAAGTGCTGCAATGTTCGAAGAGCCGGGCCCCCCTTGACCGCTCTGAAGCTTTGCCTCATTTCCCAAAGAGGCAAAATGCGGAAGTGCCGAACACACGAAGTGCTGAAGCGATGCAAAACCCCTAAGTCACGAAAGCAGCCGACAATTAAGTCCTGAAGCGGCGAAAAGAAACTAAGTCACGAAAGGAGCCGATACTGAAGTTCTGAAGTGGCGAAAAGACGAAAACAGCTATAATTGAACTCCTGAAGCAACGAGTTTAATGCTACTGACACCAATGTGGGTTTTTGTTTTTAATCCCCTGGCCACCGATGTTTTATTTCAATACTCTATAGGCCCCTGCCACCAATTATTTTATGGGGCCCCAATTTTTGTAAGGGGGCCCTGGCGCCAATGTTTTTTGAAAAAATAATTTTGGGGGCCCCAATTTTTTTTAACTTGTAAGGGGGCCCTTGTGCCGACTTTTTTTTTTACTTATAAGGGGGCCCTGAACATCAATATGTGTGGGGAAGGTTATTTTTTTAGCACTGATGTGTGTATGGTCTTTTAAATGTGATGTGGAGTGGGCAGGATCAGAGGTGGGACGTGGATGCCAGGGTGGGCAGGGCCCAGGGGGCCCCATAAAATTTTGTTCTATGGGGCCCCTGTGATTTTTAATCGCGCCCTGTCAACAAGGCCCCAGAAGTGTCGGGGCACAGGGACCCCTTGCTAGTGTGTAGTATAGCCCTCTATAGAGATAGTGAGGCTAGTGAGAAAGAGCAGCTCATGCTCCAACTAGGAGGAAAGTAGCTCTCCCACAGGCTTTGCTTTGCCTGTAGTGAAGGGACCACAGTAGTGATGAGGGAATTAGGCTATGGTGTAACCCTGTTCCAAGTCTACTGTGGGGTCCAAGCCACATGTGGTACTGAAACCCTGGAATGTAATCTCTCAACTCCTATGGGCTATGCCTAGTGTGGTGTCTGCTTATGCTCTCTCTACTACACCTGTGAATGTACTTGGAGATGTAATGTGGCTACCTCATGTTTGAGTATTTTAACCCTGTGGTGGCTTTATGCCTGAATAAAGCCTGTTCTACTGTTTTGCAAAGAACCCCTGGTGTCCAATTTTTGTGTATTTTTGCCAGTAGTGAGTTGAGTTGTAGTTCAACAACATCAGAATGTGTGTTTCCATTTTGCTAAAGCCTATCCTGGTGCAAGAGTGTTGTGTGTAACCAATGCATGAAAATAAAGTAAATAAAGCAATAACATTTATAATGTTAGATTATGATTTTCACAGAAAGCTGCAGTCTTTATTGCAAATTAGAGTTACTGGACAATGTGATTCCTCAGTCATAATTGGGACCTGTTATCCATAATGCCCAGGACCTGGGGTTTTCTGGATAATGAAACTTTTAGTAATTTTGATCTCGATACCTTAAGTCTGCTTAAAAAAAAAAAAAAGCCCAATAGGCTGGGTTTGCTTCCAATAAGGATTAATTATATCTTAGTTGGGATCAAGTACAAGCTACTGCTTTATTATTACACAGAAAAAGGAAATCATTTTGAAACATTGGAGTTATTTAATTATAATGGCGTCTGTGGGAGACAGCTTTTTCAATAACTTGCAGCTTTCTGCATAATGGGTTCCCAGATAATGAATCCCAGTACTAAAAAATAAAGTTGCTATAAGTATGAATGTGATGACAAGACAGAGGAGTGTGCGTCCGTAGGGTACAAGTTAAAATGCTGTATATGTGAGTGTGTGCCTTATTATTGCTTTATACAGCATATCTGATTCTTTCTCCAGCACAAACTGAAAAATCTATCCACCTGTCACTTGCTGTACAGTATTATCTATCATTGTGCTGCCTGGCGCCCCTAACGGACGACTAAAGGAGCCTTGGTTGGTTGGGGGGGGAGACACGGTCAAGGACTTTCTCAGGCAAAGAAAATACAAAAAATAAAAAAATCAGAATCTTGTCAGAGTTATTTATGATTCCTGCCGGGCAGATAATAGGACACATAAAACCTCTGTTTTTAGTCACAAACACCCTCGTACCCCTGTATCCTTGTCATGAGCCGGTCACGGGCGGTTTTGCCTCACACATACAATTTCCTTAACAACGCAGAACAATTCAGAAGTGACAATGACGAATCGTTGGGCTCCAGGCTTTAACTCTGCAGCTCTTTCCATCTACTGCTCGGGTGTCAATATTCATGGGATTGGAAAAAGCAGTTCAGATTTTTTTTCTCCTCAATGTGTGCAGTTTATTTATAGAAGCATTTTCATGGAAGTTATGCAGCAGAAGGCTCTTGTCACCCAGGGTATCCTATTCCAGTTGAATGGTACTTTACAGGATGTCTGACCCATATGATATGTGCTGACACCCATGATATCCCATTTTTTATCTGAGTCCCCTTTGGAAGGTCCTTCTGGTCTAGATCTCAGTGCTATACAGGAGGGAAGCCTATCACCCATAGTATTCCATTGCCTAACCATCCACTTACGAAACGTCTTTCTGGTAGGGTCTTAGGCCTATGTTGCTGGGTCCTTCTCTGATGGAAGTTTGGTACCAAATAACCTTTTCAGCACTCTGCAGGATGCACCTGGACCAAATACATGTTCCAACAACCCTTAATGACCTTAACCAGGTGATCCACTGGAAGGTTCTTCGGATCAGGGCACCCTTTGGAAGGTCCTTCTTGTCAGGGCCTAATTTCTATACCACAGGAAGGAACACCCACGGTATTCCATTGCCTGACCATCTGAATCCCCTTATGGAACATCCCTTTGAAAGGTCATTCTCGTTGGGGCCTCGGTGCTATACAGTAAGAAGGAAGCCTGAAACATATGGTATTCCATTGCCTGACCATCTGAATCCCCTTACGGAACATCCCTTTGAAAGGTCCGACTGGTCAGGGTCTCATTTTTATGTTGCAGAGTCCTTTTCTGATGGAAGGTTGGTACCAAATATTCTTTTCAGCACTACAGGATAGTTGGCTAACACTATGTGATGCTTGAACTCCTGGATTAACCCTTAACAACCTTGATCAGATGATCCATTGGAAGGTACTTCAGGTCAGGGCCTCCTTTGGAAGATCCATCTGGCCAGGGCCACAGTGCTATACAGCGAGAAGCCTGACATTCATGGTATCCCATTGCCTAAACATCTGAATCCCCTACAGAAGGTCTTTTTTGGTCAGGGGCCCCAGTGCAATATAGCAGGCAACAGCAGAAGCCTCGTCATCCATGGTATCCTTTTCTCATTCATTGGTCTTTTTTGACAGGGGGCCCTCTGCTATACAGCAGCCAGGAAGCCTGATCCATGCAAGTTTGGACACCCATGGTATCCCATTCTGGTCACCTAAATCCATTTTGGAAGCTCTGTCTGGTCAAAGGCTTGATGCTATACAGTAGGCAGGAACAGTAGGAACAAGACCCAACCCACATTGCATTCTGAGTAGAAGCCAACATATGCATCTCATGCTAGGGTCACTGGTGGTCAATGGAGTCTGCTTTAGGAGAAAACTAAAAATGGTGGTGCCTATGATAATGCATTCATCAGTTAACCCCATGTCATCACTAGGATCAATAAGGTTCAATCTTGACCCTTGTTAACTTCTAACTTTAACATGAAACAAGTTAGCACTGACTTAATATC
>CM044447.1:11408742-11419351 GCA_024363595.1 Xenopus borealis | reverse complement strand
ATAGGTATTCCCTGTACTAAGCACAATTAAGCAGGAACAGTCCCCTAAGTTTGCTCATAGCCTGTACAGAGAGATACCATAAAACAATGGAATCTCTCGCTATCTATCATTATCATCATCAGTATTACATTATACATTGATCTCTTAATATTCCTACAAAAATTTCTATCATTAGACAACTATTTTGGGCAGGTCTGTCAATAAGACATCAGGGGAGGATGGGAGGGCATTATTTGTTAAAAAACAAAAACCCTGGCCACACCCTGGGAGCACAACAAATATATATAAAGGAATGCAGCCCCCCAGCCTGTCCCCATCCATCCAACAGCTGTTCAAGGATCAGATCACGTAATAGACACAAGTGTCGTCACTGCAAACGGAAGCCTCTTCCCCAATGACACAGAAACACATTCCTTAAGTAAGTATTTGGTTTGTCCTGCCTTTTGTTCTGCAGTACTGGCTCTTCCAGTTCATTCCAGCCGCTGAAATTAGATAGGAAACTTTATGACTAGAGGACAGAAAATCAACAGTGGGATCCTTTGAGACACTGGGAAAAATAAACATTTTAAGGAAAAATCAGAAGTTTGTGGGACAGTGGGGATGTTAAATTACAAAAAGGAGAATTTTGGGGGTGGGAAATTATCACTTACTAACCTGCTGTAGGCCATTGATTTGTGCTCGGCCAGGTAGAATGGAAGATATGGCCAATCTGCTATGTTCTCAATCATGTATAACCAACAAGGAGACATTATTACATATATCAGAAGCCTTAAAGAGATACTGTCATGGGAAAAAAAAATGTTTAAAAGATTTAATTTTTAAATCTGACATGGGGCTAGATTTATTATCAGTTTCCCATCTGCCCCAAGTCATGTGACTTGTGCTCTGATAAACTTCAGTCACTCTTTACTGCTGTTCTGCAAGTTGGAGTGATATCACCCCCTCCCCCCCAGCAGCCTAACAACAGAACAATGGGAAGGTAACCAGATAGCAGCTCCCTAACACTAAATAACAGCTGCCTGGTAGATCTAAGAACAACACTCAATAGTAAAATCCAGGTCCCACTGAGACACACTTAGGGGCAGCTTTACTAAATTCACATAAATTCACATTAATGATTTGAATATTCGAATTTCGAATGATAAAATTAAATTAAATTTTATTCGAATATTCGAAAATTCGATGTTCGAATACTTCCCCTTTAAATTTAAATTTGATCACCTACTTTGCCAGATTAAACCTACTGAAATGAGGATCATTCCCTAAAATCAAATTAGAAAAATTCGATCGATCGCTTAAAAATTTTTTAGGGAATTTTCCCTATTCGATCGTTTGATCGATCGATCGAATTGCGCTAAAAAAATTCAAATTCAATTTTTTTTTAATTCCCCACTATTCCCCCACTATTCCCTGGTCGAATTTCGAATTTTTTTTTCCATACGAAATTCGACCAATAGTAAATCTGCCCCTTAGTTACATTGAGTAGGAGAAACAACAGCCTGCCAGAAAGCAGTTCCATCTTAAAGTGCTGACTCTTTTCTGAAAACACATGACCAGGCAAAATAACCTGAGATGCACCTACACACCAATATTATACATAAAAGAAACTACACTTGCTGGTTCAGAAATTCAATTTTATATTGTAGAGTGTAATTTAGAAATAAAAACGACATCATAAAAAGCATAACAGAATCTGAAGGTGAGGGTCGATTGCTGCATAGGGAGTGATTTAGGGACATTTTTAACCCTATGTGGCATAAGCCTGCATGTAAAAAAGGAGGTACGTGATAGGATTTCAAATTTAGGATCTAAAATTTGTGATAACAGAATCCCATTAACCCCACTTACACTTAGAAAAGTCAACGTTTGATCCCACTACACAGTGGATTGTCCTGCAGAAAGTGACATATAATAAACAAGTTGTTGTGTATCCCAACCCCCTTCCCCAGGTTTGAAGGTTATACATGTCAGCCTGGGACAGTTGGAATAGGATGTGAGTAATTGCTCTTCCCATTTCTGGCTCACAAAGCAAAAGGAAATCTTTGGGAATGCAGAAGATCAGAGGTTCCATATTGGGAGAGCTTCCTCTATAAATACAGTAGGAGGGGTTAATAATAGATGGGTGCTTAATCACTGCATTGTAGGCTAGGGAAGGGGTGCCATCCATTGCAATCAGATCCGGGCCAAAAGATACGGGCACCCAAGGCCACCTGAAGGAAATTTCCTCCCACCCCTATCGTCTGCCTATTTCAAACCACCCACCACCAAACACCAGACTCCCCATCATTTACAGCAGCTGTCATTCACACCAGTCCCTCTACTACTCTTTTCATGGTGAAAATTGTAGAAACATTGCCATTCCCCCCCCCCCCCCCCCCCCCCCCCCTCCCCCCATGAATTTTGCCTCCCTCGGGTTGCTCCCTAATAGCTGTCTTCCCACTGTTCCAGCCCTGTTAGCAATATTTTAAAATTTTGGGGCATTTTACACCCCCACCCACCCATGCCTGCTTTATCCATTGAAGCCTCCAATCAATCCCAAACCTCCTGTGCCCACTTACTCCCAATTACTCCCAAACACAGTTTCCAGTCCATCCAGAGAGACTTTCTGCATCAGATAAAACTGTTTCCTAAGACTCGTCCTATATATTTATCTATTTATTAGTATGCCAGGAGCCATGATGTCCCAGAGCTAAAAGCAATGTGACCCTGATAAGCACTAAATATCCAACATAATGAAATGTTCTGTAATGTTTCTAATCTGTCTCCAAAATAGAGTATTGGATGAGCTGCTCCTTTATTAGACTCAGCCGGCAGTGGAAAGCCTTCCTTACACACATGTTTATATTCACCCCTTTCAGCGCCTTGTCAGAAACAATACCTCTTTAGCATCCTGATTAATTCCTGAATTCTGACCAATTGTGTGTTCCTTGTTTATAGGCAGGGTCCAATTTGCCTATTCCCCATTCTGTTATTTATACATAAAACAGTTAACTTTGCCACACAGTAGTTATTATTAGCAACCTGAACCACGAAATATACAAGACTGGCACAGTAATTTGGGAGGGGGCTAGTGTGTTGGGCGAGTGTACTTCTCAAATGACTAAGTATCACATTTAAAAATTTCAAGTTACATTTATTCAGTGCTGTTTCCCCTTAAAAGATAAGTTTCTGAGCCAAGTGACTGAAGCCCCTATGTCAGTGGTCCTCAAACTTGGCCCTCCAGCTGTTAAGGAACTACAAGTCCCACAATGCATTTGCCTGACTGTGGCTGTCAGACTCCATCATTGCATTGTGGGACTTGTAGTTCCTTAACAGCTGGAGGGCCAAGTTTGAGGACCACTGCCCTATGTTATCTCTCAGCTAGGCACAAAATTGGCAAGGACCATTCCATCCATTACTATGAATTCTAGCTTAGAGGTAAAACTTAATGCATTTAAGTACAACACCAATGTCATATTTAACCCATTTGTAAAACTTCTTCTTGGGTCCAGAGCAGCTGTACTGATGCAAGAATTGAACTTTTGATGGATATATCCATCCATATATCAAGGCATCTTTTGGATTCTGGTGGAAAAGACTATTGGGATCACTATGTTTAGGTTACTGTACATGGGCCATTAATAGCTGCCCTTCCGATCCAAGTCGGCAGCTTATTTGCACATGTATGGGGCCCTTGAGAGCACCTCTCCAACTAATATTTGTCCAAATATTGTATTTAAAAATCCTATCGGGCAAGCACTGCAGTGGCATGTTGAGGACCTCCTAAGCACCTCTTATGATCCTAGAGATGACTTGGGTTGGGAGGACAATTAGATAATCCTAATTTGGTCTAAAGCAATTTGACTTGGGTGAGAGCAAGGAATTTGCATGCTCTCCCCAAGTCTGAGTGGGTTTCCACTGGGTACTAAAGTTTCCTCCCACATTCAAAACACACACATATACAGGTTACCTGGCATTTCATCAAACTGACCCTCATATATAAGTGATAAGGACCTTAGATCAAGCAGAAGTGAAGGAGCTATTTGAATAAGTGGTGAAACAATGTTAAGATTTGTAGGTCCAGTTCATTAGACTTTCCACTACCCGATATAAACATCTGTTGTTGATATTGAATGGGAAAGTATCTATCAGAAGAAGATTGTCTAAAGAAAAGAAAACAATGAAGACAAAAATGGAAGATGGGAACCTACATTGCTTTGAAGAGCTTTGAATTCCACTGACCAATACAATAAATTCTTGCTTTTGTTAGGTCACTAACACAATTAATGAATGGAACTCAAGACTTTTGTCTGGGAAGTGAGCAGGATCTTTGGCAAATAGTGTCCTTTTCTTAGACCCCTCTATTGCTGTCAAGTTAAAAAAATATATATATCGGAAACATAAAATGGAGTAATTCGTCAGTGTCTGGCAACTGGAAAAGATAAGAGACAAATTAGGCATCAATTTTAGCTGTCAGGGTAGGAAATTGGATCATACCAGTTAAAAAAATCTACAAAAATGTTAGTTAATAATGACGTAATGCAGAAAGGAAGATTTATCAAAATAGGAATGTTGAGCTTTTTTTATCAAAATTGAGTTTTTTTCTGAATTCAAAAATCTAGAATGTGCTCTTTTTAAAAAAAAAACCCAAAACAACAGAGGTTATTATTTTAAAATCCAAATTTATCTAATAAATAAAAAAAAAAAACTTGACCAAACTCCCTTGCAGATTTTGCTTTATTTATTTATGAATTAACATGATTTAATTGGATCGGTAAAAAACGAAAAAATATTTAGCTGAAACCTGAAACTTAAAATTTTTCAGTCTTTTTTCCTGAAAAGCTTGATTTCTTCCAGTTTGTTTCGAATAACCCTGAAAAAGTTGGATTTTCGGGCTAAACCCTGTGAAGACCATGATAAAGTCAATTTGGGATAGGTGCCTTTCCCACTGACTTATACAGGACCATGAGATGGCAGATTTTCGGATTCTGGCTTTTTATAGCATCGGGGTGTAATAAATCTAGAAAAATTAAAGTTTTGTCCTAAAAGGCCCAACCAAAAAAATATGAGAATGAATAAATAACCCCATAAAACTCTCTTGTTTAAAAACATAAGATAACTTCAAATTGGTGCCTCTCCCATTGACTTATACAGGACCTCGACAGGTCTGAGATGGAGGATTTTTGGATTCTAGCTTTTTTCAGCATCGGGGTATAATAAATAATTTTTTTAACAAAAAATTGAAATTTTTGCCCGATAAATTCGACATTTAGTAAATAACCCCCTAGGTCTACTAAAAGATAATTTAACTGTTAAATAAACCCAACAGGATTGTTTTGCCTCCATAAGGATTACTTATATAGCTTAGGTAGTATCAAGTACAGATACCGTTTTATTATTATACAGAAAAAGGAAATCATTTTTTAAAAAAATTGAATTAGTTGATTAAAATGTAGCCTAGTGGAGATGGTCATCCCGTACTTCAGATCTTTATGGAAAATGGGTTTCCGGATAATGGATCCCATACCTGTACCATGTTAAATAATCCTTGTTATACAATTAAAATGAGGGGTAAATGGTTTAAAATGCTTTATTCATATCTAGGTGTTTTTGCAATGGGTCCCAAACATTCCCAAATAAGAGATCCCAAACTCTACATGTCTATAATACAAAAAGTATAGGTTGGTGGGGCCCCTTTAAAAATTATTTTACCCTACATTGAATTTTCAAGATATTCTTCTATTCCCTCAGTGAACTTTGGATTCAACTTCACTTTTCAACTTCGCTTGGGATTTTCTCTCCCGGCAAATTCAAGTTTTCTTTTTTTTAATTCTTTACATTTCAATTGATGAAACTAGACCAATAAGGAAGAGGTGGAAGTAAATGAGTTTCTAAGTAACATAATAAAGGTGGATTTGGAATAATTCCAAATGAAGTGTATTCTGTTTAAAGTGAGCCTCGACTTTGGAAATGTATTTTATGCCTTCATGTTTTGAACAGGAAACTCATTATACGTTAGCCGGAAAGCTTAACAGCAGCGCTCTAATATGCAGGAGAACTTAATGAGACACTAATCAAGATATAATTGCATTTTTAGGCGTTCTGACATTTTTATGGGGTTTTTATTTCTTCATTTTAATACTGGCCCCAAAGAAACAAATTTCATGCTTTTATTCAGCCTCATTAACTATTGTTGGGATACCACCGGAATAGTCTGCCATTCTACAATGCAAAAAAAAACAAAACAAATGATATGGCACCTAAACCAGGTGGCTTATTTGTTAATGTCCGATCATTTTCTTCCGAGGAAATAAAAAAATGATCTCATTTGAGTTTGAGTTTTCAGAACCCGAATTCTTCAGTTGAAAAAATATTGAACATTTAAATGTCACGGCTTAAACCTGGCACGCTTCTATATAAGTCATTGGGAGATGTATATTCAATATTTAAGTTTTTTTTGTCTTTTTAAACAGTCAAATGGAATAATGTTCCCATCACGAGCTGCAGGGTCTAGCAAGTGACATCACAAGTGATGTCATATCTGAGCTGATAGAAAAAGTCTTGCAGATCATCCTGTCTGTCTACCTCTGCGGGCTACCTAGGGACCACCCGTGCAGTCGGGCCTGGGCCACTGACCAAATGGCGACTGCTTTGACCTTTTACACAGGTACTCATGGGCAGAACTGTATTTAGGTCAGATGCTGACCTAGGCATCGGACCTAAATACACCCTTACGCACAGCTTGTGACGGCAACACCCCGTAAAAGTGACGTCACTTCTGCAAAAAGCTGGCCCCCTACCCCTCACCCCCCAGTGCTTCCACCGGATTTCCTAAGGAAATAGCAGCTGTAGGCACCAGGTCCACCCCCCAAAACCTGCCGCCCTAGGCACAGGCCCTCGGGTGCCTTAAAGGAACAGTAACACCAAAAAAAATTTAAGTGTTTTAAAGTAAAGAAAATATCATCTAGTGTTGCCCTTGCGTTTTTAAAACGGATCTGTTTGCTTCAGAAACACTACTATAGTTCATATAATCAAGCTGCTGAGTAGCAATGGCGGAAATTGAAAAGCGGCTATATGGCACAGGATAAGTAATGGATAACAGATAACATTATGTTCTACAGAGCTTATCTGCTGTGTAACTTGAGCCTTTTCTGCTTTGAATGGCCGCCCCCATGGCTACACAACAGCTTATTTATATAAACAATAGTAGTGTTTCTGAAGCAAACACTGCAGTTTTACCAGCGCAGGGCAACACTGCAATATACTTGTATTACTTTAAAACAATTTCATTTTTTGATGTTACTGGTCCTTTAATATAAATACGGCCCTGCTCATGGGTAACTGACCTGATGCTTAAATCTATTATTATTGTAGAGACTAAAGTGTGTTTTTATACATATTAATATCTAATCTTTGTTGCCCATGTAAATGAGCACCCTGACAATTCAGGTATATGGTGCCCCGGCTCCAGCCCTTGGCAAACAACAAATTGTTTTAAACTTTTCTTCCCCTTTAAATTTCCTGCTTATAAATGTAAAAAAAATAAAGACCCTCTCTCTCTCTGAATATCACTTACACCATCATACTAAAAGTTCTTTTTCGGGTCAACTGCCTCTTTGTTTTGTTAATAATAACACATGCATCACTAGCTGCAAGAGCTTACAATCTAGGATATGAATATGCAGAAGATTCCGGCTCCATAGTAACAATTGTTACTTGTTATGTTGTTTTAAGTCATTCTTTCCAGTATTACTGGCTGGGGTCGGGATAAAACAACTCCATAGAGCCGAGCTGGCCAACTTCATAAATACAATAGAGTTTTCTATCCTGTACCTCGCAGCTGTCTGCATAAAGTTTCCAGTTCAGGGATGGCAGGGGGGATGCTCTCTTTGCCTCTCGGGAGGGGTGGGTTTATATCCTGTATAGTTTTTATTCGCTTCACTAGACACTACAAACTGGGGTATTTTGAACCTAATGAAATCAGAGCACCATTACAATCATTTTCAAAAGGATTTTAGGTTTGCTGCCTCTTTCCTCCCCCCTCCAACCACAATACCCTCAGTGAAATTCCCAAATAATACTTCATTCCTTTTTTTTTTTAATAAATATTTGAATATCCATTGGAACAAATGCAGGGGCCATATGGAAAGTCTTTTGTTTTGTTTTCACCAGGAATAAAAAAGTAGTTCTTTATAAAAAAAAAAAAAATTTATAGCAGCCACAAATATTCTTACAAAAATGTAAAAAACATTATACATATTATGTAACTTCTATATGGATTGCCTCATTTTAGGATCCATGCTTCTTACACGCATGACACCTATTATTTGGAAACCAGTTATCCAGAAAGTCCAATGGGGCCTCTCCTGTGTTGTCACATTATATTGTCTTCTATATTGATGGCAAAGTAATCATTTTGAGTTTATTTAATGTTTAAAGGTTTTTTTAGTAGCTCTAAAAAATGTTTTGACACAATACACTTATTTTTAAACCTCCCCAGCTACCAAACATTCTGGATAATAGATCCCATACCTGTACTTTCAAGTTGTAGAGCTCAATAGCCAAAGAACAATAACTTTTTGATGCTTTTTTTGCACTACTTTTAAATCCGTGAGTGCATATTTGTTTCCTATACTTCACTGATTTGGATAGCATCCTGAGAATGTAATATTTTATTTGGGGACTATGAGTATATATAAAAATTGTCCTCAAGGGAACTACACAAGGTCTCACAGTCGGCCATACAGAGGGAGATACACTCTTTGGTAACACCACCAAATGAGCGGATCTCACCCAGATATGCCCGTGTTGGGAAAGGTAGGCGATATTGGGATGATCCCATTGTGGGCCCTACGGCCCAACAATCAGATGACAATGAGAAGAATATGGGTGGTTGGATCTGATAGGATTTTTAAAGACGCTGATCAACAACTGGCCATCTTTTGGCCAGATATCGATCGAGAAAACCCCATTGGAGGGCATACACTGAATAATAAGCTGCCTACTCAATCTATCGGCAGCTTAAATCTGTCCGTGTATGGGGGGCCTTTAGAGTAAAGGTGGCCATACACGGGCAGATAAAAGTCGGCCAGATGTCGATCGGGCAGGATTAAAAATCCCGTCGGATCGCGGCCGCATCTGTTCGTTGATGCGGTCCCGCGATCCGACCGCCCGTACTGATCCGATCGTTGGGCCCTAGGGCCCACGATCGGATCAGCCTGATATCGCCCACCTCAAGGTGGGCATATTGGGGAGAGATCCGCTCGTTTGGCAACATCGCCAAACGAGCGGATCTCTACGTGTATGGCCACCTTTAGAAAAGGATTCAGATCAGGATTTTGAGTAGGCTGATTTATCAAAAATCTATTTTTTAAACTCCAAAAAACTAAAAATTCTCAAATGTGTGCTTATTTATTAAAAATGTCAAATTTCAAAAACGCAGTAAAATCCTATTCTACCCATTCTTTTCAACAAGTCTGCCAAAATGTTTAATTCATCTAAAAAAAATTGCTTTAATCTTGCCAATATAACTCCCATTGACTTCTACATGAACATACCAGATTTTAGGTTCAGAAAATCGAGGTCCAGAAACTCAAATTTGAATTGCCACAAATAAAAGTAATGCGACTTTATAGTTCCGGACGACTGAATAATTTTTTATTTCCATTCATTTTTTTTTTAACCTAGATTTCAGTCTTTGAATTTATGTTCAGCTTTGGTTTAGTGAATTTAGATTTTGTGGAGGTTTTTGTATTTGACATAATTCAAAAATTATGGAAGATGCTTCATTTCACTTTGTATCAATCTCTTTTTTTTGTATCTTTTAAATCCATATTTAAAAATAAAATAACTGCATTGTGGGATGCATTTGAGAAATATAATTGGATCAGCTTTATACTCTGGAAGCAAATTGTATAAACTTTTATATTATTATTTCTTACATCTCAAGCACAACATTTTTCTCAATAATCTCAATAATCCATGTCACTACACTTTTTTCTGAGTTTTTTTTTTAAACTGCGAACCAGCTGTCGAAATAGGTAAACTGTGGTGGACTGTTGTTCTCCCTGCATTTCAACTCTAATAGATGTTGTTGAGTTTGACTGAAGCATTGAAAAGGCCCCCAACATCCAGCCCCACAGCAGATGTGGACTATTCTAAAGTGTCAGAATGGCAACTGGATATTAAACATGGCAGGAGAAGGGTGGAGAATTCCAAACAAATGGATAATGAATGGAAACAGTTCCTCCGCTCTCTGCTGAGTCCTGCTGTTCTTTTGTAAAATGATTTGTGGCAAATTTGTTTTGTCACTGAGGCACATTTCCCCCTGTGCGTTTAAGTGGTTTTATTTGCACCTAAAGAAGCTCATTTAAAAGAAAAGAAAATGTCAAAGTGGAATCCTGTTCGCCCACCTTTTAAGTGATTATTTGAGAAAAAAAAAAATTGTGAAAAATATTCCACATGGCATATAAAAGTTCATCATTTGTTGTATAAGGTCTACATTCCTAAACTAAAAACATATTATTACAAAAAAAATAAATAATTGAAAACAACATTTTTTATTCGTTTTAAATTGTTCTCCGTTTTAATTTTTAAACAAATTATTCTATTATATGAAAATTTTAAAAAT
>CM044447.1:11384343-11394385 GCA_024363595.1 Xenopus borealis | reverse complement strand
TTGAGAAATGGATTTCAGTGTATAATTCTTCTGGAACAGCACTATTAACTGATGCATTTTAAAAAAAAACATTTTTTCCCATGACAGGATCCCTTTAAAAAAAGCTTTGTTAATCATTTTAAAAAGTAATTTTTTTTTTCGCCAGGCTTCTTGTTTTCTTTATATGTCTTTATTTTCTTTTAAAACTAATAAAAAAAAGAAAAGCTTACCAGATATTTTTTTTACAATTTTTAGAATTAAAAAAAACAACGAAGAAATAAATAAATCTTGAACATTTATGCATTAAATTATTTGTGCGTTTCTCAACCTAACTTTTTGTCCCCCTACTCAGCTGACAGGTTTCACCTGCTCTAATTGGCTGATCCCAGCTTGAGCCAGCAATTAGCAATATACTGACATGGCATAGATGGAGCTGATAGTAGTTATGTAAAATGTTAAGCTAGGGGGGGAAAATAGAAAAATAACTATTTAGCGTCTAATGTCCATCTATAATATAGCACTGTGTAAATAAATATTTACGGTTATAGGAACTGTTACACGGAAACCTGTTATCCAGAAAGCTCCAAATTACAGAATGGCCATTTCCCATAGACTCCATTATAATCAAATAATTAAAATTTGTATACATGATCCCAACTAGGATAACATAAATCCTAATTGGATGTAAAACATTCCTATCCGGTTTCATTAAAGTTATAATGATTTTTTAGCAGACTTAAGGTATGAAGATCCACGTTACAGAAAGAGCCCTTATCCGGAAAACCCCAGGTCCCGAGTAGTGATGGGCGAATCTATCCCGTTTGGCTTTGCCGAAAAATGTGCAAAAAAAAAACGAGTCGCATCTCGTTTTCTGGCACGTCAAGTCATTTTTGGCACGTATCGCGTCATTTTAGGCGCACGTCGTTCCATTTTCGCGCGTCTTGGTTTTTTTTACGCCAGCGAATTTTTGCCAGACGAATTTTCGCTGACGTTTCAAGAATTTATTCGCTGGCGGTGAATCGCGGGAATTCGCCACAAATTCGTGCCTGGTGACTGAATTCGCCCATCACTAGTCCCGAGCATTCTGGATAACAGGTCCCATACCTGTATATACCTACACCATAGAATGCCAGCTATTTTCTAAATAAAATTAGTGTATATGATGTATATTTTGAATTCCTGCCATAATGCAAGGCTGAATTGTTGTAAATATGCAAAGACAAAAATAATTTTTTTACATTTCCCCCCCTCCCCCCATTTCCATCATGTAATATTACACATTTTCATGCACTGGTAAAACACATTTGATTTCGATGTGAACTCAAATAAACAGAAAATTATATCGGATATGTAATTTAAAGATCACATTATATGAATTCTTTTTTTCCCCCCCTAAAGTGTTCCTGAATGCTCTCTAGCTACTGAGCAGTTAATCCTTCGCACGCAATTTGCGACTCCCCAAAGTGGCGAGCAAAAAGGTTTCATCCCAGTTTCAAGAAAAATAATAGCAATAATCTTATTTGTGCCGTAATGCTCACACTGTAAATATTTCCTGAAAGCCATAAACACCGAAGTCATTTACCGTTGCACTGAAATATTTTATAACCCAAGTAGGAGAAGCTGTTATGGGCTGAGTGTTAATATAAACACAGGGCTGGATCGTCAGAGGAGAAATTTCCTGCCCCAAAAGAAAAACAAGAGATGGACGAACATAGTGGCTAGTTGTATTCCCAGGCTGTTAAGTTTGGAGAAAGGGCTAGCAATTGTATTTGTTTTCATTCCGAGCCAGAGGGAAAGAAATGACCTTTGAAAGGGCAGTTTTACAGAGGTTATTGTGCCGCAGATTGAATGTGCAAATTGAATATAATAAAATAAAGAGGAGATGGGGAGGGAGTTACATACAGCTGACACTTTCAGAAATAAGCAGTTTGGCACTTTAGGACCCCCACTCTGTGTGTTATACAAGTTATTTCCTCTACAACCCCCCCCCAAACTAAAGAGTCTTTGTATTGACAGATGTCATTTGTTCATTTACGACCTGATCATAAAAACCTTCAGTTTCTGTGAACCAAATGGGGATTTTTTTGGGTAATAATCACGTGACACTTCTCCACTGAATGATACAGTTTGCCGGATGTGATTCGTTCCGTAAAATAACAGCAGCAATCAAATGCAGATGTATTATTGTAGGTTTGAATAGAATCCTTTGGTATGAAATTTAAGTTTGGGAACAAGAAAAAATTTGAAGTTTGCTGAAAATTTCAGTTGCAATTCTGTTTTCATTGGCAGATAGGCCTACACGATATTTGACAAGTCATTCCAACTTTCTCCTAGCCCTCTAGGGTCGGACTGGGCCGGCAGAACGTCTAGAAAAAACCCGGTGGGCCCTACTGACCCAGACCGACACTCCGCCTGTGACCATAAGAACTGTGACCCCAATCACACCTTAATACACTATATATATATATATTTCTCCTATTATTGACATATTATTGTCTCTGTGTTGTTCATATTAAACAGTAAACCTTATTCTTACATATAACCCAGGACTAGTGATGGGCGAATTTATTCGCCAGGTGCGAATTTGCGGCGAAAAATTTGCGAAAATTCGCCAGTGAAAAAACGAGTCGCTCGCCGAAAATGTTGCTGGAAATTCGCGAATTTTTCAGCGAATCGAAATGGGATAAATTCGCCCATCATTACCCAGGAGATCCAATCGGTATTGTGTATTACTGAGACCTGTGAGGCCACATTGTAGTAGCAGGAAGCAATTAGTTGCATGGTTTGTACTAGTGATGTGCAGGTTGACAAATTGTCGACCCACACCCGACCCTGTGAACTTGCATCCTACTAAGTCTGCTTCTCTTTATATATCTGAGCCCTATAAATAGACGCTGCTAGTAACGACGCATTCTTGGGTCGTGGACAGGAACCCTGAACCCGCCTGCAGCCCGAATTCTTTGTGTGGGTGTCGAGCTTAATCTGAACGACCCACGGTATATATGTATAGATATATATAATAATAAATATTATATATATATAAATGCACTTTGTTGTACATATGAAATGCACTTTCCTGCCTATAACTCAGTAATAAAAAACACTTACAAGTGTATTTTTTTAAATGCTCTCAGTGCATGGCATGTACTTCAACTAATTATTATCATCATTTATTTACACAAGTGCTGCAATACAGTGACTGGGAGAAAGCAAATGCATTGAAAGAGGCCCAGCCTTAAATTGATCTGGTCACTCACTTAGGGGCACATTTATATTGCGATGTCAGCACCATGATACATTATGTAAAATGCTATGTATTACTTTAGATCACTGGACCACAGGTCAACTGGATAAAACCAATATTCCTTCAAACAATCAAATCTGCTTGTAGTGTCAGACTGGGTTGGTGGGACACCTGGATAAAATTCAGTGTGCCCCAGCCTTTTTGAGCCCCAGGACCTGTTGCCCTGCCTGGACCAAGGATTGCTCCCTCCCATTCAGAATGTAAACAGGTAAAGGGTAAGGGGCTGTCGCACAAATGCGTTCTCACAGAGGGGAGTGGTGATGGAGCCCTTGGCTTGAGCCAGAAAGTAGAGTACTGTAGTGGGTCGGGTACTCGCCGGTTACCTACAAAAAAGCGGGTATAGATGCGGGTTGGCTTTTCTGTGGGTTTGTTGGTTGCGGGTCTACTCAATAGCGAGTTTTACTCCATTACGTATGTTTTAAAACTTTTTTCTGACCATGCCTACTTCTCTGATGTCACTTCTGGCTTACAATGACCGCACTTCCTGTTTCTTGATGGTCAACTGCTCGCAGGTAAGAATGTGGGTTACGGGTCCGGGTGCGAGTGCGAGTAAGATTCGGCTTTCAAAAATTGGTTTCGCGCAGGAGGGGCCTTGAAGTCACAGCCAGAATGTGGTGTTTATACAAATGGCCTGTGGGTATCACTGTGCAACTTATTTGTGCTATGCATATACACAGTACTTTCTGTACAGCTTCAGAGTGATAGAGTGTAATGTTACTGTTGTGTAATGTCTGCATGAACCTGCTAATAAAGCACTGTTATACTCTACTAATTCTCAGCTATCAAAACACAACAGATTGGCGACGAGAATGTCTCTTCTACCTCTGCAGCAGCCTGCATCTTAATTCTCTGCTATCAAAACACAACACCAAATGGGTCCCGGATGCCCCAATCCAACCCTGTCTGCTTGTGTTTTATTAGCTTTACCAGAAGTCAACACAGCAGCTTGGTCGAATGGACAAGGGAGTGTGGTTTTACATAGCATGTCCAGGTCAAGTTAATACTGGTATTGCTAGTTAAATTAAGCAGCAACAACCCTTTAAATTTGCTTATAGCCTGTTTAGAGAAATACCATGCTGTATGCTGGCTTAGCATTCCATTACATGAATGCATAGCAAAACCTGCAGCCTTGTGTGCTTTCACAGTTCACTTCAGCATTCTTATCTATATCTCAATACATTACTTCTAATGCTGTTTCCTTATTAACAGCGTCAGCCATTAGCAAAACCCTTACCTTACCTGCTTACAGATATGACAGCAAGTCAATACTCACAGCTATCAAGTGTGAAAAGGCTGATTAAAAGCTTTTAACTGGGGTGAAAGGTCCTTCATAATTTATATATATTTTTCCTTTATGTGATTAAGGTGTCAAAAGAGCTGAACATTTAAGCAACACATTTATGGAGCGGTGGTGGCAGAAAAGTTGTCCAGATATTAGCTTTTTTTGTCTGCTTTTTTTCTTATTGACCCATTGGCCAAACCAGAAGAGTGCATGCATTTTGGCCAACCACTTGTACAGCCAATGACCACAGTGCATAGTCAAAATGTAACAGAATTTCCCCCAAAAAATTGAGTTAGTGCCATTCTCACAGCCAGATAACCATGCAAACCAATAGGATTTTATCTGAGGCTAGGAATTGTGGGATATGGTATGTAAATTCTCTATTTAATGTATGCAACTACCCATAATTCCTTGGACAGGATTTCTTTATTTTTCTTTGTTTGTATCCTATATGTTATTTTACACAGGGAGGGATGTGTTTAACTACTGACTCAGTACCAGTAAGTTCCTCAAGATTTAGCATGACGAGACCATTCCAGACATGTTTGTTATGTGAAATGTCTCTCCATGTGTAATAAACATAAGGGTGAATCTCCTTTATAGGCAGCTGTTAAAACAGATTGGGTTAATTTGTGGAACCACAACTATATAATAAGGTTGGGCTGCTGTGGAACAAACAATATATACTATACCGCAGGCACATGAAGCCTGCTTGGGTTAGGCACTGCTTCTGTGAAGGTCTGCTTGGGTTAGGCACTTCTTCTGTGAAGGTCTCTACTGTGGTTTCTCTAATACAAGGAAATAGCCAGCTTCAGAGTTTTTCTATACATATAAGAAGTGTGATGTAATAACATGGTCAGACCATGTCTTACATTTAGTTACTGAACAGAATGGCAAGTCTCTTGCTACACAAGTGGGTCTCTCTCTAGGGCAGTGGTTTTCAGACTCATTCGTGCCCCTTTTGCTTAAAACAACGTACTAACATTGACCAGAATTAATGCACGGCAACAGCTATATTTTGTTAGGCAACAATAGTGGGGACGGACTGGCTAACAGGTGATTACAGTCTAAAATCAAGTGTAACATACAGTGAGGGTGACAAGTATGACTGTAGATATTTAGATAACATCTAGGACAAGAAATAGGTGCCCTACCCAATCTGACTTTCAGGGTTATGCAGGCCATACAATTGAAGATCCACTCATTTGGCAAGCTCACATAATGAGGGGATCTTTCACTGATATCCCCACTTGAGGAGGGAAATATCTGGCTGATTTGATTGTTTGGCCCTTCGTCCCCCAGAACACACAGCAGGATAAATACAGTGGAGATTCAATGTAAAATACCCCAGAACACATGGCAGGATAAATACAGTGCCAATTCCATGTATAATACCCCAGAAAACACTGCAGGATAAATATAGTGGAGATTCTACATATAATACCCCAGAAAACATGGCAGGATAAGTAGAGCACCAATTCCATGTATAATACCCCAGAACACACAGCAGAATAAATACAGTGTCACTTCCATATATAACACCCAGGACACATGGCAGGATAAATACAGCTCCAATTCCATGTATGAAATATTTATCCAATGTCTTATAGGAAATTAGACCTAGGTGCCAGCCCCACAATTTGGGAACCAAACTTTAGGGAACAATAACAGCATATTATGTAACATGGGACTCACAACAAGTAACAGGTGACTCAAACCAACTGTTCCTCCACCTTAACTTACGGACAGTTACAAAAAGAGATTTCAGATCTACTCATTTTGCATTGATGGTTGTCACACTCATGGCTGTGTACATAGAAATGAATGGTATTTGACCTTAGTTTTGTTTACACAAAACCCCCCCCCCCCCCCGCATCTCTTTGTCTGCGCAAAAAAGAATATTTAGGCTTAAAATTTAAACAAAAGCTATGTATGTCAATTTCAGTCTTTTCGGTCAGAGAGAACATACATTTTTTCAATTGCAAAGGAAGAAATCATTAATTCTAAATTCAATAGAAGCCATTTTCAATGTAATGAGAACTTAAAGAACTACGTTGAGTCTATGTCTCAATCCATGTAGTTACCTTCAATAACTGGTTGCTACTTAAATTGGCCTTTGTTTATAACTGCCTCAGCTAGAAGAGCAGGGGTCCCCAACCTTTTACCTGTCAGCCAAAAAAAGAGTTGGGGGGAGCAACTAGGGTTGCCACTTTTTCTTGAAAAAAATACCGGCCTTCCTAAATATTTCTCTTTTTTTCCTATTAATAACATTGGCATCAACCATCAAAAATACCGGCCAGGCAGGTAAAATAGGAGCAACACAAGCATGAATAGGGTTCCTGAGTAGTGCATAGCAAGTTCATGCCAACTGCCACATAGGGGCTACCAAATAGCCAATCACAGCTCTTATTTGGTACCCCCATGCTTGTGTTGCTCCCCAACTCTTTTTAAATGTGGATAATGGGTAAAAAAGGTTGGGGCCCCCTGGTATAGAAATTTTATAAGTTTATAGTGCAAAAAAGAAAATGTTGATTGGAATTGTCCCAAAAATGAGTACCCACTGGTTGGTCTAGATCAGTGATCCCCAACCAGTAGCTCGTGAGTAACATGTTGCTCTCCAACCCCTTGGATGTTGCTCCCAGTGGAATCAAAGCAGGAGCTTATTTTTTAATTCCAGACTTGGAGGCAAGTTTTGGTTGTGTAAAAACCAGGTGCACTGCCAAACAGAGCCTCAATGTAGGTTGACAATCCACATAGGGGCTACCAACTAGCCAATCACCGTACTTATTTGGCACCCCAAGAATGTTATTCATGCTCGTGTTGTTCCCCAACTCCTTTTTCTTCTGAATGTTGCTCCCAAGTTCAAAAGGTTGGGGATCCCTGGTCTAGATGCTCATACATACACTGACTGGCAGAAGTTCCAAGGCCAGCTTTAATATTTGTATAGGTATTTGATAAGAATAACTGTGTTAGTGGATGATCATTTCTTGGATCAGTTTACTTAACTATCTGCTGTAAGATCTCCCATGAAGGCCATACAATCTGAGTAATATAAGGTACATCAGGGGCACTCAGTTAATCCAAATAAAATGTGGTAGGTGATTTCTGTCCTCCTGTTCACTTAAAGAATGAGTGCTTTCAAATGTCTGATGCATACAGTGAAACCTGAGCACATAAATAAACAGAGCAAACCTTGTCTGACTAATCTTTCCTAACCTCTTATCATCAACACTGCTGCTCTCCCAGCCCCCTAGCCCTGCTTACTAGTCACTTACGGGAAGGCACCAGTTATTGTGGGCTTCTGGGAAGGAATTCCACTGAATAAAAGGGTTTTACAACCTTGTTATGGAACGCTATATGATGCTTGCATGGTTTGAAAAGGAAATGCACCCCAGCAAGATTATTCATTTTATTGAAACTTTAGTAGTCACACACTTTTTTCCTTATTTTAATAGAACTGGCGCAATCAACAATATAGTCAAGCTCACGCTCGACTCATAAATTCCCGCAAAGGCTTACAGGCTGGTGCATATAAAAATCTAATTCAAGTAGGATGTAGGCAGAGGTCTTTTTTAAGAAATGGTTCTAAATAATGTATGCATTTTATTAAGTGGTGTTATAATCCTTCATTTATATGTATGGTCTTTATGTTACATAGAGAGCATGTTTTGTTACTGACATCAATCTCTGCACCCATGGAGCTTACAGTCTAACTTTCCTTCTGGTCATCAGAAACCAATGTCATTTTGGGAAACCCGGAAAGAAAAATTTAAATCTACAAAGGAAGAAAAGATAGTAGAAAAGAAGTATAAAAGATGCAAATGGTACCCTGGCTGGAATCGAATCTAGGACCTCCAAAACTACAGTTATTTATTGCTGAAACTGTCCTGTTTTTGCCTAATTTAAGCCTGATACAGATTTATGTTATTCTGTGAATAGCCAAAATGTTGATGAATCTGAGTTCCGCCATGTGTTTTGTTTTGCCAGGGGGAAAAAAATTTGTTTTTTAAAAAATATCTAATGATTCCAATGCATTTGGAGTGAGAAAACATTGGGGAATAAACGGGCATTGACTCCAATTAGGGATGTACGGGTCGAGTTTTTCTCAACCCATGCCCGTGTCTTCCCGTCCCCTTGATTTATAGACCTGCGTCCACCCAGAGGTGACATCACAAAATGGGTGGGGCAGGCAAGAGTCTATAAAATGATTTTCCAGAAGCTGGAAGCCAGCAGTGTGAGGTCATTGGCAGGGACCAAAAGATTTTGTTCGGTAGCTGGCCCGAACTAGGGTTGCCACCTGGCTGGTATTTTACTGACCTGACCGGTATTTTTGATGGTTGATCCCAATGTTATTAATAGGAAAAAAAGATAAATATATAGGAAGGCCGGTATTTTTTTCAGGAAAAGGTGGCAACCCTAGCCCGAACCAATCTGACCCGCAAGGTCCCGCGGGTTACGGGCCGACCGAGACATCACTAACTCCCATGCATTTCTCAAAATGTATCAATATCACAAATTGGTTTAATGAATTTCATTTTAGGGTAGTTTTACTCATCACTAGTTATTCATTCTTTATAAAATGCCAACAGGATACGTAGGATGCTGACCACAGTATCCCAGTTTGATCTCGGCAAAAAAAAAAAATTTGATTTTCTTTCATAAAATGCTATGTTGAAAGTTAACAAATCAGCTCCTTCAGAAGAAGTGTTGAGATGCCATAGATGTACATGGGCTTTCTATATTTATTATTAAGAAAAAAAAACTTAATCATGGAAAAAACTGTTTCTTGTAAAGTCGACATTATACGCAAAATATGTCTTTAGGAATCTGCCCCTGAGTTCTTCTTAAAGCGAAGTCATGTTGCATTGTGACATCTTCAGTGACATCACAGAATTGAAATCAGATTTGATATAATGTACAGTTTCAGTTTCACAGACAAATTCGTAATTCTTCTGCAATTGTTGCATTTGTGCTCAGCAAAGCAGAATGTATCTGCAGAGTTTATCTGAGCTCTTTAAATCATTTACCTGAATGTTAATGGAAACATTGCCTTTCTTCCGCTTTTAAATCAGGAGTCAGAAATCTCCTTGGACCAAAAAAAACGTTGTTTCATTGTTTTGTGTTGGACTCAGATGAAAGATTATTTACCCAAAGGATTCTCACAGAACTTCTTTTTTAAAAAGGAAACATTGGCAGTTACATTTAGGATTAAATCAGAGGAATGGCAAGAGATTAGACAGGCCTTTACAATTGGTATTGTCAACCCTATAGATTCAATTACAAGTTCCTTGCTTATTGGCTCCCTTCAATGCATTGGAAGTAATTTTGAGATACACAAGGCATGCCAAAACCCCAGTCATGTACAAACAAACTTTCAGTGCAATGTAGTGTGAACACACAATGGATAATTCTATCAGCATTTAGAAATAGGCTTATTTTTACATGAAATCAATTAATAATGTACCTTACAAGTGTAA
>CM044447.1:11356515-11367993 GCA_024363595.1 Xenopus borealis | reverse complement strand
TGTAACCTTGTTATGAGCTAAGGGGGCCCAGTCTGAAGGTCAGTTAGGGGGAGATTTCAGGTGAATAATTATTTGTGCCCTGGGGAGACCAAGAAATATCTGATGTACTTCCATTGTTATTTTCAAGCCGGTTTCTTCATTCTAAAGATTATTTTTATAAATACAAATTATGAAAATGAAACATATCTCTAAAGAAACACATATTTTACAAAATTCTGTCATTTTTTATAAATTTCAGAAATCTCAGTAGCTTTTTCTTCTTTCTTTGAAAACAAATTTGCTGATTTTTCATTTTGTTTCTTTTCTCTTAATATGGAATTTGTGAAGCTGAACCTATATTTTAACATGACATGTCTCGCAGACCGCACAAGAGTCGGTAAACACTACCTTAAATGTTTCCAAATGTTTGGATAGATCCAGGAAAAGTGGATAATTTAGGACATGTTCGTTTTATGAGGAATAATGTTACTTCCAAAAAAAAAACAAAAGAAATGACCAACGTTTAGCCAAATACCACTGACAGACAATGGAAAGTTGGATGAGACTTTTTATGCGATAGTAAAGATTTTTATTTCAGCCAGATCATGGGTAATAAATGTTATGTTTCTAAATACGTATCACCAGTAAGACAAAATGGGCCCTGGGACCAATGGTACCTACAAATTAAAAAGAGTCTGAATCAGGGCTTTCAAGCCTGACAGTTATTTGTAAACTACAACTCCCAGCATCTCCTGAAAGAAAAGGTGTTTCATTCTGCCTTGTACATTTAAGGGCAGATTTATTAAAGGTCGAATTGTTAAGGGCTTTTAGCCCTTGAATTCGTCTGGCGAATAAATATTCACCAAAAATTGAATTAAATATTCACCGGGTTTGAGTGCTTTTTTAATACTCTGCAAAAAAAAAACGATCAAACGATTTTATGCAAAATTGGTACGAATCGAATATTCGCAGCGTTTGATCGTAGAATAATATTCGATACGAAAACTTTAAAAAAAGCTTATGGGGGCTTCCCATAGGCTTCTAATGCAATTCGGTAGGTTCAATCTGGCAATGTAGGCATGTCGATCAAAAATTTAAAGGGCAAGTTCTTCGACCAGCGAATAGTCGAGCGATCGAATGAATATTTATTTGATCCATGTGATCTATTCGATGCGACCGAATATTTCATATTCGATGGTCGAAAATACTTAATTTGCATATTTGAATAGTCGAAATCGAAACTATTCGATCGCATATGTCAATCCTTCACACGAATTTAGTAAATCTGCCCCTTAATCTTTTTTTTAGGTGCATATAAGTGTGAGAGCACCAAGGGGCACAAAAGTACACCCATAAATACTCATTTAGGGGTCATTAGCTGTCACGGTGCTCTCTGCACCTCAAGGTGGCTAAGATTTTCAGTGTAAAGTGCAGTGGGTGCAAGCCCGTTCTGTTTTAACTGCCTGCTATATGTGTACAGGAGTTGTCTTTTTGAATGGTCAGACGGATCCTAAAGGCGGCCATAGATGTAACAATTGTGATCTTTGATGGAAAAGACACACACGTGTAGAGCTGAATTGTCCGATATATAGGTAGAAACAATAGAATTCAACCTGAATCTGACGATTCAGCACTAACAATGGCCGTCCAGCCTAATCCAAGCCAATATCGGTTGGCTCATTTCCCAACATACACGCAACGAATATCATATGAAAATTTATTTTGTACGATATTATCTGTGTGTCTATGGCCACCAGGACTGGACTGGGATTCAAAATAGGCCCTGCCATTCATACTACAGAGAGGCCCAAATAGCCCCCACCAGCCCACTTAATAGCCACTTTCTATGGCATCTTACAGCAGCCCCTCTGGCATTTGCCAGAACCCACAGATTGCCAGTCCGGGCCTGATGGCCACCTTAAAAGGGCAGAGACTCACGTGGAGATTCAGGGAGATTTAGTCACCCAGCGACAAATCGCCTCTTCTCCGGGCGACTAATCTCCCGAAACTGCCTTCCGCTGGCTAGAATCTAAATTGCCGGCTGGGTGGCACTCAGAGCACTTTGCTTTCCAAAGGAAAAGGAAAGGAAGCGTCTGGCTACTTCGGAAACTGAAGCTCTCGATTGCCATCCCGCGGGAATTTAGATTGTAGCTGGCGGGAAGGCAGTTCGGGGAGATTAGTAGCCTGAAGAAGAGGCGATTTGTCACCTGGCGACTAATCTCCCCTAAACTCCACGTGTGTCTCTGCCCTAAAATTGTTCCTATAACTATGCCAGGAGATACCAGATTCATATCTGACATATGACCCAACAGCTCCCAGACACACTTCATAAATCTGATGTGACAAACAGGCCCCTCTATTTAAAAAAGCCAAGGTGATCAAGTGCTTATCTATGGGCCAGACACATTCCTTTCTGCTTTCATGGAGGTGGGTATAAATTCCATCTGCCCTGTTTGTTTATGGGGGGGTAGTTTCCTCTCCTTGTTCTGTACTAAACCATTGTGTTTACTTATTTCCAATAAAGGGGGCAGTGTATATTTATGTCTTTCTTGGACTAGCTTCCCTGGTCTCTGCTGGCTGTTCCAAGTCTTGTACAAGACTCTATTGTGACCTGGCAAACCCGATAGTCTTGGTGAAAGGAAGGAAAGCATAAAATGTAGAGAATGCTTATAACTGTTTATGTACAAAACACAAAGTTGCTTCCATTACACATAAGGGCTTGTAATATTCAGAGCTCTATAGCTTTTAGTTTAGACACTGGGAACTTCACTTCCTGGAAGGATCGGTAAGGCTTCCCCCACTTGCTGAGAGGAACACTGTGAAATAAATAATGAACACATGGAAAACATGACTTCCATATCTGCCAGTACGGGGCGCATGTTATTCCTTTCAGCATCTCTTTTACTTTATTTTCCCTTTAAGGAATTATTTTTCCAGATGAGAATCTGGTAGCGATGTCATAAAAAGTTCAGTTTCGTGAAGCACTTTCCACATCCTTTTTCAGTTACCGGCCTCCAGGGCAGGATCTCTCTCATTAGGGAAGAAATGATCACTTGCTGGTGCCCCTCTGCTCATGGGAAAAGCTGATTTTAATAACAGTGAAATATAAAGCAAAGCAATGTTGAAGGATGATGTACAAATTGATACTGTGTCTGTTTCATTTCCTAAGGACTGGAGACATAGTAACATACAGCAAGAAACCCAGAGCAGGGCATTCAGCAGGGAGCTCCATCAATACTAATGGAGATAGGTTTAGGCTAGGGTTGCCACCCGGCCGGTATTTTACCGGCTTAGCCGGTAAAACACCAGCCAAGGCCGGGGCCAGTATTACAAATTTACCGACAATGTAGCTTCCGGTAAATTTGTAATACCCCTTAAAAATGGCCCTTGCCTTGCCTAAAATCCAGTGAAATACTTACCTTTCTAGCGTCTTCATCCGATCTCTCGCGTGGCTCCGCCCCTTTCGACGTCACGTCACGCCCCTTTCGACGTCACGCCATGCCCCCTTTTGGTCCCGCCCCCGCCGGCCGGTAAAAAAAATCCCAAAAGGTGGCAACCCTAGTTTAGGTTAAGCAGGGAGTTAATAGTAATCATAATTCAGATCAGATTTGGAGGTTTAAAGTGATTTTTTTTTTTTACTTTTTTGATTGAATAGGTCAGTTTTTGATAAAAAAATCGTCCGAATCATTTTATTGAATCATTCGAATCGAATGATTCAAACGATTGTAACAAAAAAAAATTTGATTTTCAAAAATTTTCAAAAACAGTCCTTCAAGGTTCTAGGAGGTCCCCCATAGGCTAAAACAGCAATTCGGCAGGTTGAAGGTGGCGAAGGGTCGAATTCTATTTTTTTTTTTAAAGAGACAGCATTTCGATTTTCGAATGGTCGAATTTTAAAATTTGGATCAAATTTTTCGATACCCAAAGTACCCAAAATTTACTTTGAAATTCAACTTTTTTTAATTCGGATTTTCACTTCGGCCCTTAGTAAATCTGCCCCTAAGTATGTTATAGAATTACCAATTCAAAGACACTTTTCAATAGTTTTTTATTATTTATTTTTAATTATTTGCCTTTTTCTTCTGGCTCTTTCCAGCTTTCAAAAGTGGGTCACTGACCCTGTCAAAAAAACAAACGCTCTGTAAAGCTATACACTTAGGGGGCCCTTTTACTATATTCGTGTGAATTCCGATCGTACGATTTTATCGAATATTTGAATATGCAAATTTGGCCACTTCGATCATCGAATCATATTTCCTTTAACAGTATCGAATAGATCGAATGATCGAATATTTTTTTCTCTATTACCTGCTCGACTAGCATTTTTACGATCGAACGCCTCGATCGTTCGAATCGTACAAATTTTTCGTACGATGAAAAAAACTGCACGATTTTTTCATGAAATCGAACGATTTCACAAAAAAACGAGAAATGCCGTTCGATCTTACGAATTCATTGAGAAATCGAATAGCGCTCAAAAAGTGGCCAAAAATCATTAGATTTCATCGAATTCTAATTTGATAATCAAATTTCTGCCGAATTCAAGGACTTTTAGTCCTCAAATTCATGAATAATGATAAATTTGCCCCTTATTGTGATTGTTATTTTTTATTACTCATCTTTCTATTCAGGCCCTTTCCTATTCATAATCCAGTCTCTTATTTAAACCTGTCCAATTCATATCTGGCCCCATATACAGGCAATAAACTGGGACCAAGTTGGCCGCTATTATTGGCACATGTATAACCAACATTACCGAACAGGGCATACAAATACTGTAGTGCTTCTTTTTCGCGAATAGCTCTGATTTTCGGTTTAAACCGAATTCAGATCACAAATACTTCAAATTGGGTTAGGTGCCTCTCCGGTTGACTTATACGGGACCTCAACAGGTTGGCGGATTTTCATATTCAAGCTTTTTGAAAAACTGTGGTATAATAAATCACGAAAAAAAAAGTTTTTCTTTTCCTCTAACATTCAGGTTTTCTAGTGAATAAAAACTCGATTTTAACATTCGGATTTTATTAAATAACCCCCTGACTCTGTTATACTTGTGAAAGCCCAAGCCAGGGGTACCCGAGAATATGGTAAAATCACAGCACATTGCTCTGTTAGCAATTCACATTGGAATTATTCTGTCCCTGCCCTTTAAAATCTGAAAACTGTGAGGAATAAAATTTGAAGTTCATTGCAGACACAGAGTTTACCTTCACTACTCCGAGTTTACAGTGTATTTACAATTCCAGGCCCTAACAATACAACAACTGGATAAAACCTTAGATCACAACCAATTTCCAAACATTTCTCGACTAATTGATCCCTACATTAATGAGCTGCTAGTAATTATGGAAAGTGAGCCATAGCAAATCCACATCCATAAATCCATCTTGTAAACATGAGGAGATTCCAGCAGACATGGATGAGCTCATAGGAAAATAGAAAAAACTGCTTTATGTTTTAGTGATTAAACGACTTTATGATTAGTCACTTCCCTTCTACAACTGTGATTCACCTTGGTGCCGCAATCTACTTTCAGCTCTGGCATTTCCTCCTGCTTTTGGGGAAACAGACTTCAAGCTCTGAAAGATTTCCCTTGGTAGAGACAGAGGGGCAGATTCACTAAAGCGCGAAGCGTCTAACGCTAGCGCTAATTTGCCAGAGTGACGTCATTTTGCAACTTCACGAATTCACTAACACGGACTCCGGCGAATTTTCGCTAGCGAAGTAGATAGACTTGCGCAACTTCGCACCCTTACGCCAGGCGAAGTTGCGCACTGACGAAGGATCGTAACTTCGCAAATTCACTAAGATGAACATTTTCCTAAATGTTAGCACTTACGCTAGACGTTATTTCGCCTGGTCAGACCAGGCGAAGTTCAATACAATAGATGGGAGGTTGAAAAAAAAACACTGGCGTATTTTAGCATAGGAGGGTGATAGTCTGAAAAAGAATGAAATATTTTTTGGGGGGGGTTACCATTCTTCCCCCCTACATTTCCTAACATATGGCAACACAACTATACAGGGGGCACATGTAGGGCAATAGGACAACTTTATTTTATTTATTAAAGGTTTCCTGGGCTTGAGTAGTGGAATGTAGTGGCTGTAACATATACTTCTATTATAAATTAAAGTTCCCACCGTGTGCAAATTAGGCTTCGCTACCGTTCACCGACCTGAGCGTAAATTGGCACTTCAGTGGACTTGCGTAGCGCTGGCGAAAATTCACCTGGCGAAATGCGGCGAACGCTAGCGAAGCTTACGCTGGTGAATTTTCGGATCTTAGTGAATCTGCCCCTGAGACTGAAGGGAAAGAAGTTCCTTTCCTAAAGGGATATATTCTGTTTCAATGTATTTTGGTTTATATTGCATTCATAGTCTAAATACAGAATGTTTCCCTTTTACGTTCTTTCCTACATTATCTCCCAAGAGACAGAATAGTGAAGTTTTCTCTTGTTGGCATGGTGATTTGGTCTCTTCTTTACAGAAGATCAATAGGAAAATAAGAATATGGTACTGAACTTGGTTAAAATAAAAGCATCGGTGTTACACTAGACATAGGGATTATTTACTAAAATTCTAATTGATATCATAATAGTGATAAAAAAACAGCTTGGCCAAAACTCCCATGCCCAATTTTAGTTTATTTATTAATAAAAAAAAGCTCGATTTAATTGGTTTGTGATAAAACCGAGCTAAAACCAAAATCTTTTACATTTTTTTGGGCTTTTTTCCAGAATCTCTCGTTTTTGCACAAAAACCCCAAAAAGAGCATATTTTCCAGGCTAAACCCACCAAAGACCATGATAACGTCAGTTTTGGAAAGGTGCCTCTTCCATTGACTTATATGGGACCTCAATAGGTCTGAGAAAGTGGATTTTCTGATTCAGGCTTTTGCCAGCATCAGGGTTATAATAAATCTTGAAAATTCAAGTTTTGCCCCAAAAAGCCCGACCAGAAAAATTCAAGGTTTAATAACTAAATGTCCTGAGGAACAAGGTTCTGTGCTTTTGAAGGCGAATTTGCTGGATTGTCCCCGTTGACCCTTGGACAGTGCATCCAAGGATCAATGGGGATCTGTAGATCTGGCAGGAAAGAAGGAGCCATGTGTCAGAGATCCGGGAGAAAAGTGATCCATTAATTATTACATACAGTTATAAAAAGCAATGCTTTATTTGTCTCTTTATTTTATGCGTGTTGTTGTTTAGAAATAAGTAGACCCATACTTTAAACCCCCTCCACGCTCCCCCCCAGCCTACTTGCTACCCCGGGCAAATGCCCCTAACTTTTTACTCACCCCTAGTGGCAGATTAAGGCTTTGGAGTTCATGACAGCCATCTTCTTGTCTTCGATAATCTTCCTGTATTGAAAGGCGTTTCTGCAAATGCGTAGGTGCTGCAATTTCCTGGTTCTGGACAACTGCGCATGCACCGAAACTCACAGGAATTGGTGAAGAGCCGAAAGAAGACACGAAGATTGCAGAAGAGGATGGCTGCCAATGCTGCCATGAACTCAGACACCTGAATCTGCCACGAGGGGTGAGTAAAAAGTTAGGGGCATTTGCCCAGGGTAGGCTGGGGGAGGGGGGTCTACGGGAGGAAGGTTTTTTTAAAGTATGATTTTAGTTCTCTACAGCATCCCTGATCATTGACAGTAATCAATAAGTCCTAGAAAGCGACTTCCTTTTTTAATTATTCAGGGTTAAGAGGATATTGTAGCAGGACTGCTGCTTACAATGGGGATCAGATGGGATCTGTGCAGCCACTGGGACAGAATGCTCTGTTATACAGATAGCTAGAATCACAGTTACCATAAAGCAGGGCAGGACTACTGCTTCCTATAATGGGGATCAGATCTGTGCAGCCACTGGGACAGAATGCTCTGTTATACAGATAGCTAGAATCTCAGCTGCCATAAAGCAGGGCAGGACTGCTGCTTACAATGGAGATCAGATGGAATATGTGCCACTGTGACAAAATGCTCTGTTATAGATAGAGCTAGAATCTTCGTGATAAAACACATTTAGAAATAAAATATTTATTTTTGATAATTAGATATTAAAACAGTTTTATTTATATTTTTACACACATATAATATAAAAACTGGCTAATTGTCTTCCTGATACACCACATAGTGTGACGGTATTAATTAATACTGTTAATTATATAAGGCAGAAATATTCTACAGCGCTTTACAGACATTATTCATGATTCATATTAGTCCATGACCCCAAAATATTATACAGGTATTGGATCCCTTATCAGTAAACCCATTATCCAGAAAGCTCTGAATTACAGAATGTCTCCCTTGGACTCCATTATAATGAAATAATCCAAGTTTTAAAAAATGATTTCCTTTTTCTGTGTAATAATAAAACAGTAGCTTGTACTTGATCCCAACTAAGATATAATTAATCCTTATTGGAAGCAAAACCAGCCTATTGGGTTTATTTAATGTTTACATGATTTTCTAGTAGATATGAGGTATGAAAATCCGAATTACGGAAAGATCCATTATCCGGCAAACCCCAGGTCCATTCCATTCTGGATAATAGGTCCCGTACTGTACTATCATTTCCCCACTGTATATGCACAATAGTGGTGATTATACCAGAATACTGTCTCTTTAACAAAAAACAATTGTCACCAGAATTAGAGCATTAAATATCTGATGAGATTAAAATACATAAACCCGTTGCTGTGAAATTTTCAGTTGACCAAAGTGTCTTTAGAGTTGACCCAAAATAAACCAAACCCTTGAGATTTTTCTGCATTGTTTTTGATAAGTATCTTTTTTTTCTGGTTTGACCTAATTAACTTGACAAAGACATGTTGTACATTACACTCCTTGCTTTGGTTTAGCACCTTCACAAAAAAACACAGAAGCCCACAGACAGGAAATTGAGAAAAATAAAAGAATGAAAAAAAAAGTTGTATGTTTTCCTGTACAAAAGAGCGCAAAGAATTTCAATTCATAGAAGCCTCCATCCAGTATTCACATGCTAATAGCAATCAATCTGCTTTTTTGCATTAAAATAGCAAAACATTCCATCTAGAGTGGAAATGCATCCAGCACTCTACTCAGATTTCAACAAAATGCATTTTCTGTTCTCATTAAACAACACATGTATCCTTATGAACAACATGTCACATCTGTGGCCACCAAGTATACCCACTATCCTACACTCACAGTCCCTTCCCAGAGACTATTATCCACTATTACTATAGGCACCATCTCTCCCTACTATACCTGCTATCCCACAGTCACACTCCCTTCCCAGAGACTATTATCCACTGTTACTATAGGTGCCATCTCCTAGTATACCTGCTATCCCACAGCCACAGTCCCTTCCTATACCCTATCTGCTACTATATGTGTGTTATGCCTTTATAGAGGCTATTACCCCACTGACATTACAATTGCTACTGTGCTTACTGAGCATTTAAAAATTACTTTTTACTTTTTGCATGAATTAGCATTCCACAATCTTCCTACATAGAACTGTTGCTCTCTTAGGGTCCCATGGGCAGTCTTTCATACTTTACATCCCCTAAACCGATCCATGAGAGCTATACAAGTACACTTTTCTTACTGCACACAAGAGACAGACTATTAACATAGACCCCCACACAGTCCTTTCTGAGGTGGATTAGCATGCATACTTTTCCCATAAATTAGAAATTCTAATCAGTCTGCAATAAAGACTCCTCGGGTAAGATTATACCCAGCTCCCAACAATGCTGGCCATTATCCATTTAGAATTTTTCTACAATATTCTGCTCTGGCCTGGATTGCATGTACTGACTTCTAAAAGGACATTGTTGTGGGGTGTATTAGACAAATATTGTTTTGCAACTGAAAATATTAAATAATTTTTACTGCGTTGGTTTATTTCAGCAACACAAAAGGTTTACCTACAAATTTAGATTATTAGTGGTATGTAGAAGTAAGTGATCAAAGCAAATTATGCCATGTTTTTTAAATAAAATATTCCCTTTTATTACTCTGCTGTGGCTGCAGTAGATCAATAGGCCTCTACTTTCTGTCTCCAACAAATGTGTTCTACTTTTTTTACAAACTACTTTCCCCCTAGCCACTTTCTTCCAATCTCCACCACCTACATCTACTGAATATTAGTGACTCTCTAGGCTGTAGATAATAATAATTTTTAGGGGTTTGTATGAATCACATTTTGTTTTTAGCGCTCAGTAATCTTCTAGAAGGATGCGGTTTCCTTTGTACTCCACCAGTAGACATTCCTTGGCAGTAGACCCTCATCTGGTGTAGCTATCTCCAACCTGTGTTTTGTGAGCAATGTGTGTTTTTACCTCTTTTTGAATAGGGCAGGAAACCTCTGTGTCTGAAAATTTTAAATATATAGCACTCCAAATATTGCTGATATACAGCTTCTAGCATTTTTTAAAATGTGACTCAAAGTGAATGAATACTAGGAGTTGTTGTCCAACAACATTTTGGGGCGCTAAGTTGAGACACTTCCATGCACAAACATGGCTTCAGATCTATTGTGCAGAGTTAGCCTACTCACTAATACTCATAATCTTGCAACTATGGACAGCAACGGAGTCAGATTCACGGCTGGAGTGAGTGAGTACACCATTATGAAATGTTACCGTCTTTATCTTATCCTACTGTCACAATCTTGTCCTACTTACTATCTTCAAATCTGCCATGCTGTTTCCATATTGCCTTACTGTCATCATTTTGACCTACCCTCTTCTCTTATCTCTTCTCTACTCTTCTACAATCCCCATTTTGTTCCACTGTCTCCAGCTTGTCCTACTGTCAACTGTTGGTGCCCTTGTTTTACACTTCTCTACTGTAACATCTTGCCTAACTGTCATCTTCGTGATCCACTGCTAACATGTTACCCTACATTTTCTACATAAACATGCTACATCTCAGGCCCAAGAACAACCCTGTGTTATTGCCCTTACTTGGACCTCCTAAAGACAAATCCAATAGAATGAACATCCTACCTGCACATGAAGTGCTTATATTTTTTTGTGGGGATGGATGAGAGGTCAAAGTGAGACAGACTAATGCAAGCTGTTTTATATTGCATATAACTTTCTCTGGATTGAGAAGCCTCTCTAGAATATGGTTCCTTGTTCAGAGTGAACATCCATGAAATGTGCCGACAGACAGAAAATAGTCTCCTTACCTGTAATTCATACCATTTCCTTCTACAAATGGTTGGCTTTGAGGAATGCAGAACTGAATATATTCAAACCAAATGCCAGTCTGAATCAACATCCTGGCATTTACAGTATTGGAGCAGTAAGAGCAGCTAATGGGTTCTCATTACTCCCAGGATCCTATGCAGGCCAACATGGCTCCCAGATCCCCACGCATTCCGGCAACATTGTGGCAATGGCATCATGTCTTCTTCTAGCACCAAAATGATCAGTAAACCCATTTCTTCCTGTTTTCTTGAAGGTTTTCTGTTCCAACCACTGCCTATTTTTGGAATCTGTTTGA
>CM044447.1:11321577-11333736 GCA_024363595.1 Xenopus borealis | reverse complement strand
GGGGGGGGGGGGCAAAGGGGGTGATAGCACTGCAACCTGCAGTAAAGAGTGACTGTAATTTATCAGAGCACAGCTGGTGGTATGGTGACTGGTGGCAGCTGGGAAATGGACAATATGTCTAGTCCCATGTCAGATTTCAAAATTAAATATAAAAAAATATGAGAAATTTATTTCAGTGCAGGATGAAAAATAATTTCCCATGACAGTTTCAATTTAACCCTGCAAATGAAAAGGCCTGTAAACCCTCCTGCACAGTAGTGTAATTATAGGGGGAGCAGAGGGGGACTGCGGGAAGGGGATTTTGGGTAAGTCCCTGCCCCCTATATTAGCAAGAAGAGCATTTCAGCCCCTTGTGCTTTCAGTGTCCAGAGCCCAAAACCACCACTGTGTGTGTTACAAACCACTTGAAAGCACCAATATTTATTGTTGTCAGCGCAATGTGCTCTAATATGTGGTTTCTGTGCCAGTATTCAGGTCTGGATTTGTGGTCAAGCCACAAAAGCCATGACCTAGAGAGACATGTTTGGAAGTGGCATGCCACACTGTGGGCTGGGTGGGAGATTTTCGAGTGTACTGGCAGCCAAATCCCCAGTACGGGTGGGGGGTGTGAGTGGGGTTATCAGCCGAAGGACATGCTGTACTGAAAGCTACCCCTGCCAGTGCTTGCACTTTCAGGCCATCAACTGGAGGCAGTAGGAGAAGATGAAGGGTGACCAAATTTTCCACCTTTCATAGGCTACATGTGTGATATCTGTTAATGAATGTAATATAGTTTATAATACATAATTCAAATAATGTAAAGACCCCCTTATTCAGAAACCTCAAGCATTCTGGATAATAGAGCATGTGTATGATCGGTTTTTAGGTGACGGGGACCTTCAGCAAGAACATGTACACAAGATTACTTGTGTACATTCTCTTGATGAAAGTCCCTGTATAGGACCGAAATTAGTATTTTTTGGTTTTAATAAATCTTTTTTTGCTATTTTTCAAATCCTGAGAGTGCAGCAGCTTTGTTTTTGTATGTTTTTGTTGCTGAGGCACACAGGTATAGATGTAGTATATGGTGTTCACGGAGTGTACTATATATATATATATGTAACCCTTTCTTGGCTATAATTAACCAAACCAACTAGCATAGGTAGAGCATTGGTTACACGCGACTCTTTCACTCTCAGGTAGGGCTTTCGCTATGTGGAAAATCACGTGTGAGGTAGTTGAACTACAACTCAATACTGCATATAGTGTGTAATAAAGGTGTTGGACGCCAGGGGTTCTTTGTGCAAACAAATAGAACAGTTTATTTACAATAGCAGCACAGGGTATCATATACTCACAGACAGTGGTATTAAAACAGCAATGCTTAGCACAGGTACAGCGTAGCTTATGCCCTCAGGTAGGATACAAGGATGGGAGTTGTAGTTGCACCAACCAGGTTATCAATGCCCATGTGGTCCGGATCCCACCAGTAGGTTCAGGTGACTCAGGGGTTAAATACTCTTCCTGCAGTCCCTATATCTGAGGTCCCTTCACTTCAGGCAAGGTAGAGCCTGGGGGAGAGCTACTCCCTACTATCCTCCTTGATGGGGCTTTGAGCTGCCCTTTCTCTCTTTCCTCTCTATCTCACCTCTCCTAGAGAGTGCTATTACAGGAATATCCTCACTCTGACTATTCCTCGTTCACGGGGCCCTGTTCCCCGACTTAATACAGATAGTAGTACCTCTAAAGGTGTGCTGTCCCTTTAGGGTAGAGCGCCTCTGGGGCCCGGTTGGCACCCAGGCTCAATGGAGCACTGCCCCCCTCCTCTGCTGCAGGCCAAAGAGGAAGTGCCACTCCCTGCAAGCACTTTTATTACAGCACTGCAGGGGGGGTGGTCACTACCTATAACCAATAAGTGGATACATTATAGCCACCTGGACTTTAGTCCAATAGAAGGTAGCTAATGTAAGGGCAAGGGAAGAAGCCATAAGGGCCATGCTACTTATGGGTCCCTACATATATATATATATATATATATATATATATATAAATACAGTAGATAGTACACTCTGTATAAATAATTGGAGTGCACAGTTATAATTTGTATATATACGCAAATACTGAAACTGGCACATCCATGTCAAATCTTCTCCTCTTTATTTTTAGTATAGTCCAATGTTTCGGTTGTCATTAGGACCTTTCTCAAGGATGAACACCGGATTTCACGGGCAGGCGCCCCTATGCAGTGCGGTCCTAGCACCCAACCAGGGCCAAGCCAGGCCGGCCAGGCACCCCATTAAACCTGAACAGCTATGCGCCCCTTCCACTGAGCACATGTGCGCTGACCAGCTGCGTCAACCCCTTTCAGCATGCTCTCGCCTCCCGTATGCGCAGATTCGGGACTGAAGAGGACCGGAGCGTACTCAGCCGAATTAGTGGTAGGAAGCAGAAAAAGGTACGTGCCTGGCGCCCTCCAAGCTTTGCACCCTAGGCACGTGCGTAGGGTTGCCACCTGTCTGGTTTTGACCCGGACAGCCCAGTATTTTGAAGGGCTGCCCGGGTCAATGCTTCCTGCCCGTTTTTCCAAATAAAGAAAACCGGGCGGGATTAGCTTGATTGACGCAGCGATCAGCGATCGCGTCGTCATAGCTCCGCCCCATGACATCACGGGCCCGCCCACCGACATCATGGGCCCGCCCCCCTGTCCAGGTTCAGCCACTGCAAAAGGTGGCAATACACCCCTCCCTGTGAGTGCACCTGTGCTCCCCGGAAAGAAGGGGGGGGTGGTTTTGCTGCCCTAGGCCCGGGCCCTTTGTGGCCTCACCACAAATTTAAGCCTTTCAAGGATGAGAAAGGTCTTACTGAGGACCGATACGTTGGACTCTGATATGATGCACTAAAAATAAAGAGGCAAAGATTTTACCTGAGTGTGCTGGTTTCAGAATTCGCACATATATATACATTGTTTTAACCCAATCATTTCAGAAAACATATAACATGAATCACATATAATAGATATATATATAATATAACTGGAAACCTTTTTGCATGCCTTTATGCACGCCAAGCTGTTCATAGCATAGCCCTGGTGCTGTGTTTCCTAGATGCTGCTCAGAGCTAGAGCACAAAGAGTTAATGTAGGTGATGATGATGATGTCGGTGCAGCCATTGTGCTGTGTGTGTGTAAGTGAATGTGGGACTGGCTGATCCTACTATATGAGCTCAGAGCCTACACTGGCTGTCAGACTGGGAAATAAAGGGAAGCTCCACCTTCCTCCTGCAACACACACACATTCCCAACAACACCCACAGCCCTACAGCTCCCAAAATGACCGAAAATATCCCCTTACAGCCTGTCAGGCAGAAGAAACAGGCGGACAGCAAGCACAAGCAAGGGTAAGGGGGGGTTTCTTGTGTCCCTGGGATGCCCTGGATGGGAGTGGGCTGGGGTTTAGAATTAATTTTACATTCAATACAGAGGAATTGCCTCTCTTTTTCCCTCTAGGCAGTGGTTGTGTGTAAGCTGCAGGTGGCTTCTAAAGGCAAAAGCTGTGTATCCCCCCACGCCCTGATCTTTGGGGGCTGCACAGGGATTCCGGCTTAAGGGCTCATCCAGACGAGCAGATTCGTGGAGATTAGTCGCCTGGCGACAAACGCCATGTCTTTGAGGCAATTAATCTCCCCGAATAGCTTGTTAGCGCTGCGCACCCGCTAGACATAAAGTCGCCTGCGCTTATTCACACGCAGCGGCCTGATTTTCAAAGTCGCTGAAAATTGCCTGAATTGCCAGACGTTGAAAATCGCACCGCTGCGTGTGAATAAGCGCAGACAACTTTACGTCTAGCGGGTGCGCAGCGCTAACAAGCTATTCGGGGAGATTCGTTGCGGCGATAAGTCGCCAGGCGACAGATCTCCCCGAAAACTCCCCGTCTGGCCTTACCCTAAAAATAACATGAACCTTATTGCTATTACAGATCGAAGGTAATTTGGTAGGGGGGGGGGATGCATGGACTCATAAGCCGTTTCACTGGCAGCTGAATGTGGCCCCAGCATTTTCTTCTTAGGCTGTGCTGTCTTTAAGGGTTCAAAGCAGAGCAGTAGTACAAAGAGTGGGGAATAACAGATATAGCAGGGCAACCTTTATACCAGTTGGGCAACCCCTCAGCTGTTTTTGACATTCAACACCCACAGCAACTGAAGGGTGTTGTGTTGCTGGGAGTGGCGTGGTAATAGCTTGGGTGGTCTTAACTGTATGGAAATAAACCTTGATCCTGTTTTGCATCAGGTCCCACCATTACTAGAAGGAGTTTTATGAGGATCATAGAAAAGATTTTTGGTGTAATTAATGCACGTGTATTCAAATATGTAAATCTGTATAAATGTAGTGCATAACAAAGGAAGAAAAAGAATAAACATCCATAAACTTCGTTTTCCCTGCAACGTAAGGGATCCCAGTAATAATAACAACACCCCCTAAACTTAATGTATTCTTCTGTTATCCTTGTTTCTTATCCATGACATCCACAGTTCCACTGACATCATTCAAACACACAAAAGCTCAAAATAATCTTTTGTCAAATATATTCTGCTGACTATTATAAAGTCGGGGGGGGGGGGGTTCCAATATCCTGCAAGAATATCGACTTTGCTTAGTGATGCCATCAGTCATGATTGGTGCTTAGTGTTGTTGATGATGTCACATAACTGTATAACCCCATATAAAAGCACTATCCCTTCTGCACTCCCATCATTTTAATTTACAGTAAATTAATATATTATCCTTTATCATACATAAGTGATACATTAAATTATGTACAGTAGCTTCAAATTAAGAATATTATAAGGTACCTCACAGTCCCACAATCTCTATAAGTCAGCCTGGAGCGTTGTGCCTTTATATGGTAACAGAACCTCTCCGTGACTTCTAATATCCTTATAATTTACAGTAGGGGGTGCATTATCCCTTATAATACATGAGTGATACTCAGAGTTCCCTGTATAACTCAGCCTGCAGCCTTGTGCCTTTATATGGTCACAGAACAACCCCTCAGTGACTTCTAATATCCTTATCATTTACAGTAGGGGGTACATTATCCCTTATAATACATGAGTGATACTCAGAGTTCCCTGTATACCTCAGCCTGCAGCCTTGTGCCTTTATATGGTCACAGAACCCGTCAGTGACTTCTAATATCCTTATCATTTACAGTAGGGGGTACATTATCCCTTATAATACATGAGTGATACTCAGAGTTCCCTGTATAACTCAGCCTGCAGCCTTGTGCCTTTATATGGTCAAAGAACAACCCCTCAGTGACTTGTTGATGTTAGAATAGATCCATATAAAATTTAAATGTGAAGATGTTGCTACCTTAGTGTGGAATGTAAATGCTGAGTGAACTGCTTACCCATGCATTAACACCCCCTGCAACTATAATGGAAGACAAATGGAAAACATTTTTGTCATACAGCACATTATACAGATATGTCGCTGATTAATTTATCCAGGTTGTGACACAGGTTTATGGATGCTCTTAGCTGTATCGTTGAAGCTAATTCTATTCATGTCCTAGAAAAGGATCATAATATAAAATTGAAGGGCAGTTTGCACCCCAGACTTGCAGTTGGATGATTCAGACAACACACTGCAGCTGACCAAATGTCTCAAGATATTCAGATGCGAATAGTGATCATGCATATATTTGATCATTCATATCCCCTCTAGGGCATCTGTGTATTGCAGAGATCAACCCCAATGAATCAAGGGTCTATGTTACAGAAGATTACATAGGGACCAACTCTGTCCCCAATACGTTGTTGATACACCATGACCAAATACACTTAGGTGTTAATGAAATAAATGTTGCAAAGCTTGGACCAGGTATAGTAAACTTCAGCAGCAAAGAAGCAGCAAGCATTTACTGGTCACCTGTTTCAGTACAAATATCTGATTGGTTGCCTAGATGTGGATAGTGTACCTTTTAATTAAATGATTCCATATTAATAATTAAGGAAATATTACTGAACGCAACATATGGGTACGTGGAATCTGGGGAAGAATGCCATGGGAAAACTAGTGATTTTGTGAGGGTATTTTTCTGTTTTACAGTTATTTCGTAAACAAAACTTAACTTGAAACGTAATCCATTTATAATGGAATTTGGACTTCATCATCTTAATTTGGGGTGTCTAGTTCACAATTAGACTGGTGGCAACCAGTTACAAAATATGCACTAGGTCTAGTAACCCATATTAACCAATGAAATCGTTGCTTTCAAACAGCAGTCCAGTAAATACCACCAGAAAACTGGGTGCTTAAGGTCACTAGAACATCGGCAAACTTTACTAAACCATTGTTTCTTTACATTACACACTTGGCCTCACCCCTCTACTGTTTAATAAGTCGTGCACTGTACTGTACAGAGACATCAAGAGGCAAACAATCTCTGACTGTAGGGGACCCAGTGTAGTCCTAAATAAAGTGCATATTCATGATATGGGGATATCCCTAAATTAAGCAGTGAGGCCCCTGGTATGTTGACTAAAGCCACTGGCACTATGTGATTGGTGTGTTCGTTGCACTTGGCTCTTGATGTTTCCTGGTAGTTGCAGAAGGTGTTTATTGCAGGCACAGGTAGCTTATTGCAGCTGAGGTGTAGCTACACCAGCTCATTCAATTGTTCCGATATGGAGATTCTGATGTGGAGAGAGTGATGTTTTGTAGGCTCTATACAGGGAGTTGCATCTTCCACATAATTCACAACAGAAAACACTGTTGTGTTTACAGCAGTTACAAACATGCTCCAAATTGTTCCTGTGTATAAACGACAATACTAAATTGTGAAACCCAAAAGAGATTGCACTTAATGGGAAGTGGGTGTGATTTTGTGTGGATTGAGGAGGAGGTTCTGATATAAGTGGGCATTTCTGGGGTGGATAAGGCATATCCTAATATATCCAGATTATACAATATATTATAAATACTGAAGCTCTATACATTCCTACAAGCTAAGGAAAGCAAGGACCCTGCGCGGGTCCATTTTTTGGGACCTGTACCCGACCCGTACCCGCAAACCGCAACCTCATGTATACCCTTTATGGCTGCTCTTCACAGATGTTGCCCTTGTGTGGGATGCTGCGGTGGTCGGGAGCTGAGGCCAAGGACCGTCTGGCTTGGGCATCCAGAAAAAAGGGAACAGAGATACCCCAAAAACGTCATCAACAATCAAAAATACAACTTTTTCACATTCCTGCCAGGGGTAAGTAACGTTTCTCACAATTAACTCAATTAGGTGACTTCAAATGTGTGTGACTGGAAGTAATGTGATGTCATTTCCTGTTCCTGTAAGGAAGCAGGCACCACGTCTGTGTTTATAACTCTCAAAATGTTTCTTTACCTTCTACTGTATACAGGCAGTAATATCCCACATTAAAAGGGCATAAATAGAAGTTGTTAGCTCTTATACCTCGCCAGTTACCTATTTTTGTGGGGGTGACACTGACACAGAGTGACTTTTGTGTAGCTATAAATAAATGAGCTGAGGTCACTCTTGATCCCTCTGTTATCCTGTTGCCTCTGACCCCACAGCAAGTTACTGATGTCAAATAATGAATCCCCTGCAGCTAAACAGCCATCTGTGGTTACATGCTGGGTATTCCATCAGGAAGATTTACACAGCTGTTACATGCAATTTAACCATATAAATTTGTTATGTATACAATATGTCTGGCTAGTCCTTTGTGCCTGCGGCATGAAGTGTGCCGAAGAACCACAATATTGACCTATTGGCCATAAATTTCATTTCTCCTTTAATGTCTTTGAATTTAAAAAAAAAAACAAAAAAATTAAAACTAGTTTACATATTGAATCTTTTTAATAACCAGGAAAAGTTATTTTCATTAGAAAATAATCCTATTGTATCTTGGTTCTTGCTAATGCTGGGATTTGTACTTGAATTATGAACATGGAAGGAATTCCATCCCTGGACACAAGAGAATACATGATATTCCTGTTATCCAGAATGCTCTGGATCTGGCGTTTTTTTCCAGATAACAGATCGTTCCATAATTTGTATCTTCATACCTAGTAGTCTACTAGAAAATTATGCAAATATTAAATAAACCCAATAGGCTGGTTTTGCTTCCAATAAGCAATAATTGTATCTTAGTTGAGATCAAGTACGAGCTACAGTTTTATTATTATAAAGAAAAGGGAAATCATTTGTAAAAATTTGAATTATTTTATTAAAATGGAGCCTGTGAGAGATTGCCTTTCCGTAAGAGCTTTCTGGATAATGGGTTTCCGAATAACGTATCATTTATCTGTACATATGTTGGCAGTGGGGTATTATTATTCATTATTTATATAGCATCAACATGGTCTGTATTGCATTTAAAAGTTGATACACATTCAAGGGAATACACTTCTTATTTCTCAGTTTTATACATTTCTTTTCTTTTTCAGATCCTTTACAACCAGTTCAAATACTTTTTCAACCTCTATTTCCTTGTTCTGGCATGTACCCAGTTTGTACCCGAAATGCGCCTTGGCCCTCTTTATACTTTTTGGGTCCCGCTGGTAAGTAAAAAGAAATAATTTTATATTGGTTTTTACGTTTTAAAGGAAAATCTCCCGCAAGCAGCAAAGATCCCAGATATTATTTCCTAGACACAAATGGGAAAGAAGGTATATTTGCACAATTAGGCAATTAAAGAATTTTACCTGAAGTGATCGCCATTTGTGGCAATAAAAATGGATTTGCTGGGTGCTCCTCATTTGTCTCATCAGTGTGTTCATATCAGGTGAATCAGCTCATTTTGGCCCTACAATTGGATGGTTAAATTGGACCCAGATCTGCTTGTTTGGCAACCTCGCCATACAAGCAGATCTGTCACCTTAAAGGGAAATTTTTTTTTCAAAACACATCATTTAATAGTGCTGCTTCAGCAGCATTCTGCACTGAAATCAGTTTCTCAAAAGAACAAACTATTTTTTTATATTTAACTTTGAAATGTGACATGCGGCTAGACATATTGTCAGTTTCCCAGCTACCCCAAGTCATATGACTTGTGCTCTGATAAACTTCAGTCACTCTTTACTGCTGTACTGAACGTTGGAGTGAAATCAGCACCCATCCTCCCCCAGCAGCCTAACGACAGAACAATGGGAAGGTAACAAGATAGCAGCTCCCTAACACAAGATAACAGCTGCCTGGCAGATCTAAGAGCAACACTCGGTAGTAAAATCCAGGTTCCACTGAGACACATTCAGTTACATTGAGTAGGAGAAACAACAGCCTGCCAGAAAGCAGTTCCATCCTAAAGTGCTGGCTTATTCTAAAAGCACATGACCAGGCAAAATGACCTGAGATGCACCAACACACCAATATTACAACTTAAAAAAATACATTTGCTGGTTCAGGAATAAAATTTTATATTGTAGAGTGAATTATTTGCAGTGTAAACAAATGACAATCCCTTTCAGAGATAATGGAACCACTCACTGTATGAATGAAAATTGTTCAGCTAGTTATAGCAACAAGTGTCTTGAAAGCATTATTAAATAGAATCTTCTGTCACATAACTAAGGGAAGGTAGGTCTTGGCTGCATCAGAATTTTTAATCAGGATGACTGGTCTTTATGGTTCTAGTCTCAATTCATTTTCATGTTATCCAAAGGTATTTGTCTTGTTGGTCACCATCATTCGGGAAGCAGCGGAGGAGATCCGATGTTTTGTACATGACAAGGAAGTAAACTCGCAGATCTACAGCAAGCTCATAAACAGAGGTCAGGCTATTTTCCTTTCGTACACTTTAAGAACAGGCTTGTTATCGTATGTAGACTGTTGTATCGGTGGGGTCTTGGATCACTCTCATCCTACCAACAGCTCTGAAAAGAGTAGAAAAAGGAGCAGACTTTTTTTATGCTGGTTAAAGCAGGTGGACTAATTAGGGATCTTGTCTTTGATGTAATTAAACAATTGTGGAGATACATCTGGTTGCATAGATGGCATTACTAAAAATTATGTTAATTGATTTCTTTCACCAGAAAAAAGGCCAACCTAGTAGTCTTCCACATCATATTTGCATTGCAAAACACATAGTGGTTCATATGATGGAAAGTTTGGAAGAGCCTTTGGGATGTCTCCAGTAGAGCAGTTCCTATCTTTTTAAATGTGTTTTACATTTGAACAAGTAGATTGCAGAGATGTACTTGTATAAAGTATTTATTGCATTTTTTTAGTTGGGATCACACAAGGTTTAACAGATAATTCTAAGCTGAGTTATACAGAAACAACTTCCTTTTCATTTTTTTATTTCTCCTTTTAATTTTGATAAAATCATGAGCAAAACACAACTGCATACAGTTTATACATTTTATTCATTTCAGGTAAGGTAAACGTGAGAAGTTCGAATATTCAAGTTGGAGATCTCATTATTGTGGAGAAGGTATGTTTTATTATTAATGTATATAATCATTCTGGACATTTTATATAATTTTACATTTTCTCTGTATATCTTTTGTGTCGAGCTAATTTTATTTTTGCCATTTCTGTTTGAATACATTTGTGTATTTGTGGGCTATAAAAATATTTTTAATATTTACTGTCAAAATCTAATTTTCTAAACAATACAATATGAGATTTTGAGGATCTTTAAGGAGGAAATACAAAAAGTAATTCTCTTGATTATTAATTATTGAAAACCTTTAAAAATGAGCAGCTAATCCATGCAGACAGATGTGAATGAGTTTGATGTAGGTAAGTCTGACTGGGGGGGATGTATCTAATAGTGATCTCTTTATCATCCAGAATCAGAGAATTCCTGCTGACATGATCTTCCTGAGGACTTCAGAAAAGAATGGTAAAACATCTGTTTCCAATTCCTCTTAGCAATTGTTTTGGAGGGGGGAAGTTTATTACAGGATTAAGTTGGTTGAACAGTCTTCGGGCAAATTTTTAATAATTCCTGATAAATTGCTGAGAATTTGCACAATGGTGTATTAATAAAAGTCTGTAGATAGAGAAGAACCCTGAGGATATGATGCAAAATGCAGGGAGGCAATAAATTTATTGACTGGAGCAAGAGGCTTGGAATCCTCCAAAATATTTCTAATTGTTCTTCCAACATCCCAAGTCAAAAGATTGCTTTAACTTTTTTCTTACCAATTTTATTTGAATTGGGGTACTCAATTTAGGGAGGTGTTTTGCATGACCTATTCCCGCCAAAGCTTGAAACATAAAAGAATCACAGTGAAAAAGTGATAACGATGCAGTGTGATGCTTTCCAGGGTCCTGCTTTCTTCGCACGGACCAGTTGGATGGAGAGACGGACTGGAAGTTGCGTTTACCTGTAACCTGCACACAGAGGTTGCCCACAGCTGCTGTAAGTTCATCTTGAGATTTCCCTCTGTCTCCATCTGTCAATGGAGAAAAGTTTTCTTTTGACATCGCCCAGGCCAGCATGTCATAGCATAAGTTAAAAATTACTATATATTGTGTATATGCATTCCAATATATTCAAGGAAAAAGTTGACAAACGTACATCATTCAGAGTTCCTTCTTTTGTTTTCTTAAGTGCTAATCCATTAATTCAGTGCTAAGTTTGCCATTGAGGATTGTCTGAATCACTTGTCCACATAACCTCATCTGTCAGCAATCATCTCATCACTGTGGGCCCTTTAGATTTTTCATGTTCTCAGAGCCCCCCTTCCAGCTCTCTCTGACCCTATCACTGTTAACTAAAATTTGAAACTGGCCCATCATAATATAAAGTAGGAGTATCGAAGCTAAGGCCAAAATGGATGCTTGGGTTTTACTAAAACAACAACTGAAGGGTAGTAGGTTCATATAACTTAAATATAAATTGCTACTGTTGCCATCTTTCACCACGCTCTCCATTTTAGCTACTTTGTCCTATCTAGTCCTGATGTCTCCATCTTACTCCACTGAGCTATCTTGTTCTTTTAAGTCCTGATTTATCCATTTTTCCTTACTATCATCATGTCATCTTATGCCACTGTGACATCTAATCCTGATTTCTCCATCTCTCCCTACTGTTGTTATATTGTCCTACTTAGTCCAGAGTTAATCATCTTGCTCTAACTTGTCCAGTTTTGTCCTGATGTATCCAACTTCCCCTACTGTCTCCATGTTAACCTACTGTAGCTATCACATCCTA
>CM044447.1:11200069-11213864 GCA_024363595.1 Xenopus borealis | reverse complement strand
ACCCCAATGTTTCTATATATCTGTAACCTTGTTATGAGCTAAGGGGGCACAGACTGAAGGCCAGTTAGGAAAAGCTTTGGGTTAAGTGCTAATTTTTTTACCTGCCTACTGTTTTTATTAGGAATAAGAAGCAATGTTTTCAGAAAAGCTGTGGTATGATGACCTACGTTTGGCTAGAAAATAGATATATGTTATTATGTGGAGCAGTACGAAGACTTAAGGAGGCTTTTTTTTCTGTTTAGCAAAGTGCAGGGAGTCGAGCAATATGTTTTGTACGTGTTTATTTGAAATGACATTTTGAGGTATGTCAAGTACCAGGCTAAGGAAGATGTGGCTGAACACCGGAAGGCTCATTAATTTCCTCTTTCAGAGCAGAGAAGTCTCGAGCGCTTGTGTTGTAGGTGCCTGGGCTCATCCGAGGAAGGAAGCAACCCTGACAGAGAAGGGAAATTAGAAGGTTTGTTGGTGCCAACTGGATGCAGTTGTAGGGAGCAATCCTTATCAATTGTGTCCAGTTCTGAATTTTGTGTTATTATAAATCATCAGGGTTTGTGCTTTCCTGCAGAGTATCAGGTGCCAAGAAGATGGGCCTACAGGGGGGTAAGACTGGTACGTGTGTATTAGAGCACAAACAGAAGGTGGAGGAAATCCAGGCTCTTGGATGGATATATTGTTCCTTTATTTAATGTGTATGACTGATCTGGGTGATTGTATTCTGGATGCTCAGAGGGATATCTTCTGTAAAATAGGTAGGCTACGAGGATTATAGTTTCATATCCCCACTGAACCATATACCCCTCCAGGTAGGGTTGCCACCTGGCCGGTTTTTTGCCGGCCTGGCCGGTATTTTTGATGGTTGATCCCAATGTTATTAATAGGAAAAAAAGGTAAATATATAGGAAGGCCGGTATTTTTTTCTAGAAAAGGTGGCAAAAGGTGGCAACCATACCTCCAGGTAATACATATAATTCTTAGGGTATTAGCCCCTCCTTTATATTATAGGGCTAGGTGGCAACAGTGCTGGACTGAGGTTTCTGGACTCACCAAAAAACTCACCACAAGGGCCCAGACCCACAAAGCCCCCTTTTGTGAACCCCTTACAGCGTACATCTGCCTGTAGCTGACATCAGTCCACAGACAAATTAGCAATTAGCTAATTAACAATTCATGTAGATGCATGGCTGCACATAAATCAGTTCAGTCTGTAGCTTGCTTGTGCCAACCCTAGTCAGGTGCACTGGGATTTTTCTCAGTTAGGGTCCAGTCCCAACCTGTATAACCCACATATTAGAATGTTCTGAACCAATTGCTGGCTGGTAGTGATGGGCCAATTTATTCGCGAAACTCCAGCAAAAATTTTCTGGCCTAAAAATTAGCAAATTTTTCAGCGAAGCGAAACGGGGTAGATTCGCCCATCACTACTGGCTGGTTGTCTTAAGGGAACAGAGACAGTGGTGTAACTATAGTGAAAGCAGACCCTGAGGTTGATGGGGGGGGGGGGGGCAGGCAGATGGAGGCCTGGGGTCTACTTCCACTATAGCTTAAAGAAATCCCTTCCTTCTCCAGCTGCTCTTTTTCCTAACTTGCACTTGGATTGAGGAGTAGGGGGATATAGCCAGGTAGGTGGGCCGGTAGGTGGAGGTAGGTCTGGGTAGGTGTGGACTGGGCTCCTCCAAAGGGACCAGCGCACCATTATTACTCCACTGATGAGACACAATATTCCAAGTGGCATCTGTTGTATTGTGTACTAGGGGGATTGTAGACTGTACTCTGAGCACCCTATCCGTGGCCTAACTATAGAGAAAACAGACCCCGTGGTTGCAAGGGGAGAAGGACGAGTGCTTCTTGTCATGCCACTGCACCCTATTCTGAACTTTATGGCTGGCACCCTATGAGCATTAACAGTTTAAGAAGGCGTTTAAGTGTGGGGTTTGTGCCTGTTGTTTAAGTAGTGGGCAGGGTTCAGCTCACAAGCAGGCATTTCAAGTAGGAAGAAGTGAAAGAGGCTGAATTTAGTGTATAGGGTCCTATTTCTTTAAGAACAGCTTTGAATCTGTGCAGATTACAATCTTGCTTGCAAAAGGCACTGCAAAAGAAAAGTCTCCTTGTTTAAGGGAAAGGTGGGGGGGGGGGAGGTTTGGTCAAAGCAACTCTCACTCCCTCTCGTCACAGACCAAACTAAACACGTCTGGTCGGGGTCATAATATCACAGCAATTAAATAAAGAGATTAAGAACCCTTTTTTTTTTTAATTTATTTTATTTTTCAAGTTAAAAAAATAGGACCTTTAAATCCCAAAATAGAGTTCGGAAAGACAGACGCTACGTCTGGCCCACCGCTTGTATGGTAAATGTGACTCAAAGCAGTTGGTTTCGCTCCAGCCTGAGCCGTGCGTCGGGTTTATAGGCCTTTTATTGTGACTCGCTCGCCTTTTTTTTTTTAATGCAAATAATTTCCTTTGCAGGTGTGCACTGTCTTATTAGCAACTCTGCCGCTTTCCAAATCTCTGTTATTTTGTGGGGGAGTTTTATTCAAGGCAACAGAAACCTGAAACTTGGTGAATATAGAGTTATAAAACCAGGAGGCAAGTGGTTTGGCTGGGGGCTCAGTCATTTTATTTCCTGCCCGGGGGGGGGTTTCATTTCTCTGTAGGTGCCAGGATGGGAGGTATAGGGAATTAAGGAATATGGAAATATACTTGGGAGATGTACAGGATATTTACTTACACATGACAAGGGGATATGTTTCTGTAAGAGAAGAGATTCTGTCTTTTAATATTTTAGCATCAATTTGACTATGGGATCTGTTATCCAGAAACCCATTATCCAGAAAGCTCCAAATTATGGGAAGGCCGTCTCTTACAGACTAAAATAGTCGAAATTTAAAAAAATGTCCTTTTTCTCTATAATAATAAAACAGTAGCTTGTACTTGACCCAAACGAAGATATCATTAATCCTTATTGGAAGCAAAACCAGCCTGTTGGGTTTATTTAATGTTACGTGATTTTCTAGTAGATTTAAGGTATGAAGATCCAAATTATGGAAAGATCCGTTATCGGGGAAAACCACAGCATTTTGGATAACAGGTCCAATACCTGTACAGTAAAGTAAATAGAAATGCAGGGTATCTGTTTATTACAAGGTCCTGCTGCTACAGCACCCCTTCCTCTATGTGGGGTTGAGGAGGTGGGACCTACCTGCTAGGGTCACGGCTTTCCTGAGGTAGGTGACAGCAAGAGCCCCATTTTGTGATGTTTGGAAATGTCTACTGCCCATATGACAGTTTAGCTTTCAAAACTACTGTTGAGAGACTTGCTTTCCACTGTCCTGGTCATGACCACCGCAGAACTCTTTGGTCAACATTCAGCTATGCGGAGTCGGCCCAATGACCAGAGCAACAGGTTCTTTCTTAGTGTTGCCCAACTAGGTACAGTATTTACTAGCAATGGGCTAACTGGTAATCTTTCAATTCCCTATCAATCCCTACCTTCCCTGACCATTCAGCTATCCAGCCTAGCGTTTTAAGTCTTCAGTTACTGCTCTGATAACCTACAGCTCCCAGTCCTCCTTCACCCTCCCATTCTCACCTCTAATCCCTTCATTCTCTGGACCTTTCAAGTCACCACCCTACCCCTGCAAAGTCATTGTCCCAACACCCTCTTGCAGTGATATTCAAAAGTAAAGGTGGCAAACACTTTTGAGGTCCAGATATTGCTCCTGCCCCTGTGCAGGACGACACAATAGGCCCCTGCTTAAAAAGAGCAACAAAGCACTTGCAGTGAAGACCAATCATCTGACCAAAGAGTGTAGCGTTAGCAGAGCCAGACCATAAAGAAGTCGTGGTTATCAAGTTGCTATCAAGTTTGCTTGTTTTTGTAGACCTCTGCAGGACCCCGATAGTTCTTGGACTGAGAAATATATGTATACTATGCAAGTATTTTTCTCCAAAGTATTTGTTCCACCTGCTTACTGTACCTGTATAATGCTTATAAAACTGTACAAATTTCCTTTATGAAATATTCAGAAGCATTGAGTAGGTCTGCCTGTAATTCCCAAAAAGATACAACCATGAGCCAGATTACTGTGGTCTCCAGTCTGCCCAGAGTTGAAACAGGCAAATTTTGGGCTAAAACTTCATAAAAGAGCAGACAGAGAGCATGCCAAGGGAAGGAGACCTTATTTGACAATCTTTGTACAAGGTGTTTAGCTCCAAATTTTTCAACTGAGCACAAAAAAACAGCAGAAGAAAATCTGCATGCCCAAGAATAACTACATAATACTTGGCTCTCTAGCTGAAAACTACCAGCAAGCTGTATTCCCTATTAATCTGTGGAAGCTAGGAGTTGTGCAAGGGTTTTGGGGGCCCAAGACTCTGAAGTTGCTAAAGAATAAGTAAGATGGACTGGGCCTCCAAGGGCCAAACAGAGAAAATAATATTTAGTGCCCACTCTGCTAAGTTTAATGGTGTCATACAGGTTTATTATGGTGGAAATAATAAAGGGTTCATGGATAATGGATATTGTCTTCGGCATGGGCCCACTGAAAGCTCCTCTGGTGATGGAAAGCCATTCTGACCTTGAATGCGAGTACATATAATACAATGTTCATCTAAATATTCTATAGATCTTGTTCTTGTTCATTGTGGAATAATGCTATCCACATTTAAAGAGTAGATCTCCTGCAGAGCCTTCAAAAGTGTGGGGCTTCCACCCGTAGTGTATGGTAGAAGGTTCTGAAAGCCAGTTAGGCCATGATATGGTATGACTATTTGTTTATATGCCCTTAAAATGTTTCTTGAAGCCTATTGAAGAGATTTTGAGTGAACACCTATTTGCAGTCCTAGATGGTCTTGGGACTTTATCATGGTGACTGATATGACGATGAGTAGAGGGGTCCATGGTCAACACTGGATCACACAGTGGGCTTGAACCTTCACTTACTAGGATGAGTTGCTGCTTTGGACCCTGTTGTGTTTGATGCACTTCAATATGCTTTGCATTTGAAATAAAAAGTAAATTAGGCTTTTCTTTTATATTTATGCACTCTCCAGTCTCCAGTTTTATTCAGTTTTTCCAGATGTGACATCTCCAGGAAACCTATTAGAATTTGCAGAAGAATGTTCATTCTGATGTTGCCTTCAGATTATTTATTATGAGGATTAAAATACACGCTGAACTGCAACCTAAAGATTTCCCTTGGGGTGTAAGAGGGTTTCAGTGCGGTGGGGATAGTCTTTCTTTGGGTGCCACTCTCTGGCAGCGCCTCCCATGCTGATCTCTCTGTGGTTGTCTGAATCAACCACATTTCCACGGTCAGCATTTCATGGGCGCTTTCGGCACAGCCAGAGGGTCTGTTTGTAAAATAAAAGCAGAATTTCAGGAGAATTAAATTCCTCTTTATACCTGATACAGATTAGAACAGGGATCCCCAACCTTTTGAGGTTGTGAGTAATATTCAGACGTAAATGGAGTCGGGGAGCAACACTAGCATGAAAATTGTTCTTGGGGTGCCAAATAAGTGCTGTGATTGGCCATTTGGTAGCCCCTATGTGGATTGGCAACCAGTATTGAGGCTCTGTCAGTACATTTTATACAACCAAAACCTTCCTCCAAGCCTGGAATTCAAAAATAAGCTCCTGCTTTGAGGCCACTGGGAGCAACATCCAAGGGGTTGGAGAGCAACATGTTACTCACGAGCTACTGGTTGGGGATCAATGGATTAGAGTATTGGCGAGCTGTATGGTTTCTGGTGCATTAGAACAAAGGTGTTTTTGAATAATCTCCTGCTTCCTCTTTGATTCTAGTCCGGCCCACTTCTTGCGTTTAATACTACCTGCTTTCTCTTAAAATACCATAAACGTTTTCTAGTCAAACAGACTACTTATGTAATGTGTTAATGCTCCTCCTTCTGGCAATCAGTTTTCTAATCCTGCATGCTGCTTGAGTTAAATAAAATACCTTCTCCTGTAGACCTCATAAGAATATCTAAGTCTTTCCACCTTCCTATCCCCCCTTCTGTATGTCACATAGTCTTTTCTTTTGCTTGAGTTACTCCTTTTGTAAAGTGTCCTTAAAAACTTCTAGTCCAGCCCACTGCTCAAGTTATACCTCCTTATAAGATGTGGTAAGCGTTTTATTACCATCCATTGCCTGAGTTAAACTTCCTGCACCTCACCCAGTAAGAGGCTATCACAGAGATATAGCCCAGCCCACTGCTTGAGTCACTGACTCCATGTGGCTCCCCTTGTAAGCTTCTATGAAGGACTGCTAGTCCCACTCACTGATCCATTAATACCTCCTGTTCCTCCCACTGTAAACTAACATCAAATCATTCAAGTCCAGCCCACTGCTTGAGTTTTTTTTTCCTGTTCCACCCTTTTAAGCTGCCATAAACAGTTCTAGTCCAGCCCACTGTTTTAGTTAAACCTCTTGTTCCTCCTTCTTTTGGCAGCCATTAAAAAATCTAGTCCAGCCCACTGCTTGAGTCACAGATACCCTGCCTCTTCATCTGTAAATTGCAATCAGAGTTCAAGTCCAGCCCACTGCTTGAGTTATATTCCTGTTCCACCTTCTCTCTAAGCTGCCATTAAGGTCGTTCTCGCCCCACCACTGCTCAATTTATACTTCCTCTCACTGTAAACTACAATTAAAGAGATCTAGTCCATCTTGTTTGAGTTACAGATTAATTGTACCTCCAACTGTAATCTACCATCAATGGGTTCTAGTCAGGGTTACTGGTTGAGTTAAACACTTTCTGCACCCCTCCCTTCTAAACTACCATCCAAGTCTTTTCAGACCCTCTATCTCTACTAGCTCTACTCCTCTCTACTACTATACCAGTTCTCATTTCCACCACTGCGTTACTAGGGTTGCCACCTTTTCTGGAAAAAAATACTGGCCTTCCTATATATTTTTTTTTTTCCTTATTAATAACATTGGGATCAACCATAATTTTTACCGGCCAGGTGGCAACCCTATGCTTGGCTGTTAGGGTAAGATGGATCCTTCCTACTAGAAATGACGGTAATTCCGCATGAGAGCTGCACATCAAAAGTTTAAATTTAAAAACCCACAATTTAAAAAAAAAAAAAACCCAGTAAATTTTAAATCATCTTCCAACGTGACTGCCTTTACTATAGCAGTTTAAAGATGAAGTGTACCTTTAAGAACTAACAGTGTTTCCTATTTGATAGCATGCGCCATGCCCAATATTTGGATGGGGGTCAGGTGTGAAACCTGTGTAAACCATTTGGCAACCATAACAGTGTTCCAACAAATTATTGTATACCTTAAATCTGCAATAACTCTCCTCTGCTGCCAGACAAGCAAGCCATTGGCAACGTGGGCAATTGGCACAGGAACGCACGCCTTTCCCATGCCCCGACCTAAAAAGAGCGGCGGGCATTTTTTTTAATATGCATTCAGGAAAAAAAGGTAAATATGAGAACATCTGCTACTTCATTACAGTCATGCGTCTCTAGGCGATTCCCTTAAATAAATGTCAGTGGAGCAGGACTGGTTTTGTGTTTTATTGAAATTCAGGTTAATTTGTTTTTATGGAAAGAGCGACATTTCCTGACTAGCAATATTCACCGGCAGAATGAACACTGTCTGGAACAGAATACAATGCAACAGTGTCAATACTACAGTCAAGCCATTATTATTATTTTTTTTTTTACCCTGAGTGTTGCATGATGGGAAACCAGCCCAAAATCCTGCAGAGGATTAAGAAGAAGAAAAACAAAAAGACTTGCATGGGTAATGCGCTGGAATGTTTTATACTTACGGGCAAATGTATGGAAATACGTGGCCTAGGTGGCATAAACCTGCAGGGTGATCACATTTTTCCAGTCTTCAGAAAGAGTGCCGGCAATTTAATATATTGTTTGTTACAGTAACTTCTTTGGATTGTACGTATCAAAAATCTGCCTTTGAGGTTATTTAATTCCTTGAATGGATTTAGGAAAGTCAAAATTGTGATTGTGATCGAGTGGCACCTGCACAAGTGGTTGAGAACATTTTGACTGCAGGGTAGTCTCTCTTGGAATATCACATACCATAGGCCCAGAGTTGGTCTGGGAAACCTGGAGCCCACCAGAGAAACTCATCTCAAGGGCCCACCAAGATCAAAAACAATCCCCCTTCAGGTTGACCAGAATCCCTCAGGTTGGGTGGCTTCATGCCAAGAAAGTGAACCCCAGATCTGGGTTTGTCCAGGTTAAACATCAAGCAAAGCCCCTACACTTTGTTGCTGTTGAAATAGTGATGATCCACCTCACTATTGTGGCTGATCCCACCCATATAGGAGTCATCAGAAGGGAGTCAGGTTGCTTGTAGGTCATAAAGTAGACAAGGTCTTCAGATTGTGTTAGGAAGTAGCAGGTTTGAGTCCGGTTCTGGTTAAAATAAAATTCTGACCACCTCATTACCAACACCAGGGGATTAGTTGAGTGCAATACATATGCAAGCATCAGATGAATTGTGGAGAGAGATGTAGGCATAGAGAGAAATAGGCTTAAAAAAGTCTGGTTGTACCAGTAGCAGTACCAGTAACTAGGAGTTTTCCTGGTACGTTGGTGGGCGAGTCCAACTCTACAAGAGGCCCAAGAGAAGGAAACTTCATTTGTGGTGTCTACTAATTGTTTTTAGGACAGGAAACTATAGAAGAGAGGTTGTTGGCCTGATTCTAGCATTACTAGTGCTCAGGAATCACGTTCCTGTCCATAAAGTTGCCGAGAGAACGAAGCAACATTAGTTTAATTCCATTTTAAAGTACATCTTCCCCTTTAATACTAATTTTTGCATGGCTCTCTCTCTGACACGTCACACACAATGACACACACAATGACAAGTCCCGTGGCTCAAGATTACAAAAAAAAGATGTTGGGAAAGGTTGCCAAATGTTTTGTAATTTTAATGTGTCTCTCTGTGCATCTGAAACAAGTAAGGTTAATTTCCTCCCACAGCTTAATGGCTACATGGAAAATAAGCCTTTGGGCCTTCAAATCTTCATTGGGACAGCAGATGAACGGATCCTAAAGCCTCATGCTTTCTATCAAGTGCACCGCATCACCGGAAAGACCGTGACCACCACCAGCTATGAGAAGATTATTGGCAGCAACAAAGTGCTGGAGATGCCTCTGGAACCCAAAAACAATATGAGGGCAATGTAAGTAGTGTTTATCTGTATAGAACAGCTATAACTTTTCTACTGCTCCTGGGCCATAATTAAGATCGGAATGTAAAGCTGATCTACTATAGCTAGTAGATATTCAAGTTAGTTTTCAAGACTCTATTTTCGTTGGGGAATAACTAGTAGCTGGTGAATACACATTGAATATTTAGAGTCATTAGAGGCTATCTTCTATAGCTAGTGGATAATCAAGTTGGGTATCTAGAGGTTATATACTCAGATTCTAGAACAAATCTACGGTCTCTAGGGGATACTCATTTTAGCTCAGTCAAAGCAGAAAAGTTGTTGGATATGGATACTTGTTGGGTATCTTTATTCGTTATCAGTGAATACTGAAGTTAGAAGTCTAGTAGCAATCTTCTATAGCTATAAATAATTTATAGATGTCTACTGACAATATGTTTATAATAATGGAGTTAGGTATAGTGATGGGCGAATCTCCCCAGTTTCACTTCGCCGAAAAATTCGCGAATTTCCAGAAAAATTCCCAAATTGGCGAAAAATTCGCGAAACGAGTCGCAGCACGCTTTTGACGCGCTTTTTTTGGGCGAATTTTCGCCAGGCGAAATTTCGCTGGCGTCTCGAGAATTTATTCGCCAGTGGCGAATCGCGGGAATTCACAGCGAATTCGCCCATCACTATTTAGGTATTTTAATGTAATCAACTGTAATTGCAGGTCTCTCAAACTGGAAATCTAATCCCTGGTTGATACTTAGATTAGGATTCCAAAGCCAGTATATTGTAGCTGGTGGTAACTCTAGAACACTCTGCTTACTCTGGAAACACAAATGAATTATCTAGCTGATTTGTGGTGTGCACTGGATACTCAATTTAAATTTCTAAAGGCAACGTGCAATCTACTTTACAATTTACTGTTCATGGTTAATGCTCATTAGGAATCTATGTTAGCTAACATTGTACTGAACGTTCTATAGGCAATCAATTATAGCTGGTAAATACTGAAGTTGATTGTGTAGAGGTAATCTACTACAGCTGATAGATACTCAGGCTTGAGTAGATACAATATATAGGTATTGAATTTATTATCCATTATTCATGGTGTAAGGGGTATATTTGCCAAACAGACACAATGCTTAACATCTGCTAAACATCTATGCATTGTGTTCATACATAGAACATTTTCTAGTTGGACCTCAAGGGTTTTTCCTTAGTCTTTTGTTTTTTAACTTGTTCATAAATTACCTTAAGGTTAAAAAAAGTCCTATTTTCTGATGATGCTCCTTTGTATAAAACTATAAGATTCATGTAGAATGCTGCTGCTTTGCTTGTTGAAGAGTCAATTTTGTGGATAACAGATTGTGCAACTGTATGTAGTGTCAGTCAATGGCTACTAAAGCTGATAAAGTTCTCTGGTATAAAATGGGCAACTACTCTAGGTTGGAGATCATACTTTTACCTCTTTATAGAACCTTGATACAATCTCACCTTGAAGTGCATTTTGGGTGCCAGTCATCAGAAGGATATTAATGATGCAGAGTGCAGAGATGTTACAGTATCTTAACTGGTAAATGGAATGGAAGTATTCAGTTATGAGGACAGAAAGGGTTGGGGTTGTTTTCTGAGGACAAAATATGTTTCTGATGGGACATGATTACTTTTTACATTACATTAAGAGAACATTATAGTCAAATAGTGTGGGGAGATCTTTATGTATATAGGAAAAACAACAAAGAACCAGAGGCCACCCTTCAGGACTTGAGGAACGGAACTGAAATTGTTCTTCACAGAGAAGGTGGTTAGGCTGTTAAATACCCTGCTAACTGATGATGTGAGGAGAGATTCTATTAAGAGGAACTTCTTGGACAGGCAAATCATCCAGGGACAATGTTTTTCCTTTAGAGTTTTTTTGAGTAATGATTATAGGTTATTGGTGGTACTAGAGCATACCAACTCTAACTGGCAGATACTCAAATTGGATTTCCCAAGACACTCTGGTCGTGAGGTGCCTATACTTTTCATACCTGCCAGGAATTAAACAGAATGTAAATGAAATACAACTTGTGCTTCATGGATATTTACGAGACAATGAATCACAGTATATAAATGTTATCATGGTATTTGCCTGCCCATAAAAACTCTGCTTCTCAGACTTCTGCAAAAAAGCAGATGGGGATTTTATTCATGATCTGGAGAAGTATTTATCTTATTGGTGTGGCCTGGTGGGAACGCACGGTTAGTTTGCGTTTTACAATGACCAGAGGGAAAGTTCACAACTTCAGCAACTTCTCCCAAACAACCGGCCTGGTTTATATATCTTTGTAGTAAAGACTCCCAGCACCCTCAGCACTGCTGGACCTATTTAATAGCACATTTAAGGACAGTTGTTAAAAATACCACACTTTAATGGCTTTATTTGGGAGAACTGTCTGAAAAGCATTTTTCCATACACACTTTCTCTTTTATGACTTGTATATTTTCTTTTCTTACTTTCTTTTTATATTATTATCTAACATGCATTTGGGAAAAATGAATTGTCTACAACATTTACATTCACATCGCTTTTTTGGTGCTGACTCCTGAAACAGTTTAGTAATGCTCACCAACCAATCGGCAGTCTCCGTTTATTATTTTAAATGCACTCTGCCAGTCAACGTGATGGTTTGATCAGTTGCTTTGGGTTACTAGACCTTGGAGCATACCTTACACAGCGTTGAGCATTTTATATTTTGAACAGTTTGGGGGTGTCGGGGTTATGCTTGTTCATTTTCCCATAGAATTGACTGTGCAGGGATCCTGAAATTAAAAAATGCAGACATCGAGCTGAGGAAAGGAGAGACTGACATTGGACGGAAGAACACACGGGTGCGTCTGGTTTTCAGAGTTCACATTCCAGAGTCAAATGGTCGGATTGTGTCCCTGCAAGTGGCTTCCCACCCTATTGAGTGCTGTAAGTTCATTAGTGGTCCTCTTCCCGGTCCCCTCATTTGTCATTCTAATTTTCTCCTCCCTTTCTTATTCCTTCACTTTTACCTTCTATGCTTTTCTCCCAGCTTATTAACCTATCTTCTTGTTTCTTCTCTCTTTCATCCCCCTCTTTTAATTTTTGCACCCCTTTCCTTCCCTATGTAATTTTCTTCTTTCACACTATGTACCCTCAATTCCTTCTTACTCTTGCATAGCTCCCTACAGAACAGAGAAGAAACAAAAAAACATAAGTGGGTTACAGGTGGTAATGCCATATCCATTCAACACTTTGCCACTGAAAAATATATATATAACTATTTATTATGCAGTAGGTCATAGAGACCCCTAATGTCATGTTTGCTCAGGGTTGTAGATGCCCACAAGCCTACAATTGGACAGAACACCCAGCTGTGGAACTCCTCCACCTATGAAGGAGGAAATACCATAGCATTTTGCAGTATTTAGTCCAGTGTCTATTGGATTAGATGTTGCAGTGAAACCATCTCCTCATAGTGTGTTTGTTGGCCCCGCACCATCTCCAATTCCTATCTACTCAAGGGGCATTTGGATCTAATGGCCTTAGCTGTTTATATAGGCATGGACTAGGAAAAAATAGTAGGAGTGGACACAAAAATGCAAGTTATTATTGATTCTGGATGTATTTCGGTTAACAACCAAGTTCAATGCAATACCCAAACATGTGTTGCCATATCGAATGTTTGTACATTTCTTTTCAGCCCAGAGATCTGCTCATGAGCTCCCCATGGTGGAGAGGCAAGATATCCACAGTTGCCTGGTGTACGGTGGCCAACAGATGATTCTCAGCGGGCAGAACTTCACTGCTGAGTCCAAAGTTGTGTTCACCGAGAAGACTTCAGGTAGGTGATCTGCTGAGGGTTGCCTGGGGCAGATTTATCTACATTAGGGCAGACCTTTCTAACTTCTGCCCCCTATCTTGCCCTCCAAACCACTGCTTCTAATGCCACAGACAATGCAGCCCCCCCAGAGGGAAGTGCCTAGTTACAGAGCTGACCTCTTACTGTTATAGTATATTGTTATTGTGTTTGTTTTAAACTGTTGTGGATTCTGGGGGAGAATCCGACACTTTCTGGCAGTCACACAGCTTACGTGGCGTGAGGTCACTGGGATATCCCCATCCAAACACGACCAAACAGGAAAAAATCGAAGAGCCCCTGATTAAGAAATGGAGCTCCTGTAAGTCAGTTACCATAGCTGTAACAAACTGTGTGAATCAGGGTGGAATCCAGTGTTTTGGAAGGTTCCCTGCATGACACAACACATTGGAATTTTACAGATGGTAAATCCTCATTAACAGAGAGGAATCCACTATTCGCCTGAGCTTTCTGGCACAGCCCTCTGTATGGGGGCGCACATGGAAATCAGCCTGGTCTTGACTCTACTGCTAAGCAACAATGTATTTAAAGCAATATTATCATCCCTGGTCTTCCCCTTTCTAAAAATATACTTTTTTTCATGCAGTTCTGGGCCATGTAATTTCTCTTAATAAATAAATGTGTTTTCCTTAAAACCATATATTTTAAAACTAATTAACATTTGATCCTAATCATTTTGCTTTTTAATTGTATTATGGTAAAAATCCTTTGCCATAAAGCAGGGCAGGACTGCTGCTTCATATAATGGGGATCAGATAGGATCTG
>CM044447.1:11108587-11128093 GCA_024363595.1 Xenopus borealis | reverse complement strand
TCTCCATTGGTGCTGTCCAACATCTGAAGAGTTGCAGGATAAAATGATCGAAGATGTATATATACAATTTTTTTCAGTGAAAAAACGAATAGACAGTATATAGATGTATAGGAAAGAATTGATGTCTCCCAGGGTAAATATTTAAATAAAATGCTAGGCATTTGACTTTACTCTGCAATTCTGGGTCTGAGATATTTGATGTGCATCTAATTATGTATGCACCTCATGTTGAACAGTGTATTGCCACTTATACTCTCTGTTCACTCATGGTGGCCCTTCTAATTTATCACAGTCATAATTTTAAAAGTTTCTTCATAATCGATTATTGCTTGTGGCCAGTGCTCCTGGGAGCCAATGGGTAAGATTATCAAAACTCCACCTGCAGCCTTGTTATAAACTGAGTTTTGCTTAATTCTCCAGCAGGGGGAGACATTTCCTGAATAGAGGGGGCAGAAAGCGTGGTAAATCCATTGAGCATGCCAACACAGATTCTGATTAGGAATCTGATTACATGAGACTTTATTTTGAATGTAAGTACCAGGAAGTCACTGAAGGTTTCTGCATAGCACAGCTGTAGATTTAATTGGAGAGGCAAAAGGATAAGTGTCAAAGCTGTATTCCATTTGAAATAATTGTCCGCTGGAAGCTAAAAGACGTCAGTCAGAGTTAAGCATAGATGCCAAACATATAAACTAAGGGAAATAGTTCATTACAGCTTGTTTTTACTTTCATTTCCCCTACAGAAATAGGTATTGGAAGCACTAGACAGGTGCTTCATATATATTGGAATATAAACAAGGGAAAATGTTGAAAGGGTTACTGCCTACTCTGCTCTCATTTTCCCATATGACTTGATGAAAGTAGCATTTTTCTAAAGTAAAATGTGAAATTTAAAGTTTTAGAGAGACAGATATTTTACTAATTTCTATTTCATTTTTGGGTGCACTATTAACAGCTAACTATATTATAGCTGAAATCTTTCTATTCTAACAGACATCTAGAATGTATATATATATAAATAATCTGGTAAGAAAGGAATTATATATTGGTGTTGCATATATATATATACACTATATATCTTGTTTGCCAACCAGTAATTTGGGTAAATTCAGCACTGGCGTCATTAAATGAAAGGCTCTCATGATTATTATTAGAGAGGGAATAAACCCATTATTAGCCCCTGTGGTTGAAACAGGTGCAGGTATTATTGCCTCCTGTACTGACAGGCTAAATTTGGTGGCACATAGGCAGTGAATCAAAAAGAGAATGAACGCTAGCTCTTTATCCGTGTGCAAGGAAGCAAATCCTTCCCCATGTTCTCAGGGGAGGGTCAGGCTGTAGCAAAGGCAAGGCAATAATTACATTTAAGAAAGGAGAAGTGCATAGCAAAGGTGGCCATAGACGTAACAATTACGATCTTTCCTGGAAAAGATCTTTCCAAGAAAGATTGTTTATTTCAACACACACGTGTAGAGCTGAATCATCAGATATACAAATAGAAACAATAGAATTCTACCTGTATTCAGCACTAACAATAGCCGATGTTCAGGTGCCTTCAAAGGCCCCTGATAATTTTCCACCTGTGCTGATCGACAAGATAACTGATATCTAAACTGTCTGCCAATATCAGTTGGATTGTCTGCCAAATATCGTACATTTTTTTTCATATGATAATATTGGTGCATGTATGACCACTTTATATTAATAACACAGTTTATGGAGGTGCTGCCTTGTCTGCAGACATGGGGAGTCCATACAGACTCCTGGCTGGAATTCTCCCTAGGACTTCCAAGCAGCAGGACGGCATATTACTACTCCCACCTTTCCTACTACTGATACTGTGATATCCAGGGTCGGACTGGGGGGGGGCCCCGCCGCTGCCTCCTCTCCTTCCCTCCTCACCTATTGTAGCACGGCCACTGACGTCACACCGCTCATCACTGCACATTCGCGCCCGGCGCTGTGCATGAGGGGGTTTTTATTTTCAAATTGGGAATGGGAGAGGGGGTCTAGCCCGGTGAGGGCCTATGAGGGTCGGGGCCCACAAGCTTTTTCCCCGGTGTTCTGCCAGGACAGCCTGACCCTGATGGTATCCCTATATTGCCTTAGGCAGTTGTCCATGTTTTCAGCGACCTGACAATTCTGTCTCCCAGCTAGGGTTGCCACCTGGCCAGTATTTTACTGGCCTGGTTGGTATTTTTGATGGTTGATCCCAATGTTATTAATAGGAAAAAAAGATAAATATATAGGAAGGCCGGTATTTTTTTCAAGAAAAGGTGGCAACCCTACTCCCAGCATGTGCGCCACTACCTACTCACGCCCATCCTCATGTGCGCCACTACCTAGTTTCAGCATGCGCGCCACTACCTAGTCACCCCTAGGGTTGCAACCTTTTCTGGAAAAAAATACCGGACTTCCCATATATTTCTCTTTTTTGCCTATCAATAACATTGGGATCAACCATCAAAAATACCGGCCAGGCTGGTAAAATACCGGCCAGGTGGCAACCCTAGTCAACCCCATCCTCATCTCACTTCTAAAGAGAGCACATAATGCCCTCACACAGAACAAAAAAAAAACAGACTTCCTGTTTACACAGGAAGTCAGATCATAAAGTCCTACAAACCATAGATAAGCACATTCAGCTTTTCCTGTGGGTATTTTCTGCCCCTGTCCAAAGAGTAACACCTTGTATGATGTCAGAAAAACCCTTTGTTCCTAAGTATAGTTAATATTTCCCCTTTCCATACTTCTGCTCAGTTGGTCTACTTTAAAACATGCAAACCTGATGCATTGTCAGGGATAAAATACCACTCGATGCTCTAAAGGAAATTGAATTAAAATGCTACCACAGGGGAAATAAGTTGGTTTGAAAACACAGAAATAATAGATTGCTTCTTGTCTCTGAAGAAAGAGAAGAGAAATTCCAAAAGAAAGAATGAAAAGGCTGAAAGCATTGTGTCTGGGAGGTTCTAATTAATATGTTCTGTCATGTAAAGAGCCTCTCGAGATGTTTGGTGTTGCTTTTTACAAATCGGAGGGAACAAGCAATTCCATGCCGAAGCCAAAGTCCTCTGTTTATACTGCACAATTGCTCGTTATCAGCTGTGGGCAAATCAGGGCATATTTATTATAAGACAATACTATAAGCACAACTGGCTTATGCTGTTCATTCCAGGTACAGATGGGTTTAACAAAAAAAAGTTAAGTAATATGGAATATTCAAACAGAAAAGAAATGTTTTGAGCACAAAATAAGCTATACCCTCAAATTGTGCTTTCTAAGGGAAACAATATGGCACCTCCTTCCCATATGTATAAATACAAATATACAGAGAAGGAATGTTCTGGGCACACAATAAGCTATACCCTCATACTGTACTGTCTAAGGGAAACAATATGGCACCTCCTTCCCATATGTATAAATACAACTATACAGAGAAGGAATGTTCTGGGCACACAATAAGCTATACCCTCATACTGTACTGTCTAAGGGAAACAATATGGCACCTCCTTCCCATATGTATAAATACAAATATACAGTGAAGGAATGTTCTGGGCACACAATACGGTATACTCTCATACTGTACTGTCTAAGGGGAATCAATATGGCTCCTCCTTCCCATATGTATAAATGCAAATATACAGAGAAGGAATGCTCTGGGCACACAATACGGTATACTCTCATACTGTACTGTCTAAGGGAAACAATATGGCACCTCCTTCCCATATGTATAAATACAAATATACAGAGAAGAAATGTTCTGGGCACACAATAAGCTATACTCTCATACTGTACTGTCTAAGGGGAATCAATATGGCACCTCCTTCCCATATGTATAAATACAAATACACAGAGAATGAATGTTCTGGGCACACAACAAAGCTATACCCTCATACTGTACTGTCTAAAGTTGGCCATAGACGCAACGATCCGATCATTTTGAATCATGGAACAATCGGACTTCCCCATCTCCCAAACTGCCACTAACTTTCAGATCAAATAAAGTAGTAAAAGCACAGGTCAGCCGACGTTCTGCCCCTGACAGGGATCCTATGAAAGTTGTACAATAAAAACATAGTGACAGTTTCCCACTGAAAATCGTACGATCTATCAATCTATCTCTGCATTTTAATAAAAAGGTGGCTCTTTGACCTCACTGTTTAATAGTTGTGAAAAGATAAAAGTTTGATAACTAATGCAATAAAACAGACTCATATTGTCTCATGATAATTTGTAACATTTTTATTTTGTTTACTAAATGTTGGCATCATACGTTGTAACAATGTGCACTGATAATCTACTTATGTCCAATTTCAACTGTCTGCACGGCTTACGATAACCTGTCAAAATTTTGATGTACATATTGCATTTGTTTGTGAAACAATAAAAATATTGAAGAAGAAAATCGTACGAGCTGCAATACACGCAAAGATTTGATCGCTAGCCGACAGAAATTTTCTAACCTGGACAATCAACCAAACGACCGATCGGCATGGCAAGATAAATGTCAGACACTCCACACACGACCCGAAAATCTTACGAATCCTTGATTCGTACGATTGGATCGTTGCGTCTATGGCCAGCTTAAGGGAAACAATATGGTGCCTCCTTCCCATATCAATACAAATATACAGAGAAGAGCAGGAACGCTTATTTAAAATAATCTCTGGCCTTAAACTATTTCTTACATAATAAATAAAAGTGTAATCCTAAACAACTTTCTGTTATACATTCATTACAAGTTATTTCTAAATGTAATTGGAGTTGAGGGCAGCTTCTGTCTGCCGATTTCCATTCGCTGGTTCAAATTCCTGAAACAACTCAACGTAAATCCATGTCTAATCCATTGTCTAATTCTTCTACTGTTTCGCCACAACCCTGAAGAATTATATTTATAGATTAGATTATTTATAGATTTATATCTATTTGATCATAAATAGGTAACATTGCAGGCTTGAAATGGATTTGAGATGACAAGGTCAGCCATCATTCTCCCATTTGAACTTTCTCAAGATCTATGCAAGCGGCAGGTTCTGGTGTCTATGATACACAGAGGAAGCTGTGGCTGTTTTACAAAATGCTTATGATATTATTAATACTGTAATAATAAGTAGTCTTTAGAACACTGCAGGGCAGCAGGAAGCAGAACATGTTTGTTAATTAAAAGATACAAAGTCATTATGAAACATCACCCTTCACTCCAACCATGCCTGGTTATTAACAGAGATTTGCCAGATACTCACTTTAGGGTAAATGACTGTCCATGTGAGAACCGTATTTGTTTCCTGGAACGTATACTGTTTAAAATGAGATGTAAACAATATTTTGCCTCTGACAGTACAGTATGAGGGTATAGCTTTTTGTATACACAGACAATTCTGTCTCTGTATATTTGTATGAATACATTTGGGTTAGAGGTGCCATTGTTTTCCTTAGACAGTACAGTATGAGGGTATAGCTTAAATGGATACAAACATGGATTGCAATAACATTGTTGTGGAAAGTTCATTTAAACTAATTGCACAATGAGGAATACCTGGCTGCTAGGCTTGTAACTGTCTTCTACTGTGCTGAGAGGCACCTGGTACAAATGTGCTACTGCAGGGCAGTTGGGTGGTAAATCTCAGCAATGCTGGATCTCTATCCGCTCCCTTGGCAGAGAGATCAGTCACTCAAGCCAAGGGATTGATGTATATTACAATGCTATGGACTCAGGCACTGCCTTGTTCTGCATATCTGTTTCTTAAACTAATTTCTGGTTATTGGAAATTGTGTGACAAATTGCCCTGCTAATCAACACAAATTATCCCTTTCAATCAAATTCCCTAGCAGGCTGGCGTCGAACCTTCAGGGTACTAACAGGAAATCTAAAAAGATAAATGTGTTGTGTTACTGGTACTTAACAACATGGGTAAAGTTTGGGAAAATCCCAAGGCTGAACTATTGTAGGAGGAATACATTTAAAAAAAAATTTTTAATCCAAAATGAAACTGTCCACAATAACAAATGTAAAATATAGATGATCTCTTAAAAAAACAAGGCGGTGAGAATTCCAAGAAGAGCATAGCAAACACAATGAACTGTGACAGCATCACTAAAACATATGATTTTATCAGAACATCAAAACAAAAGAAATAAGTCACAATTTAAAGCCTGTTATTACAGCTTGGAATTCACAGCTTTTCAGATGTACAGTATAACAAAGAGAGAAATATTATTTTATTTTATTGATATATTGTCCTTCTATTTGGGAGAAAACGTATATCAATGCACTTTATCTTGTGAATTTTCTGCACAAGTATTATTTATACAATAAAATCCCTATTCTATAATTTTTAATACCTCTCTGTACAGGCTATGAGCAAACTTTATGAGGAGGTGAGCAGAATCCTAGACATTGGTGTGGCAGTGGATTTGATCTGTGCTAAAGCATTTTATACAGTAACACACAGAAGGTTACTGGTTAAGGAATATTGGCCTGAACATAATATTTGTACTTGAATCTGTTTCAAAGACAGATTACAAAGGGCGGTAGTAAACAGAGAATTTTCTAACTGGTCCAGTGTAGTTGGTGCCACAGGGGTCTGTTATTTATTAAAAATGTTTGTGGATGATATGCTTTGTAACTATAGGCAGTGTTAATTAGTCAACAAAAAGTACACACACAAAAAATATTTAAGTGATGAAAACATAATTTTGCCACTTTATAGGTCCCTGCTAAGGGTATGGAGTACAATTCTGGCCTCCAGTCCTTCAGAAGTATATTAATGAGTTGGAGAGAGTGCAGAGACGTGCAACTGGATTGGGAAAAAGGAATGGAAAATGTAACTACGAGGAAAGGCTATCAAGGTTTGGGTTGTTTTCTCTAAAGAAAAGGTGCCTGTGGGGTACATGATTACTATTTACAAGTACATTAGAAGGCATTATAGACAGATAGCAGGGGACCTTTTTTCCCACAGAAAAGATCGACACACTAGATGCTCCTTTCTTTAGACTTTGGAAGTAACTACAGAGGAAGCAGACCCTGCAACTGCAGGGGGCCCACGAGGAATAGGGGCCCCATGGGACAATAATTCATATACAATTTCAATAAATATTGGTAGAACAGGTCAAGTTCTGACTCATTTTGGGGCCTGCAAAATAATTTGCTGTGGGGCCCAGTTATATCTAGTTAAGCCGCTGCCCCTTCCCCACCCAGGCAGGTCTATAAATACAGGAGAGTTGGCATATCCGAGGTTATGAGATCTTCCCTAGACATAATACTTTTTGGCAAGGCATAAGAAACAACTCCAAAGAAGTTTTAAGAATGTGTAAGATTGGATTATAAGCAAAGCAGTAGAAAACTGTAATAGATTTCAAATTACAGGCATGGGATCCGTAATCTGGAAACCTGTTATCCAGAAAGCTCTGAATAATAGAAGGACATCTCCCATAAGCTACATTTTAATCAAATAATTCACATTTTTTCCTTTTTATCTGTAAGGGTAGAACTCCATGGGGGCGTTTTTGCCGCGATTCTGCCGGATCCAACGCTAGGCGAAAAAATGCCCGCGTCACGTCAGATGCAACGGAAATAAGGTAAGTAATACAAAAGTCGGAGGGTGTCGCAGCTTTGATCCAATGTGGCATGACTGTCGAATGCAGACGCATCTTGCAGCATTTACATCCAACAGTTCTATCAAAGCTTCTACACCATCCGACAATTCTATTACTTACCCTATTTCCGTTGCATCCGACGTGGCGCTCGCATTTTTCGGATCAAGGCAAAAACACCCAGGGAGTTCTGTCCTAAAACAAAAACAGTATTTTGCACTTGACGCCAACTAGCATTATTACAGTAATTAGTTAATTCATTTTGTAGGCAAAAGGGTTTGATCAATGTTTAAAATAAATGATCTAAATCACAGATCTGTTATTTCTTGTTAACAATGTGCAAAGGGACGTGTTGGCATGATACTGTCCCTTTAAGATACTGCAGCCAGTGCTCTGTAATCAGTATTCTCAGTACAGAGTTCAGACTTCTAACATCTTTCTGCAGCCTGTGCACCCCTGCAATGCGTAGCCTCCCTGTGTCAGGAAATGTGTCTTTTGAAAAACCCATCTAAAAGGAAACTGGGGTACTTCCAATTCAATTTACAGCCCATTCCCCCTGGTTGTGAGTACTAAAGCACAGACATTGACTGGATTTCCATAAAAACCACCAACCTGAGGAACTGCAGGGTCTCGCAGACTCTATTATTGACTCCAACTTGTCTTTCCAGCGGCTCAGGTGTAAATCAAAATGTCCATTCCGATTCAAAGACTTAGGACACAAGAAAAAACTAAATTAAATCAGAAGAGAAGGATGCTTACAGATACTTGATTTTGAAATTAAACTAGTTTTTTTTTTTTTACAACCTTAGTTATTTTATGGTGGGGGTTTACTAGTTAAAATTAATATTTTATCAAGATAAATTTGCAGGAACATTGCCAGCTGCGTTTCCCCCTGAGCCTCTTGAAACTCTATTATCGGCAGATTTGAATGGGGTGCTCTCACAATGGTAACATTTGTATTCCGGCTTCAAACTGGGCTGGGTTCATAAGAAACTAGCTATCTGTATAACAGAGCATTCTGCCCCAGTGGTTGCACAGATCCTATCTGATCCCCATTGTAAGCAGCAGTCCTGCCCTGCTTTATGGCAGCTGAGATTCTAGCTATCTGTATAACAGAGCATTCTGTCCCAGTGGCTGCACAGATCTTACCTGATCCCCATTGGAAGCAGCAATCCTGCCCTGCTTTATGGCAGCTGAGATTCTAGCTATCTGTATAACAGAGCATTCTGCCCCAGTGGTTGCACAGATCTTATCTGATCCCCATTGCAAGCAGCAGTCCTGTCCTGCTTTATGGCTTAAATTTGAATGGCTTTTTAGCAAGGGAGGGAATACAGGGTTATGGAAGATAGCTCATAGTACAAGTTGATCCAGGGACTGCTCCAATAAGTCAGGAAGGAATATTCTCCCCCTCTGAGACAAATTGGAGAAGCTTCAGATGGGATTTTTTGCCTTCCTCTGGATCATCTAGCAGTTAGGCAGGTTGAAAAAGTTAAAAGGTTGAACTTTATGGACGTGTGTCTTTTTTCAGCCTGACTTACTATGTTACTATGGTCATATATCTTATAGGAACCCTATTGTTGCAGGATTTTGACCCCTGACAAGAGTAATCAAAGGATGGCATATATGTTTTAAAATAAGTATTTTTACATAAAAAAAAATATAACTGGAAACTATTAGATTTTGAATTAGCAGAGAAACTGCAGAGCATCTTTAGTTATTTCATCCAGAAAGGCAATTGTTTGACGACTCTTACCCAGACTGTTGCTAGAAAGAAGCTAAATATAACCATCAGGTAGAAAATCCTTCAACCTGTAATTATTGTTTTATATGTGTTACACATTCTGCCTACAGGCAGGTCTGCCGTAAACAACATCCTATCCACATTACACTAAACATTAAATCTGAATAAGGACAATCACCAGGTTGTGATTAATGTTTGAAACCAACTGATTTGGGTTTTGGAAATGAAGTTCACAGCTTAGAATTGCCTGGAGCTGCCTATGAACCAGTGAGAATGTACTAGTTTAGTGCCCAACCTGGCAGCTGGCAGAGGGGTGACTGACTGGCGGTGGCCTGGGCTAATGAATGCCATTGATCAAACCTGACTGCTCTGCCCGATAGAAAGCTTACAGGAAAGTCTCCACTTTATGGTTTGTTTTTAAAGATCCATCATTGTAACTACTGAAGTGCCTGTGTACAAAGGGGAAAATAGAAAACAACAGGTAAAAAAAATTTAGTTTTTACCCCCTTTCAGGCCCGGATTTGAGGTAGGATTGCCACCTGGCTGGTATTTTATTGGCCTGGCCGGTAAAAGTTACGGTTGATCCCAATTCTGTTAATAGGGAGAAAAGGTGGCTGTAGAATTACGACAGTGGCAACCCTAATTTGAGGCAAAGCCACAAAAGCCAGGGCCTAGGGCGGTGAAATTTTAGGCGCATGTCCCATAGCAAGCTACATACGGAATTCCGAGTTCCCTATGTTCCGCTTGTGGCGGGCACTAGGACCTTGAGGCCTCGGGGCGGAGAGCAAGCAAATCCGGCCCTGCCCCCTTTAAAACCTGGAAAGAGCCAGAAGAAAAAGGCAAATAATTTAAATAAACTGTAAAAATGAAACAATAAAGACCAATTGAAAAGTTGCTTAGAATTCTATAACATATTAAAAGTTAGCATAAAGGTGAACCACCCCTTTAATGTAATTTTTAGTAACTTTTCAATTGGTTACTTTTTATAGTGTTTACATTTTTTGCCTTCTTCTTCTTCTGTACTTTTCCAGCTTTCAAATGGGGTGTCAAAAAAAAACAAAACAAAAACAAATGCTTTGTGAAGCTCAAAATATATTTTTATTGCACTTTTTATTACTCCTCTTTCTATTAAGGCCTCTCCTATTCATATTCCAGTCTCTTATTCAAATAAGAGCATGGTTGTTAGGGTAATTTGCAGCAGATTGCTGAATTTGCGAACTGGAGAGCCGCTGAATAAAAAGCAAAATAACTCAAAAACCACAATTAATAAATAATGGAAACCAGCTGCAAATAGTCTCAGAAAATCACTCTCTATATCAGGGATCCCCAACCTTTTGAGGCCGTGAGCAACATTCATAAGTAAAAGGAGTTGGGGAGCAACGCTAACATGAAAAATGTTCTTGGGGTGCCAAATAAGTGCTGTAATTGGCCATTTGGTAGCCCCTATGTGGCTTGGCAACCTGTATTAAGGCTCTGTTTGGCAGTACAGCTGGTTTTTATACAACCAAAACCTTCCTTCAAGCCTGGAATTCAAAATAAGCTCCTGGGAGCAACATCCAAGGGGTTGGAGAGCAACATGTTGCTCACGAGCTACTGGTTGGAGATCACTGCTCTATATCATACTAAAAGTTAACTCAAAGGTTAATATCCCCTTCAAGTGCAGTATTTGGAATATGCAATGTATGTTGCCCCTGGGAATGATCAGGGAATCTGGGAAGTTGGAAGAGGACTAGGTCCTTAGGAAAGAGGAGGAGGTGGCCCATTGTTGGTTGGAGGGCAGTCTAACAGTAGGACTACTAGGGTATTGGGAGGACTGCTAAATTGCAGTAAAACATCACCTGCCTTCCCAACCTGGTACCAGACATAGGAAGCAGTGTGTTACTCATTAGTTGTATATTGTAGGCTAAGTGCAATGGCGCACACTGTATATGGACAATGTCATGTTCATGGTAGCCTTATAGCTGCAACTGCTTCCTTCCTGTTTATGTTTAATACTAGTGATGGGTGAAACTGACCCGTTTTGTCAAAATTTTAGGGGCGGCATCCTAAAGCTATGACACATGGGCATGCACACTTGCGCAGGAGGGGGAGTGGCGTGCTGGGATAGTGGGCGCTAGGACCAAATCTGGCACTGGTTACAGAAACCATGGAATCTTGTGGAAATATCATTGGGGCTTGATTATTCCACATAAGATGGACAGGGGTAACATTATGGATCGATTTCAATAAATGAAAAAACAAAAGCAAAGTTTTGGGTGGCCAGTGGTTTCCTTAGACATGGAGTCTAGGAAGAATGGGGTTCTTTCCATCATCATTTGCTCCCCTGAGGTGGAATCCTGGCTGAATACCGATTCCTGGTTTTATAATAAAACCGCAACCTATTTCATTCCATCCTGGATTCCCTGTTTTTCTGGTAAAAGGGACATGATAAAAAAAAGCTGTAATCAGTTGTCAATAAATCTGAGTACAATAGCAAATCTCCCAACATTAGAACTAGCCCAAGTTGCCAACATTGCCCACACTCTGATTTATCTGAAACCCCTCCCACATTCCGGTGAACCCCACTCCTTCTGAGGTCTGCATTTTGGTACTGTTGCTTTAGAATCAGGGCTATTGAGAGATACAGTGGAACTACTAAATGTATCCAAACCAAACTTATTTTAATATAAAACAGTGTATAATGAATTGGTTACTTACACTCAGCTTGTTCCTAAGTTTTATACCTACTCCACACAGTTTCAGCTTCCATTATCATCAGATACACTGGTGAGTGTTTATTAGGAAAAAAGTACCCAATGAATTTTTATATTTAGCCTATAAAAACCTGCCTATGTCAGAGCAGCATTGCTATCAGATAGGAAGCACTTGTGCTTGGCTGTTATAATCAAAATCCAGAATTTTCAAAACTATAAACAGACCCATTATGGAAATGGAATGAACAGGGACTTACTAAAAATACCTGATTGCTAAGAGCTCTCGAGTGGCCAAGTCATGCATCCCAAGCAGTGATAGAGACATTTCAAGCCCTCTCCAGCTGTGCCAGGGATAGATCTGTCAGTGCTGGCTCTGGAGAACTTCAACCATCAACAGGCGCACAAGTCAATTTCATCTTGCTAATTAGTTTTTCTTTTTCTTCTGTAATTTTATAAGAGAGAATAAAAGCAATGATATTGAGCGCAGATAAGTACTTTTAATCACCCAAGTAAAAAAAGGGATCCTTCAGAATTATATATATATAAAGATTATAAAGCCTCTTTGTGATTTTTTTTATGGCTTAATCAAGGCTTTACTGACTGCTGTATGAGATTGGGGAACATGCAACAGTCTACTGCTTCAGAATGGGGCACCGGGGGTTGTTAAACTATAGTTACCAGCATGCTCTGAGAGCCATGTAAGGACTCTTACACATGAGCGTTTTCACCTGCGCTCCCCTGCGGCTCAACGCAGCAAAACGGAACGCAGGGGAGCGCAGGTAAAAACGCTCGTGTGTAAGAGCCCTAATCAGCAAGCACTTAAAGTTGCTGGGGTTTACTATGCATAATCATAATTACTCTGACTGCACTATACTAGTAAATACTAAGTTCTGCTTTCTTGCTATGAACTCTTTGTCTAATTAGACCAAACTGAGCTTCTACAATCATTTAGCCCCTAGGCCAACAATCAGATCATACTGGGGACCAAGCAAGTCCATCAGAATAGGACAACATAGAATGTTCTGCTCCATAGAAATCTCCCCCATTTTCAGTAAGATATCAGTCAAGGTCATTGGGAGGACCTATACATGTTCACCAACAATATTGTCTACTTATTAGTTACTCCTTAGCTCTTCAAGAAACTCACTTTGTCAATCAAGGTACTCTGTATTTTGTTTTTCCCCAGCCTATTCTTTTCATAGCTGCACTTTCTTTAATATGCAACTGTAAAATCAGACGTTTGATAATCCCATTGGATGAAGACCACTTGTGCATGTTGATGTGGTCCTTTCCCAGCAGGTCTTTATAGGCAGGTCTCCATTATGGTCTGAGGGCCAAACAAAGGGATCATCCAGATTCTGACTACCCTGCTGACAGGCCAAATTGGGTAAAGTCAACTTATTTTGTGGCTTTGCCAAAAGAGTAGTTTTTTTCCCATTTATAGCCACTTTAAGATAAAAGAAGGTTAGAGTAGAGGAAGAATGAAAATTTTAGAGGACATTCTATTATTGACACCAATGCTGTCACTTCACTAACGGGCAAAGAATAAAGTATCAGATCACTGAGTTTCTTCATATGTGGATACAAAACACAACTGCCAAATCTAGACAATACCTCCAAGGTAATTAAAAACAGCTATCACCTATTTTGTCATTTATATGGGATCTGCCCAGATATAGGCACTTACTGGATGTGAGACAACAGTCTACTGGATCATGTGAGATTAAAGGTCAATTTCCACTCTAATCCATATCTAATCAGGTGTCAGAGCTCATTATTAACACTATTTCTCATTATATCAGATTTCACAGCAGAAAGTGCTTTGTCCCATTCCTACAATATGATTCATTCTTTCCTTTTGTTCGTTTCAGTCTTTCAAAATGAATATTATTCTTCTCTATCAAAATGCCATCTTTAATAATGTCACACTGTGATACCTTCCCGGAGGAGCACTTTATTTTATAGCACAAGAGTTTGAGGTAAAGTGGGATTAGCATTCCATCGTCGAATGCTAAACGAACAGTTTTAGGCTACCTTTTATTCAATATTTGATCATTCGACGATCGAATACAAATTTATCAGTCGAATAATTTATTCGATCAGTCGAATAAATCATTCGATCATTCAAATATTTCTTACGATTCGAACGATCGGAGACTTCGATCGTTTGAATCCTATTCGATCAGGATTTAGCCTCAGAAGCCTTCCTCAGAACTCAGAAGTTCCCATAGGCTTCTATTGCAATTCAGTAGGTCCAATCTGGCGAAGTAGGCAATCAAATAAACTTTAAAATTGAAATCCTTCGCTGATCGATGTATTCGATCGTTCGACCATTTGCTATTCGATGATCGAATATGGCAAAATTGGAATATTCGACCAAACGAATAAATCCTACGTTCGAAATTCGATCAAATTCGATCGAACATCGATCTATTCACGTGAATTTAGTACATTGGCCCCTGCTCGAATACCATTCAGATGCTCGAATGAAATTTCACAATTTTTCCGTGAAATCGAACGATCGGTATCCGATCGTACGAATTCATTGAGAAATCGGATTTCGAGCAAAATGATAGCCTAAAACAATTCGATAAGCATTCGATAGTCGAATACTTATCGAATTGCGAATTAGGTCGAGCTAATTTCCTGGAGTAATAGAAAATTTGCCCCTTAGTGTTGTTTGTTTAATGTAAATCATCAGCTCACTATACCTATCTCCCCTATCTCGTGAACTCATTTGCATGTAAAGACTCCCTCAGTGATAGAACCTGTTTTTTGTAGTTTAATTAAACATATTTAGGTTGTACTGGTCAGGTTGTTAATATGTGTTTGATTTTGGCTGTGATTGGTGCCCTTTAGGAATACATATTGTATTTACATGTAAAAGATGACCCGTGCCATCAAAACTGGAGTGATCTCAGCCTTCTTCTCTGCCACAGCTGACAGTTTTACTTGCAGGCAGGGGCAGTACGTAAGTTGACTTCATTTATATACTCTTATGGCATTGCTGTTCTGCTTCCTATGGTCAGCAGCAGTGGTATAACTACAGATTAAAGTCTCAAAGCACAAAGGAGGTGGGAGGTGGGGTATGCGGCTGGCGGTGGCTTTGAGAAATTCGCAACTGGGTTGGGGAGCCCCTGTGGTCGCAACCCCACTGAGACCCAGACCCACCAGTCTGACACGGCCCATTTTATGTATTTCAGGGGACCAGAGAAATATAATGTAAAATCTGGGAAAATGTAAAATCATGGAAATGCATCATTAATTATACATTTGTGGGGTTACAAAATTGGTGTAAAATGAGGGAAAATTTAGGTTTTAGTACAAATAAGGGCTTGACCTGAAAAAGATGGACAATCGCTGGTGCAAAGGAGGAATTACTTTCTTTTATCCAGTTATTCATATTGCATCCCTTTAATCTCTCTATACTAAGCTTGGTGGGAAAACATGTAAACATTATTAAAAAACATCCAAATAAATTAGTTCTGATTTAGCTGCTGGCAATTATAGAAACTGTCCTCCCACGTAATTACAATCAGATCTCTACCTACCCCTGCTCAGCTGTCTTAGTGGAGGACACACAGTGCCAATTAGTTCCTTTTATACATTATAAGCTCTTTGTTGCACATTCACCAGTTCTCTGAGTGATTAGCTCATTGGAGAGGTTTGTATTCTGCGAGCCACTTAGCAAATGAACTTAATCATCTTCATTTAATCAGACAAGGAAATGTACACAGAAGGTTTGTGCATTAAACAGCAGCAACGGCAGTTTAATCAGGGTGTGGCCCTCCATGAGAGTCTGCCTGCTATGTCTGCTTACCATGTGTGAGCTTTAAAAGGTATCACTACAGAGAGTAACTGGCCCCTGCATTGTTTAAAACTCAAATTCAGACTAATCCCCTGGATTGTTCACATCTGTAATCCCCCTGCATTGTTCACACTTGTAACAACTCTATTTTTCACTCCCATAATGCCCAGTACTGTTCACACCTGAGACCCAGACTGAAACTGCCCACATTGTATACACTGTGTCACTGTATGAAGTAGATCTTAGAGTGGTCCTGATGGGGTTCTCTGTCTCCTGCTCTGTTCTGCCTTCCCTATGCTCCCTGTATGTGCCATACATTGCGCAGTGCAGCCTGTGTGTGTCATACTCTGCTTGTCTAGTGCAGCCTGTGTGTGCCATACTCTGCTTGTCTAGTGCTGCTTGTGCCGCTTGTCTGTTTCATACTCTGCTTGCCCAGTGACGCTTGTGTGTGTCATACTCTGCTTGTCTAGAGCTGCTTGTGTGTTTCATACTCTTCTTCATACTCTGCTTGTCTAGTGCTGCTTGTGTGTGTTATACTCTGCTTGGCCAGTGCTGCTTGTGTGTCATTCTGAGCTTTCCCTATGCTACCTGAGGGATGTGAGCCTGGTAGGGGTTTGTTCTGGGTGTTTGTTAGCATTTGGAAATAGTTATTAGGGGGTCCCTAAAGTGTTTGTGTTGGGGGTTTCTGTATTATCCACAGGGGAGGATTAGGCATACGGCTGATTTAATTTTTTCACATATGAGTGATGAGGGATATCTCTTCAGTGAGCACCAACCATTTGGTTTTTTTGGTGTGCTACTACTGTTAATGTGTAGGGATGGGCAAATTCCCACGATTCGCCGCCGGCGAAACACCTGCGAAAATTCTCCTGACAAAAAAAAAAATCGAGACGCGCGATGAAAATGACGCAACGCACGTCGGAAACTACGTGATGCAACGAACACGACGTGACGCGGCGAAAACTATGCAATGCGCAAATTTTTCACCAATTTGCAAATTTCGCTAGAAATTCGTGAATTTTCCGGCAAAGTGAATCTGCCTAGATTTGCCCATCACTATTAATGTGGATATGATCATTGCCTTTATTGGTCACTTTTAGAAGGCCATGCACTAGCTGACTTTAATGTAATCTATACAATTGTCCAGCAAATCTGAATATTGTCCAATATGGCCATCTGCATGATGAGACCAAAGATCTAGTCTCTCTGATGGTCAATGGAACTGAAAAGGAATGGGCTGAGGAGCAATCTAGGAAATGTGAGGACACATTAGAACTGGGGTCCCCAACCTTTTTTTACCCATGAACCACATTCAAATGTAAAACGAGTTGGAGAGCAACACAAGCATGGAAAAGTCCCTTGGGGTGCCAAATAAGGGCGTTGATTGGCCATTTGGTAGCCCCTATGCAGACTGGCAGCCTACAGGTGACTCTACTTGGCAGTATACTTTTTAGTATGCAACCAAAATTTGCCTCCAAGCTTGGAACTCAAAATCAGCACCTGCTTTGAGGCCACTGGGAGCAACTTCCAAGGGGTTGGGGAGCAACATGTTGCTCACGAGCTACTGGTTGAGGATCACTGCATTAGAAGATCAGAAGGTTCATTCACAAATGCAATAGTGGCTGATTCACTTGAATGCAACTGTCGATGAAGCCTACTAAGCCCCTGGAATTACCTGTAGGTCCAGGCATTCATTTAGCATTTAGCATTACATTCATAAAGGAACCCTCTGGTGTATGACCACCTCTATATTTTAAATGGCTACTGTCATGGGTAAAAAATGTTTTTCAAAATGCATCAGTTAATAGTGCTGCTCCATCAGAAATCTGCATTGAAATCCATTTCTCAAAAGAGAAAAGAGATTTTTTTTATATTTCATTTTGAAATCTGACATGGGGCTAGACATATTGTCAATTTCCCAGCTGCCCCAAGTCATGTGAATTGAGCACTGATAAACTTCAATTAGTGATGGGCGAAACGGCCGCGTTTCGCTTCGATGAAAAATTTGCGAATTTCCAGAGAAATTCGCGAATTTTTCGCCGATTCGCAAAACGAGTCGCGTCGTTTTTTGACACGCGTTACGTCGTTTATGACGCGCGTCGTTTCCGACGCGTCGCGTCAAAAACGACGCGCGACTCTTTTTTTGGGCGAATTTTTTTGGGCGAATTTTTTTGCCAGTTTCGCGAATTTATTCGCCAGCGGCGAATCGCGGGAATTCGCCGCGAATTCGCCCCTATCGAATAAATTCGCCCATCACTAACTTCAATCACTCTTTAATGCTGTACTGCAAGTTGGAGTGATATCACCAGCAGATTAACTATAGAACAATGGGAAGGTAACCAGATAACAGCTCCCTAACACAAGATAACAACTGCCTGGTAGATCTAAGAAAAGCACTCAATAGTAAAAACCCATGTCCCACTGTGTTCCATTCATTTACATTGAGAAGGAAAAACAACAGCCTGCCAGAAAGCAGTTCCCTCCTAAAATGCTGGCACAAGTCACATGACATGGGGCAGCTGGGAAACTGACAATATGGCTAGCCCCATGTTATATTTCAAAACTGAATATAAAAAAATCAGTTTCAGTGAAGAAGTCTACTGGAGCAGCACTATTAACTGATGCGTTTTGGAAAAAATCATGTTTTCCCATGACAGGATCCCTTTAACAACAGAAACAACTGGGGGTGCCTTGCCAAGGCAAGAGTGAAATACTGTAGCTACTGAACATTTTCACTAATGATGAACTAAAGATTCTGCTTTCCAAAATAAGACCATTTGCCGGCTAAAGCTGATAGATTGCCTGCTGGCACAATACTAATAAGCCTCCAAATTAAATTTATTACAGATCATTTCTATCTGGAACGAGACGCTGCAGAATGTAACGTTTAGAGACCCCCCACATTTCCTAAAGTTCTCCACTGGATTCCTTCAAACTAATATCCGCCCCCGCCGTATCTAACGCCGACTTCAATTACGCCCTTCGGGAATAGTAACCAGCATGGGGGCATTGTTTTACATGCGAGCCCATCTGCAGATGCGTAACCTTCACTTAAACAAAGGCGCCTCGGGAATGAGAGAGGTAATTGGCTCGAGTTTTACTGAAACTTTTATTGTCGTCAGAAATATTGTTTCTTTCTCGTTCAATGGATCAAATCCATCTCCCTGTGCTGTATATCAAAGCTGGCAATTAAGCAGCTGCAGGCCATATAAAAAGCTTTTTTTTTCCCCTTCTCCAAAATTATACACAAGCTCGCTAATAACACCTCTAACTGTCTCCCGTCCTTTGCCAACAAGTGCTATTTTAACATCATTATTTGCTGCAGTGCCACATCCTAATAAAGTAGTGCTGGAGTGCCAGGGGGTGACAAGGAGAACTCACAGTGATTAAAGAAGCATCAAGTCTTTCTTTTTTTTCCCTCTTAGCTACATTTATAATCACCTCTGATTAATATTACTCGGAGAAGGAGGAATAACTTTGTATCAATCCCTTGCTAATGAGGCAAAGTGTAGAAGCTTTCTTAGTATTTCATTTATGTGCCGAAAAATACAATATGAACGTATTACTCTTTAAGTGCAGAACTTTTATTTTTGATGTCTGTCCTATTGTTTGCCCAACTTACAGCGCTACGCAACAAGTTGGCGCTATAGAAATACATGTTAATAACT
>CM044447.1:11092335-11106862 GCA_024363595.1 Xenopus borealis | reverse complement strand
CAGTGGCGTTAATATGATCAGAGAAGGAGAGAGAGGAGTCAAAGATTAGCCCCAGACAGCGTGCTGACCGGGTCAATGAGTATGCCATCAATAGAGAGAGTAAAATGGGGAGTAGGGCCAGGCTTAGGTGGAAAGATGATTAGTTCAGTTTTGTTATCACAATTGGAGATAATGCCATATTTAAAATGCTCCTATGGACATTCTCAGTGCGAATTGTGCATTAAATACACCTCTCATATCCAGGTTTATAAATATAACATGTGCAGGGCAAATATTTTCACTGTGCGTGTAGTTTATTAATTAGCCCTAAACTGTAAAACACAAAAACTGTGCCTTGTACAAATCTAGATCCCCAGACTGGAACAGAAAGAGAAAAAAAAAAATCAATGAATTCAGAAGGAAAAAAATGTGACGGACACAATGTTTCACACTGATTGCCCAGCCACTAAGTAATCAGCCCTACTAAGTAATCAGCCCTACTCGCACCCCTAGTGAGCACAGAAAAGTGGGTTTATTTATAGAAGCGCAAGAGAGAATGAAGGACTTTATTCAATAGGCACGTTCTTGTTCTCTTCCGATCACATTCAGCCAGTTGCTGAGTTCTCCTGGGGAAACTGAGTTGTCAACTAGCTAAGGTGTCAATGCACTGAAATCTCATCAACAGCAGGAAAGATAGTGGAATCAATTCTTTCAAAGAATAAAAGAACTGTCGGACTTTTCGAGCTCCGAATTATGGAAAGGCCGTCTCCCATGGACTCCATTATGATGAAATAATCCAAATTTTTAGAAATGATTTCCTTTTTCTCTATAATAGTAAAACAGTAGCTTGTACTTGATCCCCACTAAGATATAATGAATCCTTACTGGAAGCAAAAATTATTGTTTACATGATTTTATAGTAGAATTAAAGTATGAAGATCTACACTATGGAAAGATCCATTATCCGGAAAACCACAGGTCCCAAGCATTCTGGATAACAGGTCCCATACCTGTACCACCAATGTTCACAGTGCTAAATAAAGCTTCAATACAAAAAGTAGTACAGGGGGAACATTTGGGGGTAGATTACATTTTTTTATTAAAAAAAAACTAGACTTTTTCAAGATTTGTTTATAACTGGAAATAGCTTGAATCTGAAAATACTCCAGCTAAAACCTGTTGAGGTCATGTAGAAGCCAATGGCAGAGGTCCCATGAACCATTTGAAGATGTTAATAACCTCAATGTTTTGGTTTTCTTTGGCGCGTTTCGCTCGAGTATTTTGAGTGATTCAAGTTGTTTTTTCACGGAAAGCACGATTAATTCCAGTTTTATTCTTAAATCAGAAAACATTGGCGTTGTGAGCTCATCCGAGGTATTAGAAAACCTCTCAAACCTCTAAAACTCAACAGCTGATAAATAAACCCCTGTGAATTAAAGAGAGATAATAATATGTAATAAATTGGACATTTCAATACACAGTCGCCCCAAAGAAACTAAAATATTTGGGTAATCCATAGAAATCTATAGTCAATTTGTTTCCGGATAAAGGGATAGCGGTTTGACTAACAACAACATTTCTTGGCGCAAACGTTTGATGAGTTCTGCAAATAGCAATAAGTGATTATATGTTAGAGTATTATTTGTGAGGAAAAAACCAAGCTTAATGTTACTAATCAAGCAGAGAGCTATTTCAGATTCCTAGATTAATCATCTTCGTGGTACTCTGACAGTATGAATGCCCTTTAATATATATGTGCGTTAAATACACATTTACGTAATGACTGTTAACGAATCTTCAATTAAGCCTGCTCTGAATGCCAACATGTATTTTTTTTTATAGGAGAACCCTGCTTCTCTGCATTTCAGTGGATGATGGGTGAGCTGCCTATTACTGGCCAAGAACTGTTGTTTTAAGGGCAAGGAAAGGGGTCCGATTGATTTAACATGTTCAATGATTCAACCAATACATGATAAACTATAAAAGTTAGTAGAAATGGAAAACTTGTCAAATCTTTTCACCTGCAGCTGATGGAAACATTCAAGTGCATCATTTGCATGTGGCTAAAGTGCTTTTCTGGATATCTCCCCCCAGCAAGCGTGCATAAGTGGCTCCATTAGTGTTTGTGACAAGCTATTTATAATTCTCCCTCTTTGACGTCTCTTCCATTGCCGAAGTCTTTGCTAGAGAGGTGACTATGTTCTGTAGATTAGTGTAAAACTACATCAATGAGCAGATAATTAAACTGTGCTTGAATATAGGAAGACCTATGCAGTCGCACAATGGGCTAGAGCAGTGTTAATATGGGTTATATTTATTTTTTATTGCTTACCAAAGCAGGTCATAAATGAAATACCCAATTCCCACTTTTTACACATGATTCCAAGTCAGGTATTGACTAGGGATGCACTGAATCCAGGATTCGGTTCGGGATTCAGCCTTTTTCAGCAGGATTCGGATTTGGCTGAATCCTTCTTCCTGGCCGAACCAAATCCCAAACCTAATTTGCATATGCAAATTAGGGGCGGGGAGGGAAATCACATGACTTTTTGTTACAAAACAAGGAAGTAAAAAATGTTTCCCCTTCCCACACCATATGCATATGCAAATTAGGATTCGGATCAGTATTCAGCGAATCTGTTGTAAAAGATTCAGGGGTTTGGCGGAATCCAAAATAGTGGATTAGGTGCATCCCTAGTATTGACACTGTACATACAAGTATGGTCCGCAAACAATCTTTTTTGCCATTTTGTGGTCAAACAGTTCATCCAAAATATTGTAGTATGATCACATTTGGTTACATTTCACCCCCTAATAAATCAATTAATGAAGGAACAGAGCAGAGAGGAGAAAATTCAAGACACATTCCAAACCCACATCTAAGCTATTGAGGCCATTAAAGGGCAACTAAAGTCTAAAATAGAATAAAGTTAGAAATGCTGTATTTTGTATACTAAATATAAACATGAACTTACTGCACCAGAAGCCTAATAAGAAAAATTCAAAGTTGATGCAGGGGGCTGTCATCTTGTAGCTTTGTTATACATCTTTGCAAGACCAAGACTGTGCACATGATCAGTGTGATCTGGGCTTCAGTTGGGAGGTTAAGCTTAAGGATCGTCATAAATGATCAAAACAGCACGTCAGACAATATCTGCCATAGAAGCCAATACAGTAAGACTGATTAATAATTTGAATATACAGACTGCACTGGGTCTGTGGATACAAATCTACACAGTCGCCAGCTGCTCTACAGGGAAACAAACAAAGCTGCTCGAGTTCTGGGACGTAAGATGGGGGACCCCCCCCCTGTCATTTGAAAGTATAATTGTTTCCCTTCAGAGCAATTAGGAACCGTCTGAAGTTTCCTATCTGTAGCTGTCAGAGCAACTAAAAGAAAGTGGGAATTTAATTGCATACAGTCAGGTTTATTACAAAAACAGCAGACATTGTTTCATTAAAGTATATTGGAGATAGATTTCTTTTTCATTAAAGAAAGTAAAATTGGGATTTTATTTTTTTACATTTACATCCCCTTTAACAAGACCTGAACAAAAAATCATCAAATAAGTGTTCCAATACATATCATTGATGCAAAAATAATGGTACTAACCATTGATACATGACCTCATCCTGCAGACTTCACCTAAAACATGGAAACAGCTCTCCTAGATATCTTGATATACACAATCTGTAATCCATATGGAATTCTCACTACATGGGTGGTATATGGGTCTGACTAGATCCCCTACAATATACCCTAATAGCTCCATGTTGGAAATACTTCAGTCTTCAAGACCCTCTATTATTATATATATATAGACTGTATTGCAACAATGTCATACTTAAACCATGAAAGCCATGAAAGTGTTTTTCTTTTTTTTAACCTTACTAGCCCCCCTACTTCCCTGACCCATATCCCCTTTGAGGTCTCAATGCCTTCAAGTTCCTTATTTCCCTTTCCTGGTATGTTATAGAATTATAGTTCTAGGTCATATTTCTATTGGTCTTCATGTTTTTGAATTGTTTACCTGTGTCACTTTCCAGCTTTCAGATTGGGGCCGCTAACCCAGGCAGGCAAAAAAATAGTTTGATTATTTCAAATAATTCAGGATTTATCATTCTTTTAAATAATAATACTATATAATAGCATGGGACATGGGCAGGAGACCAGGGTTGTGGTTTGATGGAACCTCCTAGACCAAATAAACTAAAAATAAATGTGTGTGTGTTTTAGTATTTTCTAGTTTTTTTATATCTTCAAATGGAAAATGTAATATAATTAGTCTTCTTTGCTCCAAAATATATAATCCTAAAAAAAAATATCTTTCCTGAATTTTTCCATACATGCACATCCCTGTGAAATCTTGCTTATTTCCTCCCGAAATTTCAGGTCCCCGGACTTTTTCTTTTCCAAACCAAAATTACAGGCTTATAAATGTGCAATCACGGTAATGCACCTATATTTAGAAAGTAAAGTACCGTATTTATCTTTTTCTTTATCTCCAGTTGGAGTAGGAAAAAAAATGGTCAAGTAATAGCAGAAAATATGTGTTTGGGAAGTAGAGAGGCAGCGGGAATTGGGCGGAGGGTTCTGTCAAGAGCCAGACTCTCGGCTTTTATCATTTGTTCTTACCTTCCAAATGAAATCCTTTTATATTGTTCATTCTACCCAAGAAGGAAGAGTAAAATAAGAATGTCTATTAGTCAGAAAGTGCTTCAAAGTACTGGACAGGAGTGCAATTTTGTATAGACTAACAAGGTTTTTAAGCCATCTGAATATTTTTAAAACTAAACTAACTCATTTACTATTTTTATGTTGTATTGATCATAACACGTCTTGTGAGTCTAATGCAAGTTTTGCTTTGTTTTGTTTGAGAGCTTCAGAAAAGACACAGCCTCAACTCCCAAAAGGAAAGCTGAATTGTGTCCGTTGCAACATTTATGTTCAAATTATGGGGGGAAATGCCACATTGTGGGTAAAATAAATTATATTTTGCTTCTGAATTTTCATTCCTGACACCAACACTTAATCTAGGGGGCCACTAGAGCTGCCATAGGAACACTCACATTTCTGCCCATTTAGCATCTGAGTCTCCCTTCAGGCTTCTTGTAATGGTGTTACAACACAACAGGAGGGCAGTGGATTGGAGGCAACAGGAAAGGTTGTGTCCAGCCAGCCCCAGACAGTGGTTTATGCAAGCCTTCATGTGCACAATAAGACAGTAACACCCTCATGGAAGCTAAGAAACATAAAGAATGAGGGTAAAAATGACTATATGTGGTCCCTCTTAACATTATGATTGACCAAATACATAAAAAAACATACATGAAGAAAGGCTTTAAATAATGTAATGCATTTTGAAAGTTTTATATTCTCCTGTAATTTCGCCCTGCTCTGCTCTTACTCCTACATGAGAGTTAGATAGCTGAACAGGCAGAGAGAAGCTGAAAGCAATATTGAGTTTCATTTAGTTTGTACAGAAATCATAGCAAATAATTTGTTGTGTTTGACCTCAGGCAAGGTCAGCCATACATTGTTAGGTAATGTATCCTATTCTTTCTGTTTTCTTGGCAGTGAGTGACTTTTGTTTTATCTTACTTACAGTATATGCTCTGGGTTTCAATACCACACATCTTTTAATGATAACCAACTCTACAGTATATTCTTTCTCTTTATCCACCCTCCTCCCTTTATCCATACTCCCCCTACAAGGCTTGCATACCCATGTTGATGGTCAAAGCATCCTATCCTATAAGCAACTCTACAGTATATGCTTTCCCTTTATCCACCCTCCTCCCTTTATCCATCCTCTTCCCTTTATCTATCCTCTTCCCTTTATCCATCCTATTCCCTGTATCCACCCTCCTCGCTTTATCCATCCTCTTCCCTTTATCCATCCTCTTCCCTTTATCCACTTCCCTTTTTTGTTGCAATATTAACTTACTTTCCTACCACTGATGTCTTGTTGATATGCAGAGAATCCCAACATCCCCCTACAAGGCTTGCATACCTATATTGAGGGACAAAAATCCTATTGTATTTTTAATGTTATCCTTAAGGCACTTCCCTATTAAATAAAGTGATTGTGTCTGCACCTGTGTCATTGCTATATAAGCCCCATCTCTCTCCAGATGAGAGCCTGCAGTTTAGAAGTGTTATTATCATTGTATGTTGCTGCTTTAAACTGAATTTCCTTGTTTCTTTGTCCATAATCCCAAGAGAAGATGTTGGCACCGTCTTCAACTCCCACTGCACATTGTGAACTCTGCCAAGGTGGCTTCCAGCGTAAAATGGTAAAATCTTTTGCCAAGAACAAAAGGGACAAGAAAGACAATAAAGATTCAATATCAAAGAAAATCACCATGTTCTGTGCATGGAATAACAATGAAGTAGCTTGTGCTGCAAGGTAGTAGCTATGTATTTGATGGCTGGAGATTGTTCTCAACAGAACACACACTTCTGTATATTAATTTAAGGGCAGCTGCATATATGAATAAATCATGAAATATGTTTATTATAACCTTATGTAAATAATAACAATTACATATGATAAAAGGACAGTATAAAAGTTGAGCTTCAAGTAAAAGGGTCAAAGGTACATGGCAATCATTCCTAAGTCTTACCATTTGGCTTTCTCAAGGGTACAATAAAGGCAACCTATGCAGATAACATGTAGTAATTGTTGGAAACAGAAAACAAATAGCTCTTGCCAATACTGCCTGTTGACCGGGCCACTCTTGACCAAGTTTATTGACCTCTGTATAGGACCAAAATAATAGCCATATATTATAGTGTATTATAATGTATTGGGTAGGGTGAAGCCATTAAAAGGTATTCTTTATTTGTCCCCACCCACTGACAGCTCACCAAGTTGCCTGTTATTGGAACCTTCATTTATATGAAATGTTGGACTGAGGCTATTGACCAGCATTAAATGATACACTGACCAAATATTTCATAACAGCATTTTATGAAACAGTGGCACCAGTATATATTGGCAATGGCAACTGTGCCCCCTGACTATTTGCTTTCTCTTCTGTCTAAAAACAGAGAGGCTGAACAGAGAAAAATACCAGCATTAAAAATACTAAATCTGTTATGCAAATCCAAACCTCCTGCCTGGTGGGATGCAACATAAAGGAGAATAAAAAGTGGCACGACAAATTGCTCCTCAACTGAGATAAAGTCAAGAATATCACATAAGTATAGTCTCAAACAAAGTAAATTAACTGCCTTCTCAGCATCTACTTTTTAATCCCAAACTAACTCCTTTGTTCCCTGTGATGTTATCAAAGAGATGCGTTTTTAAGAAGTAGGATGAAAGGAAAGCTGCTCTCAGTCCCAAGTTCGCTCCTCATTACAATAAGTCATAAAATATGTGCCAAAAACAGGTGTCAGGTTTCCAAGGCAACCAGAAGAGCAAACCATAAATAGATTTTCTTGCAAATAAAAAAAAGGGGACTGTATCCAGAGACTTGGCAAGGTAAAATTGTATTCAACAAGGAATGGTAGGAAGCAGATAATAACCTCTTCATATGTCACTCCCTTGGAAACTAGACCTACATATAGAATTTAGGTGATATGCGTCATGGTTCTGGAGAGAATTTAGTAGGGTCTCACAAAAAGCTAGTGATGAGCCAGTCTAAAATTCAATCTTCTTAAAGTCCAGCTCATAAGTCCCTAAAGGTTAAAATGGTGTTGCACTTGTGATGCACCCATTGCTGCCAGGGTCGGACTGGGCTGGTGGGACACTGGAAACAAAACAAGTGGGCACCCGGCCCAGACCCGCTGTTGGTGCCGCCTTCCGACCTCCCTTATGGCCCCCAGTCATAGCCTCAATCAGAAAAAAAGGTAGGCGTGGGGCTGGAGGTACCTGTATTTTTGCAACTGTGGCAGGACCCAGAGGGAGTGTGGGCAGGCCCGGACTGGCAATCTGTGGGTTCTGGCAAATGCCAGAGGGGCTGCTATAAGGTCCCATAGAAAGTCAGTATTTAGTGAACTGGTGGGGGCTGTTTGGGCCTCTATGTGAGCTGTGTGGGCTGATGGGGCCTCTATGTACCTAAAATGCAAAGGTCTATTCTAATTCTCAGTCCAGACCTGTGTGGGGGGGCCTTGAAGTAGTGACCCCGGTGGGCCCTGGACCCCCAGTCCTACCCTGGTTGCTGCCACCATGTTGCCTCACCACTTGGCAGTGTCACTCAGTGGCTACTAAAGCTAATAAAGTACATACTGTCTTTCATAAAAAAGGGCATTAAATCAAGGGATGAAAACATAATTTTGCCTCTTTATAGGTCCGTGGCCTCACCTTGAGTATGCTGTGCAGATTTTGGCTCCAGGCCTTGAGAATGAGATTTATGAGTTGGAGAGAGCTCAGAAACATGCAATTAAACTGGTTAGCTGGTGAAATATTTAAACTATGAGGAAAGACTGTCAGGGTTGAGGTTGTTTTCTCTGGAGAAAAGTTGCTTGTGAGGGGACATCATTACTCTTTACAAGTACATTGCACATTATAGACAGATAGTGGGGGATCAAGATCAATTCACCCCGAGCCCCCCCCCTTTAGACTAGAGGAACAGAACTTTAATTTGAAGCAGAGTAGGTGGTTCTTCATGGTGAGGGCAATGAGGTTGGGGAATGATCTGCTGGTTGATGTTGTGATGGCCGATTCTATTGATGCCTTTAAGAGGGTGTTCGAGGATTTCTTGAACGAGCATAATATCTTGAGCCTAAGATCTACAATTAGTTAGTATTCATATATATATAATTATATATGTAAGTGTATAAACAGGTCTGTATATGTGTATGTATATTTGTGACTGGGGTTCGTTTGGAGTTATTTAACAACCCAACAAAATTACAGAAAAATGTGCCTTCTACCTCTGCATATGGACATGGACCTGCTTCATCCCATTAATGCATCGTTGCCTGCATTCAAGAGCATTTCTAAAGACATTTCTACCTCTTTATCTCTTGTAAGTAAAGCTGGCCATAGACACAAAGATCTTTCCTCGATATGCCACTAACAATATCAATGAATAGGACTTATGCTAAATATACTTTCTTATTATAGTTTTAGCCAACACAACAAAAAACATAACAAAACCCACACACTTTTTTATCATTAAAACAACAGGCAAAAAGTTCAGCACAAGCCCTATTCATTGCATTCATGTAGAACAAGCAGGTAAACTGCAGCCATGACTCTTTGACCTCGTAAGTGTGACATACAATATATAAGAAGATAGAAATGCTTTTCTCTTGTTTGCCATTACTAACGTTGTAGCTAATGAAATAAACATGGTAACAACACAGGGTGTCAGGAATATTCTCAAGAGACAGGGCCATTCCTCATATTGGTTAATAATTTAATCCTCGTTGAGACTGTTGATGTGTAGCATAATGCATTTTATTGACGTGTTCTGCTTTCCTTGACATACGCTGCATGCCTTGCATTTAATTACAAAAAAAGTGTATCAAATAGCTGGAAAAAAACCAATGACTTACACAACATTGCTACAGTAAATAAGATTTCTCTTATTATTTTTATCTATCATTTCCATGTACAGCAGACTTTTATGAAAAATGTAGGCTTATTCAATCCCATAGGAGCCTTCAGCCAACTGACAAACAGAGAAGAGAGTCTTGAGAATTTAAGTTTGGGGCTGTTAGGGGCTGCTTAGGCAACCTCTGGAGAGTAATGAGATGAGTATCCCAGCTTTGCTTCATCTTCCACCTAGATTGGGGCCAAAGCCTGCATAGCCCAAAGCCCTCTTTCCTCTGTTGTGTCCCTGCCAGTATGAAATGTCTATTCTTTGATTGATATGCAGTTTGCCTGTGGGCTTTATCTGCCCAGAAGCAAATGGTTCGGACAGTTCCCTTCACCCTTAAGGCAGACAAGGAACCCTGTCATAGTTGATGTCAGCTTGAACTTTGGAGTCTCCTCAAGAGACATTGGCTCAGATAGCATAGGAGGTCAAGGGGTTAGAAGGCTGTATTTATGTAAGGTAATAGTAATATTTCTAAACAACAGTACTTCAAAGGCTTGGCTAAGCCATATCAGTACTGTAATAGAACAAGCTGTTCAGGCTCCCTTTAACGCAACAAGATTGGAGGTGGTCAGCTTTATGGCAACATGATTGGAGGTGTTTAGCTTGGGGAGGTCTAGGATCGGGCTTGGTTATTTTTTCAGGCAAACACCTCTCCAACCATACCCAAACTCTTAACAGGGGTGGTTATTTTTAATTCTAACGTCCCCTTTCAATGAATTCATTTCTGAGCACCAGAAAAAAGAATGAACTCCATCAAAGCAAATACTGAGGAGGAGAGCTAAAACTCCAAAACTGATGGAAGTAGAGTAACAGATTACACAGGCACCAATAAACATGGATATTAAGCTATCCGAGCAGGCAGCCCTTCAGCCGCTGGCGATGAAGGATCATTTAATGAATAACGTCGCCGATCTAGGAGAGTTTCGAGTCACTAACCTCTAATTATTCCTTTTGGAAGATGTTTAATCAAACATGGAGTGATATCAAATGTGATGTTTTCCTCTGCACTTATTGATGGCTTCTGATGCGTTTTATGCCTTTTACCAAAAAAGATTTTGTTAACTGGAGCTTATAAATAATATAAAGTTAGCATACACCCAACTCAATTCCAGCATTTTTAGGGACACTGTTAATAATTACCTCCTTTTCTATATTTCACTATTATGCCATTTCTTTTCTTGCACTAATTTTCCCAGTACTCTGATGTATTGTCAATACAGACTGATTTTATATATGTCAATCTTTAAAAGATTACAGCCTTTTTTTGTTCTGGCTCCGACCTTGTAGATGCCATACAAAGGTACAAGGAGTGCCTTTTAACTGAGTTATTCATACAACTGAAGAGGGGAAGAATGCATGGCTGCACATAATAATAATAATAATAATAATGCATGGCTGTATATAACCCCCTTTGGTATGGAGTAGTGATGCACCAAATCCAGGATTCGGTTCAGGAATTGGCCAGAATTTTGCCTTTTTCAGCAGGATTTGGATTTGAATCCTTCTGCCGGCTGAACCGAATCCTAATTTTCATATGCAAATTAGTGTATTCAGGGGAATCCCTACTTCTGCCAGCCAGACCTAGGGTTTGATCAATGGAGCCAAGTGCACCTGGAAGCAAAGGAAAGATCTCATTGCATTGTCTTCTCCAACAAATATTTTGGTGAGTCAATTAAATGCACAATGGTAAGCAAATTAAGTTAAATTTCTAGTTGCCTTGTCTGCATGAATGGCCTAACTACCCAATGCCAAGCCATTGGCTGGACCTATGACTTATGAAACAAAAATATGATATACTGAAGTTAGTTGAAGTTAGTCCATGGCATGATCACTGTCTACCTAAGCTGTTCATTAAAGGGAGGTATCATGTTTCCATAAAAATCTCCAATTGCCCTTCCCAGCTCTTCAGAGTAGGAAGTCTGAACTTACTAGTATATGGAAAAGGATTCTCCAATGAAAATCATCCATCTTGCTGCTATTTTACAAACAGAGACTATTGCGGTTCTGGCTCGCTCATAATTACACCCATTATGAAGGGAAAATCTAATGCTGCTTGGTGCAAGAGAAAAGGTTTCTATACTCTTGTCATCGTGTGTAAGTTATAAATATCAAGATTTTTTTCCCCAACAAAGATTAGTGCCAAAATGACGTTAAATGTCATTTTAGAAAAGGTGAGTTTTTCCAGCGTTATCACCTTAAGTATTTGGCATTTAAACTCTTATTTTGCACTACAGATGCCATAAACCCTTATCGTGGAATGAAGAGCACGAGGCTCAGGCTTTTTTGCTCTCCTGTCTCATAAGCAATGGATGCGGTAATGTCACTGAGCTTTGTTCTTTTCACTACTTGTAGGAAAACAAAATAGCTTTCGCTGCATTCATTGACATTTGCAGGTTGCTTATTTCCGATGACAGAGTGGGGAAGGGGGCTGCAGAGAAACGCTGCGCCAGAGAAACATCTCAGAGACACCAGCATCATCCTATGCTTTTCATCATGATGATTTGTGCTCGTTTCCATCTGCCAGGAACATGCTATCTTTATTTCTAAAAAGTTTTCCTCAAGGTTACAAAACTGTTTTCTGGGAGAAGGGATGTCATGTTTTTCTTGAAAATGTTCCATAGCGACTGTACTGATGTCTAGTACTCACCCTGTTTTTAGGAGTACAGCAAGGGTTTCCATAAACATAGAATCCCAACTGTTTGCCAGCAGATAGCTCAAGAATCTATCAAGATATTAGGTCAACCCAAAGGCCCATGCTGGACTTTTAACCTAGGGATGTGGGTAACCACTGATGCATTAAACGTATTCACTTTTGTAAAATAAGTGAAACCTTTCCAGTGTCCTGTATAATTGCATATCATTTCCATTCTCCAATGCTGAGAAGACTGGTTTTAATGATGTCTCGAGTATTTGCAGCAATGCCACTTTCCAATGATTTCAGCAGTGACTTGTCTATCCTGTTTTTGTTTTCCCTTCAACTCCATCTAGTGGCAGAATCAGTCAGTATGAATACTTTCAATCAATCAATCAATAAGAGTACAGTATCAAGGAAAATAAAATAAAAATTACTTTTTCCCATAAACGCAAGGCTTTATGCATTTAAGTCGATATTATGCCTGCAGCCCCTTATTTCCAACGCAATGAATAGAATTTGAGTAGAGACAACACATTTAGTACAACATCCATTTCACACATCATAGACCAGGGATTGGATGCACAAGGTGTGGTTTCTTTATACAAACGCCATAGGGTTTTATTATGTATGAATGGATGAAATAATCTCTCCATTCCTTACGCCTCTGCATTGTATAGCACTTGTAAGAAGGAAATAAACTAATCAGTGGACACCAGATGGGAGAGCAAGAATAGATGGGGAAACATGAATTTGCTGCTCACACTCTGCATTGCTCAGTCCTTTCTGAAAAGGAACAGGAGGCGATACAGGACTCATTAATGAATACAAGAGAAGTCCTGTAGACAAAGAAAGGCTGTATTAGATAATAGCTTCATTATATTAGAACAGACAAAGGATGGAAATATCTAATTTAACAGAAACATAATTATGTATCCACTTGCATAGGAAGTTGGTGCATCCATGAGGCTATTGCCGCTGACAGTTGTGCAGAACAAAGATGCAATGGAAGAGTTAGTGATGTAATAATAAAGCAAAATATCCTGTAACTGTGTTGGGGGGGAGTATGTGGTGGAGGCCCTGGACATTTGATTTTCTTCCATTCCTCTGACCCCTGGCAAGCCAGAATGAGCTGATCCAGTGGGCACTCTGTAGTCTATGGTGTTTGAGTGATCAGATTGACCTGGGCTTGCATTAATCGTAGGGGTCAAGAGGAAGGATTAAGATCACTTGAAATATATACTGCAGTCAACAATAGCATGCCTCTGTGGGTAATGTCTATGACACATGGGAAGTAGTCATCTAAATGGGAGGCCCAAAGGACTTACATTATGCTCAGTGGGCAAAACATTGTGCTACATGGACATTATCTACAATTTTGGAACCATAGGACAAGATCATTCTTTAGGCCCATGTGCATTTCATTATTATCAGGGGGTCCTGTGTCCCATGCTTTGTTCCCTGACTGGGGTCCATAATTTTATGATTATCCATCTGGGCTGCCCATTCTTCAGCTGTCACCACTCTGGAGTTTTAAGTTCCATTGTAGTCAAGATGATGAAAATGCACTTTAATGACGTCTAAATTAATAGGATTTTACTAAGGGGGTTCCCAATTTCTCCCCCAAACCCGCAAGATTACACAAAGCTTCTGTGCAGTAAGATATTTAACATTCCTATAAGAAATGTTCAAATTTATCAAGTTTTTTTCTACATTCTTGAAGAAACTTTGATCTCTACGGGAAGAATCAGGGAATCAATGCCTGATTGGTGCTACATACTGAGCGGGTAAGGCTTGACTCCCAGAGAAGATATTTAAAACAACTGGCCTGAGAATGGTTCATTTTAATTAGGTTGTCTCTCTTGAAGGCACAAACCCCATATAGAAAAGTCTTTGGCCAGGAAACGAGCAGGGCTGACTTTAGTTATGGTAAGGTCTGGTACAACTGTTGCTTTGAGGGGTATTGTAATCTAACCAGTGACTTCCAGTATCCAATGACAGCCTGATGTTACTGATGCTATCTTCTTGTTCCACTTTAAGCTTTTACACGAAACTAGGTCAAGTTGGTCTGATGACCCCACAAAGTGTTGGGGATTTACTACTGCTTGACCCATGAAAACTGGAATCCTTCATATTACATCACTGTTACATCATCGAGTACTCATAGAGGAATTCTGATGACCTACTAAGAGATCATAGTCAGGCAGTAATTGCTGATGCACAGGCCTGGCCAGAGCTCTCATTACAAAATAATGGGGCCAATGTCTGTTTTGCTACGGGCCCCTCGGAACTAGTCTACCATCTTTAGGATAAGACACAAGCAAGATGTTCAGTCTTCTTCCACCCAAGGAAAACCTCAACAGC
>CM044447.1:11036447-11049497 GCA_024363595.1 Xenopus borealis | reverse complement strand
GAGTAGCCTCTGGGAAGGGACATGTGTTGACCATCCTAAAGTCCATCAGTTGTTTTGAGGGTTGTAGTCAAATCTCATATACATAACTGTAAAGCATAATAGCTGCACATCATTCAGTGAAGTCTGCAGCATGAACTCAAAGCAAATGCTAGCAAGTCCTGCAATATATAGATTTAGAATAGATCTATAATGTTAGAATGCATACAGTGAATGGAAGGTTGCATGGATTTCAGCACAGCCCATTTCAATTTTAGTTCATCTTTATTTACATTTCCTTTAAAGTGAAGCAGAGAATCCTCACTTGGGTCTAAGTGGTTTCTTTTCATCTGTATTCAGAGAGTTTTACATCTTGCTGTTTCAGTAAGAACTGCAGAAATATTATGTGCGATATAATTACAGATTCTACAGCGGGGAGAGGCCTTTACAAACCACAGTCGAAACACTATACTTGAAATATCAACATGACGGTTTTAGCAGGCTGGCGTTGTTTTGTTCGCACGCGGTCCCATCGGAGAGTTGATGACTGAAGCCCCCAATTAATTTTTTATTTGTAATTAGTTTTAATACAGCAGAACTTTTTGCTCTTTGATATTCCTGCGGTATCTTTGGTGTCTCTGTCTATATTTAGCTCCAGTGCATTACTGCTACAAATGTCCAGGCATGTTTCCGCTAATAAGCACACAGGCAAGTGACATTTCTCTATATTGAAATGGATTAAGGGCTTCGGAGGCATTGAATAATGAATTCACATATTGTAGGGAGGATTACCCGGCCTAGCTACCTTATAATAGCACAAAATGCTCTACCTGCAGTGCAAGGAGGAATAAATGCATTATAAATCTCATTATTGGCACACTCAAGTAGACATTATCATTACTCTGTATCAGTTTATAAGGGGGGCCATGTCATTAGCTCTATAGAGTTTAGAAGAAAGACGTATTGATCTGGGATTGGAATGGCAGATACAGTGGGTCGTTTTTAAGAAAGAAACAGATGCCTTTTTAGCAAGTGACAATTTACACGCTTAGTAGATCATTTATCTAGGAACTGCCTTGTTGGAGTCTAAAAGGAATATTTTTGAGACAACTTATAACTAGTGATGGGCGAATCTCCCGCGATTCGCTTAGCGAAAAATTCGCGAAACGAGTCGCGGGACGCTTTTGACGCGCGTCGCGTCGTTTTCGTCGCGTCGTTTTCGTCGCATCAAAAACGACGCGCGACTCGTTTTTGATTCACGAATTTATTCGCCAGCGGCGAATCGCGGGAATTCGCCGCAAATTCGACCCTGGCGAATAAATTCGCCCATCACTACTTATAACAGGGTTTTTCCTCCTTTCCCGGGATTCTTAGGCTTCACTTGGACAAAGGCTAAATGTTTCTCAACCTCAGCTACTATGTTACTATTATTGTGGCCATAGTCAATGCATTTTAAAGTGGGAATTATAATAACTGCATAGAAGCAACTACAGGTATGGGATCCATTATCCAGAAACCAATTTTCAGAAAGATCCATGGAAGGTTGTCTTCCATAGACTCAATTTTAATCAAAGAATTACATTTTTTTAAAACAATTATCTACTTTTTCTCTATAATAATAATAATAATAATAAAGCCCAGCTAAGATATAATTAATCCTTATTGTGTTTATTGTATCTTTAAATATTTTTTTAGTAGGCTTAATGTATAGAGATCCAAATTACAGAAAGACTCATTATCTAGAAAACCCCTGGTCCCAAGTATTATAGATAATAGAATTTTTGTTGGAAAAAAAACAAAACAAAACAAACTTTTTAAAGATTTATTATACCCCAATACTCCAAAAGCTCGAGTCTGAAAATCCGACATCTCAGACCTGTATAAGTCAATGGGAGAGGCACCTATCCCAACTTGAAGATATATTAGTTGCGCTGGGTTTTAACCTGATGATCCGAAAAATTCAGGATTTTCAAGCAAAAAAACTAACAAAACCGAGCAATTTTGGCAAAAAGTCAAAAAATCGTGGGAAAGGCACATATTCCAAATCTAAGCTATTTTGGTATTGAGTGGGTTTAGCCGAAAATCCGACCTTTTCAGGATTTTCGGAAACTAGGGGGGGAAAAAATTGAGTGATTCGGGGAAAAAAGCCACAAAAATTCGTAGGATTTGGGTTTTTGCTTAGGTTTTTTTTCCTGATCTAGTCCCACTATAAATGCTCTGAAGAAGAATTAATGATTAGCGTTGAACTTTACATCTCACGTGAAGTCTCCTTCATAGCCTTGCAATTACCACACTCATCTACATTAAAAGCCTGAGGAAGAACAATTAACCTCCAATGCTGACCGAGAAATCAAACGTATGAGGGTAAGGGCTCACGGCAAGATTCGGGGAGATTTAGTTGCCTGGCGACTAATTGCCTCTTTGTCTGGGACACAATCTCCTTCCCGTGCCATACCGCCAGCTTGAATGTAAAATCGCTAGCAGCATGGCACTCATGGCACTTCGTTTTCAGAAATCGCCTAAAGTTTCCTCGTGAGGCAACTTCGGAAAACGAAGTGCTGTGAGAACCATACCGCTAGCAATTTTACATTCAAGACAGAAATTAGGCGATTAGTAGCCAGTAGTGATGGGAGAATTTATTTGTCAGACACGAATTTGCAGCGAATTCCCGCAATTCGGCGCCAGCGAATATTTGCTGGCATAAAAAAGAAAAAACAGTTGTGCGCCGAAAATGACACAGCGCGGGTCGAAAACTACGCGACGCAGCGAAAATTTATCGCTGCGCGTCAAAAACTCATTTCGCTTATTTTTCGTCAATTACCGAATTTCGCTGGAAATTCGCAAATTTTCTGGCGAAGGGAAACGGGATAGATTCGCCCATCACTAGTAGCCAGGCGACTAAATCCCCCCGGATCTTGCCATGTGCCCTTGCCGTAATATCTTCAGTCTTCATTAGTCAAACAGAGTGATAACTATTCCTGTCATTTGATTTGAAGGGACGTCTTTAACTTGCCTTTCTTTAAGAATTAACGTGACCTATTTATAATGGAAGTGCTTGACAGAGATCAGACATCATATAACCCATGCAGGTACAAGGATAACATACAAATTGCACCAACACACTGCCAATATTAAAAAAGCCCAGAGCATGCCCTTTTAAATATTGTTGGGGGCTCTAGTGTAGTGTAAAATGGAACAGACTGTCACACCATTATACAACTGTAATGCCAGGCAGGAATCAATGGGCCATCAAGCTTACATACAGTATCCAGGACTATGGCTCTACTCCCTTATCTAAAGCCTCTGCACAATTATCACAACTTGACTTTCTGGCCAATAGCAGGCTGGTATAATATCCTGATCAGGGCCACCATGTGGAAAAACTTTACAACTATCTGGCTAGTATATGTAGGAAATTAAGGGCCCTTTTTACAAAGAGCTCCAAGTGCCATCCCGCCAGCAATTTACAATCTAGCCAGCAAGGCGGGGATAGGCAGTTTTTGGGATATGGACTTTAATAAATTATTATTAACATGTATTTCTATAGCGCCAACTTAATCACTTTATTGTTATTACTACTTTTAATTATTCATATTTCTATTATCCCCATTGCTAGACACCATTTCAATAGAAATATTTCCAGAATCCTCACAAAACCCTTTTGATGGACTTTGTGGTTTATCATTCACTAACTTTACTCCCACCAGCACTGGCACTTTCCTATGGTTGATATAATTGAGCTATTATGTATTTTCTTTTGCAATGAGATTTTCCATAAAACGATTATTTAATCAAATTATTTGTTCTTTCCACTTTTCGCTGGAGTTGGCAACTAAAATTGACACTGGCATACCTGTAATATCTCAGCGCTACCTCTCTGCATTAATTAGGTCCTCACTAAATAAAAATATATGTCCTTAATTTCCATCTTAGAGAGGAAAAAGGCAACATAGGTCCAGAACAGAAGAAAAACTAATGGTCATGGATTGGTGCACTGGCGTTGTCACCAGGCAAACAAAATATATTTAGGACAATTATTTTGCTGTAGATGCACATCAGGTGTGGCTTATCTCAGGTTTACTGAAATTACCAAAAAATTAAGCAAACCCCAAAATATGTGTCTCTTTTACTTGTTTGCTCAAAATTCCATAGAAGAAATTATAGAGAAAGTTACAAAACTCACATTGTTGCAGTCAATTCTTGGCTTCATCTATATTTTTCATGTCCCAGTAAAACCCAAGGTAAGGAAAAAGGCTGAAAAAGTTAACTTCTGACTCAAGGCTGCCTAGAAAAGAACAAAGCGGGCAGTAAATGCCACTACACATCGTCTAGAAACTGGCAATTTGTTGCTTTCATCTCCGAAGAGCCACAAATTGGTATTTGAAGTAGAAAGGAGAAGACGCCTGGTGATTACAAACTGAGAAAAGTTAAAATAGAGAGATATTAGAGTCGCGGCTTTTCCCTCTGCCGCCTTACCTAAATCATTTATTTACTTCCCTGCTTCTATCTCAACTCACAGACGAGACAATGGAGATAGAGAACACTATTACTCTTGTGCCCATGCAGTTGCAGGGAACTATAATTATCAGTGGCTGTCTTAAAGTTTTTTTATTCTTAATACTTCCCACCCAGGTGTTTGACTACAAATATACAGTGAAGGAATGCTCTGGGCACACAATAAGCTATACCCTCATACTGTACTGTAAGGGAATCAATATGGCACCTCCTTCCCTTATGTATACATACAAATATACAGAGAAGGAATGTTCTGGGCACACAATAAGCTATACCCTCATACTGTACTGTCTAAGGGAAACAATATGGCAGCTGCAAAACCATTTACAATTATAGAAAGAAGGGATGTCTTGTGCACACACTACTCTCATATATACAGTACTGCATATGTAATAGAAGATAAAAAAACCTTCTTATTATTCCCTCTTCTCTTTTACTTTAAAATAATGTTATAGATAGGTATTGAATAAGACTTAAGACTAAGAATAAGACAAGGTCAGATAAATCTCCCACTTTCTCTGATAAATCCAAAGCTGTTTGAGATAATGAAGGAAAAAAAAGGCACCAACTGTCAAATAAAAGTGACAGTGAAGTGAAGGCGGCTTTGTTGTAGGAGCACTCTCTTGCTCAGGTTAAACTGTAGTATTACCAGGCTATGTGTGGAGAGCAATTGATTTACAGCACATTAAATAATGCTGGGCGCAGAGACAATTCCTTGTCTGTTATCAGAAGATGGCAGAATCATGGTCCTGTTGTACACTCCAATAGAGTCGTATGATAAAAGGCAACGCTGAAAGGGAAGAAGATGGAGATAAGTGGCTCTCTGTCTGCATAAAATCTTTGCTGATTGATTGCGAAGTGAAATAATCGCTTAACGGGCTGCCTTTTCCACCGCACTCCTGTCTGCTGTGATTGGGGGTCATTATAGGGAAGGATAGGTTAGGCAGCCGGCCTGGGTGTCATTCCTAGATCTGTTTGCTGTGAAAGCTGAAGAAAACAATGTCTCATTGTCATATACAGCCATAGTGACGTGGCAACATTCTGATATATTAATATGGTGCCAAGGCTCACTTTATTCTCCATGATTTCTAGTGTTACAATATGAAATACACCTTAGCTGAATGTTTCACTGAAACATTGTGCCATTGTACCATGTATCAACATCATATATTTAAAACCCACATTCCACTTGTCTTACTCACAAAGTAGCAGTCCTGCCCTGCTTTATGGCAGCTGAGATTCTAGCTTTCTGTATAACAAAGCATTCTGTCCCAGTGGCTGCACAGATCCTATCTGATCCCCATTGTAAGCAGCAGTCCTGCCCTGCTTTATGGCAGCTGAGATTCTAGCTATCTGTATAACAGAGCATTCTGTCCCAGTGGCTGCACAGATCCTATCTGCTTTATGGCAGCTGATATTTTAGCTGATATCTAACTCCACTCAATAGTTAAAGTAATTTTCATTTTATTAATGCTGTTGTGTGAATTTCTGCCCACACAGTTAATGCAGTTCATTTAGGTTGAGACATCCTCTCAAGGTGAAAGCCTGACGAAAAGAGCTTCATAAAAGCCTAATTAATTAGAAAATACGTGACTCGTGTTTATGCAATGTCACATGACCTGATGGAGGGCTCTTGCTATAAAGAGGAGTCTGTGCGGCGCTAATTAGGAGTATTAATTGCATTGGGTACATTTTATTTACTGTGGGCTAGGAACACTGCTGAGTAAGTATGCTTTACAGCAGCAAACTGGAATTAACATTGCTTGCTGCTGTTTATGTTCCCATTTTAGTGGGATTTATAATGTTCCTGAAATCAGATAGGGATAGCACACTCAATATACTCCGGAATGGCAGCAAGATAAAATAATGTCCCTTTTTGTGCCTGAAAGGCAATGTTAGGTAAAACGGCCTTGGGATTCTTATTTATTTCTGCTTGCATTGGGCAATTATTTGCTCCCAGTCACTGCTATGTTTTAGAATGAGGTTCTGGCTATTTGATAGGGTCAGTTCCATAAAATAGTGGAGGGGGTGATCGACTCAAAACAATATACTTGGTTTTTAGAGATGCTTTTGTCCTTTCATGTAAACCCAATGTTGCATCTTAACTCATGTGAATGGACCAGGGTAAAGCGGGCAGCGATAACTAGGGTTGAAAGTACAACTGTTCCCATAAACCCATTATTCAGAAAGCTCTGAATTATGGAAAGGATGTCCATAGGGTCTTTTTTCTGTAATAATAAAACAGTAACTTGTACTTGATTCCAACTAAGATATAATTAATCCTTATTGGAAGCAAAACCAGCCTATTGGGATTATTTAATGTTTCATGATTTTCTAGAAGACGTAAGGTAAGAAGATACAGTTTATGGAAAGATCTGTTATCTGGAAAAGCCTCAGGTCTCGAGCATTCTGGATAACAGTTCCCATACCTGTATTAAAAGAGCTAAATTGCCACTTAACTCCACCCTGGAAATGCCCTGTGTTACACCAACATGCCCTTAATTCTCCAAACCTCTACCCATTTCCCTTCTAGCCCCTGCTCCTTTTTGGTTCTAAAATCAGGAATGTCACATGAAAAATGGCCCATTGGGAGATTCAAGGGGTCATTTACTTACTGTTCCACATTGGGCTCAGTGCAGTTTCAAGTACAATCACCATGGTTTATTTTTCCCCACAATGCAAGGTTTATTCCAACAATTCCAGCATAATTGTGGTCAGTTAAACACAAGGTTGCATTTCAATGCAGATCAGGAACAATTGCGATGAAAAATCTGGTTAGTGTCATTTCAACATGAGAGAGACATGGGTTGTCTCTTTCTCCGTTGGAGATATATATATTTTTTTCATTATGGATCAGCATGATGTCTAAAAAGATGACTTTATACTCTTTCCTTAAATGACACCCCATTCACTTTGGCTAATGATCCAGTTGGATGGCACTTGAGAAATTGATTCCGCAACTGTGTGTTCTTTGTGACTGGGAGAAAAGCTCAGCTCACACTTCGGAAGCAGCAAGACAGACGGTTATGGGGAAGACTGATGCACAAATGATTTCCCATATATCAGTATATTACGCAGTGATATTGCAGCAATGGGAATATGCCACCACAGTCTCTGCCAACTGCATCAGGCTCGGAATGTTTTCTCTTCATGCACACACTCAAAGTCACCTTGGCATAAGTTAACTTTCTTACAGATTTGCTCTGAGAATGTGCACACTTTAAATCCACAGCCCCGGTGAAATCCATCCTTGCCAAGTGTAATGGGCTGATGTCTAAGCCAACAGAAAGCTGCCCTCAACAGCTGAAGGATAATGGCAAAAGTGCAATGCCAAAAGTTTAGTGCCAAAATAATCACCGCGACCCCCTGCAAAATCCCATCATTATCCTGTGCGATTACAATAAAGAGGAAGTGAACTGTTTAGTACGATATAGCAGATTGTATAGACATAGCATTCTAAAGGTGGATGTATTTAGGTCTGGTGCCTAAGGTAGTAAAGTTCCCCCCCTCCAACATGTGGAATGTCACTCAAACTGAGCCCTCTAACCAGTTTAGTTGCACGTCTCTGCACTCACTCCAGATCATTTATATCAGTGATCCCCAACCAGTAGCTCGTGAGTAACATGTTGCTCTCCAACCCCTTGGTTGTTGCTCCCAGTGGCCTCAAAGCAGGAGCTTATTTTTGAATTACAGGCTTAGAGGCAAGTTTTGGTTGTATAAAAAACAGATGTCCTGCCAAACATTCTCTCCTGTAGGCTGCCAGTCCATATAGGGGTTACCAAAAAGCCAATCAGAGCTCTTATTTGACATCCACATGGACTTTTTCATGCTTGTGTTGCTCTCCAACTCTTTTAAATTTAAATGTGGCTCACGAGCAAAAAAGGTTGGGGACCCCTGCACTAGTGGAATTAAATACTAGCGGTTCCTCATCTCTGCATCCAGCTGCCATATGTGTTATCCATCGGCACAGAAAAGCCAGTGAATTATATTATTTTGCTTTTAGTCCATAAAACAGTGTCCTCCAGCTGCCGGCGACAAGCGCTATCATGTTCCTTGTGCCTCCCAATAATTACAGTGTGCTGGATGGCTTCTCTCTCTCCTTGCAATCTCGGCTTCATAATGCACAACTTTTTATTTTTATTGCACCCAATAAAGCACGCTGGAAAATGAAATAACAATCGTTTGACACCCTTCTTTATCTATCACTGAATTAGCGAAATTATTATGGTCAGAATAACAAAGGAGACAAGCAGCAAAACTAAAGAAATATTTATACATTTTGAGAAGGTTCGGATCAGTGCAGAATATGACGGAAAAGTAAAGTCAGAAATAAGGGCAAATAAGGTGAGGTTTGGATTAGTTTTTTTTAAAGGTGAAATACACAAAGTGTGTTTTTTTATGTATATCCCTTCCAGAATTTTTTTTTTAAAATGTAATTATGTGGATTAAATGGAGTCTATGGGAGACAACCTTTCTGTAATTCAGAGCTTTGTGGATAATGTGTTTCCAAATAATGGATCCCTTACCTGTATTTACTCTTTTGCATTCAGAAACATCTTTACAGCAGTGATGTTAATAACAGTGAAGTAGGATCGCTAGAGCGAACATTACTGGTAATGGTTTATGTAACCTGCAAGTATGAATTCAGCTCCAAGAGGTGATATTGAAGTGTGAAGGAAATCTCCAACAGAATTAGGCTGTTCCTTCTCCTCCAACAGCACCGGCGATGCCTAATAATTCAGTGTGAAGTCTACAAGCAATGGGGATGTGGAATAGAAAAGAGGGCAAAAAACAAAACAAACCTCATTCCAATCAACAAAAACTTTTCTCTGCACTTAGTTGACATATACTCACACACTGTTATCCAGAATGCTCAGGACCTGGAGTTTTGAAGATAACGGCTCTTTCTGTAATATGGATCTTCATACCTTACATCTGCTAGAACATCATGTAAACATTAAATAAACCCAGTAGGCTGGTTTTGCTTCCAATAAGATTTAAATTATATTTTAGTTGGGATCAAGTACAAGCTACTGTTTTATTATGACAGGGAAAAAGGAAATCATTTTTAAAAATCGAATTATTAGAATGAAATTCGGATAACGGATCCCACGCCTGTACTATCAATGGGAATCAGTATGGCAACATCCTTCCATATGTATAAATAGAGCATACAGAACATAATTAGATTCGTTATGCCCTAATAATGTACTGTGTAACTATAAATTGAAGATAAACTGTATAACGGAGTGTAGAAAAGGGTAAGTGACCTTCACAAGGAGAGAATTTCCTGCAGGAATACAGCCCATTACGCTTTCTCAATCATGTCTTTACTCCCTTTGATCTGTGCGATTGTTATCGATTGTTGCTTTTATGCGACAGAAATTGTGGAATCCATTAAAGGTCAAGTCATTTTGCTAATCTGCATTTAATTTAATGCAAACAAAGGCTATGGGTGACCTATAAATATGGTGATCTTGCCTATAGGTTGGCCTTTCAGATCAAGAGGCTTCTCTTTAAATGAGTGGAAATTATTGGGATTGATTCTTTTGTTTTACGAAGCAGGATCCTCGGACTCTTGCAGGAGGTGGTTTAATCAGATCTCTAAGGTATTCAGTTAATCTTCAAATTGAAATGTAAAGTGAGAGGTTTAGGGCAAATTAAGAAAGTAATCCTGGTTGTAACAAAGGCATATTTCACATTATAACAACCCCATTTACTTGTCTGTCTCCTAATTTAAAAATGTAACAACTGTGTTTTTTTTTTTCCCTTTGTTTCTATTTTAACAGCTCAAATATGTGTCTCATAAGGCTGAAATCCACTTTCAAATGGAATTTATGCCACCGGGACAGAATGCTCTGTTATACAGATAGCTAGAATCTCAGCTGCCATAAAGCAGGACAGGACTGCTGCTTCCTATAATGGGGATCAGATAGAATTTGTGCAGCCACTGGGACAGAATGCTCTGTTATACAGATAGCTAGAATCTCAGCTACCATAAAGCAGGGCAGGACTGCTGCTTCCAATGCGGATCAGATAGGATCTGTGCAGCCACTGGGACAGAATGCTCTGTTATACAGAATCTCAGCCATAAAGAAAAGCAAGACTGCTGCTTACAGCGTGTTTCTTGGTGTGGCACAACTGTTTAACAGGCAATGCTATTAATGCAGCACTTTGCCTTTTATGCGGCTGATATCTATTTATCCATCATGCCTGGAAACAACTTGGTGCAACATAACAGAATTTTCCATGGGCAGAATAACTATAATAGAGAAACATGGCACAGAGAGAGACTCTGTCTCTTGCTGTTCATTCAATGACCTCGGTTTTCCTTCTCATCATTAAAAAAAACCCAGAAAATTATGATTTACTTTTATTTATGGACCTAAAGAGATGCAAGTGTATAGTGAATTATTCAGTCTCAGTACGTTATTTCCCCACAGTGCTGTACCTAGCAGAGTAATAACTCAGAGTGGTGCATTGTGTGGAGTGATTGCCGGCACGGAAACTGCATGTTTTGCCCAGCGGTGCTTGAAATTCTCTTGTCATGTTGTCAGAAAACGGCTTCTTTGTGGCATTCGTGGCTGAGTGGTTTGGATACACAAACACACTCACACTTACGTCCTCCAATTGCCGACATTTACAGTAAATTCCGAACATTTGTTCCAGAGGCCGCGAGTGACAAATCTTTAAAGATGTCCAGATAATGTAATGAAAGAGGCAAAAAGTGCCTAAATATGATTCAAAGTGAGAACCGGACAATAATAATCACAAGATAGTGGTGTACAGTAAATATCAGGGTTTTAGAGACCTGCCTTAGTCCCACCATCTTGCTCTGCTTCCTTCTTCTGACCCTACACTCACCTTATTGCCCTACTCTCTCTAACCTTCGCTCTTGCTCTACTATTTCCTTCTAAGCCTACTCACAATGTATTAACCTACTCTATCATCTCACCCTATTTGCCATAATGTAACCATCTTGCCAGCTGAATTCATTATACTTACTGTCTTCTTCTAACTCTACTCTCACCATCTTGCCCAACTGCTGCCTTCTTGTCCTACTGTAAATAACTTGTTCTACTGTCTCTGACTTTCATCATCTTGTCCTACTGTCTGCATCAACTACCTTCTTGTCCTACTGTCACCATCTTTCTTAATTTCTCCTTCTGGCTCTACTCTAAGGGGCAGATTTACTATTATCCACTTAAAAATCCTTGAATTCATTTGAAATTCGATAAGCCTTCGACTATCGAAAGCTTATCGAAGAGTTTTAGGCTATTTTTTCCTCGATGTTCGATTCCTCGATGAAATCATATGATTGATTACCGATCCTTTGATTTCACAAAACAAATCGTACTGTTTCCTCCGATCGCTCGAAAAATTTGTACGATTCGAACGATGAAGGCGTTCGATCATACGAATGTTCGAGCAGGTATGGGGGGATTCCCATAGGCTTCTATTGCAATTCGGTAGGTTCAATCTGGCGTAGGCAGTCGAAGAAAATTTTAAAGTTAAAGTCCTTCGATCATCGAATGGTCTAATTTTCGAATATCCAATCATTCAATCTATTCGATCATTCGAATTTTCGGTATTCGATCATCGAAAGTGGCCAAATTTGCATATTCGATCATCCGATCAGCCAGTGGCCCTCTTTGTATTTCTTGTATGCTTGGGAGGGGTAACTAGGTTAAGGTTTTTCCATAATAATTTTTTGGGTCACACGTCAGAGCAGTGATCGCTTGATCTGCTATGGTGTTGGTTGCTTAGCCCCTTCTAAAAATGCTCACACACACATGGAAATCAAGGGGAAAAATCTATTTTTTTATTATTTCTTGGACACAACAGGAAAACTGAAGCTCCTCCATGTTTGACGCTGGTGAGATATATAAACCCTTATTTTCAGTCGGCTGTAATATCAAAGTGCATTTTCTCAATTATATTGTTCTTGCAAATCAGCTTCCTCGGAGAGGCCGATGTTTGAGCACTTCCGGCAACCATTTACAGAGACCCAAATTGTTGATGGCATTTGAATCAATCTTTTCTGTTTTTTTTCCCATCACCTAAAGCAGAGCTTTCCATTACTAACAGAAATCACGATTAGAATTTTAATCCGATGTTTGGCCAGAGTTTGATAACTTTTTTTTCCCCCTGCCACAAAGATACAGTTAAAAATAAGAAAGCAAATGGCAAAGTTCCCAGATTGCTCGTTTCCGCTTGATGACTCTCCGTGTGCCATTAAGCCATAGCAGCTGGTGTGAACCCAACTCAGAGCAGCATGCATGGAAATAAACTGCAATATGATGTGCAATATCTTTTGTAGACTTCATACATAATAGATGATTCAAATATGTATATACGTATGTTATGAATTCCTATGTACAACGCCTTCTCCCACGGCACAGACTTATGTGCGCTGTTTTCACTGACCAGTGGTTGGCTGCTGTTCCATTGCCCAGAATAAGCCCTGCTCTGATTTATTGTGCCCAGTGTCTAATTGGGGTAAGCAAGTGAAATGTGGGACACAATAAGCTATATCCTCATACTGTACTGTCTAAGGGA
>CM044447.1:10991566-11005370 GCA_024363595.1 Xenopus borealis | reverse complement strand
CATGCACCCTAATGATCAATAACAGCTCCAAAGGGGCAACTTTAGGGACGTGGCTTGTAGGAATAGCAATTATCAGCCCCAGAGGGAGAGCAACCTGTTGCACAGTGCACAGAGGCTCGGGACACAGGCACTTGAAGCTAGGATTCAGCAAGCCCTGTTATGGGGAAAAAGTTAAAATAAATAGGCGAAAAAAAGAAAGCAAAGAGAGGACAGAGTGACAGATCTGCAACAGTAACGGAAGCCATTATGTTTCCCTGGCATTACAGAGCCAGCTGGTGATAGTGATTCTCACCCTGACAGCAGGCAGTTTGATGGCTACTAATTGCCTGCTATCTTACCCGCTAAAAATAACTAGCTCCACAGCCTTAAAAAAAGGCAGCAGGATTCCCTGATATTCAGCAGCTCTCCAAATGTCATTGAACTACAATTCCCGGCACACACTGACTGCCAAAGGCTGCATCTCTTCATAGCAAGAGGCCAAATAAAATAGCATCCTTCTGTCCTTTCCATTTATTTTTCTCATATGGGAACAAAGTTGAGGCTTTTAAATAGAGATTAGAGTACAGGTATATCCAGAATGGGATTTTCCAGATAAGGGGTCTTTCAGTAATTTGGATCTTCATACCTTAAGTCTACTAGAAAATCATGTAAACATTAAATAAACCCAATAGGTTTTGCTTCCAATAAGGATTAATTATATCTTAGTTGGGATCTGTATTAAACAGCCACCTAGTGTTTGCTGCTACAGGTAGGGTTGCCACCTGGCCGTTTTTTTACTGGCCTGGCAGGTATTTTTGATGGGTTATCCCAATGTTATTAATAGGAAAAAAAAAATATATAGGAAGGCCGGTATTTTTTTTTTTTAGAAAAGGTGGCAACCCTAGCCACAGGCCATGTCCTTTGTGCCATTTTTCTAGGCAACTACATTTTCACTGTTCACTATGCAGCACTAAATTTGCTCTTTTGTATTCAGACCAAAGATTTATGCTGGATTGCCGCAATTTTTTTAGTATCTCTCTGTACAGGCTATGAACAAACTTAGGGGAGTGTTCCTGCTGAACTGTACTTAGTACAGGGAATACCTATGCTGCCATAGTTTTATGGTATCTCTCTGTACAGACTATGAGCAAACGTAGGGACTGTTCCTGCTGAATTGTGCTTAGTACAGGGCAATGCCTATCTTCCATAGTTTTATGGTAACTCTCTGTACAGGTTATGAGCAAACTTAGGGACTGTTCCTGCTGAATTGTGCTTAGTACAGGGTATATATATATATATATATATCCTGCCATAGTTTTTTGGTATCTCTATGTACAGGCTATGAGCAAACTTAGGGGCTGTTCCTGCTGAATTGTGCTTAGTACAGGGGAATGTCTATAAACATTAACATTTTGGAGCAGATGTGTCCAGCTTGCAGAACTCCAAATAAGCTACAACTAGCATCCCACCCCCAAGTACAACGACATCTAAGTCCACGAGTTTGCGACCAGTAAAATTTTTCCAGTAATCCCTATAACCTCATTATATGACTGTAAGAACCTCTTCTAAGATGATATTTTTGGTTCCCAAATTGCTTGAATTGTCACTTGCCTACAAAGCTTTCTACATTGACTCTCTGATCTGAGATGCTCTCTGCTGTGTTCCAGTAATGACGTCCTGTAAGACTTCTCCACTTCTATGCCATCTTCTTGTCCCTACTGATTCAGCTTTCAAACTTTCACAAATCATAACACCTTTTCATAAGTTCATTCCCTTTCCTCCATACCTGACTTCTGTATGTGCTACTTACTGTCTCATCTGCTCTCTCTCATGTCTATACCTTCTATGGCTCTATCTGCTGCCGTAATGCACTACAAATGTGCCTTCAAATTAATCACCAGCTACATAGTGACATATTATCTGAAGAAGAAAAAGTTAGAACAAATCAGAACATTTCTATCGTTAAGGATGATAGGAGTTCATGGTTGACCGATAAAAGCTGACAACTAAGCCCCCCCAGATTGAGTCAGCATCTTATTGGCCTACTTACCGGGCCCTTGTGATGGCCTGCCTCACTAATACTTGGTTGAAATTGGGAAGATATCTATCAGACGTTTGAAAAGCCCTTTGGATCCACATGTGGCAATGACTGAATCAACCCAATCTGGTCCAGTGTGTTGGTGGCCAACTCAACAAGGAAACCTGACTAAGCAAGTGGATCTTTCAGTCTTGGTCTTGCTTTCAATCAGAATCAAAATACTTCCAGTTGGCTGGGGTTGGTGATAGACTCAGGGTTCCATGAAGTTTGGGTGCTTCTTTGAAGGATGATAATCCATGTCTGCTGCAATGGTTCTGACACTTGAGGGTTCCTTCTACAAAATCTGGAGTGATAGGTTGCAGGATTATGGGCCCTTTGTTGCAGAGTCAATAAAATATTCACTTTGGCCTTTTTTTATACTTTACTGTTAGCCCTTCTCTGATCCTTCACAAGTCACTGGCATGATTTGCTGCTCTGTGCTTATTGAAATATTTACATTATAAGAATTGATTTACTTTCTGACTCCCAGTACGAAGTAGCAACCTATGTTAGGAATTTGTTATTTATATTTCCCGAGATACACACCCCCAGGGTAATCCTTTAGCAGTACGATCAATGCACTATTTACCCCAAAGCAGAGCTGACTCAAAGAAGTAATTCTGGTGCCAATGTTTCTGTATTCAGTAGAGAGCTCCCCCCTCTGAGAGGCAAAATTGGCACCAAGTATAGTTTGTATTTATGCCTTCTAAAAGACAATGTTATTTCTCAAAAAATCTGTATGTAATCAAATAAGTGCTATTTCTGATCTAATTTTGTCTCCCTCTGTTTGCAGTGTAATTGACTCAAATAATGTGAGTCACTGAGCATCAAGATGACTCTCCTAGGAGGAGAAAACTCGGATTATGACTACAGTGCTTTAAGCTGTGCTTCTGATACCTCATTCAACCACAACTTCTTTGGAGAGTCTGAAACCCTCAAGGGTATCTTCTACAAAAGGGCCAAGTTCATCCAGCCAACAGAAAACCTCTTTAAGAGTGCTCATCCAGATGATCGCAACCACCATGCCATCATAAATGTTGGGGGCATTAGGTACCTCCTGCCTTGGACCACCCTGGAGGAATTTCCTTTAACACGCCTTGGGCAGCTAAAACTCTGCAGTAACTTTGATGAGATCTTAAGCATTTGTGATGATTACGACGTGACATGCAACGAGTTTTTCTTTGACCGGAACCCTGGAGCCTTCAGAACGATTCTGACCTTCCTGCAGGTGGGAAAGCTGCGGCTTTTGCGTGAAATGTGCGCTCTCTCCTTCCAAGAGGAGCTTCTGTATTGGGGTATAGAGGAGGATAACCTGGAATGGTGCTGCAAAAGGAGATACATTCAGAAGATGGAAGAGTTTGCTGAACTAAACCTAAGAGAAGAGGAGCTGATTGAGAGTGAAAATGCATCTGAACCTGAAGATGAAAGCAAATGGGACAGTTGCATGCGTCAATTAAGTGATATGGTGGAAAAGCCTCAGTCCGGGCTCCCTGGAAAGATCTTTGCTTGCCTGTCTGTTTTATTTGTCACCATCACCGCTGTGAACTTGTCCATTAGCACCATGCCAGATCTGAGACAGGAGGAGGAAAAGGTTTGTTTTTTGCTTTATTCATTCTGCATTTGAACTGCAATTCCACATTATTTTTTCTTGGTCTCTGGTGGACTTTGGGCCTAAAGACGTAAAGCAAGTGATTAGCTACATGGGATTTTGATCACAAGCAATTAAATCTATTGGGTCATTAAGCCTCATGTTACACATGTCTGGATCCCCTAAGGATTCAATGTTGTTGTATCAGTAATCTACCTACAATACCAAGATATCTAGGGCAAAAACAAAGATGGGCACCTAAAATCTCCTTCAACTTGTCTTCAGGTTGGGCCCACTGCATTCCCAGTTTAGAAGCATCTCCTTTAATCTTACATAAATCATACCCTTCATAAGGAATCCTTCATATTCAAATATTTTGATTGTTTGCTGTGTTTGGGATCACATTTATCCAGCCTTTCTTTATGCCAGCCCTGGCTTCCAAAAAATAGAGAGGCTCCTAACAAAAAAGTGAGAGTAATTCATTATATGTGTTTAATTGGAATCATTTTGAATATGCCTTTTTTATTACTTAATTATATAAAGTCTGTTTTTGGTGCTAATACAACATTTCTCCATTTTTTCTCCTAGGGAGTATGTTCCAAAATGTGCTACAACATTTTCATTGTGGAGTCAGTATGTGTGGGTTGGTTTTCCCTGGAATTCTTACTGCGCTTTATCCAGGCTCCCAGCAAATTTGCATTTATTAGGAAGCCCCTGAACCTTATAGACATTGTGGCTATTTTACCCTACTACATCACTCTGGTTGTTGACAACACCTCAGTGGGACAAAAGAAACCTGGCTCTGGAAACAGCTACTTGGACAAAGTTGGCCTTGTGCTACGCATACTTCGTGCCTTGAGAATTCTTTATGTGATGCGCCTCGCCAGGCATTCCTTAGGACTGCAAACATTGGGTCTCACAGCCAGGCGTTGTACACGGGAATTTGGGCTTCTGCTTCTCTTTCTTTGTGTGGCCATTGCTCTATTTGCTCCTCTGCTCTACTTGATAGAGAACGAGATGGCAGAGTCCCAGGAATTTACCAGTATACCCGCCTGCTACTGGTGGGCTGTCATCACGATGACCACAGTGGGTTATGGAGACATGGTACCCAGGAGTATTCCAGGGCAGGTGGTCGCTTTAAGCAGTATTCTGAGTGGCATCCTACTCATGGCGTTTCCGGTGACTTCAATATTTCACACTTTCTCGCGCTCATACATTGAGCTGAAGCAGGAACAGGAGCGGATGATGTGCAGGAGGGCACAGCTACTCATGAAGACCAAGTCCCAGATGAGCAACATCTCCCAAGGGAGTGATATACTGTCTGAGTGTACATCCTCAGTGGCCAGAGTCAATGACTGACTGGTACCGACCAGGGGCTCACAGTTTCTACTGTAAGAAAAGCCTAGTAGCATGTGACTATTACTGGATAGAAATCTATTTTTTGCTCTATACTAATACTGAGTACCACTACACACGTCCAGATCTGCAAACAAGTCAAATCAAATGTATTTTTATAAGACTGCTGTTGGTTTATTTGGTTATTATCTGTTGCATTGTATTGGTTTTATGGAATCTTTCTCTGTACAAGCTATGAGCAAACTTTGGGGACAGTTCCTGCTGAATTGTGCTTAGCACAGGTTAATACATTTGCAGCCATAGTATCGCTCTGTACAGACTATGAGCAAACTTAGGGGCTATTCCTGCTGAATTGTGCTTAGTACAGGGGAATACCTGTGCTGCCATAGTTTTATAGTATCTCTTTGTACAGACTATGACCAAACTTAGGGGACTGTTCCTGCTGAATTGTGCTTAGTACAGGGGAATACCTATGCTGCCATAGTTTTATGGGATCTCTCTGTACAGGCTATAAGCAAGCTTCTGTCTGTTTTGACCAAATTATATTTAGTACAGGGTATATGTATGCTGTCATAGTTTTATGGTATCATTCTGTACAGGCTATGAGCAAAGTTATTGGGTTGTTCCTGCTGAATTGTGCTTAGTACAGGGGAATACCTATGCTGCCATAGTATCTCTGTACAACCTATGAGACAACTTTGGAAGCTGATCCTATTTAATTATGTATAATAAAATGGAAATAAAATATCTCTAGATCAGTATATTTTTCCTAACAGGCACAGAACTTTATTATTATTAATAATAATAATATTAATAATAATATGTATTTATATAACACCAACATGTTTCGTAGTGCTGTAAAGTAAATGTGCTTATACAGAACTATAATATTTTGATCTTGTCTCTCCCTAAGCTTTACTCTTTTGCATGAAAATCCAGCATTCTGGCAAAGGTAAGAAACTACTTGCAATAAAATGCCCCATGTACAACAACTCTCTGCATAGACTCAGATGGATATAGACTCAGAAAACAGATCATTCAACTTTTTCACCAACTACAGACCATCCATGTGGTGCTTGAATGGTTTGAATGATGACACAATGGTGTAACTGCACGGAATTGATACCTCAACATAGGAAAGCTGGCTAGGCAGGATTGTGCCTAAGGAGTAGTCAACCATCTAAGAGCAGTAGGTAACACGACATTTGCTACATCAACCATTATCAGTTGAAATGCAACCAAATAGTTCTGTAGCTTCTGAACTCAAAAATTTAGTTGCCTTTCCTTATATAACGCATACATTTTTGTGCACTGCACATTTTCTACATTCAGAGATTTTAAATAAAATATCCAGAGTTTATGGGCTGAGAATGCAGGTAGTGAAGTTGAAAAACAGCATTACAACACAGCACGGGGTGTAAAGAGCACTTAAAAGAAAATTGTATGAACCACAAGATTGAATAAGTGTAAGAAAATTAAGTGACCTTAACATGTACTGAAAAACTAGAATTTCAATCATTTCTCCATCCCTATCTGACTACTGCTCTGTTTCCAAGGCAGTTTATGCAGAACAACCTGTAATTGTTGGCTAGACTGACCTAGCGTTGCCATACCGACCGGTCAAATGACGCAGGAGGAACAAAGCTGCAGTTGTTTCAGTATAGCCGGTGTAATGATGCTGTGCCCCCTTCTCCAGTTTGATGGTTTGCTTGTTTGTTTTATGGAAATCAACATAATAGGGCCAGTATAAGACAATATAGAATATTATCCCAATAAATGGGGCCCAGAGATAAAAAATATTCCATGCCTATTTCATCTAAAACCCAATTTTAGTGCTTACTCATTTTTTACTTTAAGGCTAGCTCCCTCAATGCTAATTTTGCAGTCAATTAGGGAGAAGAAGGGATTTCTGAGTTCATCCACCTGCTACATAATTAACATTGCCATATTAATTCTTTATTAAAATTTTAATGGAGAAACCTCACTAACACTCATGACAAAGAGGCGAGTAGACTTGTGCTTACACTTCCCCCATGTTTTTTCTCTTCGACTGTATCTTGTACTAACTAAAGCTGGCCATAGACGTAAAGATTTTTGAAAGATCCAATGGTTATCGTGAGACCACGATTGTCTTAAAACGATTGTTTAAATGCCTGATGTGTCCATCAACTAAAAAGACCATTTCAGGCGATATTGCCAGCAAAACTGAAGGATTGCAGCCTGCTTGGCCCTGCAAACATAGGTAGATTGCATGGGGGCTGATAAAGATTTTCTAACCTAGCCAATCAGTCTTCAGACCGATGTCGGACGAAAAATCATTTGTGTCCCACTAACCGCATGATAATTTGACAGATTGGTCGGACTTCCCTAAGATCGGTCGTTCGGCAGGGAACATTGTTGCGTCTATGGGGAGCTTAAGAGTTGGGTCAGTGTGCAGGTTCTGTTACAAAGAAAGCTAGAATAGCCATAAAGCAGGGCAGGACTGCTACTTACAGTGGAGATCAGACAGGATCTGTGCAGCCACTGGGACAGAATGCTCTGCTATACAGATAGCTAGAATCTCAGCTGCCATAAAGCAGGGCAGGACTGCTGCTTCCTATAATGGGGATCAGATAGGATCTGTGCAGCCACTGGGACAGATTGCTCTGTTATACAGATAGCTAGAATCTCAGCTGCCATAAAGCAGGACAGGACTGCTGCTTCCAATGGGGATGAGATAGGATCTGTGCAGGACAGTATGCTCTGTTATACAGATAGCTAGAATCTCAGCTGCCATAAAGCAGGGCAGGACTGCCGCTTACAATGGGGATCAGATAGGATCTGTGCAGCCACTGGGACAGAATGCTCTGTTATACAGATAGCTAGAATCTCAGCTGCCATAAAGCAGGGCAGGACTGCTGCTTCCTATAATGGGGATCAGATCTGTGCAGCCACTGGGACAGAATGCTCTGTTATACAGATAGCTAGAATCTCAGCTGCCATAAAGCAGGGTAGGACTGCCGCTTACAATGGGGATCAGATAGGATCTGTGCAGCCACTGGGACAGAATGCTCTGTTATACAGATAGCTAGAATCGCAGCTGCCATAAAGCTTATTGTAAAGCTTACAATGGGTAATCAGAGGACTAGGCTGCTTATAATGGGTATTATTATATTGCATTATAAGCAGTGATCCAATTGGACAAAAAATATTAAGCAATAACCCAGGATCCAACTAATGCATTGGGGTGGGTGCTTCATCGCCCATTGGAGCTACCTTTTCACCAGGTGATGAAGTTCCCCTTGTGACAGCACCTTAAAGCAGAGCAGGACTTCACAACCTCAAGTTTCTTGTGTTTGGGAAATGCTTTGGTTTGTAACCCCCTTTCCTGCCTCCATTAAGGCTAATGTGCTGCATAAGGTTGCCACCTGACCGGTATTTTACCAGCCTGCCCGTAAAAATGATGGCCGATCCCAATGTTGCTAATAAGAAAAAATTATAAATATATAGGAAGGCCGGTAATTTTTTCCGGAAAAGGTGGCAACCCTAGTGCTGCATGATAAACAAGATCACAGTCCATTATAGCTGGAAGTGTTTGGTAATACTCAGTATTTCTTATGCTGCAGGCACAGTGTCGGACTGGCCCACCAGGATACCAGGAAAAGTCCCGGTGGGCCCAGGTGTCAGTGGGCCCTCATGCTGCTAATTTGGCCAAGTTCATGGCCATTCCCTATTTCTAGAGGCTAAATAGATGTAATAATATATTATAGTATGTAAAGAAAATACACTAGGAGAACAGAGGTTGAATGAGTAGAGAAGAATAATAGTACTGAGAGTGGGCCCCTCGTCTAAAAATTTTTGGTGGGCCCCTAGTGTAAGGTTTTTGGGTGGGCCCCTGATGTCCCAGTCCGACACTGTGTGGGTATGAGTAACCCATTGTGCTGCGGGGAATGCCATAACTCCTACTCCCAGCAGCCATTTTTGATAAGCCTATTGCTTTAATATGATGTATGCTGTTGTTTTCACATGATGTGAACTAAATTATTTTCCAGCTAAAAGTCTATTTTTTTCCATAAATGATATTATTTGTCAAGATATGTACCTAGAGATGCAGGGTGTCCAAATTGTGTGGAATAAAGTGACATAATAATGCATAAAGATTTTTCAAATTGATTTCCTTTTTCTGTGTAATAATAAAACAGTAGCTTGGACTTGATCCCAACTAAGATATAATTAATCCTTATTGGAAGCAAAACCAGCATATTGGGTTTATTTCATATTTATTATGTATGTAGGTATATTTTTATTTGTATAGTGCTCCTTGAGGGCAAAGCAAAACAATAAATTAGTAGTAACAAACAAGGGGTCATTGAAATAAAAATTAACGATAAGTGCATTCACATAAATATAATACAGATCAAGTGCTCAGTGTCAAAGAAACAAAAGGCCGGAGGACCCTACCCCGTAGGGCTTACAGTCTAAATGGGAGAGTAATATACAGAGGGGTTTAAAGGGATCATATCATGGGAAAACAAGTTTTTTTAAAAAACACGTCAGTTAATAGTGCTGCTCCAGTAGAATTCTGCACTGAAATCCATTTCTCATAAGAGCAAACTGTTTTTTTAATATTCAGGTTTGAAATCTGACATGGGGCTAGGCATTTTGTCAATTTCCCAGCTGCCCCTGGTCATGTGACTTGTGCCAGCACTTTAGGAGGGAACTGCTTTCTGGCAGGCTGTTGTATTTCCTTCTCAATGTAACTGATTAGTACGCAGTGGGACATGGGTGTTGTGTGATACAAAGACATTTGCTCTGCATACAGAACCATCAGGTGATTGGCTGTTGTTCACATGATCAAGTGGTTACCAGGAAGTTTGATGTTGTTGCTATACAAAGCCGCAAGGGGATGGGCTGGTGTTCACATGATCAAGTGGTTACCAGGAAGTTTGCTGTAGTTGCTATACAAAGGCCGCAATCAATAATAAAAGATGAAAACCCACTTCAAATTTTCTCAGAATATCAATCTCTACATCATACTAAAAGTTCATTTAAAGGTGAACATCCCCTTTAAATAGAAACCAGAACCACACTGATTTTCAAAACAGGCCCTAGCATTTACAGTACAAAAAGGTCAAATAAATACTGGCTGTCTATGTCAACCCATTCTTTCTTGAGAGTTTGCTACCCCTTGAATTGGAATCAATCTCTATACCTAACAGCTTGTGATTGGTTAAACCTTTATGCATGCTAAATTGCAATTGCTGCAGGGATTACGGCAACAGTAAAACTACAATAATAATACAATTATCTCCAACAAGGGATTTTTGTTATCAATCATATAAAGGATTGAAAAAAGCCTTTCATTTTCCCATTAAGAGGAACGGCAATAAGTGCTTGGAAGGGATCTTTAAATATAGTTCATTTTTTGAAAGCCTTTAATAATGACAAGGCGGCACAGTTAAAAAAAAAAGATGCTGACAGGCCACATTCATAAAAAGCTTTTCAAAGAATGAGAGGAAAAATGAAATTCCGACGTATCCCTCTTCCTATGAACATATCTCATTATCTAAATTGTATTGGCTGGCTTTGATGTGCCCCATTTCAAAGTAAAGACATCTGATTGGCTATTAAGTTCTTTCCAAGGAAAAAGATTTTTACTAATATTAGCGTGTTTTTGTTTAGTTCTGGCTCCCCCGTGTGTTCATTATGTTTAATGCAGTAATGTCTGCATAGTATTGTTCACTCACCTAATCAAATAGTAATCCATCCATTGTTTGTTCCCTTTAATAGATCCTCATCATCACAGAATGTCAAGCCCTAAAATCAATACAGGCTGCAGCTGTTACACAGTTGTTTATTTCCATTGGTTCAATAGTCCAGTACCACATTTAAAAAAGATTCTTTTTCTAGATTACAGGGGATGCAAGTTTTACTACAAAGCAATATCCCTATATAAATTAATTATACATTTCAAGGGTTTTCAAAGTTACATGTAAATGTAACTAAAAGTGTTACCTGTGTATGTTTTCTCTGGTTCTGTCTCCAGTAACCATCCATGTAGCAGAAGTCGGCCTTGTATGCTTCTTCTCGGGTCTGTTAATCACATGGTGTCTGCTACATTATTTCAAGTCTGGTAAGGCAGAGAACAGAAAGGGACAGACAGATACTGTATTCATTTTGTAAACAAGCTTAAAACCATTGACAATTTGTAATGTTGTAGTTAAAAGGACAAGGAAAGTGTAAAATAGAATAAGGGTAGAAATGCTGTATTTTGTATACTAAACATAAACATGAACTTACTGCACCACAAGCCTAATCAAACAAATGATTTATGCTTTCAAAGTTGGCCACAGGGGGCTGTCATCTTGTAACTCTGTTATACATCTTTGCAAGACTAGACTACATACACATGCTCAGTGTGGTCTGGGCTAAGCTTAGGGATCGTCATAAATTGTCAAAACAGCACAAGACAAATAATATCTGCCAAAAGCCGATACAGCAAGACTGATTAATAATCACAATATACAGACTGCACTGGATCCTGTGTTGCCATGTAATCTTATGTGGATTTTATAGTTTTTGTATTGTTTAATACAAACTTTCTCCAACTCTGCAAAACCAGTGGCTGCAGCAAAATAATCCTCCAAATAGAATCCCAGTTTATCTGTTTAAATCTGGCTTCATGATCTTTGTAAGGGCAAAAATAAAATCCAATACAAATCTCTGCACAGTCACTGACTGCTCTACGAGAAAACAAACAAAGCTGCTGGAAAGTAAGGTGGGGGCTCCCCCTGCTGTTCATATGTATGATTGTTTCCCTGCCCAGCAGTTAGGGACCATCTGATAATTTCTATAAACAGCAGTAAATGAAGGGGGAATTTCACTGAATACAGTCAGGTTTCTTTAAAAAACAATACACATTTAATTTAAGTATATTGGAGGTAGATGTTGAACAAGAAACAGCCCAGAAAGTTTTCTACTAGTTCATCTTTTTTGTTTCTATTCACTGTTGTAATAACAATGGGCTCAATATCAGCGCATGGTTGAAATAGAAAAGAGGATGAAGTTCTTCGACCTTCAGAAGAGAGAAATGGAGGAGAAAATTAAAGGAACGGAGGCAAAAGCAGCTGAAATTCAGAAAAGAATTGATGAATCCCAGTCAAAGATACAGGAAATATAAATTGCTCAGTAAACAATATATAGTGAATAAAGTACCCCCTCTTGTAAAATATAAGGATATTATAAGTTACCGAGGAGTTTCATGACCATATAAAAACACGAGGCCGAAGGCCGAGTGTTTTTATACAGGTCATGGAACTCCGAGGTAACTTCTTATATCCTCATATTTTGCAACTGGGGGTACTTTATTTATTATAATACACAAGTTCCAGGGAGTCATGTGACAGAAATTACATCAGAACTCACCGTTTATAACTGATGACATCAGAACTCACCATTAATAAGGATATAATTTACAAGATATTTACGGCTTTTGTGTATTATAAGCCTATATATTTGGCTTATCCATTGCATTTGACCATTTGAACCTTCTGCTTTGTACCTTAAATATATTTTATATATATAAATATATATCTTAATAAATTTGCATTAAAATTGAATTCTGTAATTCGGTCTTCTGTTATAAGGGCTTTACAATGTATTATTAGTAAACAGATTCCCCTGGCAGTGAGGCATGGAAAAATTCTGGATGGATCATTGGGGTAAGTCACCTTGCTATCATTTAAAGGGGAGCCAGGGCACAAATAAGCACTCACCCCAAATCTCAACCTAACTGCACTTCAGGCTGGGCCCCCTTATCTCATAACAAGGTTAGAGATGTATAGAAACATAGGGGTAAGTCACCCTGTAAAATCTAAATAAGCATTAGATAAAGGTATCAAATCTAAGATGGTTTGGAACCTGTGGTTATCCAGATGGGGGGGGTCATTCTGCAATGTAATGTGTAACTGTAGCACAGAATAGTTATAAAACATGTAAAGGTGATGGGTAGATCACTATTACTTAAAAAAAAAATAGATTGAACCAAAAATCAATGATTAGAATAAAATGAGATTCTGACACCAGGAATTAAATAATTTTTTACATCTCTCATAGCATTGTATTTGCATACTTTTTATAATGCTGCCATATTTGCCCAACGCTATCTGAATCCCAATGTTCCTCTATGAGGGGGCTGCCATATTTGTGCAGCAGGAGTCTGTTAGCATTAGGAACTATAACTGACAGGCTAAGAAGGGACAGTCAGGTTTATGAACTTAAAGTAATAATTACTGACAAAAGCAGAACTGTCCAGAAAAAACAGTCAACATGACCTATAGGTAACTTTTAATGTACATTCATATTTTGAAAAGTCATTTTTTAGTGTCAATATCACTTTTAAATATCATAGAAATTATTTTTCTATATTATAGAAAATGTTTATTTTAAAAGATACAATACATAGGTATGATACTCTTATGGTGTTGCATGTGGTAGAAAAAAAGAGCTTAAGGGTGTCCATAAATAAATGAGAAAATTCTATAAAACCCTATAGACTGCATCAATACTTTATTAAAAATATATATTTATTTAAAGAAGTCAACCCCTTCAGCGCTACTGCTCCCAGTGCCCCTCCAGCACATTGTACTGCCCCCAGTGCCCCTCTAGCATATTATACTGCTCCCAGGGCCCGTGCAGCCCATTGTACTGCCCCAGGGCCCCTGAAGGCCATTGTACTGCCCCAGGGCCCCTGAAGCCCATTGTAATGCCCCAGGGCCCCTGAAGCCCATTGTAATGCCCCAGGGCCCCTGCAGCCCATTGTACTG
>CM044447.1:10951694-10963227 GCA_024363595.1 Xenopus borealis | reverse complement strand
AAAAAAAAAAACTATGAAAAATAATGACCATCTGAAAAGTTGCTTAGTATTGGCCATTCTATAACTTACAAAAAATTAACATAAAGGAACAGTTCAGTGTAAGAAGAAAAACTGGATAAATAGTCTGTGCAAAATAATATAGATATCTATATCTAATGTAGATAGCCAAAAATGTAATGTATAAAGCCTGGAGTGAGTGGTTGTCTCCATAACAAAATAGAATCCAACTTCCTGCTTTTCAGCTCTTTTTAACTTTGAGTAAGTCAGCGACTTGAAGGGGGGCCACGTGGGACATAACTGTTCAACGAGTTTTAAAGGAAAACTATACCCCAAAAATGAATTTTTTAGCAACAGATAGTTTATATCAAATCAAGTGACATATTAAAGAATCTTACCTACCTGGTATATATATTTAAGTTAATATTGCCCTTTTACATCTCTTGCCTTGAACCCCCATTTCATGATGGTCTGTGTGCTGCCTCAGAGATCACCTGACCAGAAATATTTCAACTCTAACTGTAACAGGAAGAAGTGTTGAAGCAAAAGACAGAACTCTGTCTGTTAATTGGCTCGTGCGACCTAACTTTATAGTTTGTTTGGTATGTTTGTGTGCACCGTTGGATCATAGGATCCCAGGAGGCTGTAGGCTGTCCTTATTTTTTAAAATGGCAATTTTCTATTTATGATTACCCAATGGCACATGCTACTAAAAAAGTGTATTATTATGAAAATGGTTTATTTACATGAAGCAGGGTTTTACATATGAGTTTGTTTATGCAATATCTGTTTATAGAGACCTACATTGTTCGGGGGGTATAGTTTTCCTTTAAAGTGATCCTCAGCATTCAAAGCAACAGTTATGAATCATATGCCCCTCCCCCCTCAAATCACTGATTGGTTACCAGGCAGTAACCAATCAGTGCAAACCAAAAGAGCTGCAAAGCAGGAAGTAGTGTGAGTTCCTCATATGGAGTGTGTTTATTTGCTTTTAAGCGGGTAGAGTTATGACAGATCTGGGTGGAAAATATCCAGTTATATAGTCACACAGGTGTTTCTTTGGGTGGCTTTAACAGGTGTAATTCACCTTTAAATTATTTGTTGGTATGATATAGACAGTGATATACTGAATGTGTTGGTTGCTTTGTGGTTCTTGAGTTGTTTAGCTTTTTGCTCAGGATTTCAGCAACTATCTGGTTGCCAGGGTCCAATATACCCTAGCAACAGTAGAGGGCCGGAACCGAAAGATTAGTAAGTTGCAACACATTTCTTTTTGAAATGACGCAGCGCTTATTTTTTCCCTGCACACTGCTAGATGTCCGTGTCTAGTTCTTCCCTGAACTGTAAGCAATCAGCATGCAGTTCAGTCACATGACAGGCAGTTGCATTGAAACTAGGAAGGATGCAGTTTCACTGCTGCTGAAATCTGACAGTCGCAGTAACCTTGCACTGGCAGATGGGAATGAGGCCTTGGCTGCAGAGCAGGAAAAAAATCCTGGAGTCAAGCAAGATATTTAGGTGTTACTGTGGGACCATATTCTTTTTCAGTAGCCTCTGTAATTATTATTAAGTTAAAGCATGTGCACAGGCAAGCAATACATATCCACAAATTAAGCTCTGATCTGCATTAAAGAAACTATCCTGTTAGAAATTGCTACAAAGACCAGCGTGTGCAGCAGATACACCTGGCCTGCTTTTTCCCCTGAATGATATTTGTTGCATTGTAGTTACATCGTATATATACAAGGAAGGTTCTGATACATACAGTAACATGTTATTAAAGGGATATTGTCATGGGAAAACATGATTTTTTTTTTTCTTTTTCAAAACACATTAGTTAATAGTGCTATTCCAGCAGAATTCTGCACTGAAGTCCATCTTCAAAACAGATTTTTTATTTTTTTTTAATCAATTTTGAAATCTGACATGGCTAGACATTTTGTTGATTTCCCAGCTGCCCCTAGTCATGTGACTTGTGCCAGCACTTTAGGAGGGAACTGCTTTCTGGCAGGCTGTTGTTTTTCCTTCTCAATGTAACTGAATAGTACGCAGTGGGACCTGGGTTTTTACTATTGAGTGCTGTTCTTAGATCTACCAGTCAGCTGTTATCTTGTGTTAGGGAGCTGTTATCTGGTTACCTTCCCATTGTTCTGTTGTTAGGCTGCTGGGGGGGGCTGTGTGATATCACTCCCAACTTGCAGTACAGCAAAGAGTGACTGAAGTTTATCACATGACTTGAAGCAGCTGGGAAATTGACAATGTCAGAAATGAAATATAAAATCAGTTTGCTCTTTTGAGAAATTGATTTCAGTGCAGAATTCTGCTGGAGCAGCACTTTTAACTGATGCATTTTGAAAAAAAAAAAAAATTCCCATGACGGTATCCCTTTAAGCTTTGCAACTCTAAATTCTGTATTCATTGCTTAATTACCTGTTGTTTTTAGAAATGTGATTTCTTCTGCTTAAATTCAGCTTTTGTGGGGTGAACAGACCACCCAGAGTTGTCCTTTTGTAAATGCTAATTGTGTTAATAGGTGGTACTAGGGCCGTGTTTGGTTCTGTTGGCAGACATTTATGTGGCGTTGTTATACAATAAGCCCAAATATGGACAGCTTTATATATGAACATTTGCTTGTTTCATGTACAGGTATGAGACCTGTTATCCAGAATAATAAGAACCTCGGGTTTTCTGAGAAGATAAAGAATCTCTGTAATTTGGATCTTCAAACCTTAACTCTACTAGAAAATCATATAAACATGAAATAAACCCAATAGGCTGGTTTTGCCTCCAATAAGGATTAATTATATCTTAGTTGGGATCAAGTACAAGCTACGGTTTTATTATTACACAGAAAAAGGAAATCATTTTTAAAGGGGCACTATCACAAAAATTTACATTCTATATAAGCTTCAGCATACCGAAAAAAGAAACTTTCTACATATAATTAAATTGTTTCTGAAATAATCAAGTTCATATTCACTATTTCCTCTCCGCGTCTGCTTTCTTCATGCAGCAGTTGGGTGTCAGATGATCATTGACCGTTAGATCCAATATATCTTATAGGGGGGGGCTCCTTTTGCATCTGACTTCAGGTCTCTCTACATGCAAGATTGTGCAAAAGGCAGTTATTGTGTTTTTACTGGAATCCGTTATTTGAGTGAGCTCTAATACATCTGCTAGGAATCGAAGCCCCTCCCATTAAGATCTATTCGATCTAACTGTCAATGATTATCTAACACACAACTGCTGCATGAAGAAAGAATGAAGAGAAGCAGATACCGAGAGAGGGATAGTGAAGAAATGATGCAGAATGGTTAGTTGATTGTATTTACAAAGTTTCTTATTTCAGTATGCTGAAGCTTTTATAAAATTTTCATTTTCACAATAGTTCCCCTTTAAAAACTTTAATTTCGGCCAGATATCAATGGGGGAAGCCAGTGTGAGGGCCCCACCCACGGGCCAATAAGCTGAAAACTCGGTCTGTTGTTGGCCGTGTATGGGGGTCTTAAGGATGAGCATAAGAGGATCTGTTTTATCACTATATTGGCTCATTGGCCACTTCAAGCATTTGCACCAACATCACTAATAAAAACATCCATATGACTTTTAGGTACCCTACCTATCCAAATGAAACAAAGCACAAGAGTGCTACCGAAGGCAGAAATGAACACTAGCGAAAATTCCCTATAAAATTCTCACCCAGCAGAAGTAGCACTAGCGAAAATTTGCCAGTGTTCTGCCGCTGAGTTAACATAGCGGTAATTAATTTGCGCCTAACGACATTGTTCAAGGTATATTGAAGTTATCGCTTGTGAAAATTCACACGTTAAGGAATTTCCCCCAATATGCCCACCAAAGGCAGGTTAATATCCTGTTAATCCTTCTGATCGGATTAAAAGAAAGGGGGAAAAAAAAACAAACCTGCCCGATCAATATCTGCCCAGTTTTTGGCCTGATATCTATCGGGGAGACCTGTCGGAACACCCCTTAGGGTAGGGACAGACAGGGAGATTGTCGCCTGGCGTTTTTAGCAGGCGACAGAATCTCCCCGAATCTCCCTGTCTGTCCCCAGCCTTACATGAGCAGATACATTTCTTTAATAGCCACCCTAAGTAATCCCTAGATTTCTTCTGAGCCAATTTGTGAACTAGCCGGACATGTTTCCTCTCACAACTACTATATATATAACTTTATAAATATTTAGACCTTGCTTTAATTGGTTGCATGCAACAAATTACCTGATTTAGGTGCCATAGTTGACTGTGGTATAGTTTACTCAAGCAGTGCAATTAATTGTGTCATTTCAAGCTAAACAGACCTAAAGGGCACTTGCATCCAGATCAGACACGTCCAATTGGAAAGTTGCGTGGATGTGGCCCTTAAATAATGTCATTGTCCCAGTCTGGCCGAGGGATCAATTGACTTTTTGTTTGAAATCACAATTCTAATCCAGCTCCTGGCAATGATCGCGGTTAAGAAGCTTAATGGGACGCCATAATGCAGGCTTGGGAATCCATTTCACTTGCACTTAGCTATTGCTTTTGGGCACCCCACTGACCTCCACTCTAAGCACACATCTATTTTGTATGATAAAATATGATCCCAAGCGATATGCTTTACTCACTCTTAAAGGGGCCCTAAAGGCAAAAAATTTTTTACTTTTAATAAAAAAAGAAATCTATCTCCAGAATACTTTTAATTTAAAAATGTGTACCGTTTTCCCCCTTTGTTTTACTTGCTCTGACAGCTGCGGATAGGAAACTTCAGAGGGTCCCTAACAACCCTGCAGGGACACGATCATACTTTCAAACAGGCCCAGTGCAGTCTGTATATTCTGATTATTAATCCGTTTTGCAGTATCGGCTTCGGGCAGATATTATTTGTCTTGTGCTGTTTTGATCATTTATGTGGATCCCTAAGCTTAGCCCAGATCACACTGAGCATGTGCACAGTCTTGGTCTTGCAAAGATGGTTAACAAAGTCACAAGATGACAGCCCCCTGCACCAACTTTGAAAGCATAAACCAATTGTCTTATTAGGCTTGTGGTGCAGTAAGTTCATGTTTATAAATACAGCATTTCTAACATTATTCTATTTTAGACTTTAGTTGCCCTTTGAATGGGCCTCGTGAGTTTAAATTACCCTAACGACCGTGCACTGATTTAAGAGATTGGAGAATGAACAGAAGAGGACTGAATATAAAGACGAGTAATAAAAAGTAGCAACAACAATGTATCTGTTGCCTTACAGAGCATTTGTTTTTTTAGTTGGTCAGTGACCCCCCCCCCCCCCCCCCCCCCCCCCGCCCTGGCTGAACCCTGCTGGAAAAGCCTTGGATTCAGCCAAATCCTGGATTCAGTGCATCTCTATTAACAATAAAAGCTAGTTGCTGATTGGTTAATTTGTGAGGCTTGTCAAATATTGTATATGACCTGGGGTTTCCCAGATAACTGATCTTTCTGTAATTTGGATCTTCATCTACTAGAAAATCTTATAAACATTGAATTAATCCAATAGGGTGGTTGTGCCTCCAATAAGGATTGATATCTTCAATTGCACGGTACTGTTCTATAATAATAATCTTTTTAAAAAGTGGATAAAAAGGTGTCCAGTGGAGACAGGCATCCCAAAATTCTGCGTTTTTTTGGATAATTAATCCCATACCTGTACCTTCTAAAAGGTCTCTTTGAAAGCAAGTTTTGGAACCAATTTCCATGCGTTGTGCCCTGCCCTATGGGGGGCACAAACTTGCTTTCAAAAAGAGACTTTTTAGGAGGTCAAGTACAGATATGGGATCCACAAACCTTTTATCCAGAGAGCCCATCATTTCAGAATGCCTGTCTCCAATAGACACCGTTTTTATCCAAATTTTAATAATGATATGACAGTGATTATCGAGACCCTTAAAGGAGTAGTTTACCTTCAAACACTTTTTTCGGTTCAGTTGTTTTCAGATTGTTCCCCAGAAATAGACTTTTTTCCCCAATTACTTTCTATTTTCTATGTGTGACCATTTTACTGATATTGAAGTGTAAATTTTCACCTTCGAAAGGGAAGGAGGGTCGCTGACCCTGTAAACTAATCGATACTTTTAGTTGATAGATTTTTTTTATCTTTGTCCCTGCTGAGCAGGCTCTCTGGGTTTTCATTACAGGCAGCTGTTAGAACTGATACAATAGTTGCTAATACTCCAGAGATGCTGCTGAGAAATGGATCAACTAAATGTTGCAAAATTGTAACAGTTCAGAATCTGCACCTGAATTATTGAGCTGTCAGACTCAAGACACCAGAGACAGGAACATTAAACTTAGATTTGGAAATGGAAAGTCAATTGACATTTTAGAAGACATTCTGGTGACCTCAAAGCAGTCCTTTCCTGGTCATAGCTAAGCCCTTCTTTTCAAGCTAATAGCCACGCTCCAGCCAGGCACTGTTAAATAGTTGTGGGTTTCAGTTGTGTGGTGCTGCAGTATGGGAAGCTGTGCCAGCCCATTAGAGAAGAGACTTGCATTGTGCAGGGATGGTGCAAAGGGAGTGTTCACTGATGCAGTTGGTTTGCTTCGTAGCTTTGTCCTTGTTGCCGGGGTGTAGGCAGCCAGGCAACTTCTTGGCTCCTTTTGTGTGCTTGTATTGTTGGACAAGTGCTTTTTTTTTTTCTCTACTGTCTTCCAGTGTAAACCTAGGGCTGAACGTTTGGATTGCAACGAAGAGAATGGGTGCCGACCGGTCGTATGACGGCACCAACTAGACGATGCAGTCCTCAATCGCAGGAAAAATTAAACCTGCCCGATATCAATCAAGGAGACCTGTTGGAGGCCCCCACATGGGCAGATAAGCTGCAGAATTGGTCTAAAGCAGGGGTCCCCAACCGTTTTTTACCCGTGAGCCACACTCAAATGTAAAAATAGTTGGGGAGCAACACAAGCATGAAAAAAATTCCAGGGGTGCCAAATAAGGGCTGCGATTGGCTATTTTGGTAGCCCCATCTGGACTGACATCCTACAGGAGGCTCTACTTGGCACTATACTTAGTTTTTATGCAATTAAAACTTGCTTCCAATCCAAGAATTCAAAAATAAGCTCCTGCTTGGAGGACACTGAGAGCAACATCCAAGGGGTCGGAGAGCAACATGTTACTCACGAGCTACTGGTTGGGGATCACTGGTCTAAAGCATCAGTATCGGCAGCTTTAATCTGCCCGTCTATGGCCACTATAATATGCTGTATTCCCTAACACAGAACTGACGTCTGTGCTTATTCAATATATTGCGACTTCACAAATGTATTGTGCAGAAAGACAGTCGATAATACGAATATGAGTTGGGGGACACATTAAATACAGCAGGCCTCCCATTTTACATTTTTCAATGGACCAGAATAAAATCGTGTAAAATCAGGGAAGTGTGTATAATATATAGGTGAGGACCACAGAAAAAAACAATGTAAAGTGAGGGTAAACGTGAAATCAGGGGATGTAAAATTGAGGTTTCACTGTATATGCTTAAAGGGCAAGGAAAGTGTAAAATAGAATAAGGCTAGAAATGGTGTATTTTGTATACTAAACATAAACATGAACTTACTGCACCACAAGCCTAATCAAACAAATGATTTATGCTTTCAAAGTTGGCCACAGGGGGCTGTCATCTTGTAACTTTGTTATACATCTTTGTCTGACATTGTCTCTCTACATGCAGAATTTGTGCAAAAGGCAGTTTTGTGAGTGAGCTCTTATCCATCTGCTAGGAAAGGAGCCCCCCTTATTATGGATCTGTCAATGAATATCTGACACCCAACTGCTGCATGAAGAAGAGAAACAGATGCTCAGAGAGAGATAGTGAAGATAAACTTGATTATTTCAGAAATGATGCAGAATATTTAATTGATTGTATTTAGAAAGTTTCTTATTTAAGTATGATGAAACTTGTATCAAATGATCATTTTTGCAATAATTCCCCCCTTTAAGGAGAAATATACTTCAGTTGCCGGGCATAACTAGTTTTACTTTTTCTGCCCAGGGTTCTTCTCTATATATTTACCTTTTATATACAGGTGGGGAGTATACAGTAACCTTTCATAGTGTGTGTGTTAAGCAAACGAGTCTTGATGTGCATAATTGTGCAGTACGGCTGTGAAAATGTCATATCACTTAAAGGGCACCTACATGCGCAGAATGAAAAAAAGCGGCCTCAATTCTGGCTGCTTTTCATTCTGCGCATGCGCGTGACGTCGTTAAGACGCGCGCCTATGGAGATACGGCTGCTCGCTCCAGGAGCTCCCTCCCGGAGCGGGGCCGCTAGCGCTTGCGAGGGGCATATTTTTTTAAAAAAAACAGTGAAACCCCCAACCGGAATGCGGGCTCTATCAGCCCGCACTTTTGGTTGGGGGTATCATTTTACCCCAATAGGTGCCCTTTAATTTTTGGTCTTTGGCGGTCATTCTATTGCACCATTCTGACATCTCCATGAAAAGGCAGTGGCCCGGAGAGGCACAACTGGTGAATAATACTCGCTGGACCTTGCACTTTCTCTTAGTGCTCCATCATTCCAAACAGATCATTTATTGAACTATTGTTTTATATAAGTGCATGTCCTGTGTGTGTGTGTGTTCAGTTGTGTGTGGCTTGTCCTGTGTGTGGCATGCTTAGATAAGTCTAATTCTGTATTTTGTTTGTCTTGTGGCTTTCAGTCTGGTGTATGATATTGATAACTCATATTGACTAGAGTGGTCTCCTGATCAGTATTTCACTCTTGGTTGCTGCTGATTAGTTGCTGAGCCATGTCCTAGCCTTGGAACCTAGAGCATGGTTGTATAGTTCAGCAGATTAAGTTGTTCATATCCTATAGTTTTTATTTTATTTATTTTTTTTTGCATATGTTTGTAAAACTATATAATTTTTACTTTTTTTTTTTATTTTCCAGGTAGAAATTATGTTCCAGCTTCCCGTTAATAACCTTGGCAGTTTAAGAAAGGCCAGGAAGACTGTAAAGAAGCTATTGGGGGACATTGGTTTGGAATACTGCAAAGAGCATGTAGATGTAAGTCTGATTTTTGATTCTTTTGCATTTGTGGAGAGGGGTCTATTTCATTGCCCACCCTTGGGCCTTTGCCGTCTCCGTTCCCAATGCAAATCAGGCCTGTCTTAAAGTGCATGCGGCTGTGAGTTTGTCCTTTATCCACCCAAAGATGATGTATTTGGAATTGGATCACTGGTGATATGCAGGCAGTTTCCATCATGCCTCTCTCATTCCATATGTGAACTGATTTGCCATCAAATTGGGCAGCAAACATCAGGTTTCCATCCTCAAAAACCATCAACTCGCTTGCTTTTAAAGTCTTCACTACTTTTGCTTTGCAAGCACTTTGTGTACTATTGGGTAGAGAAAAAATAATAGTGAAGTTAAAGGGGAGCTAAATGCTTAAAGGGCAAGGCAACCCTCTCTAGCCTAATAAAAGAAAACCTAATTCTAAGCAACTTTCCAATATGCCTTTATTAAATATTTTCAGTGCTGTTAAAATGTATTTTTAAAACCAATTGCTTCTGAAAGTAGGGATGCACTTCAGTTCAGGATTCAGCCAGGATTTGGCTTTTTTTAGCAGTTATTCTGATTCTGCCACACCTTTACATATGTAAATTACTGAAGGGTGGTAAATTGCGTAATTGTGTTACTTTTCATCACAAAACAAGGAAGTGAAAAAAGTTCACACTTTTCCCTTTCCAGTTTCCCGTCGGGTTCAGTATTCAGCCAAATCTTTCACAAAGTATTCGGGGTTTCAGCCGAATCCCAAATAGTGGATTCTGTGCATCCCTAATTGAAAGCAGCATTTGCTGAACTCCTGGTTGTTACTCTTTAAAGGGATACTGTCATGGGAAAACATTTTTTTTTTTTTTCAATATGCATCAGCAGAATTCTGCACTGAAATCCATTTCTCAAAACAGCAAACAGATTTTTTAATTTGGAAATCTGACATGGGGCTAGACATATTGTCAGTTTCCCAGATGCCCCCAGTCATGTGGCCTGTGCCTGCACTTTAGAACTACTTTCTGGCAGGCTGTTATTTCTCCTACTTAGAGTCAATCTACACAAGCAGATTCGGGTAGATTAGTTGCCCCAGCGACCAATCACCTCTTCTTCTGGGCGTTAATCTCCCGAAATGCCTTCTCCCAGCCCGCCCCCTGCTAAACTTAAAATCGCCTGCGGCAATTCACAGGTGGCCGTTCGTTTTCCGAGTTTTCCTCATGAGGCAACTTCGGAAAACAAACGGCCACATGTATATTGCCGCGGGCAGGGAGAAGGCAGTTTGGGGAGATTGTCACCCAGAAGAAGAGATTTTGTCAATGGAGCGACTAATCTCCCTGAATCTGCTCGTGTAGACTGACCCTGTTTGTTACTGAATCAGTCTCAGTGGGACTTGGTTTTTACTATTGAGGGTTGTTCTCAGATCTACCAGGCAGCTGTTATCTGGTTTCCTTCCATTGTTCTTTTGTTAAGCTGCTGGGAGGGGGGATATCACTCCAACTTGCAGTACAGCAGTAAAGAGTGACTGAAGTTCATCAGAGCACAAGTCACATGACTGGGGGTAGCAGGAAAACTGTCTAGCCCCATGTCAAATTTAATGTAAAAAAAATCTTTCAAGAAACAGATTTCACTGCTGATGCATTTTGATAAAAACATGTTTTCCCATAACAGTATACCTTTAATGATGTTGTAAAAGTCTTAAGGTGGCCAAACACGGGCAGATAAAAGCTGCCAACAGACCAAGTCAGCAGCTTATTGGCCCGTGTATGGGGCCCTCCGATGGGCTTCACCGATCGATATCTGGCCGAAAGCCCTAGGGCCCACGATTGGATCAGCCTTAAGGTGGGCATATTGGGGATAGATCCGCTCGTTTGGCGACATCACCAAAGCGGATCTCTACGTGTATGGCCACCTTTAGACAGAGAATACAAAGGGACAGACCCCCCCCCCCCTTCTGGAGTTACACCACCAAGACCATAAAGGGAGCTCCTGGTGTAGCAATTACGTTGGGGCACACCTACGTGCATAATGAATAATTAATGCAGGCTCTCTCTTTATCCACATGCATATTTTGTCCATTCCGTGACCCAGCTAAACAAATTGATTGATCACTCCCACTGCAGGGCAGATCCAATTAATAGTTTCATATTTACTCGCACATTTTAGAAAACTTTTTTTTTTTTTAATCACACACGTTTCCTTAATGCAGCGATATTCAGCTAGCTGCTTTCCTGCTGATGCTAAACTCCCGAGTATCCCGGCAACAGCCAATGGATTTTATAATGCTCTGCTAGTGGATGGCTAGTGAGGCTCCATAACAGGCATCTGCATATGTACTGGTGCAACACTATGCATAAAAAGCAACCTCTTCATAAGAGCGTGAGTGTTCTGCTGTACAGTGCTGTGTATATAGCTAACATAACATCTATATGCTAGTGTGAGTTTCTTGGTGCCCTTGGCTCAGAACTTTTGATAAAGTAATGCCTTACAGGGTTCACCATTTTCCTGTAAGTTTGTAGA
>CM044447.1:10937312-10947920 GCA_024363595.1 Xenopus borealis | reverse complement strand
ACATGACATGGGGCAGCTGGGAAATTGACAAAATGGCTAGCCCCATGTCAGATTTAAAAATTAAATGCAAAAAAATCAGTTTGCTCTTTTGAGAAATGGATTTCATTGCAGAATTCTGCTGGAGCAGCACTATTAACTGATGCATTTAAAAAAAAAAAAACGTTTTCCCATGACAGTTTCCCTTTAACAACAATGTGGTTAATAAGGTTAAACTTGTCCATCTTTTTGGCTGTACATTGGCTTCATTGTGGAATGGACCATTCCATGCCCCCCACCCATAAGGCTGCTATAATCATTGTACATGTTTTCAGCCTTAACCAATGGAATTGTACACACACAGGCAACAGCTGGGGAACGTTGTGGCATCTGAAGATTTTTTCCACTGTTGCATGTGCTCTGTGTTTGATCCTGAATAAACCTGTAAATTACTTTCCTAAATTGTAGTTAAACTTGCAGCCGGTGAGAACTCTCTATTTCATAAGGCAAAAGGTTGAAAACAAAATTCTGCTACGTAGAAGTGATGGTGAACGAGGCATAGTTTTAATAAACATTTTTCTATATTGTGTAAATTCGTATAGAGCTTATTCACTTTGTGTTTGTTTTCTGGCTGTTAAAATACATATGAATACATATTTTTCTTTTTTTTTTTATATGAGCTTTTTCTTTTGTTTAGGAGTTCAAACAATTTGAACCAAATGACTTCTATGTGAAGAACACGTCATGGGATGATGTGGGACTGTGGGATCCTTCACTCACTAAAAATCAGGTTTGTGCCTCATTGCTGTTCTCATTTAGACACTTGGTAATCATTTTGCCTCTGTACCTGAAAGCAACGTCTCTAGTAGTTTTGATTAGGGAGAAATTAAATTACATTTAAATGTAATAATCGTACATAGTTATCTTTACCGAACATGAAGTTGCAGAAAAAAAAACATGCTTATGCAGTAATTGATGGCAACATTCAGTGTAGTCTCTGCGAAATGACCAGTCTAGAATTTTAGCGTTTCATTAGCTTTAATTTTCCAAGGAAACGGGACATGCTCAAAATACTTTTGGTGCCGTATCCCTTAAGGCTGGGGACAGACAGGGAGATTCGGGGAGATTCTGTCACATGGCGTTTTTTAGCAGGCGACAATCTCCCCGAACGTCCTTCTCCCTGTCTGCCGCTAGTATACTGACAAAGCGCCTGTGCAGACGCGTCGAGGCGATTTCCGGAATCGCCCGAAGTTTCCTCACGAAGTATCTTCGGGCGATTCCGGAAATCGCTGCACCACGTCTGCACAGGCGATGGCGCTTTGTCAGTATACTAGCGGCAGACAGGGAGAAGGAAATTCGGGGAGATTGTCGCCTGCTAAAAACGCCAGGCGACAAAATCTCCCCGAATCTCCCTGTCTGTCCCTACCCTAAAGCTACACCTTGAGCCACTCTTTGGTGAGGTTGACAAATGAGCAGATCTTTACCCAGTTAGGGTACCTACATACGTAGCCAAATCGAGCTGATCTGATCACAAAGTCATACTGTGGGATTATTGAGGCGTGCACACCGATTACTGTATATTTATCAGTTAGGCTTTCAGAAGCCCCCTGTACATGGACCAATAAGCTGCTGGGAGGGGCCAAGTCAATGGCTTATACCATGCCAAGCTCAAGATGGAAAAAAAAATGCCCAGTTAAATCTGCCCAAATAAATGCTAATTAGAAAGTGGCAGTTAATGAGTGTCATTTTGTTTTAAATCTTTTACTGAATACATCATACCTTATTGTTTTTCCTCTGTTTTTAGGATTACCGGACAAAGCAGTTCTGCTGCAGCCAATGTCCATTCTCTTCAAAGTTCTTCTCTGCCTACAAAAGTCACTTTCGAAATGTTCACAATGAAGACTTTGAAAACCGAATCCTTTTGAACTGTCCCTACTGTACTTACAACGGTGACCGAAAGACCTTGGAAATGCACATTAAAGTATTTCATGCTCCAAATGCACCTACGTCGAGTACAAGCCTTGGTGCTTTCAAAGATAAAAGCAAGTTTGAGAGCCTTAAACCCAAACAAGCTGACAGTGTAGAGCAAGCTGTTTATTATTGTAAGAAGTGCACTTACAGAGATCCTCTCTATGAGGTAGTTAGAAAGCACATATACAGGGAACATTTTCAACATGTTGCAGCACCTTACGTGGCAAAGACAGGTGACAAGTCACTCAATGGAGCAGTGTCCTTGGGGTCAAGCCAAAGAGATGATGGGAGCATACATTGCAAACGTTGTCTCTTTATCCCGAAGTCCTATGAAGCTTTAGTGCAACATGTCATTGAAGACCATGAACGCATAGGTTACCAGGTGACTGCCATGATTGGGCACACAAATGTGGTAGTCCCTAGATCTAAGCCATTGATGCTAATAGCTCCAAAACCACAAGATAAAAAAACAATGGGCATTCCTCAGAGAATGGGTCCAATGTCCCCTGGAAACATCCGTACCCTTCCTTCCCAACAAATGGTGAATCGGCTCTCAATACCAAAGCCTTCAATGAATTCTAACATGATGTCCAATGTTCATCTACAGCAGAATAGCTATGGAGTTAAAAATATGGCATCTGGTTACACTGTTGGGCAGTCAATGCGCTTAGGTATGGGTGGAAACTCGCCAGTCTCCATTCAGCAGCAGTCTTCCTCTATGAAACAATTGCTTCCAGGTGGAAACGGAAGATCATATACCGTTAGTTCTGATCAAAGATCACAAGCCCCACTAAGGTACTCCCTTCCATCTGGAAATTCAGGTCTCTCATCGGGCCAAATGAAGTCTGCATCAATAACGCCAGCTCAGGCAGCATCGCGAGCACTAGCTCAAGGCAGCGCAAAGCCAGCCACATCAGCAGCTGCCGCTGCAGCAGTTGCTGCTGCAAATGCCAACTCGTCCACCCAGAAGTGGAAAATCTGTACAATCTGCAACGAGTTATTCCCTGAAAATGTGTACAGTGTACATTTTGAAAAAGAGCACAAGGCAGAAAAGGTGCCCGCCGTTGCCAACTACATTATGAAAATCCACAATTTCACTAGCAAATGTCTATACTGTAACCGTTACTTGCCCACAGATACTCTGCTCAATCACATGCTCATCCATGGCCTCTCCTGTCCCTACTGTCGTTCTACTTTCAATGACGTGGAAAAAATGGCTGCTCACATGAGAATGGTTCATGCTAATGAAGAAATGGCGCCCAAAACAGATTCCACTCTGACCTTTGATTTGACTTTACAACAAGGCAGTCATACTAATATACATTTACTTGTAACCACTTACAACCTTAGGGATGCTCCAGCAGAGTCTGTAGCGTATCACGCGCAGAATCCAAATTCGTCTTCTGTTCCTCAAAAGACTGCACCAAAAACAGTTGAGAAACAGCCCGAACAGCCGGCACCCATCAAAAATTCTCCACAGGCTGCAGTTCCCTACAAAAAAGATGTAGGAAAGACCCTTTGCCCTCTTTGCTTTTCAATCTTAAAAGGTCCCATATCAGATGCACTTGCCCACCATTTGAGAGAGAGACATCAAGTCATTCAGACAGTACACCCTGTTGAGAAGAAGTTAACCTATAAATGCATTCACTGTCTTGGTGTTTACACCAGTAATATGACTGCCTCAACCATTACGTTGCACCTTGTGCATTGCCGAGGCGTAGGAAAGACACAGAATGGCCAAGACAAATCTGTTGCACCAGCAAAAATTAATCCAGGTCCTATACTCACTACTATGAAACGTGCCAATGAATATGTTGAGATGGCTCTTGCAAAGAGGAGAAGAATGGATGATGATCCAGATGCACCTGTTATTTTAGATGACAAACCTGAAGAACCAGTGGTCTTGGCATTGGATCCAAAGGGACATGAAGACGACTCGTATGAAGCACGCAAAGCATTCCTTACAAAATATTTCAGCAAGAGTCCGTACCCCAGCCGGCGAGAGATAGAAAAGCTAGCGGCCAGCTTGTGGTTATGGAAGAACGACATTGCTTCCCATTTCAGCAACAAGAGGAAAAAATGTGTTAGAGACTGTGAAAGATACAAAGTCAGTGTCTTACTTGGATTTAACATGAATGAGCTCAATAAAGTAAAACATGATATGGCGTTTGGCGCTGAATGGATGTTCAAGAATATTGACGAAACACAACCCAATGTTAGTAAAACCGTAGACAAGAAAAAATTAAATGAATCCAGTACATCTGATAGCTTCAACAATGAAGATGACTCCAATGAAAGCAGTGGTGAGCCAACCCCAGAAAAAAACATGCCCGCAAAACCTCTGTTAAACAACCAAGAGTCAAGCATTTCAATGTCCCCTCTAGAAGCAGTAGAAAAGATTGAGGTAAAGGACAAGGACGTAAATGCTAAAGACAACGATGTGTCTGAAGCACCAAAAGAGATCATTTTAGACAATTCAGATAGTGAAGGTGATCGAGAGCAGCCTTCCACATGGAAGGACGAGGCCTCGCAACCTGCTAGTGATACTGGCTCTCAGCAGGGATCCGATGTAGAAGACACTACTCCAGAGACAAAGCCAGACATATGGGTTAATGATTCCAACCACAGTGAGGATGATGCTGCAAGTGCAACGGACCCCTCCACCAATGACGCTCCCGTTGTGGAAATCAAACAGGAGCAATCCAAATGGAAAACTAACACTTTTGAAAAAGTTGAGGAGTTTTGGTCCAAAGACAAGCCTACATCATTTCCAAATTCAACCGGAAATGCAGAAAGCTTCTCGAACCAGCCAATGGAATGGCCAAATAGCACAAATAACAGTGAAGACGGGGAACAGTTTGATATGACTGTTACAGACACAATTCACAGCACTCTACCAGGTGTAGGACTCAGTAGTCAAGAAGTATAAGTGAACTTTAGGCACCAGTGCTGTGTACACCCCTCCCCGGTAACTGTTTAAATGTTTTCATTACCAGGCGGCTATGCCTAACTTTTGAACTCTTACAGCCTATAAGGGATAGGCCTCCTGTGCAGTGGGAATCTCCACTGGTATTCCACAGTTTCTTTACCGACAGAGCTATTTGTCAACGTTGCTTGTATTCCTCGCTGTGTTGGGCACATCAAATCATTAAACTAAAGGAAGAAGAAACTTTTGACTGCAGTAGAACATACTGTGGAGATCTTGAATTGCGTTTCTGTCCATGTAACAGCCGGCAAAGTGTTGCTTAGCAATATTTTGCCAGTTCTCCACTGAGCAAAACTATAAAAACATCCTTCCCCCCCCCACTATAGAATTTAGTGCAACATGCAGTCTGCCGGCTCGATGTGTATAGCAGATTCCGGGAATACGTGGATGTTTTCCCTCGTATTCATTCTGAATAGCTAAAATGTATATTTGTACAGTCTTTTAGACCTATTCAAAGTGAGGCTTATGAAAATGTTCTTGTGTATCCAATATAGATCTTTTTTTTTTTTTTTTTTTAAGTGATGGCCTGCTGTGTAATAAACTCTGTACTTAGTTTACCTAGCAAGGGGCTTGAAAGTGCTATAGTAAAAGCTTTAAAAAAAAAAAAAAAATTAAAAAAAAAAAGTAAATTTTGACAAAAGTTAGTTTTTGCATATAACGTACACCCTTGGTAAGGAACCATGTCCAGTCGTACAAATTACCAGACTGTTGTACTAAATACTTTGGACATCCTCAATATCGGGAAGAGGCGGCAAACCGTTGTTTCAGTATGGCTGAAATCTTTCAAGCTATTTAAGTTAAATGCAAGAAGCAAGTTTGCAGCTCTTCATATTTTTGACACCTTTTAAGACTCTGTATAGTATGTATTGTGTTTCAGAACAACCTACAGAACACAATGCCGTATTTTGGATATTTCGTTTTCTTAGTTAATGCCCACATAGTGTTGATCATTTTACACCATCTAAAAGTCGACACACGGTTGTAGTAGTAACACGTGATCTTTATTTTCCCTTTGTATTCATTTAAGCATCTAAATAAAATGCTGTATTGTGCTCAATGTTCATATTTATTGCTTTATTCACAGGAGCGGCTGTGCTTTGTAGCGTAAGAACTCTTTCGAAAGGACAATGTAAGTTATGTTCAAAGGTCCAGGCTGAATAAAAGGAGTTGTTTAAAGTGTAAACATTTCTATAGAGGAGTTACTAGAGCTGGACAACTGTCCGTGGTATAAACACGGGTCCAAACTGTTTGAGTTGTTTTCAAATTTTGCAGATTAGGCTTATAATATAAATGGGTTAAAGGAAAACTATACCCCAAAAATGAATTTTGTAGCAACAGATTGTTTATATCAAATTAAGTGGCATATTAAAGAATTTTACCTACCTGGTATATATATTTAAGTAAATATTGCCCTTTTACATCTCTTGCCTTGAACCACCGTTTCATGATGGTCTGTGTGCTGCCTCAGAGATCACCTGACCAGAAATATTTCAACTCTAACTGTAACAGGAAGAAGTGTGGAAGCAAAAGACAGAACTCTGTCTGTTAATTGGCTCATGTGACCTAACTTTATAGTTTATTTGGTATGTTTGTGTGCACCGTTGGATCCTAGGATCCCAGGAGGCTGTCCTTATTTTTTAAAATGGCAATTTTCTATTTATGATTACCCAATGGCACATGCTACTAAAAAAGTGTATTATTATGAAAATGGTTTATTTACATGAAGCAGCGTTTTAGATTTGAGCTGTTTTATGCAATATCTGTTTATAGAGACGTACATTGTTCGGGGGGTATAGTTTTCCTTTAATAAGCTTGTTCTTCAAGCAAACAATCCTACTGCAGGTATATGGGGAACTGCCAGGAGAAGACCACATCAACCAATGCAGCACTTGTGCAGTCAGATTTTTTAAACTGCCCAATAGACAGAACCGAGATTCGTCCTATGCAATTGGATTGGCTCAATTGGCCAACCATGCACTTAAAGAAGTTGCCAGATGAGCAGATCTTCACAACGTCGGCCTATTGTTTCCAACTACAAAAAGCGTTGAGGAACTTCTTAAATGAATTTAAATTTTGTCTAATTTTTTAAACTGCCCCATAGATAGGAGGGCGATTTGGCTCATGCAATTGGATCGCTAAGTTTGGTCAACCATGCACTTAAAGAAGTTGCCAGATGAGCAGATCTTCACAACGTCTGCATAATATTCCCAGGTACAAAAAGCATTGAGGAACGTCTAAAATTTTGTCTTAATAAACCGGTATAAGATCCGTTATCCAGAAACAAGTTATCCAGAAAGTTCCGAATTACAGAAAGGCTTTCTCCCATAGACTCCATTATAATCAAATAATACAAATTTTTAAAAATGATTTTTGTTTCTCTGTATTAATAAAACAGTAGCTTGTACTTGATACAAAATATGATATAACCAATCCTTACTGGAAGCAGAACCGGTGTTGGGTTTATGTAATTTTTACATGATTTTCTTGATGCATTTTCTTTTCAAAATGCATCAGTTAATAGTGCTACTCCAGTAGACTTCTGCACTGAAATCCATTTCTCAAAAGAGCAAACTGAATAGAAAAAAAAATCTGTTTTGAAATCTGACATGGGGCTAGATATTTTGTCAATTTCCCAGCTGCCCCTGGTCATGTGACTTGTGACAGCACATTAGGAGGGAACTGCTTTCAGGCAGGCTGTTGTTTTTCCTTCTCAATGTAACTGAATAGTACACAGTGGGACATGGGTTTTACTATTGAGTGTTGTTCTTAGATCTACCAGGCAGCTGTTATCTTGTGTTAGGGAGCTGTTATCTGGTTACCTTCCCATTGTTCTGTTGTTAGGCTGCTGGGGGGGAGGGAGGGGGTGATTTCACTACAATTTGCAGTACAGCAGTTAAGAGTGACTGAAGTTTATCAGAGCACAAGTCACATGACTTGGGGCAGCTGGGAAATTGACAATATAGCCCCATGTCAGATTTCAAAATGAAATATAAAAAAATCTGTTTGCTCTTTTGAGAGTTGGATTGCTAAGGGCTCCTACACACGGGCGTTTTTGACCTGCGCTCCCCTGCGTTGCGTTTGGCTGCGTTCAGCCGCAGGGGAGCGCAGGTCTAGACGCACCTCATTTTGTTCAATGAGGTTGTACCCACGAGACGCGTGTAAGCGCCGAACGCAGATTCAGACGCAACATGCTGCATTTTTCCTGCGTTCGTGTGAGTACAGCCCCATTGAAAATAATTGAGTGCGTCTATACCTGCGCTCCCCTGCGTTTGAACGCAGCAAAACGCAATGCAGGGGAGCGCAGGTAAAAACACCCGTGTGTAGGAGCCCTAAGTTTGGTCAACATGCACTAAAAGAAGTTGCTAGATGAGTAGATCTTCACAAAGTTTGCCTATTGTTCTCCGCTACAAAAAGTGTTGAACTTCTAAAATTTTGAGACAAATCTAAAATATTTGAAAATCTGACAGCTTCATTGGTTTTAGAATATTATTGAATCCTACCCCTCAAACACTTGCCTAAAAACCTCTAAGCATATTCGATATTCAGCCTCTATGTACAGGTTTCCTTAATTAGAAAGCTGTGACCATCTGCAATTGTTTGCCCTGAGCAATCGATTCTCTTTTAATCCTCTATGACCCTGATAGGCTTCCTACGTTTAACTCTTATGCAGCATTTAAATGTCTGTTTTATTTTTAATTATGCAATTCAACTTTCCATAAATGTTTTTGTTGTAGTGTAGGCTATTAAATATGTTGGTTAGAATACAGTGTTTTGATTTATGTTTGATAAGTGATCTAAGTGTGACTTAGAAGTTTGCAGTTTTGATCATATTTACTAAGTTGCTATCGAAACACCTATTTTGATTTTTAGGGCACAATATACAGTTAAGTGTGCCCAAAACTAAGGCTTGTACTGGTAATACATTCTGCCTGGCTTATTAAACCAATCAATAGTCATTCTATATTATATCATTCTATATTATATAATTCACAGTTCACAGCAGTGAAATGGAAGAGCACTTACTCTTTCGGCTTGATCTTCAGAACAGTAGAGGGAGGAGAAAGTTGTGTAATCCGATCATCGAATAATAAACACCTTTCTGTGTTATCTTCGCACACAGGCTGCAATTAGGGAAAGTGTGGGACTCGTCATATTCTCTCTCTTTGAGCAATAAGGAGCAAATTAAACTTTGTATCGAGAAAAAGAGTGAAGCATTTTTCAAATTAAAAGGAAATGTTGAATACTTTGGCGAATCAAGCCGGGATTAAACATTGGTATATGAGAAAGGTTGCAGTACGCTGCCACATGAGAGGATCTAGGCCTGAGTTGCCCACCCACGTGCAAGGCCAAATAAGGCTGTTTCGAAGCCTAATCATCAGATCATATATTGGGGCCTACAGAGAGGCTTGTCAGGTGAGGGTCGCATGAATATGTTAAAAAGGACAAGTCCAACGGAAATTTCAAATATACCAGATTGATCTGGATAATTTTCAGACAGCTGTTTATTAGGCCGGCCCATCGGGGGGCCCCATATGCGGATGAATAAACTGCCAAGTTGGTCTCTAGTGGAATGAAGTTGGCAGTTTTATCAGCCCGCCTTTATACTCTAATCCACTCCTTGTGGCACCTGACTCAAACCATTTAAACAATGCAATAGCCAAAAGGCGCAGTAGCTGGGAAATTAGGCCAGGACGAAACCTTCGGAAAGTTTGAACAATTACGAACATGCTGACTGTCAAGCTGTATGGGTCAGAGAGCTGTCTACACTGAAACTCCTGTGATCCTGGTGGGTCAAAGATTATCGTTTCTGCTGGGTAATTTTCCATTGGTCAGTCGGATGTGAAGAAGAGACTCCTGATTGTTTGAGCAGGTGTTCTCTCAAATTTGTTTTCAATAAAAGCAGGGATGCGCCGAATCCACAATTTTGGATTTGGCCGAACCTCCGAATCCTTCCCGAAAAGGTTTGGCAGTATACCGAACCAAATCTGGACCCTAATTTGCATATGCAAAGTAGGGGTGGGAAGGAGAAAACATTTTTTACTTCCTTGTTTTGTGCCAAAAAAAGTCACGGGATTTCCCTCCCTGGCCCTAATTTGAATATGCGGATTTGGTTCGGCCAGGCAGAAGGATTTGGCCAAATCCGAATCCTGCTGAAAAAGGCCGAATCCTGGCCTAATCCCGAACCGAATCCTGGATTTGGTGCATCCCTGAATAAAAGTAAGCTCTAGTCTGTGATTGGATGGATTTGCATTGTACAGGTATAGATCCGTTATCCAGAAACCTGTTGTCCAAAAAGCTCTGACTTATGCAAGGGCCTTCTCCCATAAACTCCATTTAATCCAAATTTTTAAAAATGATTTCCTTTTTCTCTGTAATAATAATAAAACCATATCATATACTTGATCCCAACTAAGATTTTAATTAATCCTTAATGGAAGCAAAACCAGCCCATTGGGTTTATTTCATGTTTACATGATTTTCTAGTAGACTTAAGGTATGAAGATCCAAATTACATAAAGATCACGTATCTGAAAAACCCAGGGTCCCGAGCATTCTGGATAGCAGGTCCCATACCTGTAAATCTGTACATGATACAGTGTCATTCTAAAATCTAATAACAAAGAACGTTGTTGCAAAACAAAACCTTTTTGGTTCAATAGGAGTGTTGGTATTGA
>CM044447.1:10909535-10921975 GCA_024363595.1 Xenopus borealis | reverse complement strand
TCAACAGGAACAGACCCCTGAGTTTGCTCATAGCCTGTACATGGAGATACAATAAAACTATGGCAGCATAGGTATTCCCTGTACTTAGCACAGTTCAGCAGGAACAGCCCCTAAATTTGCTCATAGTTTGTACAGAGAGATACTATAAAATGATGCCAGCGCAAAAACATAAATTGCAATTAATCAGAGAATACAATAAGAGGTTCATGGCAAGGTAACAGCAACAGTACAAAATTCCAGGCACTTACCCATAGAAATGTAGGCGTTGCTTTTAGAATTCTGTGAAGGACTTGTGGGAAAGGTAGGTACCGGTTCTCTGCTTGAATTAACTCTTCCTCCATGAAGGACACATGGTGCCCGACCATCTTCACAAATGCCTGGGGAATCACATTAGGTCACTTGTAAAAATAACCATAGGGCAAATTTATACAAAATGTATGTAGTAAAGGAGAATTCAATCCTGTAAAAAAAAAAAAAGCATCATTCGTATTCACAAACCTCCAATTTATCAACTCGCGTGTATATTCTGTTCATTTCTTCTGCTTTGAACTTAATCTCTGGGATTTTGTCTTCCATGATATGGAATGTTTCACTGCGTATCTGTATAAGAAGAACAGAAATAACACCGTAATGGTACTGACCAGTTCAGCCCAAAGCAAATGTAGTTGTTCTTAGACGAAGGCCACTGACACCACCTCATTTAAACCCCCACGCGAAAAACCGGAAATAATTCAGAAACTATAAAAAAAATGTAAATAACGAATTAGAAAGTTTCTTATTTCTATAACATACTAAACATTAACTGAAATGTGAATCACCCCATTAACGACAAAATATTTAATCAGAAGACAATAGGATTGACACATTTATATATAATTGTTTTACACCCAAAGGGCATATTTATATCAAAGGGAGCATTTTGATTGCCGCTAGAAATGACGGATCATAAACAGTTCAAAAAAATGTTTTTTGAGTTTTTTTTTTTGTCCAAATTAAAATGAATGTCACACCTATCATAAAACATGTGAAAACATTTTTACAGTTGAGAAATAGTTAGCTGATCTTGAGCCTGTATAGGAAAGTGTTAGGAAACCAGTGAAACTGTAGGAAACCCACAGACTAGACATGACTTTTTTTTGTACAGGTATGGGACTTATTATCTAGAATGCTCAGGACCTGGGGTTTGCCGGATAACAGATCTTTCCATAATTTGGATTGTTATACCTTAAATCTACTAGAAAATCATGTAAACATTAAATAAACCCAAATAGGCTGGTTTTGCTTCCAATAAGGATTGATTATATCTTAGATGGGATCAAGTACAAGCTACTGTTTTATTATTACAGAGAAAAAGGAAATCATTTTTTAAAAATTGGATTATTTCATTATAATGGAGTCTATGGGAGACGGCCATTCCGTGATTCAGAGCTTTCTGGATAATGGGTTTCCGGATAAGGTATCCAATACCTGTACAGGGATAATGGCATTACTGAGGGCTATGGGATGATAGAAGAATAGTTGTGGCCAGAGATTTAGGGAACAATGGAGTCTCATGCATTAATGAAACAGCAGAGAGAGCAAACCCATTCTGTAAGCGGGGGAAAGAGGGCAATGAATTTTATATATATTTATTAATTTGGTCAAATCCATTTCTGTCTCTCAAACGCCAACTGCTGTCTGTGTACAGCTTCACCCTGATTCAATGTGAGTGGTAAAATATGTTCAAAATAATCCGTGTACAAAATTGTTGAATATTTTCACTTGATTTCAAAGGTTCTGTGCACAGACTGAGCCTCTTATTGATGTGTTGGACTGGTACTTACAGTAGTTACTCACACTATCAGAAAGGGAGTAGAGGGAATGGGAGTTTTGTAGCCATGATATGAGTTAAAAGCAAAACAAGGCTGCTCTTCCCCCCGTCCCTGTAGATCTACTGGTTACCTCAGCAGCGCTGCAGTGAGTGTAGGAAGAGCTCCACCTCTGGCCACCAGTGAGAATTACAACCCTCTGAGGGGAAGAAAATGAAACAACATCCTCCATTTTGTGAGGGAAAGGAAGAGGAGTGAGAGAGAGTGGAATTGTCAGCAAAATGGCTGCCACTCTGAGGGTGTTCTCATTAGGCCCTTATGGCATGATATCAAGAAGTGCTTCCATGCTTCCCATCACACAAACCAAAGTACCACAGAACTGAAAAAGATATACTGACATGTCTATCAAGGTATGAAACCATTTCACTCAAGTGAACTCCAGTCACTAGCTAACTGAGTAAGGCCTTGTCTTAGATTGGCTTATTCTTAAAGACAGGATCAAGTCCATGGCTAATGTTCTCACGGAAGGGATTATATGACTATGCCGCCTCTAAGATTAACACTTAATACTCTGTGAGCCGAAAGGGAGACGTGTTTATGATACAGCAAAGCATGCTGGGTGGTCCTAATGAGGTAAACATGTAACCATTAAGTGGGCTGTTTGGGCCTCTTTGTACCAGAATTGCCAGGTCTATTTTGAATAGCAGTCCATTCCTGGGGTGGTTCACCTTCAAGTTAACGTTTAGTATGTTACAGAATTTTTCAACTGGTCTTCGTTATTTTTATTTTTTTTATTGTTTTGGAATTATTTGCCTTTTTCTTCTGACTCCAGCATTCAAATGGGGGTCACTGACCCCATCTAAGAGACAAATGCTCTGTAATGTATTGTTATTGCACCTCTTTCTATTCAGACCCTCTCTTATTCCAGTCTCTTATTCTAATCAATGCATGGTTGCTATGGTCATTTGAACCCTACCAACTCAAAAGCTAAATAACTCAAAAGCCACAAATAATAAAAAAAAGAAAACCAATTGCAAATTGTCTCAGAATATCCCTCTCTACATCATACTAAAAATTAACTCAATGGTGCCCCCCAAATGCAGAAAACAGGCCACACAAATAAATCCAGGTTCTTTATGGCTAATTAGCCACTGGTTTAGATGTAAATAAAAAAGGCCAATTTATTCACAGCTTTCAGTTAAATAACATTAGACAAATAAATTGATCTTAATTCAAGTCAGGGCCCCTTTTCCAAAGTGCTTGCATTCTATTTAAATGTGTCTTTTACAAATTCGATATTTTATCCAGAAAGCTCCACATTACAGGCTGTCCCCTATAGACTCTATTTTATCAAAATTAAAAAAATTATTAAATTTGTCTCTGTTATAATAAAACAGTAGCTTGTAATTGGTCCCAACTAATATATAATTAAACCTTATTGGAAGCAAAACCAGCCTATTGGGTTTAATGATTTTGTAGTAGGCTTAAGTTATGAAGATCTAAATTACGGAAACACCCCAGGTCCCGAGCATTCTGGATAACAGGTCTTGCAACAGAATTCAATACTATGGGTTTTAGCGCCGGAGGGGTTGACTTCCCCTTTAAAGGGGGTTGTTCACCTTTCATTAACATTTAGTATGACATTCTGAGACAATTTGCAATTAGTTTTCATTTTGTATTATTTGTGTTTTCTGAGTTATTTAGCTTTTTATTCAGCAGCTCTCCAGTTAGTTATGTCATCTGATTGCTAGGGTCCAAATTACCTTAGAAACCACACATGCATTTGAATAGAAGACTGGACTATGAATAGGATAGGGTCTGAATATAAAGATGAAAAATAAAAAGTAGCAATAGCAATAAAGCTTTCCAGAGCATTTGTTTTTAGATGGGGTCAGTGACCCCCATTTAAAAGTTGGAAAGAGTCAGAAGAAGAAGGCAAATAATTCAAAAACTATAAAAAAAAAGGACCAATTGAAAAGTTACTTTGTCTACTAGAAAACCATGTAAACATCAAATAACCCCAATAAACTGATTTTGATCCAATAAGGATTAATGATATTTTAGTTGGGATCAAGTACAAGTTACTGTTTTATTATTACACAGAAAAAGGAAATCATTTTTTTTAAAATTGGGATTATTTGATTATAGTGGAGTCTATGGCAGATGGCCAGAGCTTTCTGGATAATGGGTTTCCAGATAACGGATCCCGTGCCTGTATGATAATATGCCAAATGCAGAAATTCTCTTTTTTAAACCAACAAAACCAATTTTTTATGTGCTATTATTCAAACTGACGTTCCCAATTTTCCAACCTGGAGCAGGGCAGGGGTGAGCATAAGCAGACAAACTGCAATGTGTAGCAATGTTATTTCCCTCTTTAAATCATGCCCTTTAATCTCTTGGAAAGCAGTTCCTTTTCCTGTTTCATATTTGATGTTTTCATTTCTTAATTAAACCAATAAAGGGCTTGTTCACGTTGATACAGAGAGTGATATTCTGAGACAATTTCCAATTGGTTTTCATTTTCTATTACTTGTTTTTTTTTTGTTATTTAGCTTTTTATTCAGCAGCTATCCAGTTTGCAATTTCAACAATCTGGTTGCTAGGATCCAAATGACCCTAGCAACCATGCACTCGTTTGAATAAGAGACCGGAATGTGAAATAAAGAGGTTCCGAACTGAAAGATGAGTAATAAAAAATAGCAATAACAATTCATTTGTAGCTTTACAGAGCATTTGTTTTAAGATGGGGCCAGTGACCCCCGTTTGAATGATGTTGGAAAGAATTACAAGAAAACATAATAAAAAGTAATATAAATAATGAAGACCAAATGAAAAGTTGATTAGAATTGACCTATGAGATCATAAAAGTTATGGCAATGGGCAATTCTAAGCAACTTTTCAATTGGTCTTGATTTTTTTTTCTAGTTTTTTTTTTTATTATAGCCCGCTTTCCAGCTTGAGGAAACAGTGATCTGTATTGTTACTTTTTATTCCTCATCTTTCTAATCAGGCCCTATCCTATTAATATTCCAGTCTCTTATTCAAACCAATGCATGGTTGCTAGGGGAATTTGGACCTAGCAACCCGATTTGCTGAAATTGGAGAGCTGCTGGTTAAAAAGCGAATGAACTCCAAAACCACAAATAATAAAAAATGAAAGCCAATTGCAAATCATCTCAGAATATCACTCACTACCTCATACTAACAGTTAATTTAAAGGAACAATAAAGCTAAAGATTTGCTTATATAAGAAAGTAAGTAATTCTGTAGAGACAAGCCTGAGAACTGTCTCCCAGCTGAATCCATGGGAAATCTTGTGTCTGATACACCTTTAATTCCTGATCTTTTCAATCTGAAGCATGAATTATCCCTCCATGTTGATGTGCTTACATTAATGAACCCCATATTTAAAGGAAAACTATACCCCCCTCCCCCCAAAAAAAATTAATACTTGAGCAACAGATAGTTTATTTAAAATTAAAGTGGTGGTTCACCTTTAAAGTAACTTTTAGTATGTTATAAAATGGCCAATTCTAAGCAATTTTTCAATTGGTTTTCATTATTTATTTTTTATAATTTGATAATTATATGGCTTTTTTCTTCTGATTCTTTGCAGCTTTCAAATGGGAGTCACCCTTCTAATAAACAAATGCTCTGTATGGCTAGAAATGTATTGTTATTGATACTTTTTATTACTCACCTTTTTATTCAGGCCTCTCCTATTCATATTCCAGTCTCTTGTACAAATCACTGCACGGTTGCTAGGGTAACTTGGACTGCCTGGTAGATCTTAAGCTGGCCATAGATGCAAAGATCAGCTTGTTTGGCAACATCACCAAACGAGCGAATCTTTCCTTGATATGCCACTAGCTGGCAGGGCTATATCGGGGTAATCCGAACGTTCGGCCCAATGGACTTCCGACGGGTCAGTCGGAAGAAAATCCAACCTTCCCGATCGATATCGTGTCCAGATATTGGTTGGGAAGACCCATCGGAAGCCCCCATACACGGGAAGATAAGCTGTCAAATCGGTCTAAACAACTGATATCTGCCCGTGTATGGCCAGCTTAAAGGGATCCTGTCATGGGGGAAAAAGTTTTTTTCTCAAAATGCATCAGTTAATAGTGCTGTTCCAGAAGAATTCTGCACTGAAATCCATTTCTCAAAAGAGAACAGATTTTTTTATATTTCATTTTGAAATCTGACATGGGGCTAGACATTTTGTCAATTTCCCAGCTGCCCCATGTCATGTGACTTGTGTTCTGATAAACTTCAATCACTCTTTACTGCTGTACTGCAAGTTGGAGTGATATCACCCCCTCCCTTTCCCCCACCCAGCAGCCTAACAACAGAACAATGAGAAGGTAACCAGATAACAGCTCCCTAACACAAGATAACAGCTGCCTGGTAGATCTAAGAACAACACTCAATAGTAAAAACTCATGTCCCACTGCGTTCCATTCAGTTACATTGAGAAGGAAAAACAACAGCCTGCCAGAAAGCAGTTCCCTCCTAAAGTGCTGGCACAAGTCACATGACCAGGGGCAAGTGGGAAATTGACAAAATGCCTAGCCCCATGTCAAATTTCAAAATTGAATATAAAAAAATCTGTTTGCTCTTTTCAGAAATGGATTTCAGTGCAGAAGTCTACTGGAGCAGTTCCCTCTTAAAGTGCTGGCACAAGTCACATGACCAGGGGCAACTGGGAAACTGACAAAATGTCTAGCCCCATGTCAGCGCTATTAACTGTTGCTTAACTGAGGCTGAATGTATACGGCATAGATGCAACTTGTCGCTAGGGTTGCCACCTGGCCTTGCCGGTATTTTTGATGGTTGATCCCAATGTTATTAATAGGAAGAAAAGATAAATATTTAGGAAGGCCGGTATTTTTTTCAAGAAAAGGTGGCAACCCTACTTGTCGCTGCGCACTTTACAATTCCTTTTACCTAATTGCACCTCATGCAACATGTACAAATAACCAATCCTGCACCATTGTTGAAATCAGAGCCAGACAGCCGGTGGCCGCCATCTTTGATACACTTGGCAGGAGACGTGTCTAATAAACTGGATTAGCTCATTTGATTTAACGTCTATTTTTTTTATTTTTTTTTTGCAGTGCTCAGTATTGATGCAACTTGTGTGCTGCATTGAAATGGATTGCCCTGCTGCACAGCCATCATGTAGATTTATGCAGATGAGAGAGCACTGCTCCCTATCTCAGCCATGAAAAGGTTAAGAGGAACACAACGCACAGTACTCAGCATTCATTGCTGGCGCTCTCTACTGCCACCTAGTGCCCAGCACAACTGTTTGGTGAGTGTGTGTGTGTGCAAGAATATAGCCATCTCGGGAGGGGAGAAAGGCTTCATATAAAATGGCTGCCTTCCCAGCAGGCTTGCCGAACACCTAGTGGCCGTACAAGGTAAAGCACGTTGCGTCATACAACAGAGGCAGCCAACTCCACACACAAACACACACAAACCCAGAGTCACTGAGCCCAGAATATTCTAATGGCTCTTCAAAAGGGCCTGGGTAACCACTACTCACCATATCCATCATAGCGCAGAACTCGTCCAGCCTCACCAGCATCTCCTCTATGGAATCTTCCAACTCCTCCACCTGCACAAGAGCCACACGCAATCTCATTAACGTGGCAAAAACCCCAATAATTAAACATTAACCTCGACTCAATCAAGCGGCATTTGTCCACCCTCATTGGCGGGGATCAATATTTCTCTCAAACACATAATGGAACCATCACTTGTTCCTGGGAGACAGACCCAGCTGCTGCACAACCTCTTGAAAAACAGGGCTGCTCTCATTAGGTCATTGTAGAGAACAAGCGTATATATTTAAAAGGGTTGTTCACCTTTGAGTTAACTTTTAGTATGAAGTAGAGAGGGATATTCCGGGACAATTTGCAACTGGTTTTCATTTTTTATTATTTGTAGTTTTTGGGTTATTTAGCTTTTTAGTCAGCCGCTCTCCAGTTTGCAATTTCCACCAACCTGGTTGCTAGGGTCAAAATTACCGGAGCAACCATGCACTCATTTGAATACAAGCCTGGAATATGAACAGGAGAGACCTGGATAGAAAAAGGAGTACTAAATATTAGTAATGACAATAAATGTGTAGCTATATTAAACAATTATGGTTTATATAATTGGACACCCCTTATAGTATCTATTCACCAATAGGAACTCAGTATGTTAACTGTATTTGAATACATGTGTAGCCTAACAGAGCAACTGTTTTTAGATGGGGTCAGTGACCCCCCATATGAAAGCTGGAAAGTGTCCGACAAAGAAAGCAAATAATTCAAAAACTATTAAAAAAAAAAGGAAAAATGAAGGCTCATTGAACAATTTCTTATAATTAGCCATTCGATAACATACTAAAAGTTAACCACCTCTTTAAGGAGAATTGTGACCTGCACAAGATTAAATTAAAGCGGCCTTTGTCCGTTCTTGTTGGCAGGGATCAGTATTTCTCAAAGACATCAAGGAAACCATCACTTGTTCCCGGGAGACAGACCCAGCTGCTGCACAACCTCTTGAAAAAACAGGGCTGCTCTCCTTAGGCCATTGGAGAGAAGCTTATAAATTAAAAGGGGCTGTTCATCTTTAAAAGTCAACTTTTAGTATGACGCAGAGAGAGATATTCTGATGCATTTGTTTTTCATTTGTATTTTTTTTAGTGATTTAGCTTTTTATTCAGCTGCTCTCCAGTTTGCAATTTCAGCCATCTGGTTGCTAGGGTCCAAATCACCCTAGCCACCATACATCGATTTGAATATGATACTGGAATATGCACAGGAGAGGGCCTGAATAGAAAGATGAGTACAGGTATGGGATCCGTTATCCAGAAACCCATTATCTATGGGCCATAGACTTCATTTTATCCAAATAATCCAATTAAAAAAATAAATAAATAATAATAATAGCAATAAAAGTAGCTTGTACTTGATCCCAACTAATATATAATTAATCCTTATTGGAAGCAAAACCAGCCTATTGGGTTTATTTCATGTTTCCATGATTTTCTGTTTAATGTAAGAAGATCAAAATTACAGAAAGATCCATTATCCAGAAAGACCCAGGTTAATAGCTGCAATAAAAAGTCGCAATAATAATAAATGCGTGGCTATATTAAACAATTAAAATTGTTTAATATAGTTTATATAATCGGACACCCCAGATGTGTATAGTATCTGGTAGATCTAAGAACAACACTCAATAGCAAAAGTTAAGTCCCACTGAGACTCATTCAGTTACATTAAGTAGGAGAAATAACAGCCTGCCAGACAGTAGTTCCATCCTAAAGTGCTGGCACATGACTGGGGGCAGCTGGGAAACCGACAATATGTCTGGCCCCATGTCAAATTTCAAAATTGAATATTAAAAAAATCTGTTTACTCTTTTGAGAACTGGATTTCAGTGCAGAATTCTGCTGGAGCAGCACTAATTTTTTGGGGGAAAAAAAACACGTTTTCCCATGACAGTATCCCTTTAACATTTAGCATGTTATAGAATGGCTAAATCTAAGCAACTCTTCATTTGGCTCTACTTTTTTCTTTTGTATAGTTTTTTAATTATTTTCCTTGTGACTCTTTCCAGCTTTCAAATAGGAGTAACTGACCTTGTCTAGAAACGAATGCTTTGAAGGCTACAAATTTATTGTTATTACTACTTTTTTATTTTATGACTCTTTTTTTTATTCAGGCCCTCTCCTATTCATAGCCAGTCTCAATGCATGGTTGCTAGGGTAATTTGGACCCAAGTAACCAGATTCTGGAAACTGCAAACTAGAGAGAAACCCATTTGAACTGTGCCTCTAACTTTTAATTTCTTCTCCCTTGTTTTCTCCCCCCCCCCAACTGTTTGAACTTACTCTCCCCATGTCTCCTCTTTTATATTTGAGATCTCGTCTCCATCTGTGCTTCTATTCTCTAACCCCCTTTCCCTTTTCCATCTCTTCTTCTTTCAATCATCCACTCTGATCCCCATTTCTATTCTTCCCAACCCATGTCCCTTCTATATTTTTGATCCATTCTCTCTACTTTATAAGCCCTTCATATTTCTTCTTCTACCTCTCCAACACAAGCAGAACATATAAAATCAGTAGCACAGATCGTATCAAATGGCTGGTAGCCTTTAGAGAGAGATTAAACAGCACTTACAAGAGTCTGTCTCTAGTATGTTTTTCTCTCTAAATAATTGACAAATAAGATGACATGGCTGCCCTGAAAATCTTATTTATCTTTGGCTTTCAGTACAACAAAAAGAGCTGCCATGCTGTTTCTCATCAAAGCAACCAGTTGCATCTTATCCATAGACTCAGGCTCCTTTTATTATTGAACACAGACACAGGATCAACCTTGTTTCACTCAGCAAGAAAAGCTTTATATTGAAATCCATACTGTTTTCTGAATGTTTAACTTACCAGCATCAAGCATTTTTCTGTGCTGAGCACTGTCTGACCTGTGCTCCTTCAGTTGCAACTGCATGACTCCCATCAAACTGGACAAAATTTAGCTGTAAGTGCATGCTGGGAGTTGTACTTCAACAATAACAGAAGGAATGATATACAATAAAGTGTTCCTGTTGCCATCCTACTGTCTCCATATTATTAGTATACTGTCTTATTCTTGTACTTCTGTCTCCATCTTGTCCTACTGTCTCCATTGACTTCAACTTGTCTTACGGTCTCCATCTGTCTCCATCTTGTCCTACTCTCCCATCTAGTCCTACTGTCTCCATCTTGGCCTACTCTCCCATCTTGGCCTACTCTCCCATCGTGTCCTACTGTCTCCATCTTGTCCTACTCTCCCATCTAGTACTACTGTCTCCATCTTGGCCTACTCTCCCATCTTGTCCTACTGTCTCCATCTTGTCCTACTCTCCCATCTTGTCTTACTGTCTCCATCTTGTCCTACTCTCCCATCTTGTCCTACGTCTCCATCTTGTCCTACTCTCCCATCTTGTCCTTCTGTCTCCATCTTGGCCTAATGTCCTATCTTGCCCTACTGTCTACATCTTGTCCTACTCTCCCATCTTGTCCTACTGTCTCCATCTTTTCCTACTCTCCTGTTTTGTCGTACTATCTCCAACTTGGCCTAATCTCCTATCTTGTCCTACTCTCTCATCTAGACCTACTGTCTCCATTGACTTCATCTTGTCCTACTGTCTCCATCTTAGTATACTCTCCCATCTTGTCCTACTGTCTCCATCTTGTCCTACGGTCTCCATCTTGGCCTACTCTCCCATCTTGTCCTACTGTCTCCATCTTGGCCTACTCTCCCATCTTGTCCTACTGTCCCCATCTTGTCCTACTGTCCCCATCCTGTATTGCATTGTCTTTATTGCCATATGGCCTCCATCTTGCACTACAGTACCATGTCCTACTGTCACATCTTCCCCTACTTTATTACTCCTACTTTGTCTATCTTGCCCTAATGTTCCATTTTGTCCTGCAGTCTTTATTTTGTCTTACTGTCTGTGTCATATCCTACTGTCTTCATTGTGTCTTACTGTCTTCATCCTGTCCTACATTTTCTATCTTACCATACCAACAACATCTAGCCATACTACCTCCATCTTGCACTACTACCACTAGGTTGTCCTACTGTCTTTTGCTCTTCTGCCCCATCTTCTCTATTATATCCTACAGACACCATCTTCAACTACTCTTGCTGTATTGTTGCTTTTCAGTGTTACATTCTCTCTTGCCCTGCCTTACTACCCAAGGGCCACACTGTATATAAGCAAACCCTAGATTTATGAGATCATTAAAACCGATGGAAAATAATTAATTGTGTTTCCTATGGGACAGGCGGGAGCCACAAGACAATGATGGTGTCAGAGCATTACTTGAGGCCATTCAAGTAACCTGAGAACACAGATTAAACTTTATTTCCAGATCAGTGAGGCCCAGTCACAAGGCCTTTCTTTTAATTTTTGTGCCTCTTAAAAATTCAGCGAAATCCCAACCCCCCCCCCCCCACACACACAATGCAACTCTTGCTCTCAACAACCACCGGAATCAGAGGGGCATGATAGCAACATGCAACTGAATCCGAGAGTGGGGGGGTCACGTTTCAACCCCTGGGCTAACAATTTACATGTTTCTATTTTCATGCTCCAAAAATCTTCTTCTTGAAATCCTCTAGCTAAACAATTCATGTTACTTTTAGGCAATAAAACAGCAGTCCTGTCTTTCTTTATGGCATATACAGTACACGAAGAATCAGAGGACTCGTCTCACAAGACAGAAGGTAAAAGCAGTTACCCTTTATCTGAAAGTCTTGTTTACAGTACTGCTGTCTAGGGAGGCCTGACTCTGTGCCTGATTTAGCTGTGAGGGAGGAATAATCCTATGGGTCAGGGACTGATGTATCATCTCAGTAATGCACTGTCACTGTGGAACATGTAAATAAAGGATAACAATCACCATTAAACAGAACAAACACTGATGTTTTCAGAACATAAATATATGAAATCTGCTCTCCAGCACTATTAAAGCTGGTATGAAACAAACAGGAGGCTGTTTCTTCTTTATTGTTAGTACAAGTGCTGAACTGTGCTTAGTACAGGGAATACCTATGTGACATAGTTTTATGGGATCTCTCT
>CM044447.1:10891959-10906873 GCA_024363595.1 Xenopus borealis | reverse complement strand
CTGCTTGCGCATCTCTGAAACCCTGCAGCACTTCCTGGCTGTCACGTCTGCTCCCTATCGGCTCCTCTTCCCGCGATCCCACCAGGTCCCGGCTGCTACCATCCTTCTCCCTCATCCCTCTGCCCTCAAGGCTGTGCAGAGATTCCGAGTTGTAAGAGAAGCAGCTGGCCGAGCCCCACAGCCGGTCCTTCATCCTCTGCTCCCCATCTCGGCTCATCCTGCTGCGGCAAACCCGCGCTATGATGATTTGCTGCCACCCTGTGGCCAAACTGCGGAATTACAAACGATTCTCAGTAGATGCTTTACTCATCATTGGCGTCATTGCAAATTAGGAGATGGGGGGGAGGCTCTCACATGGCAAGTGTATGGCTGCAGAACTGAGTGTGGTATATCAGACTAGACGCTTTTTATTGATACTGAATATTTCTTTTAAAAAAATTAGAAACAAATGAAAGTGAGGAAACTATCTAAAAAATCTAGAGGTGTGAAAGGCATAAACCCAGCAGCAAAAGAGCTGAGCTACAAATTGCAGCCCTTGTCTGACTCATGATCACTGCAATGTGCATCTGAAGATAGAATATGTGCTTAGCACCCTTCTCTATTGCTCTATCTGCACTGATTGCAGCTGTGTTATATTATGGGAAAAGTACTACATCTAGGATTGTACATAATAGTGTCTCAGCAGAATTCTGCAATGCATCTGTTTTTTCAAAAGAGCAAACTGATTTTTTTAATATTAATTTTGAAATTTGACATGGGCCTAGACATATTGTCAGTTTCCCAGCAGACTTGTGCTCTGATAAACTTCATTCACTCTTTACTGCTGTACTGCAATTTGGAGTGATATCACCCCCTCCCTTCCCCCCCAGCAGCCTAACAACAGAACAATGGGAAGGTAACCAGATAACAGCTGCCTAACACAAGATAACAGCTGCCTGGTAGATCTAAGAACAACACTCAGTAGTAAAATCCAGGTCCTACTGAGACACATTCAGTTAGGAGAAACACTCAGTAGGAGAAACAACAGCCTGCCAGAAAGCAGTTCCCTCCTAAAGTGCTGGCTCTTTCTGAAAGCACATGACCAGGCAAAATGACCTGAGATGCACCTACACACCAATATTACAACTAAATAAATACACTTGCTGGTTCAAGAATTTTATATTGCAGAGTGAATTATTTGCAGTGTAAACAGTGTCATTTAGAAATAAAAACGACATCATAAAAATCATGACCCAATCCCTAAAGATTAAATGTAACGTGACCAATAGATGGCGCTCTGAAGTAGCTTATAGGCAGGGCAGCCCATTCATGTTCTGCGTTACAGGCTGTAGGTTACACTTACCTCTGCACCAAGGGGGTCTCTGATATAATTCTTTGTAAAAGGATATGTTTTATTGTTTACAATTTACATTATTAATATTAATGGCAGCCCTTGAGCTCCAGGCCTTGATATAATTAAGGAACAGTGTATTTAACTGTAAAAGTGTATTTAAGGTATTGGCTCTTACTGAGAGCAACAACCCCCAATACTTGGCTCTTTCCTTGTCCTGCGAGCAGAATACCTGCCTTTTGGGGGTCAAGAAGAAAAGAAGACAAAGGGTTAACTGAGAATATCTCACCTTCCTCTGGACCTGCTAAAGGTTATGTAGTTAGAACTTGATGTATGGGGGGTTCATGCTCATTGAAGGGGGGTGATCATGACATTTTAGGGGCCATACAGATGCCCTTTGAACTTTATTCTCCCTCTTGTCCAATAGCAATGTTTATACAGCACCATGAACTACTCGAGGAATGTAAAGCCTCAGAGATATGTGCCAAAAATATTATATGATACTTATCATTAAATACATATTCATCCGATGATCCTGCCTTGACTCATTATTAGTCTCAGTGCTGGAAATCCCATGGTTATCTTTAAAGTAGAGGCCACACTTGTTGCTGTTACAGATAAAGGGAAAGACGATCAACCCTAGTCACACGTGTGCTGCAGTTTAGGGGTGGGGTTCAGCCCACAACCAGAGAACAGAGCAGAGATAGCTGTATATAAGTACTATAGATTGTTGTTTCCCGCACTCTGGACTTCAGATGGATTTATTCCATCTGGATCAGTTAAACAATAGAAATAAATTGAACCTTTTTAAACCTCAACTACTATATACCTGCAGTTAAAGGGGAACTATCGCAAAATTTAAAACTTACTATAACCTTCAGTATACTGAAATAAGATACAATCAATTAAAAATTCTGTACTGTTTCTGAAATAATCAGTATTTCATCTTCACTATTCCCCTCTCAGCATCTGTTTCTCTTCATTGTCTTCATGCAGCAGTTGGGTGTCAGATATTAATTGACAGTTAAGGTGGCCATACACGTAGAGATCCGCTCGTTTGGCGATGTTGCCAAACGAGCAGATCTCTCCCCGATATGCCCACCTTGAGGTGGGCGATATCGGGCTGATCCGATCTTGGGCCCTAGGGCCCAACGTTCGGATCAGTACGGGCGGTCGGATCGCGGGACCGCATCAACGAACAGATGCGGCCTCGATCTGACAGGATTTTAAATCCTGCCCGATCGACATCTGGCCGACTTTTGGCCAGATATCGATCGGGAAAGCCCGTCGGAGGGCCCCCCACACGGCAGATAAGCTGCTGACACTGTCTGCAGCTTTTATCTGCTAGTGTATGGCCACCTTTAGATCCAATGTATCTTATAGGGGGGGGCTTCCTTTGCTAGCAGATGTGTAAAGGTGGCCATACACGGGTTGATAAAACAGACTAGTCGGCAGCTTATCGGCCTGTGCATGGGGTAGAGTCCTGCGCGGGTCCATTTTTTGGGACCCGTACCCGCAATCCGCAACCCGGACCCGCGACCCGCATTCTTACCTGCTTGGACCCGCGACCCGACCCGTACCTGCAACCCGAGATCCGCAACCCAGACCCGCAACCCGCTGACCATCAAGAATTAGAAGTGCTGTCATTGTGAACCGGATGTGACATCATCAGTAGTAGAAATGCTCAGAAAAAGGAGTAAAAATCTCTATAGCGAGGATCCGTGACCCGACCCTCAACCCGCCAACCTGCAGAACCACTGGCCCACTTCTATACCCGCACCAAAAAACTCTACGAGCAACCTGCAGGGTACTGCAGGATTTTGCGGGTTACCCGCGGGTACCCAACCCGCTGCAGGACTCTAGCATGGGGCCCTCCGACGGGCTTAACCGATCGATATCTGGCCAAAAGTCAGGCAGATGTCGATCGGAGGGGACTAAAAATCCCGTCGGATCGCAGCAGCATCTTTTCGTAGATGTGGTCCTGCGACCTCCCGTATCCCCTGCGTTGTGATCCGATCTTTGGGCCCTAGGACCCACGATCGGATCAGCCCGATATCACCCACCTCAAGGTGGGCACATCTGGGAGAGATCCGCTCGTTTGGCGATGTGCGTATCTCACGATGTATGGCCACCTAAAGAGTTCACTCTATTAAAATCTCATGTCTCTCTACATGCAGGATTTGTGCAAAAGGCAGTTATTTTGTTAGATTTTGTTTGTACAGAATCAGTTATTTGAGTGAGCTCTAATCTTCTAGGCAAAAACAGCCCCCCTATAAGATATATTGGATCTAACTGTCAATGAATATCTGACACCCAACTGCTGCATGAAGACAGAATGAAGAGAAACAGATGCTGAGAGAGAGATAGTGAAGATAAACTTGATTATTTCAGAAACAATGCAGAATATTTAATTGATTGTATGTAGAAAGTTTCTTATTTCAGTTTGCTGAAGCTTATATCAGATTTTAATTTTCGCAATAAATTTCCCTTTGAGCTCTGCTGTACAAACCTGTGTGTGCCACTCCCCTGAATATACAAGCATCTGTCTCTTTAAGGTTCAGCCTGCTACTAATCCCTCATTAAATTCCAATACCATTACAGCCAATGACAGCCGTGTTATTGACATTCTGCCAGGGTGATCCATTGGTAATTACAGCTTGCCCAGCGCTGATCACAAAGCATTGCCATGTGTCAGAATGATTGGCTGTCGGATCACATGTTCATCACCTGTGCTTATAAAGGGTAAATAGATGTTTCATAGAATAACCCCAGAATACCAGATAAATGCAGTGTCAACCCCCCATCCTGTTAGTTGCAGGAAATTCATTGGTGTTGGTTTGGGGGGCGCTTACCCATGATTAATCACCACATGCATTTTGTGCCTGTTATCCCCATCCTACACAGGGCCCATGCCAGTCAAGGGGGTGTTGGGTGTTAATTTTAATGAATTAATTATAAGGTTGTGAGTTGCCTCTAGTGCATCCAGAAAGGCTTTTATGTCACAGTATAAAATAGTACTTAGCTTTGAAAGTGCCAGATTAGAGAATCACCTGCCTAACCAGCAACAGGGTTTATTTTCTTCATTTGTACACAGTGTAGTTTAATTAACTTTGACACAGATTATTCGTCAAATTGTTTTAGCTGGTAGCGTAGGGTGTTCAGACTCATAGGCCAACTGCAGCTTGGAAGTCCAATGGAAACGTAGGAAATAATGCAGTCCCTTGTGATAAGGCTGTTCTATAGGCCTGAGTGTGTAACATTATCACTTATAATACACAGGAATTGCTCAACCTACAGCCTTGTGCCTTTATATGGTCACAACCCTCAGTGACTTCTAATATCCTTATCATTTACAGGAGGGGGTACATTATCCCTTATAATACATGAGTAATACTCAGAGTTCCCTGTATAACTCAGCCTGCAGCCTTGTGCCTTTATATGGTCACACCCCTCAGTGACTTCTAATATCCTTATCATTTACAGTAGGGGGTACATTATCCCTTATAATACATGAGTGATATTCAGAGTTCCCTGTATAACTCAGCCTGCAGCCTTGCGCCTTTATATGGTCACAGAACCCCTTAGTGACTTATATCCTTATTTACAGTAAATGATCCTCGTATAATAAACAAGTGATAAAAAACACAGACACCCGTATGATCTATTGGTTTATTTCTTCATTTTGTAAAAATATAAGACCTGAACATAGAGCAGAAGCAAAGATTTGATTGTTTTTAAAAATTAACTTCATTTAGTGATACAAACGCAGTTTATACATTAGAGTCGTATTACAAAATACTGATATTTGACTTTTTTTTTTTTAACATTCTCAGTAGAGTAGAAATCACATTTACTTTAACCCATAAAAACACATTCTATCATTTCCAGCAGAAATATTTAGATTTAATCTGGTCAACAGCCAACATGCTGCAAACGCGTCAGGGGGGGGAGAGAAAGACAATATAAAAGATGGATTTTGTTTCATTTAAGAAAAGCACTTGCTTTAGGGATAGTTTGGGCCACAGTCAGAAGGTAAATGTGACATTAAGGGGCTCATTATTGCACGCAGCCATTATATACACAACACTTCATATCTGCCACCGGCTAATTAAAGGATTGTTCTGGGCACCTTAAAGGGATTGTTCACCGTTGGGTTAACTTTTAGTATGATGTAGAGAGTGATATTCTCAGATAATCGGTTTACATTTTATTTTTGTGGTTTTTGAGTTATTTAGCTTTATATTCAGCAGCTATGCAGTTTGCAACCTCAGCAGTGTGGTTGCTATGGTCCAAGTTACCCTAGCAACCATTCCTTGATTTACATAAGAGGACGGAAGATGAATAGGAGAGGGCCTGTAAGCCGCTTTGTGAGATTAGGAGAGGTGCCAGTTTGGGCAGGAGGCCAGCGACTAGAAGTGCCACCCCCAAGTGACGGAGGCTTTTCTTTCCCTTTAAAATTTGAATATTGGAGACAGACTAGAGCTGATACTGATATTTCCATTTAAGTTTAAAAACATATGAAGGGTTAGGGGACGATCAAAGTAAAGTAAAAATTCAGATTCATGGGTATTTGTCATTATTGATCATGTAAATTAGAGATGCACAGAATCCAGCCTTTTTCAGCAGGATTCGGATTCGGCTGAATGATTCTGCCCAGCCGAACCAACCCCTAATTTGCATATGCAAATTAGGGACAGGGAGGGAAATTGCATGACTTTTTGTTACAAAACAAGTCAATAATGTTTTCCCCTTCCCACCCCTAATTTCCATATGCATATGGGTTCGTATATTCGGCCGAATCTTTCTCGAAGGATTCGGGGGTTTGTCCAAATCCAAAATAGTGGATTCGGTGCATCCCTAATGTAAGTTGATCAAAACTGAATAACTCTGAAACAAGGTTCATCTCCAACCTTTTAAATAGGCCCTTAGATTAGGGTTAGACAGAGTCAGCTGGCAGTAAGTACTTATGGGTCGTGCCCAGGGGAGTAACTACAGAGAAAGCAGGCCCTGCAGCTGCAGAGGGGCCCAAGAGATATAGGGGCCTCATGAGACCCTAATTTTGGGGGCCCCAAAAATAATTCGCTGTGGGGCCCATTAATATATCTAATTATGTCACTGGTCGGGCCCCAATTTTGGGAAGAAGGAGGTCTTTGTTGGTAGCAAGAGAGCATCCCACCAGCTTTGATTTGTGCTGTTACACAGCCAAAAAATGATAGTATCTAGCCATGCTGTGAGATTAAATGCTCAGCATAGGTATCCCCTGTACTAAGCACAATTCAGCAGGAACAGTCCCTAAGTTTGCTCATAGTCTGTACAGAGAGATCCCATAAAACTATGTCACATAGGTATTCCCCTGTACTAAGCACAATTCAGCAGGAACAGTCCCTAAGTTTGCTCATAGTCTGTACAGAGAGATCCCATAAAACTATGTCACATAGGTATTCCCTGTACTAAGCACAATTCAGCAGGAACAGTCCCTAAGTTTGCTCATAGTCTGTACAGAGAGATCCCATAAAACTATGTCACATAGGTATTCCCTGTACTAAGCACAATTCAGCAGGAACAGTCCCTAAGTTTGCTCATAGTCTGTACAGAGAGATCCCATAAAACTATGTCACATAGGTATTCCCTGTACTAAGCACAATTCAGCAGGAACGGTCCCTAAGTTTGCTCATAGTCTGTACAGAGAGATCCCATAAAACTATGTCACATAGGTATTCCCCATGCAGAAAAAAACTCCTTAAACTAAACCAGAGGAGATAGATACAGTGTAAAAACATAGTGGCCTTTTAATGAAACATTATAATTATACACTTCAATGCATATTTGTTACAAAAACATAATGTGCAAGAGCAATATAGGGATGTGCTGGTAAATTACAATTTAATAATGTACCTTGTTAACCAAAATCTGACCTGACTGGCAATATAATATTGCAAGTAGAGTGGTGTATGAGTGCGGCTCAGAGGGTGGCAGTGCGAGTGCAGCACGAGAAGAAGAATGTGGATAATGTTTAGGGCCCTAATCCAATATTCTAGGCGCTGAAGACAGATGAAATGCCTGGTGCAGACAGCAAGCTTTGTCCTCTCAGCACTGAATGGTGAGATACAGATAATATTAATGTTGGGTAAGCAAGACTATATAGCATGGCAAAGCTGCCCTTTATAACTACAGGACAGAGAGCCTGGCAAACATTATCACTACCATACAAGCTGCCTATATGCGGTGCTTTATTCTTCTGCAAGCAGTTGCTGCGAGTTAAACATTTGGACAAGTAAGACTAAATGAGAGGTTCCCATATGGGGAGTCTATTCAGAACAGAAGGTACAGTGATACAGTGAATAAACCTTATTTTCCGGATGCATTATGCTTCTTATGCCAGTCAGTTTAAAAGGAAAATGTCTGGAAAACTGGAATATAGTATATCATTCATTACATCTCCTCAACAGCATAAATAATGACTTGTTTCAAAGGGATACTGTCATGGGAATTTTTTTTTTCAAAATTCATCAGTTAATAGTGCTGTTCCAGAAGAATTCAGCATTGAAATCCATTTCTCAAATTTTGAAATATGAAATGGGGCTAGACATATTGTCAATTTTCCAGCTGGCCCAAGTCATGTGACTTGTGCTCTGATAAACTTCAATCATTCTTTACTGCTGTACTGCAAGTTGGAGTGATATCACCCCCTCCCTTTCCCCCACCCAGCAGCCTAACAACAGAACAATGGGAAGGTAACCAGATAACAGCTCCCTAACACAAGATAACAGCTGCCTGGTAGATCTAAGAACAGCACTCAGTAGTAAAACCCATGTCCCACTGTGTACTATTCATTGTACTATACATTGAGAAGGAAAAACAGCAGCCTGCCAGAAAGCAGTTCCCTCCTAAAGTGCTGGTACAAGTCACATGACCAGGGGCAGCTGGGAAATTGACAATATGTCTAGCCCCATGTCAGATTTCAAAACTGAATATAAAAAAATCTGTTTGCTCTTTTGAGAAATGGATTTCAGTGCAAAAAAAAAAGAAAGTTTTCCCATGACAGTTTCCCTTTAAGTAATATATGGGCTGCACCATGGGGGGGGGGGGGGGGGGGGGGGGGGCTGGTACTTAAAGGGACAATCCTACAACTGCAGGATTATTAGAGGGACATTAGATCTAAGCTTTAACATGTTACAAGAAATTAAGTATTATTGAGTTTCATAAGAGGCTGAACAGTTTAAAAGAGACAAATCATTCACAGAAATCTCAAACAGCTCCCTTTCTGGCTTATGCTCCATCCTGCAAATAATTGCCGTGACATTCCAGCCTGCCATGTCCCACTTTTGGCAAGATCAGGTTTACATATTTTTTTTGTGCTCATTACTAGCTGCTTCCTTGATCGCTCATTACACAGAATCATGTTCAAAGTGCAGACAACAAGACAGTGTAACTTGTGAGTAGGGTTGCCACCTGGCCGTTATTTTACCGGTCTGGCCGGTATTTTTGATGGTTGATCCCAATGTTATTAATAGGGAAAAAAGAATAATATATAGGAAGGCCGGTATTTTTTTCCAAGAATAAGTGGCAACCCTACTTGTGAGCAGCACAGGAAGATGTACATTTAATCTTGTGTTCTCAATAGCAAAGACAAAGGAGAAGTCTGTAGATGGGAACAAAGCAAGCTGGAAGGTTATAATAAACCTATAACAAAAATAAATAAAACAAGGGAGGGAATGATCCAGATAAGAAAGGATAGAAGATTTTATAGCACAGCGATATCTACTGATAGGTCAATCCTTGACCCTGAGCCGTTTCCACTACTGGGTGCAGCATCAAAATGTGTTTTATGTCTAGAGTTGTAATGTATTTCATGTTTATTAGGTTTATTTTATTACAGGTGATGTTGCTAGGAACCTAGCGCCAAACACTGACCTGGCATTCTACTTCTTAAAATTTAATTTCACTTTATATACGGTGGGGAACATCAGGATGATCCAATAGTCTAGCCACTGGGCCAATGACTGGATCGTAATGGGGCCTACGGAGACTCGTGGGGAAAGGAGCAATTCAATTCCGTAACGCGGTCCTAGGCCATCGCCATTTTCAAACCTACCGGATTAGACATGGGAACCGAGATGCACAACTTGCTAGTGTAAGGCTAAGGCCAGACGGGGAGATTCGGGGGAGATCTGTCGCCTGGCGACTTCTCGCCGCGCCAGACAATTTTGAGCAACTTTAAAAATCGCGCCGCTCCGTGTGAACAAGCGCAGGCGACTTTAAGCCTCGCCGGTGCGCAGCCGTGCCTAGCTATTCGGGGAGATTCGGGGGTGAGAACTCACGGCGAGAAGTCGTCAGGCGACAGATCTCCCCCGAATCTCCCCGTCTGGCCTTAGCCTAATTTGGAAAAGCCATGCGGGGAAAAAAAAAAATATCTTTGTAAATCAAGACTACATTAATCAAGTGAAAGGACCTTGTCAGGCTTTAAATAGTGTAATTGTTGTCATTTAAATAAAGAGGTAGTGTGTAAAAACCCTAATAACTATATAGATTCTTAATCAAGAAACAAAAGCGTATTGATTGTGCTCCCTGGTACCATTGATAAAGATCAGCTGATTACCCCAAAGCAGTAGTGGAGACATATACAATATAGTGGCATAACACTGGTATTATAGTAACAAGCCCAGGCCCAAAAATATCAATTAGAACTAATTACTCAAGAAATGAGTACGAGTACTTAGCAACACCCTCAGCTAGTGGTCCCAAATACCATCAACAGAAAATCTTTGGAACACAGCCCTTTTTATTATGTTAGATTTCACAGTATAATCTCATCAGTACAAAACAGTCTGAAATCAAATCCTAACAGCGCTGATTCGATTGGAGATAAAACTACACATTTATGCAGTGTAATTCAATTCATTACCCTGGTTATATAGGGAAATATATACACTATCCATAATCAGGTTATATTCAGTTTATTCAGCCTGTTGTGTGCCCAGAACATTCCTTCTCTGTATATTTGTATTTATACATATGGGGAAAAGGTGCCATATGGTTTTCCCTAGAAAGAATGTTCTGGGCACAAAATAAGTTATATCCTCATACTGTACTGTCTATGTAGATTTGTACTTATACATATGGGAGGGAGGTGCCATATTCTTTCCATTTGACAGTACTGAATGTGGGTATAGCTTATTGTGTGCCCAGAACATTCCTTCTCTGTATATTTGTATTTATACATATGGAGAAAAAGGGGCCATATGGTTTTCCTTAGAAGGAATGTTCTGGGCACACAATAAATTATATCCTCATACTGTACTGTCTATGTATATTTTTATTTATACATATGGGAGGGAGGTGCCATATTGTTTCCCTTAGAGAGTACAGAATGAGGGTATAGCTTATTGTGTGCCCAGAACATTCCTTCTCTGTATATTTGTATTTATACATATGGGAAGGAGGTGCCATATTGTTTTCCTTAGACAGTACAATATGAGGTTATAGCTTATTATGTGTCCAGAGCATTCCTTCTCTGTATATTTGTATTTATACATATGGGAAGGAGGTGCCATATTGTTTCCCTTAGACAGTACAGTATGAGGGTATAGCTTATTGTGTGCCCAGAACATTCCTTCTCTGTATATTTGTATTTAAACCATATTGTTTCCCTTAGACAGTACAGTATGAGGGTATAGCTTTTTGTATGCCCAGAACATTCCTTCTCTGTATATTTGTATTTAAAGCATATTATTTCCCTTAGACAGTACAGTATAGGACTATACATTTACAGGTATTGAGCTGGTTATCCAGAATGCTTATTACCATATATTTATATATCCTTTGTATGTGATGAACTATCCTATCATACTGCAGAGGGAAACGCTATGGAATTGTGAAGCCTACTCTTCCGTGCTTGCACACTACACCCTCGTACTGTTCCACAGAGGAGAAACATTTGGTCTAACCCCACCCTATAAATAAATACCAATTAGCAAACAAGAAATACTCCATGCATACAATAAGCGAAGGATTCTCATTAAAAAAAAAAAAGAATACTTCGTTATGCTCAAAGGCAGGGTAAATTTCCCCCGAAGCCTTGTTCTTGGACTGAGGTTAAATATTTGTGCATGGTTACATGAAATCGGACTATGTGCATACTACGCACGTAGGAAAGTTTAGCAGCAAAGAGTTCATATATACATAATTATTTAGTCCTGCATCAGAACTCAACTGTCTTCGTTCCCAAACCACCCGCCCAATCAGAAGTGCCAAGTCATAACAGGCATGGGAATTCATCCAATCACAGCCCAGATTTGCCGACTGCTTAAAACCAACCGCGAGAAAGGAAAACAGTGAAATTAAAGGTTATGCTAATCGTCCTGCATTCATGATTGGGTTTTATTGCAAATGATCCGGAAGCAATAGCTGTGAAAATAAGTTACTGTATGTCTTAGTCTTATAACTACTATACACGCTATAAAATAACAAGCTTATATGGACAGGCCTCGGAGACTCTTTATTAGGGGTTGATGGTAGTGTACGCATAGAAATATACAAACACAAAACACATATATTCATACTTCCCATCCTTAAAAAAAAGAGGGGGGAGTGGCTAGTACAATTTTCCATATGGCTAGCCCTCACCTCGACCCACCCCTTTTAAACCCCACCTTTCAGCAAGCCACTCCCCCTTTTAAAGCTGTAAATACAGCAGCTGGGAGGTATCATAGATTGCATATAAATCTATGCATACACTATCACACTAAAACAATGTCAGCCAACAGGTTCAGCAGTGCGGGTTACAAGAAGCCTTCCTGAATTTTATGGGTTTTAACATTGCAAATGATTCAGAATTTTATTCAAAATTCTACAGAAGCCCAGAGCAAACCTTTGGATGTTGAAACTGTCGAAAGGGCAGAATTCAAGGGCTCTGTTATCATGTTTGGAACGCCAACAAGGAAATCCAAAGTATAAAAAAAAAACAGCGGAATTAAAATGGATGATAGGACATTGATTCAACACACGCTGCGACCGTGCGTCTTGTCTAGAGGAATCGCAATAGCGTGGATTAACAACGCTACATGCCAATACAAAGTGACGGACACAGGATATTTTGTTCGCATATGGAATGTAAGGTATAAAAGGGACAGACGGCATCGGCCGTTATTTCTCCTTCATTTCACACACCGAAGAAAGGTTTATACATAAGTGTCAAAGGAAATAAAATCTCCTGGGAAAATAAAACTATACATTACATAAAATATTTTAAAAAGATCTCTTCCCATTTACAATATCGTCATGAGGATCAATAACTAAAAGCTAGATGTGCAACCAACGAGCCATTCGTTAACCACCCGAGTCGTATCTCCAGGGAGTAGGGAAGGAGGAGTTCACAGTGTAAGGATGGTACCGTCTTCTTCGAAGATTTTTTTATCGTGGTTATTTCCCAGTTGCTCCATGCTGCCCCCTGTGGTGCGGAGGTGCATTCTGTAAGTGTTCGTTGGGACGTACCCATTTTGGGATGAATCGTTGTACATTTCCATGCGTGATAAGGATTCCAAGCTCTCGCTGGTGGGAATGGCTTTGGGAATCTGTTGGGGGTCACCGTTCTCTTCGATGATAATGTCCTCGTCGTCGCTCTCGACATCTTCAGGGAGATAGTTCTGCACAATCTGCTGAGGGGTAACGTGACCTTGCATACTTGTGCTGCTGTCGGTAGACTGCCCAGAGCTCCCCGAATTCCGGCTGTTTCGAACAACATTGTTCCTCTGGTTGGCAGGTCTTACCGTTATAATAAGGTTGTGACTGTTTGCAATCATCATATCAGTCACTTGGTCGAGGCTCTTTCCGGATACTTCAATCCCGTTGACTTCAAGAACCTCGTCGTTGACGGCCAGCAAGCCGGTGCTCTGTGCAAGTCCACCAGGTACAAGTCGCGATATAAAAATCCCGGGCACTTTCTCTAATCCGTGTGGGGTCATTCGGACACTGGAGCCGTCACGTATGTAGAAGCCAAGAGGTTTATCCATGCCGTGTTTGTAGAGCCGCACCCGGCGGTGGGTTTCGGGGAGGATGTCTACGTCGATGATTGATGAGATGGGCCTGAAATCTTTTGGCATGCTTATAACTATGTGCGGCTTCTTTTTGTTGAGCTCCGGGTGCAACACTGTTGAAAGTACAGTTTTCTTTTTGGTTAAGGTGTCTGTGCCGAATGCACTGTAGTCGGCCTCCTCTGTAAATACAAACAAAATAACACAATTAGAATCCTTTTACTTCCAATGTGATTAAAGGAGAACTAAAGCCTAACTAAAGAAGTGTGTATAAAAGTTGTACATGATGTTTTGTGCTTGTGTACCAGCCCGCAGCAACCACAGCCCTTTAGCAGTAAAGATCTGTGTCTCCCCAGTAGATGCCCCAGTAGCTCCCCATCTTCTTTTCTACTGATTCACGGATTCACTGATTCACATGCTCTGTGCTGCTGTCACTTACTGAGCTTAGGGACCCACTCACAATATACACCTGATAGTGTCATAGAAATATAGTCACAATATAAGGCTGATTAGTCATTAATACACATAATTAGAAACCAGTGCAATTAGCTGCATCAGAATTTAATAAACAGCAAACCTGTAGCATCAGCTTATATTACAGCCAGGGAAGCTCATTTTCTGCTGCTGGATAATTAGTGACGACCCCTAAGCTTAGCTTCTCAACAGCTGCTCAGAGCCCACTGAGCATGTGAGTGTTACAGACACTTTCCAAGATGGTGACCCCCTGTGACAAGTCTGAAGTCCTGGATCATTGCTGCTATTGACAAGCTGAAACTTTAGGCTGGTGCAATAAGTTCACTATATAAAATATGGCATTTTTACCATTTTTAGGGTTTAGTTCTCCTTTAAAGATTGTGCAGAGCGGCTTACACTCAGAACCTTTACACTCAGCGCACATGGCATTAAAGAACGTCCCCTTTAAAGGGGTACCACTATCTGTTCCCTGTGTTCATAGTTATATGGGTGCAACTAGAAACACACTGGCAGGACCCCATGAAAAAACAACTGCCAATCAGAAATATCACACAGAGATATCGGGTTGGTTGGCCCATGGGCAGGACAATCAGATTGTTCCATGTGTGTCCCACACAACTAAGGTCTCTTACACACGAGCGTCTGAAGCTGCGCTCCCCTGCATTCCGGTTTTATTCGTTCAGCCGCAGGGGAGCGCAGGAGCAGACGCTTTCAATTCGCCTGTGTGAATACAGCCCCATTGAAAAAATTGAAAGCGTCTACTCCTGCGCTCCCCTGCGGCTGGACGCATAATACCGGAACGCAGCTCTTGTGTAAAGAGCCCTTTAATTTTCATTTAGACCATTACTCATATGAAATGGAGCTGCTAACAAGTTTCAGTGTTTCATTTAACTCTCACTTCAATGTCGTTACACAACAAACCACAACAATATTTGTCATGCACAACATACAAATGGAAATCTTTCTGTTCAGGGTTAAGCGCGGTTTCATCAGAACGATGCTGGAAGTTAATTGGGTATATACCTACGTGGGCACTGTAGGCAGAATAAATCCTTTGTGTGTGTGTATTGAGCAATAC
>CM044447.1:10840385-10861249 GCA_024363595.1 Xenopus borealis | reverse complement strand
TAACCCAACACCATTAACTGTTCCAATTTAGTGAATTTCTGTTTCAAGGGTCTATTAAATACTCCCCCTTGTGACCTGTAATACTGTAGATGAGATAAGTCATAAGCTCTATGCAGAGGTGTGAGTACATAAACTGGTAGAACATAGTAAAACATACAACTAGAGAAGGGTTTGCAACACAGAATGCAATACCAGTGGTCTTTTGCAGGACAACTGATGGCACATTAGATATTTGTTTAATCATACATACACACATTCTGCAAGTTGTATACATGTACATTTGTAGGAGGGGGTATTTCTGCTGAATTTGATTGGAATGCATGCAATAGACACACACATAGACGTCCGCTACCCCACTGTCCTACCCATACGTACTCCCCAGGACGAGGGATAATATATGTACATCATGATCTGTGCGCAGACAGGTGCCCCCCTTCAAGCTGTGTTGGAATTTCCCAGCAGGGGCCACTGCATATACAGAAAGTTCTATTGTCAGGAGGCGGGGGGAGACTCAGTCAGCAGGTGCAGCGCTGCCTCCTCCCCGTCCCTCTAATTCTCTCCCCCCAGTACTCACCTTGCTTTTAACCTCTACGGTACCCAAGGACCTGCTGCTGGTACCCGCCGCCCGGTGTCCCCGGTTCATGTTGCCAGTGCACAAGCCTCTGCTATCGCTGCGACAATCCCGCGCTCCTAAATGAGCTTACAATTCACTCCCCTCTCTCCCGGGCCGGACCCTCCTGCGTCACCTCTCTCTCTCACTCTGCCCCCTGCATTAAGCCACGCCCGCTGCAGGTACCACGCCCCTCAGTAGAGGCACATCCCGACAAGCGGCACGCCTCCTCACTCTTCACTGTATGCCACGCCTTCTCCACCTAGTGCGCGCCCACTCCTTATTAGAAACATGAATGCTCCTGCGATAAGATCACGCCCCCAAGCGGCTTATTCGGACACCTGGAGAGCGAGCGATGGGCTGTCTTATTCCTGCGTCCTTGCGTGATGCCGTCATCGAAAGGCTGCTGCTATGGCAACGGTAACTAATGCTTGGCTGGCACAATGTTTACATCCTGGTCTTGGAACTCACTCAAGGCGAGATGTGTTTTCGTTTGTATAGAGTACCTGTAACACCCACTCTTTCCCTCATTGTTGCTACTTATTGTTATGCTGACTAGATTTAACCAGGCCTAGTAATTGCTTGTTGCGCCACAGCTGTCTGACTAACTCTGCGTCACTCTCAGGAATCTGGGCAATTCATTACGTCATAAATCACTTTAAAAAAAACCCATAAACTTGATATTTTAGATACCATGGTTAAAACGTAAACCAGGACTCAATGGCAAATTATCATCATTTGTGGTGTTTTATCTATAAACAAGACCTTTGTGAAACTGAAGTTCCCCTTTAAGCCCCCTGAGACTACTGTCATGGGAAAAAACATTTTTTTCCCTTTAAAATGCATCAATTAATACAGCTGCTCCAGCTGAAATCTGTTCCTCAAAAGAGCAAACAGGTTTTTTTATATTTAATGTTGAAATCTGACATATCGTAAGTGTCAGAGCTGCCCCCAGTCATGTAACTTGTGCTCTGTTAAACTTCAGTCACGCTTTACTACTGTACTGTACTCTCCCTTCCCCCCCAGCAGCCTAACAACAGAACAATGGAAAGGTAACCAGGTAGCAGCTCCTTAAGGCTAGGCCTACAGGTAGAGATTCAGGGAGATTAGTCGCCCCAATGACAAATCGTCTCTTCTTTTGGGACAACTAATCTCCCCGAACCACTTCCCCCTGTCTTGCGCCGGCTAAAATGAAAATCTCCCTGGCAATTCACAATTCTTCGTGTGGCAGCTTTGGAAAACGAAGTGATGCGTGTGAATTGCTGCAGGCAATTTTCATTTTAGCCAGCGCAAGACAGGGAAGTGGTTCAGGGAGATTAGTCACCCAAAAGAAGAGGTGATTTGTCGCTGGGGCAACTAATCTCCTCCTGTAGACCTAGTGTAACACAAGATAACAGCTGCCTGGTAGATCTAAGAACAGAACTCAATAGTAAAACCCAGGTCCCACTGTGTTCTATTCAGTTACATTGAGAAGGAAAAACAACAGCCTGCCAGAAAGCACATACCTCCCAACATTTTGGAAGTAAAAAGAGGGACAAAAAATTTTGTCGTGGGTAGTGTGGCAACATTTTTTGACCATGCCCATTTTTGTGGCCACACCCCCTAATTACCATGTTCATTTTACAAAATTTGGCAGGGTATGAAAGTTTGAAAATATTTATCCTTATCTAAACTGTTACAATTACTTATTTTCTTATCACAAAATTGTTACAAAGCATCTTATTTGCACCTGTTAGCTGTTCTGGACTCTCTGCCAAAAGCCAATTGAGTTAGAAACTTTGTTTCTTTTTCTGGCTGTTCAGTGCAGAGAAAATAGGGACTTTCCCGTACAATTGAGAGACGGCAGGTTGAGCTGTCAAAAGAGGGACTGTCCCTCTGAAAAAGGGACAGTTGGGAGGTATGAGAAAGCAGTTCCATCCTAAAGTGCTGGCACAAGTCACATGAACAGGCAAAATGACCTGAGATGCACTTACACACCAATATTACAACTAAAAAATACACTTGCTGGTTCAGAAATTAAATTTTATATTGTAGAGTGAATTATTTTATTATTATTAGTATAGGCTGCTGGGGGTGGGGGTAACGGAGTGGGTCATATCACGCCAACTTGCATTACAGCAGTAAAGAGTGACTGAAGTTTATCAGAGCACAAGTCACATGACTGGGGGGCAGCTGGGAAATTGACAATATGTCGAGCCCCATGTCAGATTTCAAAATTTTAAAAATCTGTTTGCTCTTTTGTGAAACTAATTTCAGAGCAGAAGTCTACTGGAGCAGCACTATTAACTGATGCGTTTTGAAGAAGAAAAAAAAACATTTTTCACATGACAATATCTCTTCGACATGTATTTTTAGAGCACCAACATATTGCGCATCGCTCATGTGATGATTGGTAAGGGGAGGGGCAGCTGGAGGGTAAGTGCCTTGGGCAACACCAGCACTTGTTCCAGCCCACAATCCCATTGTCTGTGCCCTAAAGTCAAAAAACCTAAGCAAGAGACATAAATACTAACCATAAGTCCAGGTCCAGACAATGGTGGAATGCAGACGGATAACTGGTTGCCCCGATGCCCTTCTGCTCCTGTTTTGCCAGCACCTGGAAGCATAGTTTTTGTTCAGGTCAGGCAGACCCAGCGGATTTCGACACTGAAACGCAACATTAACATTCTGCTCTGAAATCCGGCAGGGCATCCATAATTAGGGTTGCCACCTTTTCTTTAAAAAAATACCGGCCTTGCTATATATTTAGCTTTTTTTCCTATTAATAACATTGGGATCAAACATCAAAAATACCGGCCAGGCCAGTAAAATACCGGCTAGGTGGCAACCCTATCCATAATGTATTACATTGTCTGGCCCTAACCTAAAAGCCTTCATAAAAACAGGCCCGGATTTGACGACACATAGGCCCGTGCCTATGGCGGCAAAATATTAGGGGCGGGATGCCGCCTAGCCATTTTTCATGCAGCTCCCCATCGCTCTATCGCAGGCGTGCATGCACGCTCGCACTGGAGAAGGTATGTGGGCAGGTTCTAGGACCCGGGGCGCTCGCCCACCAAATCCGGGGCTGCATAAAAACCCTGAACATGGACCATCAGCTTTTTGGGAAACCTTAAACCCAAACTCTAAGAACCTGATATAACAATGTTGTGGTGCTAGAGCATTACAGAATGCAAAACTGTACCCTTATTAAGAAATAACTTACACCTGGACATACCTGTGCTCTGCTCCATGCGAACAAGGTGGAGAGTTTAGTGGCACAAGACTATAGGGAAGCTGCTAAAAACAGCACTGATTTTCTTACAGGTCTGATGTGCGTGTTAGGGGATGGATTGTAGCACCTGCCCCACTTGAATATGGCCGCCACGGGAACTGGAGACGGGGCAAAGTATTAAAAACATGGCAGCTTGCAATTGTACCTGGCATCAGGGCCTGCCGCCAGTAAACGGGACCTCAGATGCTTTCAGGTAAATCCTAAACATGAACTAAAAATTCATTTATTGCATTTACTTGAATTACCCATGTGTGTGTTTATAAAGACCATCTTCACAAACAGAAGGAATAATAAAAAATATCCTTGGCCCCAGTGCTGCCAATTTTGAGTTGAAAAGCCTTCCTGGAAAAAGAAATCCATCCCAAACAACCACCTTCTTAATAGGATTAACTCTGTGTTTGACCTGGTTACTATATATAGTCATCTAGTTTGACACCTTCCTATGCATACAGAGATGTCAGCTCTTTGGTGAACTAATAATCCCCTCCTGACTTCATTTCACCAAATAATAAATGGAAAATAGCAGTAAATGGCTTTAGGCAAGCTTAATCACAAGCTCACGTTAAGTTCACCAGAGTCTCTGGGTAAAAGCTGCTTTGTAAGGAAAGGAATCTATGAGTACAGTCCGAACAGCACGTATGGTGCATTAAATGTCGCATTATTTGAAGAGTTCTAGCGAAACGTCATTTTTAGTCTATGAGAGCTGTTTTGCATTGTTTATGCACTGCGCATAAAGGGTTGTTCCCCTTTAAATGAACTTTTAGTATGATGTAGAGTGATATTCTGAGACAATTTGCACTTGCTTTTCATTTTTTATTATTTGTCTTTTTTTTATTTATTTAACTATACAGCAGCTCTCCAGTTTGCAATTTCAGCAATCAGGTTGCTAGGGTCCAAATTACCCTAGCAACCATGCACTGATTTGAACAAGAGAATGGAATATGAATAGGAGAGGCCTGAATAGAAATATGAGTAATACAAAGTACAGAAGAACCCCAATTTTACGTTTTTCAAAAATGGTGAAAAATCTGGGAAAATGTAAAATCAGGGAAATGTGATTTGAATATGAATAGGTGAGGTCTGAATAGAAAGATGATCAATAAAAGTAGCAATAATTATACATATGTAGAATTGCAGCGTACAGGTATGGGACCTGGTATCCAAAATGCTTTGGATCTGGGAGGTTTCCAGATAAGGAGTCTTTTTGTAATTTGGATCTCCATACTATAAGTCTGCTTAAAATAATTTAAACATTAATTAAACCCAATAGGCTGGTTTTGCTTCCAGTAAGGATTAATTATATCTCAGTTGGGATCAAGTACAAGCTACTGTTTTATTATTACAGGGAAAATGGAAATATGTTTTAAAAATTAATTAATTAAAATGGAGTCTATGTAAGACAACCTTCCCATAATTCAGAGCTTTCTGGATAGTGGGTTTCCAGATAACGGATCCTATACCTGTATTCATTTTTTAGATGAGGTCATTGAAACCCCCTCGTCTGAAAGCTGGAAACATTCAGTAGAAGATAGCAAATAATTCAAAAACTAAAAAAAAAAAAAGAAGGCCAATTGAAAAGTTGCATTAAAGGCGACCCCCCTTTAAGGTACAAGATGAGCCAATAACACTTGTTCTTCACTTCTGAGTTATCATTTTTGACACGGGCTGATCTGCAGAATTTTGATTGGTACATGTATGGGCAGCGGCCAATCTAGTTGCGAGCAGCACGTTCAATCAGACCACCCCTGCTGTTGTTTTTATTAAGCTGCCATAGCTGATTGGATTATTATCCAGCTTGAAGGCTGTGCATTGTGACAACTGATGAGACAGTGAAATAGCTTTGGTTTTGTTTTCTTACAAGAATCCTTACCGAGGCACTTTTCATATGTCGTATGGAGCTTTTAAGGTTTTGTTGGAGGATTCATCCTCTGCAAGACTTAAAGGACAAGGAAAGTGTAAAATAGAATAAGGGTAAAAATGCTGTATTTTGTATACTAAACATAAACATGAACTTACTGCACCACAAGCCTAATCAAACAAATGATTTATGCTTTCAAAGTTGGCCACAGGGGGCTGTCATCTTGTAACTTTGTTATACATCTTTGCAAGACTAGACTACATACACATGCTCAGTGTGGTCTGGACTTCTTAGGGATCGTCATAAATGATCAAAAAACAAAGCTGCTTGAGTTCTGCATGGCTGGTAAGTAAGACAGGGGCTTCCCCTGCTGTTAATAAGTATGATTGTTTCCCTGCCAGAAGTTAGGGACTGTCTAACAATTCCTATCCACAGCACTAAATGAAGAGAGAATTTCACTGCATACAGTCAGGTTTCTTATAAAAACGGTACACATTTTTTAATTAAAGTATATTGGAAATAGATTTCTTTTTCATTAAAGAAAGTAAAAATGGGATTTTATTTCTTTGCCTTTCCTTGCCCTTTAAGAAAGGAGGAGGGATGGAATAAATTCCTTCCTGTTTTTTTTTTTGTTTTTTTTTAAATAGTGTGATAACAGATCATGAGGAATTTGCAACATAAAAATAGCTCTCAGGACTAGAGCAGGACCAGTGCTTAAACTGCAAAGCATTTATCATGTTCCTTGATTCTAGATAAGACCTGGAGGAGTTCTGCAACCAAATACTCAGGATTGCTGACGTTCCACAGCAGGGAGTAGCCCGAACCTCTTTCACTTGACATTTTACAGGAAGGAATCAGATGATATATAACACCTGTTTTACCATAATTGGGTTGATAATCACTGAGTACGATAGATCGTTTTTATTGCTCTGACCCTGCGCTCGTTTGCCGCCTCTGCGAATAGATTGGATGGCGTGTGTACAAATTCTGTTAATGATTTAAAAGAGCAACAAGCAATGTTTGATACTGCAAAACAGACAAAGTTCAACTAAAAAAATCTGCCAGTGAACTATAAATCCCAGCATCCTTTGCCATCCTGTGATTGACGGCACAGGCTGATGTTTACGGCCTCAAAATACTGGAAGAGATTGTATTCATATGTGCGTTGTATTTAACTACTACATTTAGGTAGTATGTCTGTATTGGCTTCATGGAGGGGGCAAATAAAATATTATTTTTGTGTGGAGGTGGATTATAGTATATTGTGATTGGCCATGACCACATTGAGCTGTGATTGGAGGGTATAAGAATATAGGAGGAGGAGCCATGGTGCTTTGTTTATACAGGTATGGGACATGTTATCCAGAATGCTCGGCACCAGGGTTTTTTTTTTTGGATAATGAATCATTCCGTAATTTGGGTCTTCATACCTGCAGTCTCCTTGAAAATCAGGAAAACATTTAAATAAACCCAATAGGCTGTTTTTTCTTCCAATAAGGATTAATTATATCTTAGTTGGGATCAAGTACAAGCTACTGTTTTATTATTACACAGAAAAAAATAAAATGTTGATTATTTGGATAAAATGGAGTCTATGGAAGCCTTTCTGTGATTCTGAGCTTCTTGGATAATGGTTTTTGGTTTTACCAGTTGGAATCCTGCTGGGCCAGTCTAACGGATGTTCTATAAGTAGTGAAGGTATTCCGATCTGCGTAATCAAATTGGCATGGGTTGATTCTCACGGTATGTAACAGGAAACAAAAAAAGGTTCCTTTAATCAATATTTAATCAAAATGCTTTATAGGCTTGTGGCACGCAGGGTAACAATTGCTGGTAGATCTCAGTGAAGGTACAGGTAAGGGATCTGTTATCCAGAAAACTATTATCCAGGAAGCTCCCAGTTACCAAAAGGCCAACTCCATTTTATGCAAATAATCCACATTTTAAAAAGTGATTTCCTTTTTCTCTAATACTAAAACAGTGGCTTGTACTTGATCCCAACTAAGATATAATTAATCCTTATTGGAAGCAAAACCAGCCTATTGGGTTTATTTCATGTTTATATGATAGTGGACTTAGGGGCAGGTTTACTATTGGTCGAATTTCGAATTAAAAAAAATTCGACCATGTGAAGTAAAATCCTTCAAATTCGACTATTGAATTCGAAGGATTTTACCGCAATTCGATCGATCGAATATAAAAAATTTCAATTGATCGATCAATCGTTCGAATCGATCGATTCGAACTATTTAATCGATCAAATATTTTTATATTCGATCAAAAGTAATGAAACCCAATTCTGTAGCTTGATTCTGGCGAGGTAGGTGGTCGAATAAAATTTTAAAGGGGAAGATATTCGACCATCGAATATTCAAATATTCAAATAAAATTTTATTTGGATTATTCGAATATTCAATGGTCGAATTTGCCTAATTTCGATTTAATGCAAATTCGATCGGACTTTATGAAAAGATCTGTTATCAGGAAAACCCCAGGTCCCAAGCATTCTGGATAACAGGTCTCATACCTGTATTTTCATGCGAAAATCCTACCAAACACAGTATGAAGCAGCAGGGGAGTTTCGACACTGCATTTTTAGGTCCTGATAACACACATTGATTCAGATGCAGATGGTTTGCCAGTTACACAGGCTAAAACCCTCTCTGTCTTTAGAACATCAGCATTACTAACACGTTTCTTCTGCTGTGTACACCTGAGAAAACCTCTATGGCAGCAACAATCATTCTCAGTCCTAGTTATTCAGGTTTGGCTGCATTTGCATTCTATTGCAATGAGCAGATCAACAGGTGCAGAGACCTGAAGCCTCTTCCTACAGGGCCTCACACAGACATCAATTATGGAAAAGGCAGGATTTCAAGGATGTTTATACTCATATCTCAAGTTATAGGGCATCCCTTTAGCTCTGCCGTCCATGATCCTGTTTGGCACACACACATATATATATATTGTTATACAGTTGTCCTGGGCCCCGTGGGTTTTTGTAGCTTAGAGGGGCCCGGTTGTGTCGCACTTATTTAGCCAGGCAGGGCAGGAGCTCACACAGAGCATCATTTTCATGCTAGTAACTTTTCTTAACTGCTGATTGGTCAAGTCTAAGGCGTCAGAATCTCCCCGAATCTCCCTGTCTGTCCCCAGCCTAAGTCATGGGAAAGCTGAATGGGAATTGGATAGGCTGGAGGAGAAGTTCAAACTTGACCCATCCAATCCCTGTGCAGCTCTACCGGGACATAGACTTCAGTGACCAGTTGGCAGTACAGAAAGAGGCACTCTCGCCCTTGCCTTCTGAACTCTTCATTCCCCTGACAGCTAGGGTTGCCACCTGGCCGGTAAAAATGTTGCTTGAAGCCGATATTATGTATAGGGAAAAATTATAAAAAATATAGGTAGGTATTTTTTTCCAGAAAGGGCGACAACCCTACTGACAGCACTGGGTGCTGTTAATGAAGTAAGTATGGGGGGACCCTAGCCACCAATTATCTTGTAGGGGGAAGCCCTGGCCACCAATTTGTTTGAACACTCTCAAGAAAAGTGGTATGGTCTGACACCCCCAACAAAAAAAGTGTTACACTCTGACACCCCCTCAAGAAAAATGGTATAGTCTGACACCCCTCAAGAAAAGTGATACTGTCCCACACCCCCTCTCAAGAAAAGTGGTATGCTGTGACAGCCCTCAAGAAAAGTGGTATGTGCCAACACCCCCACTCAAAAAAATAGTGTGATCCAGCACCTCTCAAGAAAAGGGGTATGGTCCAACACCTCCCTCAAGAGGAGGCATTTATATGTGTTACTAAGCCTTATGTGATCAGTCTGCTTTGCAGTATAGTAACATCCCTTCTGTGTGTGAATACTTGCATATCTTTTATATTAATTTGTCTTCAACATCTCAAAGGCATGCAAAGTGTTCCTCCGGATTATTTTCAAACAGCTAAGATGCACCAACTGCAAGTAGCAGATTGAGATACCCAGCAATAATATTGCTTTAATACAGTATGTGCTTTTGGTCCGTGGTGGAGACCTCCTTGGAGAAAATAGCACATGAAGGGTACCAAAGAGTTGAGGGTTTTTCCCACATTGAAAGATAAGATGCGTTTGCCTAGCTGGCGATTGGCTACCACTCTACAGTGCTATGCAGGGCCACCATTATGGGGGTACAGGGGGTACAGTCGTACTGGGCCTAAAGGGGGGTGGGTGGCTGTGCTGCACTTTCTGAATTAACCAGGATCAGCTTAAAGGAGATGGAAAGGGATTTTACACTTTGGTTGCCTAACTCTGGCACCCCCAAGTGTAAAATCCTTTTCTTTCCTTATTAACAGCATGCAAGCCGAACCCAAAGCTCTGAATCCCAAAGCACCAAAGTCCTGAATTGGCAAAGACCTGAGGTGTCGAAGTTCTGAAATATCAAAAACCTGAAGCTTCGAAGACCCAAAGCTGCAAAAAGACCTGAAGCCACAGAAGGAGCCAAAGCTTAAGTCACAAAATGAGCCAAAGAAGAATGAAGAAACTGCCATTGTTCCGTTGAACACCAATGTGTGTGTGTGTTTTTTATTTTATTAAGCCCCTGACCCCCAGTGTATTATTTTAATCCTCTATAGGCCCCTGTCACCATTTCTAAAAAAAAAAATATTTTATGGGTGCCCTGACCACCAATGTTTTTTTTTAACTTTCTATTGGGCCTCTGTCCACCAATCGTATTTTTAACCCTGACAACCCATGAGTTTTTAGCACCCATGTTTGTATGGCTTTTTTTACTGTGGTGTGGGTTCTAGGGCCTGGCTTGTGTTGGTGGGTGTGGCCCAGGGGGCCCAGATATTTTTGTCATATTGGGCCCCATACTTTCTGATGGTGGCCCTCTATACCCTGTATACTATACTGGGGTTTGGACCCTTTATCCAGAATGGACCTGGGGATTTCTGGATAGTGGATCTTTCCGTGATTTGGATCTTCTTAAGTCTCCTAGAAAATCATGTAAATATAACCCCAATAGGCTGGTTTTGCTTCAAAAAAGGATTCATTATATTTTATTTGGGATCAAGTACAAGCTAATGTTTCTTTATTATAGAGAAAAGGAAAATGACGGCTCCCATACCTGTATATATAAATATTTTAACTTTGCTCCTCAGTTTCGTTCAGTGATCCCCAACCAATGACTCAGGAGCAACATGTTTCTCACAAACCCCTTGTATGTTGCTCCCAGTGGCCTCAAATCAGGTGCTTATTTTTTTATTTCAAGTTTGGAGACAAGTTCTGGCCAATCTCAGCCCTTATTTTGCACAAACCAAGAATATTTTTCATGCTTGTGTTGCTCCGCAACTCTTTCTACACCTGAATGCTGCTCACAGGTAGAAAAGGACCAAGCCATCTCCTTTGTTCTATTATTTTAAGTTCTAGGCGTTTTTAATTTCTTCTAAACCAATGTCTAACCCTCAACAGACTGGCCATACCCAGATCTAGTTCTTTGGTGAGGCTGGCAGATCTTTGCCCGACTTTGCCACCCACACTTCTGTCTTTGCGGGGAGAGCGTTGATCATTTTCAAATAAACATTCAGGGTTAATGGGGGAATGGTGATATCTGGAAACCAAAGGACCCTATCCCCTGAAGTGAAGAAAAATATTTAACTTTCTCATTTTACTGACCATTGTTCTTCCAGATAAGGAGATTTCCTTTAACACGTGCTGAGTAAATACGTCACGGGGATCCTCCGATTTCCTATCGTTAATAAAAAGCTACCTGGTTACTAGAAATGACTTCTTCCCATTGTTCCACAGCATAACCCTTCAGGTGAATAACCGAGATGACGCACACAGAGAACATTACCAAACAATGAGTTTATTTGCGAAGTGGGATAGGAGGGAACCAGCCGGGAACCAATTAAATCAGGCAACATCAAACTTTATTGCCGTTAAATAACAGATTAAAGATTCCCTCTGACTGGGCTTTAGTGAGTTATTTAATGCCAGGGGAAGGCTGCCAATGGTACTATTACTGATCTAGTTCCTTTCATGTGGAGTTCACACTGAAATGTATTCAGGCTCCTAAAAGTCAGTGAAAAGTGTTTGTTTTTAATATGTGCACCAGACAAGTGACCCTTGTTATAGCCCCTGCTAAACCATGTGATTATATATGGCTGCCACATTGCCTGATCATTTTTCTGCAAAAATGGCAACAATAGATCTGCGTGCCCCCCTGCTGAGCTGTGTTCACTGATAAAAGTGGGGCATGATTAGCAGGAAATCTAGCAAGCAATGAAAGTATTGTTTGTTTGTTGTTCGTAGGACAAGTCTAAAATAGAATAAGGCTAGAAATGCTGTATTTTGTATACTAAACATAAACATGAACTTACTGCACCACAAGCCTAATCAAACAAATGATTTATGCTTTCAAAGTTGGCCACAGGGGGCTGTCATCTTGTAACTTTGTTATACATCTTTCCAAGACCAAGACTGTGCACATGCTCCGTGTGATCTGGGCTAAATTTAGGGATTATCATAAATGATCAAAACAGCACAAGTCAAATAATATCTGCCAGAAGCCGATGCAGCAAGACTGATTAATAATCAGAATATACAGACTGCACTGGGTCCTGTGTTGTCATGTAATCTAATGTGGATTTTATAGTTTTTGTTTTGTTTAATACAGACTTTCTCCAACTCTGCAGAACCAGTGGCTGCAGCAAAATAATCCCCCAAATAGAATCCCAGTCTATGTTTAAATCTGGCTCCATCTTTGTCCCTGCAGCTGGAGTTGGAAAAATTAAAGGAGTTGTAAAGGCAAAAATAAAATCCAATATAAATCTCTACACAGTCGCCGACTGTTGGAGTTCTGCATGGCTGGGAAGTAAGGCGGGGGCTCCCCCTGCTGTTCATAAGTATGATTGTTTCCCTGCACAGCACTTAGGGACCATCTGACAATTCCTATCCACAGAAGTAAATGCAGGGAGAATTTCACTGCATTCATTCAGGTTGCTTATAAAAACGCTAAACATTTTTTAATTAGAGTATATTGGAGATAGGTTTCTTTTTGATTAAAGAAAGTATTTTTTTGCCTTTACATGCCCTCTAACAACATACTCGATCCTAGACAAGTACAAATAAAGACATATTTTTTTAAGGAGAGTATTCCATTAAGGCTAATACCCCAAAAGTGAATAATATCCCCCTTGTTGGACAAAGCATACAAATCAGTACAGGTAAAGGATCTGTCATTGAGAAAGCTCCGAATTACAGGATGACCTTCTACCATAGACTCCATTATAATCAAATAATTCAATATTTTAACAATTTCCTTTTTCTCTGTAATAGTAAAACAGTACCTTTGTCTAAACTCACATTTTGATATATCTGAAAATACTCCTTGAAGTTGTTTCCTGACATCGGGCTCTGCATTGGATAATCCGGTAAAGTCAGAGTTTTCGTCCGATAAAGTTGCGTTTCCGGAGCATCAGTCATACAATTTTGATTTTGTCACAACATTTTTGTGCTCCAAATTTTTCCATGAATAGTTATTGCTAAATGAATTCAATTCGTGGATGGGAGTTTGGTCGACTTTTATTTTAATAAAACTCGAGTTTTAGAAGGAACCTCCTAAATGTACAGAATAAGGGTTTGTAATGTAACAGCACAGCATTCCTTCACCTCTGAAGCAGAAAACAGGAATGATATTTTTGCTGCTTTCTACAGCCGTTTCATGTGATTTGAAACCAGTATCGGTTTCTCCATGGAGTAAGTAAAACACTGATATAACTTTTTTCTTTATTTAGAAAGCTATTTTTATACACATACCTGTACAGATCTTATGTAATGATTGGCACTCCTTGGATAATCATTGTTTCATTTAAATATACATTTGCTGATATGTAATTACATGGTATCATATTACTTGGGCGTGTGTTAATCATATATGTATTTAGAGATTTTATATAATGCTGCCATGAGTGGATCAAAGACTCAATGTTCCATGGACCAAAGAGGTCTGCGCCCTACGAAAATGTGTTTTACATGATTATATACCACTATGCCCCCTTGGGAACATAAACGTTAATCTGGTGCAGCCCAGCCAAATCGCACAGAGATATAATATAGGTATGGGACCTGTTATCCAGAATACTGGGATAATGGATCTTTCTGTAATTTGGATCTTCATACCTCAAGTCTACTAGAAATCATGTAAACATGAAATAAACCCAATAGGCTGGTTTTGCTTCCAATAAGGATTAATTACATTTTAGTTGGGATCAAGTACAGGTATGGGACCTTTTATCCAGAATGCTCAGGGCCTGAGGTTTTCCAGATAAGAGATCTTTCCATAATTTGGATCTTCATACCTTAAGTCTACTATAAAATAGTTTAAACATGAAATAAAGCCAATAGGCTGGTTTTGCTTCCAATAAGGATTAATTACATCTTAGTTGGGATCAAGTACAAGCGACTGTTTTATTAGTTGGGATCAAGTACAAGCTACTGTTTTAGTATTAAAGAGAAAAAGGAAATCCGTTTTAAAAAGTTGCATTATTTGGAGTAAATGGAGTCTATGGAAGACGGCCCTTCCGTAATTCGGAGCATTGTGGATAATGGGTTTCCGGATAATGGATCCCATACCTGTAGTACGATTTCCAAGGGTGTTATTTATCAGAATCCGAATGTACCTCACTATTTTCTGAATAGTCCGACCAAATCCGCATGGGGTTTCCATTATTTTGCGAAAAAAATTTCAGAAAATTCCAGTTTGCAAAAAAAAACGTGAAAAAAAATCATCCGAAAATTTGAAAATTACAACATTTTTGGATTTTTACATGAAACACAGCGCAGATCATTATATCTTTGGGACTTCTCCCATTGACTTATCTACAAACTCGGCAGATCTCAGATGCCGGATTTGCGGATTCAAACTTTTTCCATCCTCTGGTATAATAAATCACAAAGAACGGAGGGGTTTTTTTTAGGGATGCACCGAATCCACTATTTTGGATTCAGCCAAACCCCCGAATCCTTCACAAAAGATTCTGCCGAATACCAATCCGAATCATGCATAAGCAAATTAGGGGTGGGAAGGGGAAAACATTTTTACTTATTTTGTGAAAAAAGTCATGCGATTTCCCTCCCTGCTAATAATATGCAATGGAAACTAGGATTCGGTTCGGCTGAGCAGCAGGATTCAGCCGATTCCTCCTGAAAAAGGCCAAACCCTATGCGAATCCCAAACATGGTGCATCGCACCTTTAAGTTAATCATTAGTATGATGTAGAGAGTGATATTCTGTGACAATTTGCAATTTTTTTTTTAAATTAATTGCGGTTGTTGACTTATTTGGCTTATTTTTCAGCAGCTCTCCAGTTTGCAATTTCCTCAGTCTGGTTGCTAGGGTCCAAGTTACCCTAGCTTTGATTTGAATGGGAGACTGGAATATGAATAGGAGAGGTCTGAATATAAAAAGGAACAATAAAAACTAACTAATAGATTTTTAATCTACAGCTGAAAAAAAAGTGTCAGAAGCAGAAGGCAAATGTTTCAAAAACTATGAAAAAAATTCAATAATGAAGACCAATTGAAAAGTTTATTTGGATTGGCCGTTCTATAACATACTAAAAGTTAACTAAAAGCATGTCATTATACCAAAAGCAAATTTCAACATTTAATATTTTGTTTCCCTGCAATAAATCACTTTTTTAGGTTTGGGGAAGCAGTCGTACTGTAGCTGTAATTGTTGGGGAGAAGGGACTTATAGTTTAGTAAGAATACTTTTTTTTTCCATTTCCTAGCTGAACAAAAGCTTTCTCTGGTTAAAAACACACCCCTCATATGTGACCCAAAGCCTCCCCTGCATATTTCATGAGCCCCTGTGTATGTTATCTGTATATCATTAACATGTATAATAACTACATCTTAGCCAGGACTTCAAGTTGAATTAATCCAAATAAAAATGCCCCCGTGTTCTTGGCTGCAGCGTGAGAGGAAGTATCGGGCATCTCCTGTAGTTAAAGAGCAGGGTTTAAACAAAGTAGCAGTTGTCCCATAGCCATCATCCCTTTAATGAGAGCTGATGGTTGAATGCCACTGTCTCTTGAATGTTTGAATAAGAATCAGATATTATATCCACTGACAATCATTCTGCCCAATCAGCACTTAGAGATCGTCCCAATTACTGACGGAGCTGATGACCTCATCAGAGTAAAAAAATCACACTCCGATCAGATGAATTTCTAACCAGGACCCCCAAGCTTTCATTTATACTATATTATACTGCAGACAACATGCTTAGCCAATCAGATGATCAGCAGCGTGATTCCCAAATACTCCCAGGACTGATCGTGTGAACATGTGATCTCTTAGGTGCACCATACATACTGTAGTGAAACTTTTCTATCTCCCTTCCTGTTCTCTGCTTTTTGCTAAAGAGGTTGTTCACCTTTTAGTTAACGTTTAGTAAGATGTGAGTTATCTTTTAGTGTGATGTAGAGAGTGATATTCTGAGACAATTTGCAATTGGTTTACATGTTTTATACTTTGTGGTTTTTGAGTTATTTAGCTTTTTATTCGGCAACTCTCCAGTTTGCAGTTTAAGCAGTTTGGTTGCTAGAGTCCAAATGACCCTAGCAACCACCCACTGATTTGAATAAGAGACTGCAATATGAATAGCAGAGGCCTACCTGAATGGTAACAAAAAAAAGGAGGCAAATAATTAAAAAAACAAACAAAAAAAATAGCGATAACTATGAATTTGTAGCCTCAGAGTATTTGAAAGCTTGAAACAGTCAGAAGAAGAAGGCAAATAATTAAAAAAACTCTTACAAATAAAAAAAAAGCAATAACTGTGAATTTGTGGCCTTACAGAGTATTCGAAAGCTTCAAACCTACTGAGGCCTACCTGAATGGTGACAAAAAAAGAAGAAGGCAAATAATTAAAAAACGAACAAAAAAAGTAGCGATAACTATGAATTTGTAGTGGTACAGAGTCTTTGAAAGCTTGAAACTAGTGATGGGCGAATTCGCGGCGAATTCCCGCGATTCGCCGCTGGTAAATAACTTCGCGAAACGCCAGTGAAAATTCAAAAAAACAAAAAACAAGTTCTCGTTTTTAACGCGACGCAATGGAAAAATGACGCGACGAAAACGTGCCGCAAACTGCCTTCCCATCAGCTTGAATGAAAAGTTGCCAGCGGGATGGCACTCGCGGCACTTCGTTTTCTGAAGTCGCCCTCGGTTTCCTTGTGAGGAAACTTCAGACAACTTCAGAAAACAAAGCTCCGTGAATGCCATACTAATAGTGATTTTACATTCAAGCCGGCGGGAAGGAAGAGAAAGGCAGTTTGGGGAGATTAGTCGCCCTGAAGAAGAGGAGATTTGTCTATGGGGCGACTAATCTCCCCGAATCTGCCTGTGTGCCCTGACCCTTAGGCTGGGGACAGACAGGGAGATTCGGGGAGATTCTGTCGCCTGGCGTTTTTAGCAGGCGACAATCTCCACGAATTTCCTTCTCCCTGTCTGCCGCTAGTAAAAGTGACAAAGCGCCAGCGCCTGTGCACACGCTGCGCGGCAATTCCCGGAATCGCCTGAAGTTTCCTCACGAGGTATCTTCGGGCGATTCTGGGAATAGCAGCGTGTGCACAGGCGACAGAATCTCCCCGAATCTCCCTGTCTGTCCCTACCCTTAGAGTCAGTTCTGTAGTGGGTAGAACCTTTTGCCACGGATTTGTGCCTATGACCTTAATAAAAAGATGAGTAAGAAACAATGGAGTAAAACAATACATTTGTAGCCAAAAATAAAATGCTCTGAAAGGCTACAAATGTATCATTATTGCTATTTTTTCTTACTCATCATTCTATTCAGGCCCTCCCCTATTCATATTACGGTCTCTTATTCAAATCAATGCATGGTTACTAGGGCAATTTTAACACTAGCAACCAGATTGCTGAAATAGCAAACCGGAGAGCTGCTGAATAAAAGGAAATGAAAACCAATGCAAATAGTCTCAGAATATCTCTCTTTCATCATATTAAAAGATCGTTTAATGGTGGTGGGTTCAGTTTTGATTTAGGTGCAGATTATGAATGGATGGGAGACTTATATTGGATATTAGGAGACGAGGGCCAGAACCAGGTCAGGAGTGAGAATTAAAATAGGCCCTGGCATTTCAGGTACACAGAGACCCAATCAGCCCCCACCAGCCCATTAAATACTGACTTTGTATGGCACCTTTTAGCAGCCCCTTTGGCATTTGCCAGAACCCATAGATTGCCAGTCCACGCCTGGCCAGAACAATATGACTAACACGTCTGACAGTTTTAAAATTCATGAAATGTCCCTTAGGGTTGGCAAGGAATAGGATTCACGTGAGAAGAACAGGACAGGCAACTTCACATCATTCTTGTGAACTTGCCCTGTGTTTCTGGTTAAAATTGCATGAAAACCACAGATTCTGGTCACCGATTACCCAGAAAGAAAGCCGCACCTTAACTTGTGATGTCTCATTATTGCTTTCCATCCACATAACAGGTGGATAACACTATAGCTCTAAGGGTTGGGACAGACGGGCAGATTCGGGGAGATTTAGTCGCCTGAACTGCCTTCTTCTTCCCTTCCATCTGCTTCAATGAAGAATCAACTGAGCTAATTTACTCGCGGCGCTTCAATTTCCAAAGTCACCTTGAGTTTCCTAGTGAGGCAACTTCGGGCGACTGCGGAAATCAAAGCGCCGCGAGTGCATTAGCGCAGGCGATTCTTCGTTCAGACAGAAGGCAGTTCAGGGAGATTGTCTCCAGGCGACTAAATCTCCCCAAATCTGCCCCAACCCTAAAGGCCGGTGTCAAAAACTTTTCCTGATCCCTTCCTATATGTCAGCTGCGGGGGCAGACTCTAGCCATGTTGCTAAATAAAAAAGAATGTTTGTGTAACAGGAAGGAATTCCTATTGTAACAAAGGTAACATTCTCTGAACTTGCCCGGCTAGATTCCATTTCAGAGCTCAGGTGGAGCTGTGAGCTTATGTCTATATAACAGTTTGGTGCCACCCTGTGGTCATGTTGCTCACTGCAGCATCACTCTCAAGTCCTCTCTCTTTTAGAATGGGTTATTTTTAAATGATCTTTAAGTAAAGACCAGATTCATAGTGAGCTATTATGTGTAATGGCAGCAATTCGCTACCAAGTTGCTGGCACACCAACCTTCAGGGTTATGTGAACAATGAAACAGAATTTGACCCAAAGTCAAGCAAACTATACAACTAGGCAACTTTGAGCGACTTCGGAAACCGCAGCACCACGTGTGAATAGGCGCAGGCGTTTCTTCATTAAAGCAGCTGGAAGGCGGGGGAAACAGTTCAGGGAGATTAGTCAGGCGACAAATCTCCCTGAATCTTCCCGTGTGGACTAACACTTAAGGTGGCCGTACACGGGCCAATAAAAGCTGCCGGCAGACTGAGTTGGGACTAAAAAATCCAGTCGGATCACAGCCGCATCTGTTAGTTGATTCGATTCTGCGATCTGACAGCCTGTACCTCCTCCGTTGTGATCAAATAGTAGTGCCGATATCGCCAACCTCAGCCCGACATCGCCAAACGAGCGGATCTCACCTTCTAGGTGGCCATAGATGCACAGATAATTACATAAGAAACTAATTGTCGTACGATATTCGGTGCGTGTATGGTGGGAAATGAGCCGAGCGTTATAGGCAGAAGACTTGGATATCGGTCTATCGGGCTGGACGGAAAATTGATTGTCTACCTTTGAAGGCATCCAAACGTTGCCCGTTGTTAATGCTGAATCATCAGGTACAGGTAGAATTCTATTGTTTCTATCTGTATATATGACTATTCAGTTCTACACTTGGAAGCAGCTGTCCTGCCCTGCTTTATGGCAGCTGAGATTCTATATCTAGATATATAAAAACTATTCCTGAAGCAACATTTGCACCAGGGCAGTAACCTATATATAGACAAATCGGCGATTAGCTTTTTTCAGAGAGCTGCAAGCTGAACATTTTTAAAAGTGATTTTTTTTTTTTAATATTTATAGCACCAACACATGCTGCAGTTCTGTACAGAGAATATACATCATTCCCATCAGCCCCTGTCCCAGTGAAGCTTACGATCGGAGGGGCTCTATCACACACACTAGGTTTAATTAAACCAGTAGCCAGCGGACCTGTAAATAAGAGTACAGTAGAAAACTTTGTGTCCTTTCTTTCTAATTTTATTCTATTCATTTTTTCCACCAATGAATGTGACCGATATAATGCTATAATATAAGGGATGGTATGAATACAGACTGGGATATTATTCTAGCAAATTTAAGTAGCCAATATAATACAGGTATGGCACCTATTATCCAGAATGCTTGGGACCTGGAGTTTTCCGTAATTTGGATCTCCGTACCTTAAGTCTACAAGAAAATCATATCAACATTAAATACACCCGATATACTGGTTTATGAATGATATCTTAGTTGGGATCAAGTACAAGCTACTTTTTTTATTATTACAGAGAAAAAGGAAATCATTTTAAAAAATCTGGATTATTTGATTATACTGCAGTCAATATGGAGACGGCCTTTCCCTAATTCTTAGTTTTCTGGATAACGGGTTTCAGGATAATGGATCCCATACCTGTGCTACACAAGTTACAAATTATTACCATTTATTGTTACCCCTTATAAAAAATCTGTCAATTTATTCATAGCAAAGTTTGTGGCGCTACCTTCAGTTCCATCAAATGTTACTGACAACTGCCTTTAATTTCCTGCTCCTCTGCCTTTTGGAGGCTGCAAGTACATTCTTTTTTAAGTGTGCCAAGAATATTTTTATCCACTGCAAGGAAGAAATGTGATTTTCCGAGATTATATTTAATTTCACTGCAGGGAGAGGGAACTGTCCTGGAATTTCAATGGAAATGATCACTGTTGGTGACAGTGGTAACATGCATCATGGCAGGTATCAGTTAAATTGAACACGGAAGGAATGTTCTGGGCACACAGTGAGATATACCCTCATACTGTGTTTGTTAAGAGACTCCATTTGGCACCCTCTGCCCATATGTATAAATATAAATACAGAGAGAAGGAATGTTCTGGGCACACAATAAGCTATACCCTCATACTGTACCGTCTAAGGGA
>CM044447.1:10797761-10809155 GCA_024363595.1 Xenopus borealis | reverse complement strand
TTTCCCATAACCAAATATCTCCACTGTCTGATATTAGGATCTGATTTTTGGCCCAGCCTTTGATTGGGCAAATCAGCAAATTAAAAAAAGTTAGGTCTACTTTAAGCTTCCAGAGTATGATGGTTGTTGTAGTGAAGCGTCTCTAAGTTGGACTTTGCTGCCTTATACAATACAAGTTCTGAATATCACAGACTCCCTGTTCTAACAGGAGATTAGTTATATTGTTAATGATATAATACAATAGTAGAACAGAATTTACTTTAATAGAATCCCAACATTCCCCCCCCAGTAAGAGTTAAATGATGTCCTAGACGGACAGTTGTGCTTTAGTTACCCACCCTTGTCGAGAAAAGAATTAAAGTTTTATATTTTCTATAGAGGAAATCGTTTTACTGCTAAACATGGATGCCAGCTGAAACACAAGGTCCTTTGGGCAGTCTTGGGTCTTTGTTGAGTATGTTAAGAACCTTGATAGTGAACATCTACTGAATTAATAGTGTTACTTTAGCATGTGTGTTTTTTTAATTACATGTGTATTTTGAATCATTGTTTGAAGGTCATTATCTTGAGCTGGTGACCAGTAGATCATTGAGTCAAGCATTGTCCACAAACTCTGTACAGAAAGTCCTGTGTATGCACAGTGCCACCTGCAGGCCATTTGTATAAACACCACCAGAGTGCCTGTCTGGGTACTTACCCATGGGTCTTGTCCTTTTATTTATATCTGTTATCTCTGAGGGTAATGTAATTAAACTTAATTTCTATAGCAGTAGACCCCACACTAGTAAAGTCTGTGCACCTCTATTCTGTTACCTATTAAAGGGATACTGTCATGGGAAAAAAAAATTTTCAACACACATCAGTTAATAGGGCTGCTCCAGCAGAAATCTGCACTGAGATATGTTTCCCAAAAGAGCAAACAGATTTTTTTATGTTTTATTTTGAAATCTGACATGGGGCTAGACATATTGTCAGTTTCCCAGTAGCCCCATTCATGTGAATTGTGCTCTTACTCACTTCAGTCACTCTTTACTGCAAGTTGGAGTGATATCGCCCCCCTTCCCCAGCAGCCTAACAACAGAACAATGGGAAAGTAGCCAGATAGCAGCTCCCTAACAACTGCATGGTAAATCTAGGAACAGCACTCAATAGTAAAATCCAGGTCCCATTGAGACACATTCAGTTACATTGAGTAAAAGAAACAGCCTGCCAGAAAGCAGTTCCCTCCTAAAGTGCTGGCTCTTTCTGAAAGCACATGACCAGACAAAATGACCTGAGATGCACTTACACACCAATATTACAACTAAATAAATTCACTTGCTGGTTCAGAAATTAAATGTTATATTGTCGAGTGAATTATTTGCAGTGTAAACAGTCTCATTTAGAAATAAAATCGACACCATAAAAATCATGACAGAATCTCTTTAAGCACAGGCTGAAGATCACTGCTCTATAACTTTGCTACTTCTTCCCCCCATAAAACATGTATAGGGGCTTAGCATGCATCTCCTGAAACAAAACTAACATTTTCCTGTGTTAAAAACCAATCCCCCTTTAAAAGCAACCCTTGGATTGTTTTAATTTGACCTAGGATGTCTCTTATCTGAACCACTGGGTGTTGCGTGTCTGTGTAAGTGCAACACGTTAAAAAAAAAAACGTAATATTTGATCTGGAAGAGAGATTTTTTTTCTTGCGGCCCTAGATAACCACGCTTGGACCTCTGGCTCACCTTCATCTCCAGAACTATTTGGCAGCTGATAGAAAACTAAATGGAATACTGGTGACTGGAAGCAAACAGTGTAGGGAAAGGTATCCTTACTCAATGGTCAGAGAAAACTTACTTGGAGAAGGCATGGGGATCCATATATGGCCACAAGTGCAGTTTTGGAGAATTTGTCATGTTTTCCCCCCCACAATTCCAATATCAATTGTTAATACTTTATCATTACTATAAATAAAATTCATCAATGTTGGCTCATTAAATTTGTCTTTTGCGGCAATAAATGAAAACAAACTCACAGGTTTGTATACCTTGAAATGATCTTGTAGTATGTGGTCGAGAGCGATATCCTGAGACAGTTTGCAATTGGTTTTCATTTGTTATTATTTGTGGGTTTTGAGTTATTTAGCTTTTTATTCAACAGCTCTCCAATTTCAGCAATCTGGTTGCTAGGGTCCACATTAAACTAGCAACCATGCATTGATTTGAATAAGGTTCTGGAATATGAAGAGAGGGACTGAATAGAAAGGCGAGTAATAAAAAGTAGCGACAACAATACATTTGTAGCCTTACAGAGCATTTGTTTTTAGATGGGGTCAGTAACCCCCATTTGAAAGTGGGAAAGAGTCAGAAGAAGAAGGCAAATAATTAAAAAAAATATATAAAAAATTAATAATGAAGACCAGCTGAAAAGTTGCTTGGAAAGGTGAACCACCCCTTTAAACTGTGGTCTGGTGTTTGTGGCAAAGCAACATTTTGGCGGTAATGTTTGCTGACCTACAACTCCCAGCACCCCCTTACTCCCAGCTGTGAGGTAACTGACTCCCTACATGGGTGAACAGAAGCACCCAAGAGATTTCCAGCTGTCTGGCACCTTTGCTCTTCCTTAAAAAGGTTGTTTTTTACAGTTGGAAAGAGTTGAAAGAAGAAAGCAAATAATGGAACCATAAAAAAAAGGAAGACCAATTGAAACGTTCCTTAGAATTAGCCATTCTATAACATACGAAAAGTAAACCTGAAGGTGAAAATAACCACTCCTTTAAATGAACCTTGGCGAGCGCTCTTGCATTTTAATACTGTGTGTCAACTTCACTCATAAACTTGGGCGCCAAAATCATTCACAGAGTTAATGGACGTTGATTTATAGACAATTATAAAGTATAATCGGTAAGCGTATTCCCCCTTGTAGGAAAGAGCCATGTAGTTTAGAGCTTTTATTATGAATCTAATAAACTGACATTGAATGGTTTCCCGAATGAATCAACTTGCTTCCAGTTTCATGGAACTGTTGGCCATGAATCCTGTCGTTATCTGTAATTACCCAGACTCAATGCAATTCTAATGCCTGATATTTTACTTTATTATTGCTAAAACCTGACTTGACACCCCAAGTTCCCTCTGGGTCTCACCTACTCTATGGTCTCAGGGAGTTCTGGGAATGATTCCTGTGCTCAGACCTGCTGGCTTTAGTCTTCTAAATTTTAGTCTTCTAGATCCCAAGCTCTTACAGCACTATAGTACAATTTAAATGTAGAGCAGCTATTTATAGTGAAGGTAAACAATATTCACCTTCCTCCCATATGTATAAATACAAATATACAGAGAAGGAATGTTCTGGGTACACAATAAGCTATACCCTCATACTGTACTGTCTAAGGGAAACAATATGGCACCTCCTTCCCATATGTATAAATACAAATATACAGAGAAGGAATGCTCTGGGCACACAATAAGCTATACCCTCATACTGTACTGTCTAAGGGAAACAATATGGCACCTCCTTCACATATGTATAAATACAAATATACAGAGAAGGAATGCTCTGGGCACACAATAAGCTATACCCTCATACTGTACTGTCTAAGGGAAACAATATGGCACCTCCCATGCTTATGTATAAATACAAATATACAGAGAAGGAATGCTCTGGGCACACAATAAGCTATACCCACATACTGTACTGTCCAAGGGAAACAATATGGCACCTCCTTCCCATATGTATAAATACAAATATACAGAGAAGGAATGTTCTGGGCACACAATAAGCTATACCCTCATACTGTACTGTCTAAGAACAATATGGCACCTCCCATGCTTATGTATAAATACAAATATACAGAGAATGCAAATTTACAAGAAATTACTAGATTCCTCATGCCTATGAAATAAGCCTTCCATAAATAAGGCATATTTTCCCTTTAAACCCTAAAGACTAATGAGGCAGCAGTATGTATGACAGACACATCTGTTACTGTGCATATGAGTTTCCGATACAAGAGCAGCTTGTCGCCATCGTTTATTCTCCTTTCAATAGGAACATAATGAATGGGAAAGTATTTGAACACCAGTTTTATAGTTAATTATTGTAACCAGCAGGACGCTCTTGTTTTACTGCTCTGCCCGATTAATATCCTGCCTGTTATCGGAAACAGCGTTGTTTTGATTCCTAGAACATGAGTTCCCAATCCATTTGTCCATAATTCCCGCATCGTGGTCGCCTCTTCTCCCCCTTAAGCTTTTTCAGCTTAGTTAAAATGTTTTGTGTGTTTTTTTTTTAATAGCTCCCAAGGAATGCACCCAAGGAACAGAACATCTGCTTTCCATAAAGCACGTTAATTCGTTGTAAAGCGCCAAAACGCTGTGCTTTGATACACGCAGGGTTTAGAATGGAGCCAGGCGTGGACAAGCTCCACCCAATACACAGGTAATGGTGGCAGGATTTTTTTTTCTTTAGAGCCATTTTTTCATGACATCCCTATGACTTTTATTCGCCATAAAACGATTTCCAATAGTTTCCTTATAGTGGATTGATTTGTAATTTAAACCCATGGTTTCCATTAATGCATAGCAAGACCTAAAGGAAACCAAACCTTTTTTTGTCTTTTTGTTGGTAAAAGTGGGGTAACAGCCCAAGGATTAAATCATAAGGGGGGCCCAGGTAGAGCCAGTCATTGCCCCACTGGATTATCATTATATATTGTTTGGGTAGATGGTTGCACCCATACTTAGTCCAATAAGCTGTCAATTCAATCTAAAGGGGCAGAATCTGTAGCTTTTATCTGCCCATCTTTGGTTTTACAAAAGTATCTGTGTGGCTGCCACCAGTTTAGATGATTCTCTCTTGCAAAGGAAGCAATGAAAATTGTTCTTATATAGTTGCCACCTTTTGGTTTAGTTCATTCCGAGCAGGCCAGATGACGTTGGGGGCATGCTTGTGACATCAGAGGGCGAGGCTATGACTGCCGATTGGCTTTTGCCCAAAGGGAAATGATTTCAGACTTTTGTTTTTGCTTCAAGTGGTCTTGAAGGTCCCACCTTTGGTCAGGGCCACCCTTACCTCCTAATATGTCTACAGATAAAGTTAGAATTGGTGTATTAACCATTTAGCCATAGTTCCAAAAACATCTATTAAAGCAAATTAGATTTCACCCCTAAATTTAACCTTGATGGACATTGGACCTCTGGTGTATCTAGGAGCACATTATGCCCAACACCCATAACCACTAACTGGCCCTCAAATTAATCCCCCCTGCTACTGATCCAGCCACTCCAGGGGGGGGGGGGGCGACCCCACAGCTTGGGAACCACTGCCTTATGGAAAGAGCATTTGGGGCTGTATTTGGGTGCCCTATTACCCTAAGGCTAATGTCACATTGCCTCGTTTGTGCACTGACTGGCTGATAATCTGCCATTACCCTTAAACTGCCAGATGAACTGCCTTATCGATTGGGCAAACACCATAAAGAAAATATATTACAGGTCCCATCTTACTTGGATATGGTCTCAAAATGGGTGAGAAAAAAGTAATATTTAAAAAAACAAAACAAAACCCTTCTTTCAGCATAAGATCCATGTAAGTGATACCCAAGACAGGGATTGAAGGCAAAGGGGTCAAATATGAAAGAAAAACAAAAGGAGAAAAGATTGACAGTGAGAAAAATCAATATACAGACAACTCACATGGGCCCTAACAGGTTATAATAATTCTCAGCTGCAGAATAACAATCAACCTGTCAGCGAGACATGTCGGTATTTGGTGCAGCCATTGTAATGGGAACAGAATAATGTACAGTCCCACAGCAATCCATTCTGCAGTGTATGGGAGGCTAAACAAAGACACAGTCATTAATGGTAATGCTACAGGTTGCAACTCTATAGTATTGGTCCCAGGATCTACCTGACTGTCTATACAGTAAAAAAAAAAACTTCATGTGCTCATGGTGAAAACTCCTTTCCTCGGTGAATTTCCATTTTTCCAATCTGCCTAAATTATTGAATGACACAGTTGCTACTTTATAGTCCCTTGTCTTTATGTCATGGCCCATTTATCTGCTGCACCCTGTGATTGCTGTCTATGATGATCAATGATGTCAAATGGATAGGGTGACTATGGAAGAGCAAACTGCAGATTGGGTGCCATTGTTTGCAGGGTTAGGGCTAACTTTGCCTTGGTTTCTGTGTTGCACTTGCTTTACTATTGTTAACATGTTCCAAGCATCCTCTGCTCTTCATGAACATGACTCCCGAGCTTCCCAGCCTGGAGCTTCAGGGCATTGCCTCCCGTCTCTTCTGAACTTAGTTGAGACGTTTGAAGTATTTTTACAAGTTTGGAGCCTTAATTAGTAGGGAGAAACTACAGAGCGAGCAGCTGCACATCAAGCAAGATCGCCAGATGAGATTAACAAGTCCTCCACTCATAAGAATCAAGGCAGTTCAGCCATGGAATCAGTCCGGGTTGGGAAGGAATCCTAAGAAAGTTTTTCAGAGTGTTTGCACTCATTTCGCTCCTGCCTGAACGATGATGGAAACCCCAATTAATCCCCCCATTGCACCAGCCTGTCAGACAATGGAAACCCCAATTATTCCCTCTATTGCACCAGCATGTCAGACAACGGAAGCCCCTTCTATGTCCATCAATGAAAGAAATGAAGATCACAGTTTTGTGGAAGAAAGGGGTGATTCAAGCCATAAGGTAATGTATAGTAAAGGGAAACTTGAGTACCATTTACGTAGCAATGCCTTTTGCCTTGAGTCTTCTGATGTTGAAGATTAACTTATCCGGTGTTACCCCATGGAAATATTGTTTGGGACATAACTGAATATCTACAGAGTCTTCCAGCCCTAAGCATGGCCAGTGAGTACCAACAGCAAAAAAGTGCTCCATGAGCATGTGCAGTGCCGCTGGCACTAAGTATAGCACTTGACTATAAAAGACACAGGAATCTGCACTAAAATGTTGCTCCTGCATAACATTTTACATGAATCCTTTCGTCAGGCTTCAGTTGCTCTTTAGAGATACTGCTGTGTTTTTATATTTAAGGGAATGTCAGTATTGCTTTAAGAGGAAATGCAAGGGGAAATAAACACGACTTCTAAAAATGGTGCCTTTTCCCTTTAATCAATCTTCGAACCTGTCTTGGGCGTACTTTGCACATTGCATTTATTTTTGCAGTTGATTCTCATTATCTGCTATTTGCACACTTGCTTGGGTTGTTTTGTGCCCTCTGACGAGAGATGGAGGGGGAACCTATTCTAGTTTTAGAAAACATTGCAAGAGTGTGTTCTGCCCTGTAGGAAATAGGACCCCCTCCTCCTTTTATTTATTTCCTTGCGGTATATATATATATATATATATATATATATATTGCCATTGGTGTTATTTGTAATAGTTTTATCACTTCCTGTGCTTAACAAACAAAAAGTAGGGTGTCTATATTTAAAATTTTAGTTGTTTTTGGCAGTACAATTGTTTTTTCCCATTCATTTAGCCTCTTATTTTTTAACGTTGGGTCCCCAGATGCAGTTATAGGTAGTGGAATGCTGGAGATCCATGTTTATGAACAGGACTTAACCGTAACCTTCTATTAAAGGCAGCTGGACCTGAATAATGTGTTAACTATGAATCAGTTACTCAGCTAGGGCAATTGCTGAAGTGTTGGAGGAAAGGGTGATGTAGCTGAACTGTAACTGCCAGTAACAATATAAAATTGGAGTATTTTTTCAATAGGCTTCTATGCACCCAACAAGCTGTAGCCTCTATATATTTTTGATAAATAATCATGTTGTAACATGTTGTTTCATTCTGTAACTGAATCCAGCCTGTACATGGCTATATGTGCCATATACCATCATAGAATTATGTCCTTACTCTTTTACTTTCTAAGAGCAAGAAATTTAGAGCGTGAGGAATATATTTCCGCCTGTCCCTATTGTATATAAATATTGTCTGTTATAGCAGTGTTTGCTTATACAGTTTGGAATGTTAACAACATACCCTTTTAATGTAGAGCAGTGATGTGTGGCTCAGAAAAAATTCAATACACACTGACCTGATCCCCCCCCCCCGAAGCACACCCATTCCAAATTCTGCAGCACTACCTACCTGTAAGTCAACCCAATACAAAACTACCAGTGCTTCCTTTGATCAACCCTATCCAAACCAAACAGCCCTTTCTGATAACCAACACAATCTAAACCCAACAGCCGTTTCTGTTAGCCAACCCAATCTAAACCCAACAGCCCTTTCTCAGAGCCAACCCAATCCAAACCCAACAGCCCTTTCTCAGAGCCAACCCAATCCAAACACAACAGCCCTTTCTCAGAGCCAACCCGATCCAAACCCAACAGCCCTTTCTGTTAGCCAACCCTATCCAAACACAACAGCCCTTTCTCAGAGCCAACCCGATCCAAACCCAACAGCCCTGTCTGTTAGCCAACCCAATCCAAACATGACAGCCCTTTCTCTTAACCAACGCAATCCAAACCCAACAGCCATTTCTCCTAGCCAACCCAATCTAAACCCAACAAATCTTTATGTAAGCCAACCCAATCCAAACCCAACAGCCCATTCTGTTAGCGATCCCAGTCTAAACCCAACAGCCCTTTCTGTAGGCCAACACAATCCAAACCCACCAACCATCTCTGTAAGCCAACCCAATCCAAACCTAAGAGCCCTAGCTGTGAACCAACCCAATACAACCTACCCAGAAGGGACAACCAAATACTAACATAAGAGCCTGTTCTGTGAGCCAACACAATCCAAACCTGCCTTGCATTCATGTGATCCAGCCAAATCCATATGTAGGGATACACTGAATCCAGATTCAGTTCAGGATTCAGCACTAATTGTCTGGCTGAATGGAATCTGAACCTAAAACATCACATGACCTTTCGTCACACAAACAAGGAATTCTAAATATTGTCAACCATGTACTGTGCACACAGATCTATTCCCCCCTCATTCCCCTAATTTACATATGCAAATTAGGGTACGGATTCAGTTTGGTATGCGGCCAAATCTTTCACAAAGGATTTGGCTGGATCCTAAAATAGGGGATTCGGGGCATCCCTATCCAAAAGTACCAGTCCTCCCAATGAGCCAACACAATCCAAGCTCAGGTGGGCCAGTGATAAATACATACATATGTAGAGTCAAATGGGTCCCCTTTGTAATTGCCAATGTTATAAATGTACATGTGTGTATAGATGAATATAATGAATATGGAATTTGGAATAACTTTTTCAGCCCCTTATTCCCCACTCTAAAATTGGGTGCTGAGTGAAATGGGTGTAGTGGTCCTCAATCTCTACACACTTCCATCCATGTTACTCAACAGTTTACATCTGGGTACAAAAGAGAGGGGAGATTTCATCATCAGCATAGCAAGAGATTCTGAGGAATTCCCCAAGTGATGGCTGATTTATTGGTTTGGTTTAGAAATGGGTAAAGATGCCTTTGATGATAACTGCAAATCACTTTTCTTTCTACAAACAAAACCAGCAGTGATTGATTCTAGGTGTTACTTGATTACCAATTTGTTGTTTACCCTTGTGAAGTGCAACTGGCAGCCAGCCAGCTCGTGGGGGTAGATTGGGGAGTGAGCAGTCTTTTTTTCTGGGTCAGGACTAACTAGGACTAGGCTGAACTAACTGATGATATTTATTTTTCAACTTTGCATGTTATATTCTATCAGGGGCTTCCACAGACCTTTCAGGCATAGATTGATGGTATTATAAATTCATGGGAAGTGGGGAATAATACTTGGATGTGCCACAAGGCCTGTAAGAATATGCTGATAAGTGAAAACCCAACACATGAACAAGAGCAGGCTTCCTTTCTTGCAGCTTGAGGTAGTCCTGCAGCGAGTCCAGGGGCATAACTACAGAGGAAGCAGACCCAGGAGGTATAGGGCCCCCTAATTAATGAGCAATTTCAATATATATTGATAAAAAAGCGAACTTCTGGATATGAATATAGGGGCCCCAAATGAATGAGCAATTTTAATATATAATGGTAAAAAAATGACAACTTCTGGGTATGTTGGGGACCCTCTAGAAAACATGGAGCACCACGTTTAGTATTCGGTATAAAATCCAATATTTATTTAATCAATTAAAAATCAGTGTAAAGAGAACCATCATGCTTGACACGTTTCGTTGCCCTCCAGCCACTTTCTCAAAAGCTTAACAGTTCCCATGAAACCCAAGCTATTAAATCACTCATAGTCCCAATGTTGGGGACCCTGAAACGTATTTGCTGTGGTGCCCAGTAACATCTAGTTACACCCCTGAGCAGATCAGGTAGGTACAGACAAGTATGGTCATAGCTAAGCTGACTAGCTATACGCCTATTTTGCTCCTTTTTCACCTTTGCTTTTCTGACATCACTTTTATTCTATAGTGATGTAATTTTGTTCTGCAGTGATGTCACTTTCAGGTTTATGGTGGCCAACAGCTCGCATTTTGGATAACAGATAAATCAGTTTTGGGTTGAATAGGGTAGCGCAGGGTTGGAACTAGGGGTGGACAGGAGAGACCCATACCTAAGGTGCAATGGGTGTGAGCAGAGCATGGGGAGGCATACAGGGCTCTAGGCCAAGTAGTACAGTCTTGGACACCATTACTACTTGGCCTGGCACTGGGGTAGTAGGTCTCAGGGGTACAGATGCTGTTCTGCATGGTTACATATGTCTGACACGCCAGGGCAGATTTTGCCTGATCTGCACTTACCCCACATTATTGGCTCACAACAAAAATAACCCTTAAATCACAGATACACCCTTGTATCATCTTGGCCTCAGCAAGTCCTATCCTCTTCATTTGGCTTCAGCCCCAGCACAGACATCCCTGGCTAAACAGAAAGCCAATTAGCATGAGCATTTTATAGCAGAGAAGTCTTCTTGGAAAGAATCTTCCCTTTTTCCATCATTCCGAATCCTGCTAGAATTTACACAGTGTCTCGCGGAATACCAAGAATCATGGAACCGTCCGAAAAGGAGCCAAGTTTTGGTGCTAATAAATTTCCATGCCTCGGACGCAGCAGCTGGTTTTGTTCAGAGAACAAGTGAGTGGCCGCTATTTAGAGACATAGGGCAAGGCTATATTATATCATATCTCTGTGCATGATGCATATATCAGCGCTCCTCAGCCCGCATATATACCCTAGGTCAGCTCTCCCATTGGGGGCACCATGACATAGACAGTAAGCAATGCAGATAGACTGCGTTTAAAGTGAAGACAGGATTGTTCAGTGCATACCTTAGCTGTGCATAATTAATGATATTATAACTGACCGCGACCCTGCTTCCCACGCAACCCGCCTGAAAATACTATTTGTAAAGAATTTATATATATATATATATATATATATATATATATATATATATATATATAT
>CM044447.1:10667518-10682941 GCA_024363595.1 Xenopus borealis | reverse complement strand
CCAGCACTACCTTATGCCATTAGCAACCATCCAGGCAGACAGACAGGCAGACAGACAGACAGTTGGCTCCAGGGTTAGGGGGGGTCAGATCTATCCCGAGGAAATGGGTGGAGGCATAACGTAGTGATAAGGAAGGGAGAAATGGCTGGAAATATACAAATAAGACAAGCAGGGAAGTGGGCAGAATTTGGACTACAGAAATAAAAAATTACAAAAAAAAAAAAAATTGAGTGATGTGAAGGTCAGAGTCTGGTTTATTTTTAAATGCAGCATTCTTTGTTTGCCAAAGGAAATTCAGGGGACAAACAGCAGATTATCTTGTGCGGTTCCAACAGGTGGTAGAACTTCTTGTGCACATGCTTAATCTTGCTATGCACCAGCTGGCACGGGGACTACATACCAAACTGCATGAAACAGACATTTATCTTGTTGGGAAACGCTGATAATTCTGAGCACACAATCAGTCTTTTTACTTTTTACACAATCACCTCTTTACTTTTTACATTTAAAGGGGAAGTTCACCTTTAAAAGGAGAGTGAGATCCATAAAAATTGCCATTTCCTTTAACGATGAGGTGGATCCAGGATTTGTACGATCGGATTGTTGCGTCTATGGCCAGCTTTACTCCTTTAGGTCAGTGATTTTCAACCTTGTGCCTCCAGCTGTTAAGGAACTACAAGTCCCACAATGCAATGAAGGAGTCTGACAGCCACAGTCAGGCAAATGCATTGTGGGACTTGTAGTTTCTTAGCTGGAGGCACAAGGTTGAAAATCACTGCTTTAGGTTATATTTCAGTTATAGAATGGCCAGTTCTAAGCAACTTTTCAATTGGTCTTCATTATTTTTTTTTTTTTTTAATTATTTGCCTTGTTCTTCTGACTCTTTCCAGCTTCCAAATGGGGGTCAGTGACCCCATCTAAAAAAACAAAATGATCTGTAAAGCTACAAATTTATGGTTATTTGCTAATTTTTATTACTCATCTTCCAGTATCTATCTATGTATCTATGTTGCCAGTGTAATTGCAAATTGGAGAGCTGCTAAATAAAAAGCTAAATAACTAAAAAAAAAAAAATAAATATAATAATAAATAAAATGGAAACCAATTGGAGATTGTCTGGGAATATCACTCTGAAACAACTCAAAGGTGAACAACCCCTTTCAAAAGCCTCACCGAGTTCAGTAAATTCTAACAGGTTCTGGCCACCATCTTGGTAAGTCAAGGCATGACTTACTTTCCCAAGTAATTAGTTCCTCCAGATAACTATTCCAGAGACTGTAGGGACATGTGCAACTGCTGAGCAATAAGAATTGAAGGTTCCCCTTGCCTAGGGCTGCAATAAGGGGCATCATCGTACCCCTGTGAAACTACCTGAACCCTACACCTAATTTTCACTGCTGAATTGTGCATTGAATTATTATGGGACAATGCTTGGTATTTGGATTTCCTTATAAAGAGCTTCCGTTTATTCCTAAGAAGAAGCAAATAATGTCACAAAAGGAAGGCAGCAAGCAGTCGGGAGCAGTAAGTGCAGCAGTGATGGGTAGAGGCACAAAGCCGTAGGATTCTTATAAGGCCAAATGGATTCTTAGAAGCCGCCTTCCAAGTAGGAGCAGGAGCTCACAGTGTATCTAAAATTATCAGGCTGGCATTTGCTATTCAGTAACGAGCATCATCTCGCCTTTCAGATGCCACATGTAGGAGCACAACACCCATTTCATGGCAACCCTCATACAAACGCAGTTGCTGGGAGGACAAAAGCATTGATAAAAATTAAAAAAAAAAACGCTGTGTGAAATTTATTTCAAATAGATTGTGGAGGCTATAACGTACGGTTGCCTACCCCAGTAACACAATATGTTTTGGGTAGCTGTGGCCAGACAAATGGAAGATACCAAAGCCACCTTGAACTATAGGGTTTGTGAATGTATGATACGGAATTACAGTTCTCAGTGCAATTGCTTTGACTGTAACAAAAGAGTTTCATAGGGAAATCAGAGAACAAGCAGCTGGTAAACAAATCGGCCTACAAAGCCTTATGGGAGGCAAATCTCCCCATGTGCAATCACTCTAAAGCTCCCCATAGACGCAACGATATTTCCCTGCCGAACGACCGATCTTAGGGAATTCCGACCAATCTGTCAAATTATCGTGCGGTTAGTGGGATACAAACGATCGTTCATCTCACGATTTTTCGTCCGACATTGGTCTGAAGATTGATCGGCCAGGTTAAAAAATCTTTATCGGTCCCCAGGCAATCTACCTATGTTTGCAGCGCAAGCAGGCTGCGATCCTTCAGTTTTGCTGCAATATCGCCTGAAATGGTCTTTTTAGTTGATGGACACATTAGGCATTTAAACGATCGTTTTGAGGCAATCGCGGTCTCACGATAACAATTGGATCTTTCAGAAATCTTTACATCTATGGCCAGCTTTAAGGGAAGGAGACAGTTACAAATAAGCAAAGAGTAAATGATCTTCACAAGATTAGACATATATAAAGATCACCCTGCTATAGTTCCAGGGGTACCCAGGGTACAAATAATCACTCACCCCAAATCTCCCCCTAACTGGCCTTCAGACTGGGCCCCCTTAGCTCATACAGATATATAGAAACATTTCCAATTACAGGAGTATGTGATTTCCTTTGCCCTTCCAGTTGTTAAACAAGAATGGATAAATGTTGTGCAGCCTCATACTATTAATTAGTTAAGAGCAGCTTGATCCCCCCCTCATCTCTCATGAAGTGAGCTGAACCGGAAACCAAGGAACAAGGCAGTGTCAGTGGGTGGGACAGGATGCCTCTCACTGTACTTCGGAGAAGCGTGTGAACTTTGTTCAAAGAAGGGTCAGCCTTTACAACAGCGTTTCTTGAAAAGGAAGTCGCCTCTTAGCACTCTGGGAGATTCTGCACTCTTGTCATATTATGGTCTGCGTCAGACTCGCACCAATAACACATACTCCCGTAAAGATTCAGGGCCACAAAAAAGCGATGTGAAACGAGGGAAAACTTACTTATCAGATGGTGTAAATTATTTTGTGTATTAAAGGGGAATTCCACCCAAAACAGATTCATATTGAGAATGTAAATAATATCAGTAGCAAAGAATTTACTTCCGACAATGCCTCAAACAAGTCTCTGAATCCCACGTCTTTGCACAACATGCAGGGTATTGTGGGAACTGGAGTCTTGCCTACGGATACAATGTCTTGTAAGAGACTTTAAATCTAATGAAAAGTTTCTTACAATTACATATTCATTATCTTTTCAATTGCTTTTCAGATGGAGTTACCCTTTAGGGTAAGGCCACACGTAGAGATTTCGGGTAGATCTAGCGACTAATCGCCGCATCGAATCTCGCCAGGCAATTTTGAGTGATTTTTAAAATCGCGCAGCCGCGTGTGAATAAGCACAGGCGACTTTACGTGTAGCGGGTGCGCACCGCTACCAAGCTATTCAGGGAGATTTGTTGCGGCGATTAGTCGCCAGATCTCCCCAAAATCTCTACGTGTGGCCTTACCCTTACAGGGGTTGTTTGCCTTTAAATTAACTTACAGGGGCAGATTTACTAACGGTTGAATGCGAGGGTTAAAAAACCCTCAAATTTGACCATGGGAATAGTAAGGGAATAAAAATCCTTCAAATTCGAATGATTTTTACCGCAATTCGATTGGTCGAACGATCGACTAGTAAAAATTAGATCAATCGACAAAATCGTTCAAATCGATTGATTCAAACAATTATAACCATTCGATTTTTTTTTTTTATTCAATCAAAAATAACGAAACCCAATTTGGTAGCTTTGATCTGGCGAACTAGGCAGTCCAATAAAAATTTAAAGGGTAAGTACTTCGACTGTCCAATATTCAAATAGATTTTTATTCGAATTATTCGAATCATTCGAACTGGTTGAAGTGGTCTTCAAAAAATTCAATCGAACTTCGAATCCTTCATGTGAATTTAGTAAATCTGCCCCTTAGTATTCCGAGATAATTTGCAATTATTATTATTTGTGGTTTTTGAGTTATTTAGCTTTTTATCCAGCAGCTCCCCAGTTTGCAGTAATTTGGTTGCTAGGGTCCAAATTATCTAAGCAACCATGCATTAATTTGATTAAGAGACTGGAATATGAATAGGAGAGGCCTGAACAGAAAGATGAGCAATAGAAAGTAGCAATAACAATACGTTTGTAGCCTTACAGAGCATATTTTTTCCATGGGGTCAGTGACCCCCATTTGAAATTTGGAAAGAGTCAGGCAAATAATTAAAAAATTATAAAAAAAGAAATAATTAAGACCAATTGAAAAGTTTCTTACAATTAAATATTCATTCATTATCTTTTCAATAGTTTTCCAGACGGAGTTCCCCTTTTATTTATTTATTTTTTAAAACTAGACAATGCTCAATTAAAGGCAACGTGCTGTTTCAAGCTCTGCAGATTGTTAGGGTAGGGACAGACAGGGAGATTCGGGGAGATTTTGTCGCCTGGCGTTATTAGCAGGCGACCATCTCCCCGAATTTCCTTCTCCCTGTCTGCCGCTAGTATACTGACAAAGCGCCAGCGCCTGTGCAGACGCTGCGCGGCGATTTCCGGAATCGCCCGAAGATACTTCGTGAGGAAACTTTGGGCGATTCCGGAAATCGCCGCGCCTGCACAGGCGCTTTGTCAGTATACTAGCGGCAGACAGGGAGAAGGAAATTCGGGGAGATTGTTGCCTGCTAAAAAACGCCAGGCGACAAAATCTCCCCGAATCTCCCTGTCTGTCCCTACCCTTACTGTGTGATGGACAGGACAGAGAGCTATCTGGAGACACGATCTACTAGAAGCAGTATATGTCTATCTCTTTCTGCACTGCTGGTTCTGGCTCGAGACAACGTTTAAGAATGCAGCCCTGCATGAGTTATCATAGGTCCATCTCAGCTGGCTTCTGCTGCATTGTGTCAAAAGTCAGAACCACCACAGCATAGAAAAAAAAAGAGGAGACAGACAAGGCTTTTAGTAGCAGTCATACAAAAAAACTTTAAAAACCATAAAAATGTATTGGGGATTGGGTTTACATAGCCTTTAATATAGAAGCCTTTGTAAAGAGTGTGGGCTTCCTGGTAGCGACAGTTTCCCACAAAAGTCTTTAGTTTCACATCCTCTCTCTGCACCTTTATAACACTGCCTTAGGTGAGCTGCTACATCACATTCCTCACACTCTTCCTCTTGGGGACAGAGAAGTAAAACTGAAGGGGGGGGGGTGCACCCCAGTGCCGGACATGATACCTGCTCCTTATACTAACCTACATCTTTCATGTACATCATTAACAGGAAATAGAAGTTACAATTTTCAATTGTGAAGTACAAAAAAATCATGTATTAACAGCCCTGTAACTAATGATTCAGGCATTCATAGTTGTGCATAGCAGCTCCCCATCTTTTATGTGCCACTGGCACTTAGGGTTGCCACCTGGCCGGTATTTTACCGGCCTGGCCGGTATTTTTGATGGTTGATCCCAATGTTGATCCCAACCCCCCTCCCGGCCTACCTCTCCCCCCGGGTTATAGCCCCTAAGTCGCTACTTTCCACTCTGTGTAGGTCCCCTCCAGCGAAGTTCACATGGGGCATCTTCTCTTCCAACGGCTTCTTCCTGAGTCCAACTCCTCTTCTGGGTCCAATTTCCCCTGGGGAGGGCTTCTACGTGGGGTGGGAGTATGGTTTTTTTTTTTTAACATGGTTGAATTCCCCTTTAAAGGAACAGTAACATTAAAATATTAAATTGTTTTAAAGTAATGAAAATATAATGTACTGTTGCCCTGCACTGGTAAAACTGATGTGTTTGCTTCAGAAACACTACTATAGTTCATGTAAACAAGCTGCTATGTAGCAATGGGGGCAGCCATTCAAAGGAGAAAAGGCACAGGTTACACAGTAGATGGCAGATAGACTCTATAGAACATAATGGTGTTATTGGTTAGCCACTATTTAATCTGTGCCATATAGACTTTTTTCAATTTCCACCATTGCTACACAGCAGCTTGTTTATATGAACTATAGTAGTGTTTTTGAAGCAAACAGATCAGGGCAGGACAATAGTGCTAGGGATCGTTGTATTTGACCCACGCAGCTTGTTTATATGAACTATAGTAGTGTTTTTGAAGCAAACAGATCAAGGCAGGGCAATAGTACTAGGGATGGTTGTATTTGAGCCATTTTGCTTCGTCCAAAATTCGCCAAAATGCATTAAAGTCTATAGGTGACACACAGCAATTATTTATTGACGTGCGTCACTTTTTTTCTCCTATTGGAATGTATGGGCATCATTTCCTGGGCAAAACTCAGCAAAAAAAATTCACTCATCCCTACAGTACTTGATATTTTCATTACTTTAATACACTAATTTTTTGTTGTTACTGTTCCTTTAAGTGTAGATTATACAGCCCCAGGCCTCAATGCTTTGTTGAAGAAAACTACCAGTGCGTGTTTAACCACCTTGAAAAGAGAATTTAGGGAGATGGGTTGAGCAGAAAATATAAGTAAAAGTATGAAGGACTATAGAAGAGACAAACAGCCCACCCTGTCAGGAAAATGCATTCCCCCTTCCAGTCTCCAGCTGATCACATCTGGGGCCCGCACTCCATATTATTTAACCATACGAATATGCGAAAGGAGGAGGATGCCTACAAATGCCAAATCAAGATTTCCCAAAATCAGTATATTGCTTTTCTAATCATCAAAAGCGGTTGTCCGTTGCAAAAACAAGCGTTTAGTCGTGTATATATATTGATTTAGCATAAATGTTGTAGCATGCCATTTCTTTTCATGCAGATAAGAAACCAAGAGCTAAAGGGTTAAGTTTCAAGCAGGGGCAAAGCACTGAATGCTTCTCGGCACGTTACAGATTCACGAGGAGGATTTTTGCGGAGGAACACGACGGGCAAGTTTCAACATCTACCCAAAACACAGCGAGTGTGTGCACAACTTCTTGGCATTCTTTAGTGCGGGAGCCGCTCCAAATACCTCTTAGACAAACATCAACGAGAGAAACATCTCCAGCTTGAGAACAAAAACACGCCAGGGTTGCTGGAGGGGAGGCTCTGTAGGTTCTAATAGATCAGTGCAATGCTAGTATTCTTATCATTATATAGCACCAGCATATTGAGTAGGGGTGTACAGAGGGCAGGGTATCACAACTTTTCAAGCGGCCTCAGCAGGTGCGGAAATGTGCATGGTTGAAACACATATGTAGACAGGTATGGGACCTATTATCCAGAATGCTTGGGGCATTTCCAGATAAGAGATAGTCCTGTAATTTGGATTTTAATACCTTAAAGGGGTGGTTCACCTTCGAAGTTAACTTTTAGTATACTGTAGAATGCCCAATTCTAAGAAACTTTTCAATTGGTCATTATTTATTTTTCATAGTTTTTTTAATGATTTGCAATTTTCTTTTTCTTTGCAGCTTTCAAATGGGGGTCACGGACACCATCTAAAAACAAATGCTCTGTAAGGCTACAAATGTATTGTTATTGCTACTTTTTATTACTTATCATTCTATTCAGTCCCTCTCCTATTCATATTCCAGTCTCTTATTCAAATCAATGCAGGGTTGCTAGGGTAATTTGTACCCTAGAAACCAAATTGCTGACACTGCAAACTAAAGACCTGCTGAATAAAAAGCTAAATAACTCAAAAACCACAAACAATAAAAAATGAAAACCAATTGCAAATTGTCTCAGAATATCACTCTCTACATTATACTAAAAGTTAACTCAAAGATGAACAACCCCTTTAAGGTTTGGGGCAGACGGGAAGATTTAGTCGCTTGGCGATTAATCGCCTCTTCTGTGAGGCGACAATCTCCCCGAACTGCCTGCTCCCTGGCCGCCGCCTGTTTGAATGGAGAAACACCAGCGCCAGTGCACTTGCGGCGTTTCGATTGTCGCCTCTGCGGAAGAGGCGCTTAAATGCCAGGCGACTAAATCTCCCCGAATCTGCCTGTTTGTTACGAGTATAAGTCCACTAGAAAATCATATAAACATGAAATAAACCCAATAGACTGGTTTTGCTTCCAATAAGGATTAATTAGATCTTCCTTGGGATCAAGTACAATGAAAATCATTTTTAAAAACATGGATTATCTGGATAAAATCCATTAGAGATGCAATAAACTCTGTATTCAGATTTACTCTGGATTATCGCCTAAATGAAAACTATTACTTTTTGCTGTCCCGGAGCCGAGCAGAGAACAGAATAACCCATTAAAAGTCAATAAGACAAGTTTGGGCAGAGAAGGAATTCTTGAGGATGTGTGGTGTGGACACAGCTTTTAGTGAAGCGGAGCTTCTTTATCCACCTTTATAACTTCACACTACTGTAGTACCTTTATAAAGGTGCCCACGTTTCCATGGCTGCTTACTATTGGCTGGCAATTATTATTAATTTTTTTTTAAAGGTGTTGTATGATAGTTCAAGTTCAGCAAAGCGAAGTAAAGAAAAATATTTATGAATGTTATAAAATTCATTAAAAAATGAGGTTTATTGATTTAAAAAGGAACCAGAACATTTTGCAAACAGCATTTCTACAGCAATAATGTGATTCTGTTTGGGGAGGAACGGGGGCCTAAGCCAGGCATTACAACTGTGCAGCAGTGATGTGCAGGGTTTTCCCGACCTGGGGGGTGGTTATCGGGTCAGCCCCGTTATCAACACAGCTCAGAATTATGGAAAGGCCATCTCCCATAGACTAATCAAATAATTAAAATTTTTGAAAATTATTTAATTTTTCGCTGCAATAATAAAACAGTTCCTTGAACTCGATCCCAACTAAGATATAATTACTGGAAGCAAAACCAGCCTATTGGGTTTATTCTATGTTCAAATGATTTTTAGTAGCCTTATGGTATGAAGATCCAAATTATGGAAAGACTCCTTATCCGAAAAAAAGTCCCCAGCATTGTGAACGACAGGTCCCATCATACCTGTAGAACCAAGTTAATTCCTTCTCTACACATTTGCTTCTTTGCCATTGGGAGTTTCCATACCGATTGCCTTGGTCACAATTTGCATGAAGAATAATTTAGGAGATGATTAAACAGAAATAATGACAAAATTCTGTGCATGTGCCAAAATGATGTCCCTTTAAAGGTGACAAACCTTAATTATCAGCAGATGAACGGCCTTTGTAAATCTGTCAGCACTAGACAAATAATGGATAATAAAATAAATAGGGTGTAGTATTCTATTAAGGCCAGATTTAATACCCTAAGGGAATTACAGGGAGTTACGCACAAGCATATGGCAACCAATTAGTTGTTTACGGCTACGGTTCCGGCGCAGGTAGGATGTGGATCTGCAGTCCTTGGTGAACTCCCATCATCCAATGAGCATCCAGCTGTAATGCCACTAGATGTTTATACAGGCACTCGCATAATAACAGGAGAACAGCTGGCAGCTAGGTATAACACAGGGAGTAGAAAGGTTTAACAGAATGCCAGGTCTTCTACAGATACACGTGCGAGTGATAAACACAACAGGAACCATTTTATATAATATAAACACAAAGCGGATCTGTTACTGAAACAAACCATGCCATAAAGGGAAAGATGATGAATTTGCCCCCTGAGCAAAAGATCAAAGGAGTTTATAGGAACTCGAGTGTATGTGCAGTCTCACGTGGAAAAAGAACATCAACAGTGGATATACCCTTGCTTTGGGGGGGGGGTTCTACATAGCACTTTCTTTTTGTGTGTTTGGGCCCCCTGAAGCAGTGAAAGTCATTCTTTGTGACCATTATTACTTGTGCCTGTGACCATTACTACTTGTGCCTTTAAGGTGTCAGAACCGCAGAGTTTCACTACCTAGTAACATGCTTTGGAATCCAGTGGGCACAACAAACTGTAGAGGAGCAAATAACCTGTAGGTGGATTTGGCCATAACATATACATCTGTGTATCCCTCGGCAGTAAAGCAGAAGCCCCCGCGCTGGGAATCTTCAGCTGTTTCTCTACAGCAATGAATCCCATTTCCCAGGGTGCTGGAAGAGGTTCCACAGAGCGGATCTACATGCTGCGTCTCTCCTGCTGCAGAATAACAGCTGCCAGAATAATCACAATATCCAGGGCAGACTGGGAACTAATTTCACTGCTGCTGGAGAACTAGAGGCCAACAACCTATCCAGCAATAACAGTCCAGCCCTGATTTTTCAATTCTTGTACAACTCCTCACATCACCCCCACGTCTTAATGGAGTGATTCACCTTTAAGGGTAAGGCCAGACGGGAAGATTCGTAGCCTGGCGACTAATCTCCCCGAACCGCTTCCTCCTGCCTTCCAGCTGATTAATGAATAATTGCCCGCGCTTATTCACACACGGCGCTGCGTTTTGCCGAAATCGCACTAAATTGCCTAGGGAGGCAACTTAGTCGCCAGGCGACAAATCTCCCCGCATCTTCCCATCTGGCCTTAACCTGAAATATAGTATGCTATAGAATGGCTAATCCTAAGAAACTTTTCATTTGGTCTTTAGAATTCTTTTTTTTTTTCTTAAATTATTTGCCTTATTCCGAAACTTTTCATTACTCCTCGTTCTATTCCGGCACTCTCTTGTTCATATATATTTATATCCACATACAGGTATAGGATCCTTTATCCAGAATGCACGGGATCTGGACAGTTAGAAAATTGCTTAGAAATAGCCATTCGTTCTAACATATACTAAAAGTTAACTTAAAAGGTGAACCACCCCTTTAGAGACAGTTAAGTAGGGCTGGAACTGGAGCCATTACTATGCTGCTAAAAATAAAACTTAACTGATAACTTTTACTGTGGGTAACTAGACTAGCAAAAGACTCTGTCCACTATGAAGTAATGTCCAGAGAGTAAAAATAAATAAATAAAGAAGCCCAGAGTACCAAGGTTACCATTTCATGCTGGAAGTCATTAGCAATCATTAGCGATAGCACCGGCTACCAAATAAGTTTATTAGAGGGTCAAAATCCAATATCACCCCTTCTGAACGGAAACACTGGTTGGCTGACGACCCCGGTCGACCGCTAATGGGGTCAGTGATAACCTAAGGGCATAAGTTCTGCAACTGAAGGTCCTGCTGATCATTCAACTGCACTTACACATGAACGACTCCATTGCACAAGAACTGGGTGAACCATCGCCCCCAACCAGAAATCCCAAACCTAAAAAGAGAAAGATACAAAAACATACATACGATATGCTCCTAAGCGACCACCGAAAAATATAACAAAAAAAGAACGAGAATTACATTTTTGCGGTTTCATTTTTAGTGCACAGAGAAGTATTTCCTGCTACTATTTATATCCTTAGGTCTCTGCTACCCAGCTTTTTTCTGTGGCCTGCGTCTTATATACACCAGTACATACAGGGCGACAACAAGAAAACAGAACTGCAGGTCTGCTGTATAGGCCGTGGGCTATATAAAATGTTTTACGTACATCCTCCTGTTTGACAGTCGCATAACAGATCATATTTAGCAGTTGATGAATTTACTCGCCAGCAATGGATTCAGAATTTCTGCAAAGTTTTTTTTAGCAAATTGCGGTGAAAATTCGGGGAGAAAAACCGCCTGTTGACTTTAATGCATTTGGACAAAAAAAAGTCACCATAAGAAAAAGAAAAAAACTCCCACTGACTAATGTATTGGGACAAAAAAAAACTTGCCATAAGGAAAAAAATAAAAAAATTGGGATGCATCAAATTCAGGATTTAGCCTTTTTCACCAGGGTTTGGCCAAATCGTTGTGTCTCCCTGAACGGAATCTGAATCCTAATTTGCACATATAAATTAGGGGCGGGGAGGGAAATCATGAAACTTTTCATCTGCAAATTAGGATTTGGTTAGGCATTCAGCTAAATCTTTCACAAAGGATTTGGGGATTCGTCCGAATCCCAAATATTGGATTCTGTGCATCCCTAAAAAAAAAACACCTATTGACTTTAATGCATTTGGAGAGAGATAAATTGTTGCGCGCATAAAAACGCCCATTGACTTCAATTAGCTTCACAAACTTTCGCCCTTTTGTGGATTCTTTTGCAGTTTCGCCATCTTTTTTTCTCAGTTTTGCAAAACGGGACAGATTCACTTATTACTAATAATATTCCATGCTACACGCTGTTTACACGATAATTAATAAAGCCAGCCCCTGAGTTTCATGTAATAATGTAACCTTTATTTTCTATTGTACCAGGGCACACAAAATTAAATAAAAAAACACTGCGCACGATAAGATATGGAAGAGTGATGTAGTGCTGTGTGAAGCTGTAATGCAGTGGTCCTCAAACTTGGCCCTCCAGCTGTTAAGGAACTACAAGTCCCACAATGCATTTGCCTGACTGTGGCTGTCAGACTCCATCATTGCATTGTGGGACTTGTAGTTCCTTAACAGCTGGAGGGCCAAGTTTGAGGACCACTGCTGTAATGCTTTAATTCATAATGGAAGCAGCTGGAACGTCCTGTATTACATATGCATGAGGAGCTAAAGCAGAATCGACATGAGACACAAATAAAGCTACATTTACAGCAAACACCAGTATCCCGAGGGAATGGGGGTCTCCGATAGGCTCAATGGAATCACACAAGCAGTTTTAGGGTTGAAGCAGTTTTTGTGTATGAAGCTGCTGCTAGAAAAGCAGACTGTGCATTTTGGTGTTGTATGCAATTTTAATCAGACGTGAGCGGCACTGCCCACCATACTGCTCTCGTTTCAGATTATCTGCACAAAGTGGTTGAATGAAAGGAAACAGACTAGTAGCATCGACTCAGTGTAGCACTCCTACAGATTTGGCCTGAAACACAGCACCGATGGCATCTATTGATTGCTTATGTTAATGCTTTGTGCTTGGCAGCCCCCGAACAGAGAGTGCCAAATAGGTATGACGGGAGATATCAATGGAAAAGATAAATCTCTGGCTGGAGAGCAAACGTAACGCAGAGCCGCCATACATTAGGGCATTTATAGTAAAACAAATTGATTTCACAGTCAAAGACAAAAGGCGTGTGAGGTGCACAAGAGCCAAGAGGGAGATCAATGGCACAACATCTGCAGGATGAACTAGCGGATACAAAGGGCTTTGTTTTGGGAGAAGCTGATCATACGGAGCTCCAGCACTTCGTCTGCAACACTGAAACCCACCAGCTAGGAAGAGGTTAAAATAAGTGACGTTAAACGGACATGGCTATATGGTCAGGGTTTCGGGGCAGGACATTAAACCTGTCATTAGAAAGAAAGCTTATCATCAAACCAACACAATGCGACGGCTGCCTGGGACTCATCAGAATAATGCAATCACACTGCTGGGTGTATTAAACTAAGCAGACACCCTAGGGAAGGCGATGCCCGCCTGGACCAAACAAAGTAAGGTGCTCTTAATGGCATGTAGCATAAATCTTCTCCGGGAATCAGATATGTAACTCTAATAATTAGTTAAATGTGGCGTGCCGATTCCCAAATATTTAATGTGATGTCACCAAACCGAATGCAGCTCTACAGCGGTCACTTTAAAATATGCCATGCACCTTCCGAGCAACAGTCGTGCCAGGGCCATAAAAATGATGTTTCTCACGAATAAAAAAGGGAAGCGAGAATGCCCTGTGTGTTACATGCAGCCATAGCCTTGCAGTACAGACACAATAGCTAATTAATATATTCTGAGCCTGAGCGTGCATAAATGTCACTGAACCATTATTAAAAATCATAAACAGCACTGTAGTTGTTAAGAATTTCTAAACAATGCTGGGTGTTGTACCCCCTTACCAGCCTTGATGGGGGGCAACAAATTAGTAAAAAAAATGCTTGAAACAAATGGAATATCCACTATAATGACTGAAATCCATTTCCACTGCAGGAATGGTTTATCAAAAAGCAAAAAGGAGTTTATGATCATCCTTTTATCATCCTTTGCATTAGCCCCTATATAATGAGGAGCAAACAGTTGGACACACATACAATACATTGCACATATCACAGGGAGCGATGGTCCTGCCTGTTTGTATTTATACATGGCCATGTGCCTGCAAGTATATATATATATATATATATATATATATATATATATATATATATATATATATATATATATATATGTATAACTATATGACAGATCATATGTACAGCTAATATATTTCTGCGAGAAAGAAGACAAGAAATAACGGACAATATCAATTTTGCAGAATCTTTGGAAATGTCTCGCATCTTTTTGAGAGGTTTATGGTCAGCTAAAGCAGTGATTTTCAACCTTGTGCCTCCAGCTGTTAAGAAACTACAAGTCCCACAATGCATTTGCCTGACTGTGGCTGTCAGACTCCTTCATTGCATTGTGGGACTTGTAGTTCCTTAACAGCTGGAGGCACAAGGTTGAAAATCACTGGGCTAAAGAAAAATAAAAACAATTTCAGAGCCTTTTGTGCCAATGGGTATAGCGAGGTTTCTTTGTATTGTACCATTTACTTGACAAATTGCAATTAGTGTTACCATTTAAGTCAGCAGGGACTTTGCACAACGAGATACAAATGATAAATATCCAAAATTGGGGGGAAAGCAAGAAATGGCCTTTTAATTTTCTTACAGGTTGGAAAGGAAGAGGAGGGATAACATATGAATGCATTCCACTAGAAGATATTGTATGTATATATATATATATATATATATAGAATTATTTACATATTACTATAGAGAGAGTATTGAGTAAAGAGACAGGTACACATACAGGGATTCCACTAGAAGATACCCTATATAGAATTATATACATATTATATGGATATGAATGCGGCCCATCTTGAAACACTTGGTTCCCGAGGTAATGTCAAAATAATACAATAATACTTCTATTTACTGTAAAATCCAGGTGTCCCATATTCCAGTGATAGCTCCATCTGATTATCCAACTGGTATTGTAGCTCTTTTATTTGTCTTTTCTATACTCTTTCAAATCAGAAGTGTTTGTGTGTCTCATGTGTGGCCCCAGACAATTTTTTTTCCAATGTGGCCCAGAGAAAGCAAAATGTTGGACACCCCTGTTATGAATATAGAGATTGCTACATTCCCACACAGTCACACATACAGGAAGTCCCCTAGAAGATACTATATATGTAGAATGATGTACATATTATTATAGAGAGTAATGAATAAAGAGACAGGTACATTCCCACACAGTCACACATACTGATAAAGAGACAGGTACATTCCCACACAGTCACACATGTAGGAATTCCACTAGAAGATACTGTATGTATAGAATTATGTACAAAATAAATATTAGAGAGAGAGTAATGAATAAAGAGACAGGTACATTCCCACACAGTCACACATACAGGAATGCCACTAGATACTGTATATATAGAATGATGTACATATTATTATAGAGAGAGTAATGAATAAAGAGACAGGTACATTCCCACACAGTCACACA
>CM044447.1:10485366-10499357 GCA_024363595.1 Xenopus borealis | reverse complement strand
CCCCAACTCTACACCGACAACACACTATGCATGCTATTTATAGGAGAGAATGACACTGGTCATCTTTTTTCTGTTATTCATCATCTTGATGACTGGCAGCAATTCGCAGAATCAAACTGGAGCAGACTATGGGGAACAGAGTGGGGTGGTTGTGGTGGGGATCACAGGGGGCTGGTGACATGGAAGGAGTCATATTAAATAATTCCCCAATAGAAAAATTTCTAGAAAGTAGGGGCATATATCATTAAACAATCAATATTAGTTGATCCGTGCTAATTTGGGATCCATTGTGTATCTGACATACACAATGGATCCCAAATTGCCTCGCGAGTCAATTTGGAGCGATTTCAAAAATCGCGCCGCTGCGTGTGAATAGGCGCCGGCGTTTTCAAGTAACACCGGTGCGCCTCAGGACTTGGCTATTCGGGGAGGTTCGGGGGCTACAAGTCGCGGCGATAAGTCGCCAGGCGACAAAATGCCCCGAATCTCCCCGTCTGCCCTAGCCCTTAATGTGAGTGTTTTTCAGATGAGGGCTGGTCCCATGTGGGAACCCTAAATCTGTATATCTATTTCAACTACTTTGCATTTTTTATGACTCTTCCTCTTCCTACAGGGAAATATTGGGCTGTATATTCCTTTTAATCCTGTACAGCGACAGGAAACATTATTGCAGAGTCAGCCGAAAACCATGCTTCTTGCGTAAAAATCAAACAAAGGAGAGAAGGGAGGGGTAAGACAAGGCACCTTTAAATGCTCAGTTAGTTTAATGGCACCTCTATTGTGGTGAGATTTTCCTGTTGTGCAATTGCACGGGGAAGAGAGCTAGGGGCTTGCACAATCGTTGCAGTCATATGTACTTTCTGACAGTTTAATAGCTCTGGGAGCAGGCTGCCTTTTTATAGCACCTGTTACTTAACATGACACTATTTATATGCTGCTTCTCCAAGCTACGCAACTCTCCTTTGAGCCTGATGTTACTTTCTGTGGCCCCACTGTAAGACCCAGCCAGTCCTTACTGGCCAGGTTGCAACACTACGTATAGCCTATAGAAGCTTTATTGTAGATTGGTGTGTTTAGTTGTTCTCTGCTTTTTCAGACCTTCTCCTGCACCAGGGATGGATGGGCAGCATACCTCTGATTAACAAAGATGCAATAAACTATAATTTTCTAGTATTTCCCTCCCCCCCCAACAAAAAAACTTGTATTGCTAATATTCAGGGGCATAACTACAGATGAAGCAGACCCTGTGGCTGCAGGGAGGCAGGAGGTATAGGAGCCCCATGAGGCCCTAATTCATATACAGTTTCAATAAGCATTGGTAAAACTGGTCAACTTCTAGACATTTTGGAGGCCTGAAAAATTATTTGCTGTTTGGCTCAGTAATATCTAGTTATGCCATTGCTTTCTACACTCAATGGCTTAAAAATTTGCCTAATGTCTATGCTTTGTTGTAGGATGTTAAAAGCATTGTGATGTTACAAACTGAAATCTAACATTTTTATTATGAACTCTGGTTCATTAGTGCCGCCTAGTGGCCAATGGGAGATGTGTTAAACGTAGAACTGAAACATTATGTTGATAGGGTTGCCACCTGGCCGGTAATTTACTGGCCTGGCCGGTATTTTTGATGGTTGATCCCAATGTTATTAATAGGAAAAAAAAAAGATAAATATATAGGAAGGCTGGTATTTTTTTCAGGAAAAGGTGGCAAACGTATATGTAGAGCAGGGGTCCCCAACCACCAGGCCGTGGCCCACAACCGGGCTGCGGACATCCCTGAGCTGGGCCTCCAAACCGAGTCTAAATTTGACACGGACACACCGAATTTGATGTTTTTGCTAAGATATGCTTACTAGCATATGAACATTATTGCTGTTTTGGAATTCCACTACAGCTGTGAGATACAGGCTGGGTGCTACAGAAATACAAGGGCTTGTGCACCCCCTGCTGTAAATTGTAAAGATATTCAAAGTTACAAAGTGGACTTTTATAAGATATAACTGTTAGCATACACACTTTATTGCAGTTTGGGAAGTCCTCTGCCGCTGCTGTGAGATTATATTGAGTGGTAATGTCACCTCTCTTGCTGTGTTGGGACACAAACTGATACTACACTTGGTGCTGGGCTTTGGGGTGTCCAAGAGATAATGGCACCAACTGTGTGTGTGGATTCCTGCTGTCTAATAGTACATTTACAATGTTGCCATCTATTGTAAGCTCACACAGGTGCCATCTGCTGGTAATGTCACAAAGCTGCATCTATATGTAGCGTTGCATAAGGTTAATTGGAAGATATTAAGATCTATAGTCTGGAATTTAACACCTCTTAGCTGCCCCCAGCCAGCACCTTGTGAATACAGCCCTACAAGTCTTTTTGCACCACTATGAAGTTGAAAGACCTGCATCTTTAGTCCAAAGTGCAGAACAGGGAGCAAACATACAAAGCTCATGGCATGCATGCTCATTAGACAGCTGGCCACTAGATGGTGAGTTTCTCCATAAATTGTGTATATAATACCCAGATTGCTACTCTGGGCCAGGCAGGACCAAGAGGGGGTAATGTTGTGCTAGTAACTCAATGTGGTTTACATAGAGCAAGCTTGCATAATTTATGTATCAAGCAATATAACGTACAGAAGCTCCAATGAATGAAAAAAACAAGGTCAATTCCACTGACCCCCAATAAACTAATGAACTTATTAGCACATCACTTAATTATTAGTACCACTATAGTTTCTATGTCCCCAGCAGTTACAGAGTCTGTTTGCTCGGTAGTTACACTGCTGCTTTTCATATGATTGGTAGTTTTGTATCATAGTAAAAAAAATATACAATCAACAAGTCCTTTGTGCTATCAAAACCTAAATAATTGCTTGTTGATCACATATAGTGCCTACCAATATCTGAAAAAGGGAAAGAGGAATTAAAAGATCTGCCACTACATTGTTTGACCATGCCCATTTCATGGCCACATCGCCTAAATACCATGTTCATTTTACAAAATTTAGCAAGTTAAGGAAAGACTGAAAACATTTAAAATATTTCTGATTATGGGGGGGTTATGGTCATGTTTTATGTGTGAATACAGTTTTGCTAATGGGGTAGTTCACCTTTAAATTAACTTTTAGTATGATGTAGGGAGTGATATTCAGACACAATTTGCAATTGGTTTTTATTATTTGTAGTTTTTGAGTTATTTTGCCCTACTTTGCAGTTTCAGCAATCTGGTTGCTAGGGTCCAAATTACCATAGCAACCATGCATTGATTTTAATAAGATACTGCAATATGAATAAGAGAAAGCCTGAATAGAAAAATGAGCAATAAAAAGTAGCAATAACAATACTGCAGCATTACAGGACATTTGTTTTTGGATGGGGTCAGCGACCCCCATTTGACAGCTGGAGAGAGTCAGAAGAAAGAAGCAAATAATTCAGAAACTATAAAAAAAAAAAAATAATTATAACCAATGACAAAAAATCCTTAGAATCGGCCATTCTATAACATAAAAGAAGTTAACTTAAAGGTGAACCACGTCTTTAAACTGTAAGTCTCGGTTCTCTGAAGAGAGTATAGATGCACTGAATCCAGGATTCGGTAAATTTTTCGGCCAGGATTCGGCCATTTTTAGCAGGATTTTTATTATTTTAATAAGATACTACAACATGAATAGAAAGAAGAATTAAGCTGGCCATAAAAGAGCAGAATATCGGAAGAACAACTAACCATTCAGATAAAATAAAGCAGCAAAGAGAACAAACCAGCCAATGTCCTACCCATCAAAGCAATTTTGCAAATGTATGCCCGACAAATTCTACTGGGAAGCCCACAGCAATATTGTCAGGTCGGCAATACATGCAGAGATAATACTGTCAGCCAACAGAAATCTTGTAACCTGGTCGATCGTCCACACGACCGATCTCCATGGGACGAAAAATGTCTGGACTCTCCTCATACAGGCCAAAAATCATACAAATGGAGGATTTGTTCGATAAGAACTTTGCGTCAATGGACAGCTTAAGAAAAAGTAGCAATGACAATACATTTGCAGCGTTACGGAACATTTGTTTTTTAGATGGGGTCGGCGACCCCCATTTGACAGCTAGAGTCAGAAAAAAGAGGCAAATAATTCAGAAGCTATAAAAAATATAATAATTATAGACAATGGAAAAAATCCTTAGAATCGGCCATTATTTAACATACCAAAAGTTAATTTAAGGGTGAACCACCTCTTTAAACTGCAAGTCTCAGTCTCAGTTCTCTGAAGAGGCCTATTTATCTTATTTGATACAGTTCTATCTAGGTTCTGAGTTGTCTGGGCTCTCTGCCAAAAGCCTCTTCTTTAATATTACGTTTCAGAAACTTTGTATCTTTTTCTAGCGCCGGTGCAGCAGGTCAAAGAGAAATGCAGATCATTTCAGTTACAAACCAGGACTGTGAGCTGTCCAAATCAGCACTGTCCCATGTTACAAGGTATGTATGGTTTGCTTATGACACACAAGGGGGCGTAGTATAGGGCTCTAACCTTTCTGATGATGGCCCTGGGGCCAGGTATTGTTAAAGGAGAAGGAAACCCTAAAAATGAATAGGACTAAAAATGCCATGTTTTAGATACGTATTGCACAAGACTAAAGTTTCAGCTTGTCAATAGCAGCAATGATCCAGAACTTCAAACTTGTCACAGGGGGTCACCATCTTGGAAAGTGTCTGTGACACTCACATGCTCAGTGGGCTCTGAGAAGCTGTTGAGAAGCTAAGCTTAGGGGTCGGCACTAATTATCCAGCAGCAGAAAATGAGGTTGATCTGTAGTATAAGCTGATGCTACAGGGCTGATTAATAAATCCTGATGCTAATTGCACTGGTTTATGTGCTGCCATGTAGTAATTATCTCTATTAATGGCTAATCAGCCTTATATTGTGACATTTCTAAAAAGTATAACAAGTCTAAAAATGTATTTTATATTGAGGGGGGGTGTTACACTTATTGGTAAGGAGAGGGGACAGGCTGCAGTCTTGTGTCTAGGCCTCAGGTAGAACTGGAGCTATATACAGCTCTGGTGAGGAGTAGTCAGTACCAGCACCTCAAGCACATTAGATTATGAGAAGCATTGGCACAAGGAGAATAATGTGAACTGAGAGAATTGGATAATGGCACCACATGAAAATGGTGGGTATAAGCTGCTGTGCCAAGGACAGTAAATACTGCACCATAAACAAGGGAATATGTAGTCACACAGACCCACAATAATTCCGCTATAAGCACATAAATACTCACATTATATGTGTTGTTTCTCCTTCATTCTCTGTTCCTCCTATTGCATCCTGCTCCCCATCATTTCTTCCCTGTTTCTTCTGGGACTGCAGCGCTGGCATCTATCCTTATGTCTGCAGCTTCGAAAAATAACATTTACCCCTCAAAGTATTCGTCCAGGTACAGCTGTGAGCAGATTGGATAGCCTGGAGGCAGGTTCAGAGTTCACCAATCCCCCTAACCAATCCCTGTGCAGCTGTACCGGGACTTACATTTTGAGAGGGAAAATGCAGTGCAGGGATTGGATATATTTCATGGTGAACTTTAAACCTCCATTCTGCCTGCCCAATTCACTCACTGTACAGGAAATAAAACTCTGAGGGGAAAATTTGTATTGAAAGCTTCAGACATGAGAAAAACTGCCTCATTATCTGCTAATTTTTTCTTGGGGGTGGGGCAGCTACAGCTCCCATGATCACCCTGAGTGTAGGCACAATCTTTGCTCTCTTTACCCAGTCACCCTCTGTCAGGATTTGGACGCAAATGTTACTTACCTGTCACCATTAAAAGCTATTTAAATGTACTTGGTGTTCTCTGAAACAGGAAGAGCAGAGATAGAGTGATTAGGGATGTGTAGGGTTGCCACCTTTTCAAGAAAAAAATACCAGCCTTCCTATATATTTATATTTTTTCCCTATTAATAACATTGGGATCAACCATCATTTTTATCGGCCAGGCCAGTAAAATATCGGCCAGGTGGCAACCGTAGGGATGTGTGGCCTGGGCTGAAAATGGGCATCTGTGGGGGAATGGGGCAGAGATTTGGGGAGGGGGGCGCCCTGTTTATAATGCAATTCGTTTGCTGTTTATTATGATGTGAAACACAGCAGTCTATTCATGAGAGGAAAATACTTTAATATTTTACATCAGTACCACAGACATTTTCCTGCAGATCCCAGCGCTCTTTAACCCTTTATGTTCAGATAAAGTCTTTAATGAAATCTGACGTTAGGGCCCCGGTTGAAACCTCAACAGTATCCACTCCAGACCTTGTTCTTGATGAACTTACAACAAGGTGAACAGTTTGTTGGAGTGCAGCATTTGCTGGAGGGATTCTGACCAGAGAAGCTGCCAAGGGCCGAGCTCCGTCAACATTCCCCAAAGAGCAGCATCGCGGGTAATTCTGAAAGCATTCAAAAGTGTCGACACAGTTCCTGCACACGCCTTGGGTTTCCTTAAAATTGCCAGGTGGTTTTGATGTGGTTTTAAGGTCTTTGTGCGGACATGGAGTTCTGATCATGGGTGTCCGGCACCACCCACAAACCACAGCACACATTGTCTGAAATAATGTCAACTCTTTAGTGATCACATTCAAGAAATTGGGCTTCAGGAGCAGATAAATCATTGGGTTGTAAATCGTTGAGGACTTGGCAAATACTGCGGCTAAGGCGAACACCAGCGATGGTATTTTTGTAGGGTCTCCAAATGCTGCTATCATAGCCACAATAGCATATGGAGTCCAGGCTATGAGAAACCCAATGCAGACAGCTATGCTAAGCTGAAAAAAAATATATATATATTATTGGCAAGTGACATTTGTAATATTCCAAAAAAGGTTAATCTAAAAATATCAGTGTAATATAATGACAGGTTCAAAATGCTCTTACCAAAAGCCATGGCTGGAACTAGAGGTAGGTAATTGGATTTGCTAGGCCCCACCCAGCCTCATATTTCTCCACCCCAGCTTAACCTTCATGGCACTTACTAAGAATGTGGGCCTTCCTGTGGACAAGCTCCAAGGAACAGATTGTATATATTAGAAATAATATATTTATATTAATATATTATTTTATATTGGAAGGAGGTGAAGCTGTAGGATATCAAGTACAGTAGGGAGAAATGGTGTCTTTAGAAGCAGTGGGTAATTGATATAATAGCCTTTGGGAGGGGCAGTGGCTGTGGGATAGCAGTTGTAGTGGGAGAGATGGTGCCTATAGTAACAGTGGGATAATAATCTCTGTGAACAGACTGTGGCTGTAGGATAGAAGGGAGAGATGGTATTTATAGTAACAGTGGGATAATAGTCTCTGGGAAGGGAGTGTGACTGTGGGATAGCAGGTATAGTAGGGAGAGATGGTGTCTATAGTAACAGTGGATAATAGTCTCTGGGAAGGGAGTGTGACTGTGGGATAGCAGGTATAGAAGGGAAAGATGGTGCCTATAGTAGCAGTGAAATAATTGTCTCTGGGAAGGTACTGTGGCTGTGGAATAGCAGGTAAAGTAGGGAGAGAGGGTGCCTATAGTAGCAACTTTTGGAGAGATTTGGCATATTGTTAGTTATAGTGCAACATCCACTAAAGGACTATACTTCAAAGTCTGTTGTGTCCCAGCACCACCAATTACAGCTTTGATCCTAATTGTAATAGTGTTGAATAATTGGTGAACAAACCTTCATTATCAAGCTGTGGATACTGCTTCCTTTAGCTTGTGGGGAGAGATGTTGCTGGACAGCCCTTCTGGCCCCTTTCACAGTGATAAATATGAGAGTGTAGGAAATGAGTATTAAGGAAGAGGGGATGAGGTAGCAGAAAATAAATAAAGAGGTGGTGTAGGATAAAGCCTTGATTTCCTGGTTAGACGCATTCCAGTCTATACAGCAAGCTGTTCCATATGGCTCTGGTCCGTATTTTCCCCAGTCAGCCAGGGGAGCTGTTGCAAACAAACCTGCGTAGGCCCAGATACCCAACAGCAGGATTCGTGAATGGGCAGTAGAAAACTTGTTTCCTGCCAAAGAAGAATAAAGGTATTTAGTTAATTTTTATGGGCAGATGCCCAGTATTTATATGGAATTAACAGAAACCAAGGGCCAATCATATCTGAAGGAATCAATCAGTTTAGTTGTGGGTGCTGCACATTAATCACAAGAACAGTTCTTATTATATTATCTTCAAACAAAGGAGATGTAATTGACACTGATGAGATAGAACATTTCTCCTAAAGGCCAATGCTTACATAATTAAACATGGCAACACTGTTGCAAGTGATTACCCACTAATTATATTAGCCAGAGACAATCTATCACATTATTGGAGACACTGGGGGTCTTTTTCTAATCTGCAATAAAGGAATTTATGGAAGATCAGCCATAACATGAATGTGAGGTGAAGGCAGGGAAGGTGCTAGTGTGATGGCACAAAAAGACCTCATGTTTTACCCTCTGATGGCTTTGTTACTAATGGAGCTTAGAGAGAGAGGTCAGGATGATGGGCCCAGAGGAACATAGTGGTAGGATGTGACATTAAAGGGATTCTGACATGTTTTTTTATGGTTTCCAAATTACACTGTTCACATAATAAATAATTCCCTTTACCATTTAAAATGTTTTCTTGAACCAACAAATGTATTTTTTTATCTGTAATATTGGTGTGGAGGTTCCCTAATTCTGAGCTTTGAGAAGGAGCCAGCACTTCAGGATGGAACTGCTTTGAGACAGCTATTGTTTTCCCCCTCTCTTAGTATTTTACAACAACCTTGGTCGCTGACATGAGAATAGCAACCAAGCAGAAAACAACAAGTGGGGCTAGGGAGAACCTTAAGGCTTAGGCCAGACGGGAAGATTTGGGGAGATTTGTCGCCTGGTGACTAATCGCCTCTTCTTTGGGACGACTAATATCCCCGAACACCTTACCCCTGCCTTCCAGCTGATTAATGAAGAATTCACAAGTGGCGCTGCGTTTTCCAAAGTCGCTCGAAGTTGCTTCCTTAGGCAATTTTGAGCGATTTCGGGAAAGTGCAGCACTGCGTGTGAATAGGCACAGGCGATTCTTCATTAATCAGCTGGAAGGCAGGGGGAAGCGGTTTGGGGAGATTAGTCGCCAGGCGATTAGTCACCAGGCGACAAATCTCCCCAAATCTTCTCGTCTGGCCTAGCCTTAGAAATCCAAACAAATCCTTCAACAGAGGTGTCAGGTAGCTGTTATCTGTTTAGCTACTTATTGTTCTGTTGATAGGCTGCTGTGGAGAGAAGGGAGGGGTGATGTCACTCCAACTTGCAGTACAGCAGTAAAGAGCGATTGAAGTTTATCAGAGCACATGACCTGAGGGCTCCTGGGAAACTGACAGTATGTCTAGCCTCATGCCAAATTTCTAAATTAAATATTAAAAAAACATGTTTGCTCTTTTAAAAATTGATTTTTGTACAGAATTTTGCTGGAGCAGCACTTTTAACTGATGCATTTTAAAAATAACAGTATCCCTTTCAGTCAGGGGTCCCCAACCTTTTTTGCTCGTGAGCCACATTTAAATTTAAAAAAGAGTTGGAGAGCATCACAAGCATGAAAAAGTCCATGTGGATGTCAAATAAGAGCTCTGATTGGCTTTTTGGTAACCCCTATATGAACTGGCAGCCTACAGGAGAGAATGTTTGGCAGTACACTTGGTTTTTATGCAACCAAAACTTGTCTCTAAGCCAGTAATTCAAAAATCAGCACCTGCCTGCTTTGAGGCCACTGGGAGCAACATCCAAGGGGTTGGAGAGCAACATGTTGCTCGTGAGCTACTGGTTGGGGATCACTGCTTTAAGTCCTTCCAGAAAATCCTACCACGTCAGGCTAAATGAGATCCCTCTGGAGTATAGAATAGGAAGAACTGTCCGCAACGCTGAGGCATGGCACCAAACAGCTGTGCCAGCTTCATTTTTCAGGATTTGCAACTCACCCTTGATGCATATAAAGCAAGAAGGAGCATTGTTTTCCCTCGCTACATTTTTAAACACACAATATATTTTGAAAAATTGAAATTCATGCACAAAACGTATTTCACATTCAAAACTATTTCATTTTGTTTTGGCAAAAAGGATTTTTGTAAACACAAAACATTCTGTTAGAGACAAGATTAATTTTGTCCACACACACAATATAAATTCTATAATTACAAATTAAATTCTCTCCACGCATAATTCTAACACATAAATCATAAACTGAATTAATTTTGTGCATACAATGGTAATATTCAGGTTACAAAACACAAAAATTCCTTTTCTCCTCATATAGCCATGGATATCATGAACCTGGGCAGTGAACTTACCATAAGCCGGATAACAGATTTTCAGACAGCAGACAGAGCTTAGCACTGTCAGGTTGGTCAGGCTGCAGAGTCCAAACAGCATTCCGCAAAATGCATAGTATTTGCACGTCACTTTGTCAAACAGCCACCTGCAACAAAGCAACGCGTTTCACTCATGTGCCAAAAGTCTCTCCATTTGAATAGAACAGTCTGCAACCCATGCAGTGAAAAACCAGCACCCCATTTAGGATTAAAAAACATTATTGTTTGGCTTCAATTATGGACAAAGAGCAATGTTCTATGCCACTTACGGACCGCTTTTTCTGCAGTGGTTCATGGCAACAAAGGAACTTGTACCTACTAGTCCTAGAAATATGATTCAGAATTTTACTTTAATGCAAAAATCAATGCATGCTTAAAGGAACAGTAAACTGTAAAGACAATGACTGCACCACTGGTATTAATAAATACTTGAAAGGTTCCATACTAAACACAAATTATAAGGTAACTTTGGACATTATACGGACGTTGCTGGAAAAGACTCAGCGACCAACTTTTCCTCTGCCAGGGCTCTTAATCTTTCCTTTTATTGTTCTACACTTTGTACCTATTGGATCAAATAGAAAAGGGGACGAATTTAGTGATGCCCTCCTCTCAATGGGAAACTTTCCACCGAATCCAGTTGCAGATTCCAGGAGGCTGGTTCAACTCTGCCACATTCCCCTTACAGCAACCCCCCCAGGAGTCCTGATTATTACTCCCCCACCTGCCTCATCTTCCTGAGTGGTGGGCTCTGCCAACTAAAAACATTCTAATTTTCATATGGCTGTTTTTTCACATGAAAGAAAGTGTTGCCTCTATGGCACAACAGACAGTTTGAAGTTTTCCTCTGCTATAGCATTACAAGGAACCTCTGTCTATAACTCCATGAAGGTGAAACCCTACCAGCATTCCAAAGTAGAACCTAACGTGCTTCAGTATCCATGTCCCCTCTCCATGGGCCTTTTTCAGCCACATCAATCAGCCAATTATCTCTCAAGTGCTGAAATGTGAGCAGCGTCTAATCTGGCACTGACTCGACCCACTGCTCATCTGTATCTTTCCATCACAATGTATATATTAAGGCAACCAAGCTGATAGAGATAAATTGGGTGCAGGGCGAACAATAAGCAGAGAGGATTTAGATATCTCCACTCCAATATCCTGAATGGAAGGTTGTTGGCTGGGGGTTCCCATGGAAATGATTCTGTTTGTATCATATGTTATTTGATTATATAGCGGCAACATATACCAATATAAGACTCTTGGAACTTGCAAAATTTTTTGACATTGTGGCCGCCATGTTTTTTTTCCCAGTGGTCAAAATGTGGAAGACAATGTTATAAGGAAAAAAAGGGATTTTAGACAACTGTTTGTTTTTAAGGCTGGGGACAGACAGGGAGATTCGGGGAGAACCCCTGAATAATATTTCCGGAATCGCCGAAGTTTCCTCACGAAGTAACTTCGGGCAATTCCGGAAATCGCCGCACCGCGTGTGCACAGCGCTGGCGCTTTGTCATTTAAACTAGCAACGGACAGGGAGAAGGAAGTTCGGGGAGATTGTCGCCTGCTATTAAACGCCAGGCGACAGAATCTCCCCGAATCGCCCTGTCTGTCCCAAGCCTAAGGGGGGGACTGAACTATAATCACAATAATACCATGGCCACTAATTAATGGATAAATGAACATCCCACATATGTAAAACTGCTGCACAGGAAAATAATCAATATATTAATTAACACAGCAAGCAGAAGAGGTATTAGTGATGGGGGGGTACCACTGAGGCTTCTGGAATCCCCTATTTTTGCAAATTTCTCCTGTCATGTCCCAGTGTGGGATGGAGCTCAGCCCACACTCCAGAATAAAAGGAAACAGGAGAGATGAGCTGCGCTTTTCTTTTAATTGCAGTGTTTTTCTAATGAGGCCGATGCAAATTAAAGGTTTACAATTGCTTTATTGAGCCCTGTAATGATGGCTTAGTGTATAAATAAACAAATGCGCATCACGTCTGGGGGCCAATTACTCCAATTTGATTAATTTGTATTTATTGTTAATGCTTCCTACACAAATTAATCAGTGGGTGGGGTTTGTCCCAAAAGCAGAAATTAGAGCAGAATGCATTGCAGGTTTTGCTAGGGAGTCTATAAAATTGGAAATACTGTCTTGTATGTATTTATTATTCAGGTGTTCCCTCTAATTATATTTTTCTTGCTTTCCAAATAAAAACAATTTATCCTTGAATTTCAATGATTCCTGAGTATAATGCGGTCCCTGCAGAGGCGGTACTTGGCAAATAATAAGTAATCTGGAGTATTTAGCATTATATGTTGCAGAGAGAGTGGGAGGTAAATCAGTGAGAATTCTGCATGTGTTCTAGGGGTTTCCAGCTCAGACCTTTAGGTTTCATATCATAGAAATGTATGATTTCTGCATTAACTCACTGTGTGCCTTTTTTTGCACGCTGCATTCTACTTCCCACTATAATGATTCTAGATATCAGAAAATATTTTTAAAGGGTTAGTTCACCTTTAAATTAAGGCTTTTATATTTTAGTTTACATTTAATATGACGCAGACTGTATTGGTCGTCTTTTTTTTTAATTTTTATTGTGTTTTTTTTAATCATTAAGCAGCTCTCCAGTTTGGAACTTTAGCGCCCATCTTATTGCTAGGGTTCAAATTACCATAGTAACCAGGCAGAGATACTGGAAGATGAACCAGGAAAGGCCTGAAGAGAAGAGAAATAATAAAATAGCAAGACAATTGTTTGGCTGGGGGGCTGCATTGGAAGTGGCAAAGCAGAAGATGAAAATAGAACAAATAAAACATAAGGACCAATTGCAAAGTTGCTAAGAATAGGCTATGCTAGAGGTCATTGATTGTGACTCTGGATGCCAAGTGCAAAAAGCATGTCCATTTGTGCTATTCAAAAAGCATTTGAGTCTAGGGTCTGGCCTTCTAAGTGCAGAGTGCTTAATTTTTTCTTTTTCTTTTTAATTATAGTTTTTGAATTAATTGCCTTCTTCTTCTGGCTCTTTCCAGTTTTCAAGCCAGGCGACGAATCTCCCTGAATCTTCCCATCTGGCTTGAGCCTTATTTAAATCTATGCATGGTTGCTAGGATAATTTGGACATGCTGTATCAAAAGCTAAGTAACTTAAAAAACACAAAGAATAAAAAAATGAAAACCAATGGCAAATGTTATCACAATATCCCTCTCTACACCATACTGCTTTAGTGTCAATAATCAAAGGTTACCCGCCCCATAAATATCTAGACAAAATTTCTGGGCCACTACATGCTCTATTTTTGAGTTGTCGTGAAAGTACCTGTGTGCAAATAATGATGGAATCGCAAGAGGAAACAAAGTACCGGTCATGCCCAGGTCACTGACTGAAAGGTTTACGATGAAGATCTCGGCAGGTTTCAGGATGGAGCGCTTTCGATAGGCCACCAACAGCAGCATGGAGTTGCCAGAGAGAGACAACAGGCCTGGGGGCACATGAAAAGTTTTGTGGTTATAGAATTAGCATTTACATACTAGACTATATTATGGTGCTTTATTTCAGATATACATTAGGACAGGGTGACTGTTACCCCAATGTTTCTATATATCTGTAACCTTGTTATGAGCTAAGGG
>CM044447.1:10330838-10346679 GCA_024363595.1 Xenopus borealis | reverse complement strand
CCAATATACAGAGAAGGAATGTTCTGAGCACACAATAAGCTATACCCTCATACTGTACTGTTTAAGTATCACAAAAAATATACAATTAAATACACATTTACAGACAAAGAATGGTATCTGCACACAACATCCATTAAATTGAATGCTGTATTTCAGCAGGTGGTGGTGGGGGTAAGTTAAACAAGAATTCCCTTTCATTCTACTGTTCATCAGCACTTGCCCTACAACAGCCTCCTGGTGAGAAAAGTACTCAGAGAGTCAGGTAGTTCCCTTGCACTACCTTTTAAAAGCAGGGCTTGCAAATTAACATATATTAAGGTTCCTTGAATATAGGAATACTTTGGCTAACATAGGTGCAAAGCTATAGGCATATAATATTTCCCACCTAAGCTCCCAATGAAAAATCAAGCAAAGTTTTCCTAATGATTCCCTTTTAAGAGGCTTTATTTTGCCAAAGGCTATTAAGGGGGGGCAAAACCTAAAGAACTCTTGCATTGTGCTCCCCAGATTTCTAGAGTAGGTTCACAATCTGTTCCATAGGTGCAGAGTGTTGAGACAATATATAGAGGATAGGAGAGGCCTTCAAAAGATTATGAATTTTTATTAGTCCCTTCCATGCACAATTTGGTCTATTCAATCACAACTAGCACTGACAGTGGGGGGGGGCAACAATCTAAAATCTGTGGTTCCTCCTCCGCCGTTGAACTACATTTCCCAATCATCCGTCAAACATGAAAAATCGCAGATTCCTATCAAAGCTTGGAGCCGTTTCTAAGAAAAACAGGCACGTCAGGGCCTCCGCATTCAGAAGTAAAATCCAAGCGAACTGATGTTTTCTTTTACGTGTAATTGGCAAATCATTATTTTCTGGCAAAATCCAATTCCGCATGTTGATTTATTTATCATTTGACTTCCATACATTCCCTGCATAAAACATGAGAGAGAGGGATTGGTTCAGTACGCCAACAACTTTCAACAGGACAATACTTTTTTTAGTTTTTTTTGGGCAGCGAGGAGGAATAAAGGGGAAAAAAAAGGAAAAAGAACACAATGTTGTGATTACAAGACTGTAGGGAATCCAAACAAACAATGAAAACATGTAATTATCATCAGCGCTACACAGAGACATTTACAGTAATTACTTTTCCTGGAGTAAATTGAGAGTGACTTTGAGGTAGGCTTTCACTCCTCCTTAAATATTTGCCCTTATATAAATGCACATCGTTGGCTAATATGGGAAAGGTTTCTGATGGAAGGCACTGTGGAAGGCGTTCTCTAACCGAGAATGATGGGATTTTAGTCAGAAGTGGAGTTGGGGTGTTCCATAAACCAGTTGTGCAATAAGTATTAGTCTAAACTCAGTCTTCATCTATGTGAGTAGACATGGCCTAACCAAAAAAGTATCATGGTCCTCCCGATCCAACAGAGGCCCTCGAATTTTAAATAAACAAATGCCTAAAAATCCCCCTACAGGTCCAATAAATAGGAGCATCTATAGATTGCCAGGCCTTCCCTGGGGTCTACACCATTCTCTTGCTCCTCTTGGAAACAGTGGCGTAACTACCAGGGGTGCAGGGGGTGCAATTGCACCAGGGGCCCCACCCCCTTGGGGCCCATCAGAGCCACGAAAATGGTTATGGCAGGCAGTTATCTAGGGGAGATTATACAGCACACATGCCATCAACACTCCTGCATGCCATTTATAGAGGTAAGGGCCCGACAAGGGGGGGCCCCGGTGCCCATCCTGTGCTGGGGCCCACCAGGGGGTAGTTACGCCACTGCTTGGAAATTTAAAGGCTGGCAGGTAAGATATCCCAAAAATTGGCCTAGATTTTACCATCGTTCAGATAATGGGATGGTCTGCAAACATGATTGTTGACCAACTGTGCATAAAGGTCAATCATAAGGTTGAAACAAAGCCTCCAAGGATGTTGTGTGGCCAAAGTAATGGGATAAAACACAAATGGTCCCAGCCTTTGTGGACCCCCCACCCCAGTTCCACCCTGATCTCTTGCACTGGACAATATTTGTATGTATTGGGTATGCTTGATCCAAACAACCGTCATCATACAGCACTGGGGAATATGTTGTCCAAACAAGGGTGTAATATTGTTGGCCTACGTGTCAGGACAATGGGGGAACAGTGGGGGATAAACACAGGCTAAGAACCCACCCCTGTGCTCAAACCTTCTTGGTGTGAGTGCAGTGGGCCTGGTGCAGGCACTCACAGTAGATTTTGGTGCAAAACCCCTTGAGTATGCATCTTGGTGCCAAAACCTCTGTGCCTGCAGCTCTGGGGTACAAGGACATCAAGAAGATTTTAGAAACTAATAGAATTTATGTGGGGCCATCCATCATTAAGACTGTTGGCGTTTGGAGATCCTGGTTGCTAATAAGATATCACAGATACATTGGTCCTGCTGCTACTAAGGTGAACTAGTTCTGCAAACAAGACCAATGGATTTTGGGTCAAAGTTGCAATAAATAATTTCATCTCCACCTTTGAAAAATTGAACCCTTTGAGTCAATGTAAAGATTTTGTCAGCTGTGATCCAACACCATCATTGACCCTCTCTCTTGCCTTGCTTGAAAGAAGGAAGTTTGTCATGTGGATTCCCTTTGCAACCATAGCCTAAGGCTTATTGTATTTCTCAGTACAACCCAGTTTCAGTGACTTTGTAATAGTCTGATTAAAGGGCACAGTAAAGGTACAGTATTTTGAGAGTGCTGAGGAAGACTGTTGGGGTAACATGTTGCAACACGTTGGACTTTGTAATGATCAGCTGTGCTTTAGTCAAGCCGTACAAGTTGTTTCCATCCCTGTCCACTTCAAAGAGATAAACCCTTAAAACTGGCTTAAAGGTAGACCACCATGTATGTACATAAATTGGCCAATCTAGCCTTTAATAAATGTGCCCTAAAGCGTAATAAAAAAATTGGACATTCTAAACTCATCCTCGCAATATTTTATTCTTATTGGAGCAATATAAAAAAACTAAATTTCCCCCCTCTTTCAACAATCTTATATATTTGTAATATAACCTCATTTGAACTAATGAAGCGCTGCACAAAATTAAAACCATATTCAACATTTTTTCCCCAAGGAATTTAAAAAAATAAATAAATAAAATTAAAGCAACCGGCATTGTTACGAGAGAAAGAAAAACTGGCAATTTTTAACACTGGTAAAACGTAAAAGGAAAAAAAAATCTGACAAAATAATTTAAGGGTGATGGACAGAATGAAAATGAGGTAATATTACATGGAGACCACAAGAAAGCTTTATTAGTTCATTGTGTTTATCTAAGGCAGCCTTGTCCAACTTTATAGATTTTGTGGGCCAATAGTTTGCCAGACTGTGTCTTCAGATATATATCAAAATGTTGATATCACAATAAAAGGAAGTATATGAGAAAGATGGGGAGCCCTTTACAATCCTATGTAGCATTCCCATGTTCTCTGATCTCAGGGAACCTTGGAGAGATCTGATCTCAGGAAGGAGCAGTCTCAAGCAGCATAGTATTCTCATTTCATGGCACTATAAAAATGAGACCTGTCCTGGTCAGTGAAGGTGAGGAATGTGACCACCTTAATGATCTCAGTAGAGAAAAGAAACCTTAGAAATGGCAGGTAAATACTCTCCGCAGGTCATATTATTTTTTTAAAGGTAACCTTGTTATCATAAGCACTTACAGCAGGGGGCATTTTTTCCGCCCACCTTGAGTGAGAACATCTGCAAAAGATTACAGTGTCCATCCTGACAAAGAGAACTATTTAAAGTCCAGGTACCCTGAGAGAGCTATTTCACATAGGGGAAGAGTAACCCCTGGGAAGCTAGCCATTAGACCTGTGGTTCTATTCATTGGACCCTCTTAGATGAGCTGTGGGTTGTGCAATCCTGATTTGCACCTCCTTTGATATTCAAAAGCGAGGCCAATGCAGTTATTTGGAAGCCAGCTGAATGGCACTCTATTTTCCTTTTCACTCAGTGTCTACATTTATTTATGGCCTGGCATGGGGTATATATTTGTTTTTACAAGGGGGATTTAAAAGGGGGGGGGGGGGGATATCTCAAGGGACTTTTCACAGGTTGGTTGATTGATTGGAGAAGGGATGTCTCTCAGCCAAAGGTTTGATTGCACCTTGAGGTTGTGCAAGATGATTCCAGGTCAGGTCATATAAAGGACTGAGAAAAGAAACCGTGCTTTTCTTTTACACTAAAATGCTCCCACCTGTGTTTCCAGCCAGGGTTGTTTTTGGAGAGGGGGGTGAGTGAAAAATGGAGGCTGACTGTAAATGATAAGGATATTAGAAGTCACTGAGGGGTGTGACCACATAAAGGCACAAGGCTGCAGGCTGAGTTATACAGGGAACTCTGAGTATCACTCATGTATTATAAGGGATAATGTACCCCCTACTGTAAATGATAAGGATATTAGAAGTCACTGAGGGGTGTGACCATATAAAGGCACAAGGCTGCAGGCTGAGTTATACAGGGAACTCTGAGTATCACTCATGCATTATAAGGGATAATGTACCCCCTACTGTAAATGATAAGGATATTAGAAGTCACTGAGGGGTTGTTCTGTGACCATATAAAGGCACAAGGCTGCAGGCTGAGTTATACAGAAAAAAAACACACTCAACACATTATCCAGACACTCCATTATATCCAAATATTCCAAATCTTTAAAACTGATTCCTGGATTCAGTGCATCCCTACTGTGTAATAATAAAACAGTAGCTTGTACTTGATCCCAACTAAGATATAATTAATGCTTATTGGAGGCGAATCCATCCTTTTGGGTTTATTTTATGTTAACATGATTTTTCCAAATTACAGAAAGATCTGTTATCCAGAAGCAACTTTTTTCATATAATTTACTATGGCAGGTGCAATAAAATGTTGATACCCGTGTAAGCAGTTGTAAGTACTCTTTGTGCTCCATTGTGCACATCCATGTCTCCCTTAGAGCCATTTCACACATATTTGACATGATTTAGAACATAGACGTCAAATAGACAGCCCCTGTATAACTGTGAACTATAAATCCCAGCATCCTTGACCAGCTGTTGTGATACTTGTTCCAACATCCTCATTAGCTTTAAAGGAGGTGTTAATAGCATTAATGAGTTATTTGTGTCCACAAGATTGCTTTTTTTTATTGTATTGTCTTCTTGTTTGCTTTGCATTCGGTCTACTTTCTTACCATCCCCACCCCACGATGTTCTATGAAAGGAAAACTATAACGAGTAGGTTTTATTTTGATTTCATTTTTGTTTAAATGGTCATTAAAATGCACAAACAGGACAGGACTGCTGCTGTCAATGGGCATCAGATAAGGATCCTATAGAATTGCTGGTTCAGTTAAGGGTTTTGTTGTGCTACAGACGATGGAAGTGAGTATTTTATGAAGAAGTTGTGCTTGAATGCTGCTGACTAAGCAGAGTTGAGGTCTCTCAACATCCTCATACATTGGCAGCTGAGCACTATCCCAATCCTTTATGTTACTGACTAATGCACTGGAGTTATACATTCCATGAGGCTGACATGAACCACAGTCTGTCTGATCTTCCTTCCTCCTCTGCAAAAGCCACTGCACCTTCCAATTTTTAACCACTTATTGCTTGTTTATGGAACTGAGCTCCCAAGATGGACCTACATCAGGAGTACTGAGTACTCTCAGCCCAGCAAGTCTGCCCAGTGTTCTCGGCAGGTTCTCACACTTTTCTTCTAACGGCTCCAAAGCCAAGAGAAGGGAACCAAGAATTTTAATATGTCATAACAAAAAAAAGTCCTAAAAACCTGCCAAGGAGACGTGAAGAAAACCATGAAGACAATTTGGAGGTCAGTTCTTAATATGTGTGATATTAAAGTCACAGTTTTGCTAGCAACCTCTCCAGGAGGAGATGGCTCAAATGAAAACAAAATTAGGGATAGTGACTCAAATCCTTTTTACTGGCTTTAATACACAATATTATTTCAATATGATATTACATTGACTGATTTTGAAGTATATGTATTCTACACTGTAGCTCAGGTTTCAAAAGTTCCCCCTTTTGCCCAAATACAGGGGAACTAGAGAATTCCCGTCACACAAGGTTCTTCCACACAGATGCCCCTTTGTCAGGATAAGTTGTGTGTTCACCTGCCATAATAAAGCATAGGGGCTAGTCCCCATTTGGAAGAACATTGTGTGCCAGGAATTTTCTATACATAATTGAGTACTTGGAAGTGCCGTCTCCAAAACAACCGAAGCAGCAAGAATAAAATACAGAGGCCAGGGTGTGCATATGGTGATGTCACTAACGTTATGGACCAGGCTAGAAAGTGTCTTCCATAAGAATTGCCTGGGGTACTCATTTAAAGAGCAATGTGCTACAATGTAGACACAAGTACCCCCTTTATCCAACTGAGCAGAGCATTCATCTGTCATTGTATTAAAGATATTTATGTAACTGGAGGTCTAGCACTCTTCAAGAAGGTATTCTGGGCTGAGGGAGTTTTACAAAAATTCCGACCCAGACAACAATGTTAGCGATTAGACTGGGGGAACCCATTTATTGGCACCTAGTTATGTTTTAACCTTTCTTACAGCAAAATCATACTAATCCCTGGACCAGTACTTGTTGCCACTATAAATATATAAACAATATCAGTAGCCTTGTATTTCCTCACATGCTGGAAATCCCTATAATTCTTTCTTGAAACTATGTAATATATCTGCCAGCTTTTGCAAGACAATTTCACAACTTTGATGATCTAAACGAAAAGCAACTTCTCACACCAGAAGTTATTTCTTTTTTTCTAATCTCAAGGGATGTCCACATATTATTGGGGAAGATCTATTTGTGATCAAGGAACCCACAAGTTTATTGGAGGGTGTCCTTAAATCACCATGTTCCTCTTTTGTCTTTAATTGCCACTTTTCCATTTTATCTTCAAAATTTCGATCTTCTGTTTTGGAAAGTGTTTTCTTTTAGGTGTAAGCTTAGTTTGAGAATGTGGCAGCTAAAACGTCTACTCACATTTCCTAATCAAACTTTTCATGCATTGTGACGTCACTTCAAGGTGCATGTGTCACTAAAGAAGTTAATAATCTTCCCAAAGCAATAGATGACTGAAACCACTGATCACAGTGGTATGAATATCACCATTTTTTCTCTTTTTAGACACAACATAGCAGAGTGATTCATGGCTTGTTTATTCGACCAGTCTGTCTGAGAAAAGATATTGTGGTTATGTAATCATCTAAAATGAAATCCCTCTTTGCTGGTGACCCCAGGGACACAATAGCATCTGGAGTATGCATGTGTGTTTTTTACTGTTGGATGGTTGGTGGTTACGTGGGAATTAGATGGGAAAGGATCGTGAGGATGTGCAGGGAATCTTTTACACATCTAGGGATTTTGGTTACACATTCTCATATAGAAATCTATGACTAAACTTTTAATTTCACATAAGAACATTTTGTTTGGAAACATATAAGGAAAACTGTGTTGAGAAGAAAGAGACCTGATGGTTATCAAGATCTTGTGAAGGACATTTTGAGGATCAAGTGAGGTTGAAAGTGGGTTTTATTAAAGGATCCTGTCATGGGAAAACATTTTTTTTCAAAATGCATCAGTTAATAGTGTTGTTCCAGAAGAATTCTGCATTGAAATCCATTGACAGTTTCCCTTTAAGAAAAAGTATTTTTTTAAGAATTGGAACCTTCCTAATCATCATTATGATCTTGTGAAGGACATTTTGAAGGTCATGTAAGGTTCTTATTGAGCAGTAAGATGTGGACAGCAGGATTGAGGGAACAAGTGGCTGGAAGCTTCTTAATGGTCATCATCATCATCATGCAAAGCACCTTTGATCTTGTGAAGGACAAGGTCAAGTAAGGTTAAAATGGGCTTTATTAAAAAAAACAGAACTTTCAAACACAGGGAAGTTCTGATTTATCCCAAATACCTATGGACAGCTTACTGTAACTATTGTCATGCAAGTCATGGGATATTTTCACAAGACAGACTAAATGGCAAGCGATATTCCCCCCATTCACTTATAATCATCTTCCTACAGAAATAGACAACCCGTAGTAGACAACGGTATTTTAAATGAGCTCTCAGTTGCTCAATATTTTCTTTATTTTTTTTTTTTTTACCTTTTGTAGTCTGAAATGTAAGTTTTATGTGCTTGCTAGAGTTTTACCAACCAGGCAGGGGCTTGAATTGTAACATGATTTAGTGGAGACTTCCCCCATTTTTTTTATATTATCCAAATGCTTTTCAGCACATCAAACCTGGCAATACAGCAAAAGCTTTGCTCTTTGATAAATACATATTTTACCTTAAGAGCTCTATAAAAGTATGACTAGTGTTAAAAAAAAAATCCACTAGAGATTGAGTGGGGTCTTTTGTTTTTCCTAACGAATATTGGCATGCCTTGTTTTCTGATGTGATTTCCAATTGGCTTTCTTTTGAAAGAATGACAAGATTATTATCTTTTTTTGAGTGCAATCAGCGATCCAAGCGCCATGTTTTGGCATGGATGTGATGTGTAACACCCAAGAAACTGCAGAAAAACTCACTGTAATGCATACCCACTTGTTTCTAATTTGTTGTGCTTAGATAATTCAGCCTTTATGTCCCCCATTGAAACTCCCTGTTCATTGTACATGATTATAAAAGGCAGAGAGCCATCCCCATACAACTTACAGGAATCTAACTGATCATTTTAGTGGATAGTGAAAATATGTATATTGTGTCAATCAGAAAACAAATGCATGGATATCAGAACAATATGGCTGGTGACCCTATAACTCTCATCGTAAAGAAGATGGAACTCTTGGCGACTGAACAATGATGGAATGTGTCTAATTTTTTAGGTGACTAGTCATTCCTGGAGTCAGCCCATTTCTTTTGATCTTTGGTTTCTACAACAGGCAATTGTTGGAAAAGTATCACTGTGGAATCCTCAAAGCAGAGGTATTGGTACTACATTAGGTAGTTTTAAGAAAAGGTTGGTGTCTATTTATTTTATTGGTAAAATGATGATCCATGGTCTGATTGCAGCCTTGAAGGATAGTGGGGGTCATTTATCAACACTGGGCGCATTTGCCAATGGGCAGTTACCCAAAGCAACCAATCAGATTGCTGCATTCATTGTTCTACTTGTAGCTGCTTTCAAAAAGCTAATCACTGATTGCTTGCTATGGGTAACTGCCCATGGGCTGATTTGCCCAGTGTTGATAAATGAGCCCCACAGTGTCTCTTCTAAAGTTGGCTCTACATGGCCCCATTGCATATACTAGGCAATGTATAGGGTCCTTAGGAGGACCTGTCTGACCAGTATCTGGCTAAAGCTTAACCAGATACCTATCAAGCAGGTTTGAAATTACAACTGTTTATGTGGTTCTCATCTGATGGATTTCTGTAGGCCGACTCTATGATCTGACTGAATCAGTTTTGTGTGATCCAGTATATAGAGACCTAGATGAGTAGACCACCACATATAGCCAGCTTAAAGCTTTAGATTGGGTTTTCACCATCCTCTGAATGTACTACAAAGTAGGAAAGAATTACGTAGTGAAGGGTTGACCTTAATGGACATCCCTTAACTTCTCTGTTACAATGTTAGGCTAACATTAAGATAACCATTTGGTCCATTCAAACCACCATATCTAGGCTTCCTTAGTATATAATTCCCCTGTTTCTTTTCCGAGAAGATTTTATTCAATGACACCATTCCCCAAGTTGCAAATCGACTTTCTGCTGATGTTTGCTGCCCCGTTCATCTTAAGATGTTTCTCATTAAACATATCGGATTTTGTCAAGCAGCAATGTAGCTTATGTTAAAATCCCCTTCCATGGTTCATTTGGAATGTTTTAATGTGCTCCTCGCCAGAAATGACACAGAAACAAGTGTGCTCAGATTAATGTGATAGGAAGGATTCAACGGACATGTAGAGGGGACTGTATTTCCACCAATTGCAGATTTCTCAAGCAATGGCGGTTGTAGCTTTTCTTGCTGAGTACATGAAGGGAGCTGGCAAGTTTTAGAGATGTTTAGTCCGACAGTTACTGCATGCTCAAGCCAGACATGTATTCTATATTAGTCTATAATTAGACTGCTAGGGCCACTGTGTCATTGGCTAATAGTTATAAATGGGAGATATTTATTCTTTGAAACATGCATAGTGATAGGGCCATGGAGCAGAATAAGACCCGTAGGGAAATACTTTACTTTTGGCTAAAATTGATTAAATGCAACCCTGTACTTAACCTCTGTTGTAGGCAAGTGTCAATACATTGCACTTCTTTACCTGGGATCCACTGGTGTTCCCTAGGTTGCACATCTAAATGACAGGTAAGCTAGGGAGAGATAGGGGATGTTTACTAGTGGTGCACAGGCTGGTTTGAACCTGTGGGTTTGGTGCATTTATGCCAATTATTTACCATTTTGGTAGGTGGGCCTTTTTGTAGGCCCTTCCCTACCCATGACACTAACCCCAGCCCAACATACCTTCTTGGTATCAGAAATATGTGGGTCAGGTATCAGGGCAGGAACCTGAGTTAGGCATCTGCCACTATGGGGTGGCATTAGGACCCTAGGCACATTCAATTCTGGTAGCTACTGTACCTCTGGCCCATGGAACAGGAGAAAAAGAATGGGTTTTGGTGACACAAGCAGGTGAGATACTGGGGTTAGGGTTGTTTGGTGTCAATTCAGGGTCAGCATTTAGGGCGGGCAGGTGTACAAGAGGGCATCCTAGCCTTAGGCACCCAAAGCTCTTATCTCAGCTCTGGTGGGTATATGTGTAATGTCAGCATGGTGGACAGATAGGAGGATGCAGGTTAGGTTCAACACTAGTTGACAGTTTGTTGACCCATGCTTCAAAAAATGTGCAGAGATGTAAACCTAAATCCAAAGTGATTTGGGTGCTTCTTGGCCAGGCCTTCCCTGGCCTTACTTATTCAGCCCCATCACGCCCTGATCCACTCCAACCCTGCCCCCGTGCTATACTCGGATCGGAGGACTTCGGGTGGTGATTCCATACATTTTATTGGTGCTGGTAAGTAACTGACAGTGGGTGATAGACTGCAAGTGACTAGGAGAATGAATAAAATCAGGGTTCTTTTCTTCTTTCCTTTTTTCTTTTCTATAACTATCTTTCTTTCATTTATCGTTCTAACTTACCAGCTCTGCTAAAATAAAACTGCAATGATTGTGTTTGAATTAGTCCCTGTAGCACCTCACTTGAGTGACTGGCTCTCAGCAACATCCATTGATAGTTTGAATCCAATGTTACAGAGGCACAGCACAGAGCATAAGGACCAACCTTGTCCACTTGTTAATTAGAAGGCTGAGAGCTTATATCATATATATCAGCAGCTCTTTGAGTTAAGGAGCAGGTGCACTGACATTAAACTCAGATTACATGTCAACACACATCCACGGCAAGAGATTTCATCTGTTAACAACTACCTATAACAAGGTAGGTGCACAAACACAAGTGCAGGTGCAAGCTTTGTCTCTGGGCCTGGCAGATACATGGAAAGGAACACTGTCCAATTCATGTAGCTGTGGCCTTATCTTATTGTCTTTCCTCCTTTTATTCCGTTTGCTCTGTAAAACTGTAACTCTAAACAAATACGTTTGCGCACAAGCCGAGATAATCCAGTGGCAATTGTTGCAATGGACAATAATGGCCCAAAGAACCGGTTTGTATTCAGGCCATTGTGCAGGTGCTCCTAGGGGGGGAGCTGGAAGAAAGAGAAGAGGAAAAAGGGGCACTTCGGATTAAAGAAACAAAATGCTTCCTATTTAAAACAATGTAAAATTGTACAAAGCAAGGTTGCTGCCTCTCTGGATGTACTGGACAATACAGGCCCTGGAAAATCTGTCCAGTTCTGACGCATAAAACTAGTGCAGGTGATCCGGCACTGCATCAATAGCCCCCAATGTGTATGCCAGATGAATGTTTCCTTTTATTTGTGTGCTCTCTGATAATATGTTTTGAGGACACAATAGACTGTAAAACAGAGGGTTTAGCATTGTACTAGTACAGGATCTGTTATCCAGAATGCTTGGGACCTGGGGATCTTGGATCTCTTTTGGATCTCCATACCTTAAGTCTACCAAAAAATAATTCAGAGCATTCTGGGTAATGGATTTCCTGATAACAGATCCTATATCTATATGTTACTATGGCACAACAGATGTATAGTGTGGTCTACAAGGGATAAAATAAAGTAATTATCACTTACACTGTGTGAATAAACAGCTTAGTACTAGTCTTTTTATTGCACAGTTAGGATGAGGTCCCTGACCCAAAGAGCTTATAATCTATTAGAGTGATGCAATAAGGCATTGGGATATTGTGAGGCACCAGGAGGCAGCTGTATCACGGAAGCCCCCAAATCTTGGGTTCAGTAATATGTCTTGAATAATTAATAATTGTGTTGGGTCATAGGCAGTCCAAATATCATGAGATTCCAATGTCACTGGATATTATAAGTCACAGAGTACCATGACCAAATTGTAACTGATGACATCACTAAGCTCCATTTAAAAGGAAACAATTCACAAGATATATAAATATATAGGCATTAAAAATGTAACTTTATTGAGCATGCATAGGTGAATACATTTACAAGGGTGGCTACGATAGCGGGGCTACTAGATATACTTTTAACATCAAATTCGGATTATTAACATTTTCTATATTGCTATCTGGGGAAGACTTTAAGGGTCATTTATGACATGGAGAGAACAGATGATGTCTTGCCTGGAATCAAACCTGAGACTGCAGCACCGCAAGGCAGCAATGCTAAGCACTGTGCAGAGGGTACATGGAATTTCTGCCCATGTTCTGCATTCTATCTGGAAAAATAAACTCTTGATCTAATCTGTCTAAACAAACCCTTTGCCTCTTTTCTGGCCTATCCCTCCAGACTTGGATTTTAGCAAGTGTAGCAAATTGCTCGGTTCCTCTTTGTGAGTGAGCTGGACTGGAACCCCAGAGAGATCCTCGTCCAAGGGGCCACATGCCAACTCGGAGCTTTGCTTAAATCACCTTTTCCTCTTTCTCTGTGGTTAACATCTGTATCTTTTCCCATTTACTGTTACTCCGAATCCAGGATCGAGGACAGGAAAAAAAAAATGCTGCAGCCAGATCCCACAAACTGCCGTGCGGTTGTTTAGTGGGTGGACATATAACAATTTAATTGACTTCCTGCTTTATAGTTTGTAATTAGCTCTTATTTACAAACATGCATTTTAAACATGGCCGAGCAATATATAAATAGAAGATGAATGCTCCGTCTCATTGCTTGATGGTGGCTGAAATGTTGGCAGTCTGATTGCATGAATTATATTGCAAAACACTATGGTCTTGGCTGGCATTTCCACTCATTTATTCTGTCTTGGTGGCAGGCAATGTGTATGCTCAGCAGTCAAATCCCTTTAATAATAACAAAGTTCGTCTACTGTACTAAAATATCCTACTATCAGAAGAAGAACCCTAGCCATGTCTGTTGCCTGTCTGTCTCTATCTATCTATCTATCTATCTATCTATCTATCTGTCATCTATCCATCTATCTATCTATCTATCTATCTATCTGTCATCTATCCATCCATCTATCTATCTATCTATCCATCCATCTATCATCTATCTATCTATCATCTATCCATCCATCCATCTATCTATCATCTATCTATCCATCCATCATCTATCTATCTATCTATCTATCTATCTATCATCTATCTATTAAACTATCTATCTATATATTTATCTATCTGTCATCTATATGTCCATCCATCCATCTATCCATCCATCCATCCATCCATCCATCTATCATCTATCTATCTATCTATCTATCTATCTATATATCTTCCCTCTCACTTTATCTCAATATATTTGTCTAGAAACCCTAAATAGACAGTGTAAGGAACCACAGATGGACCCTGCCCAGACAGAGGGAAGGTGAGTGGTACATACAGAATGAAGAACCACAGATGGACCCTGCCCAGACAGAGGGAAGGTGAGTGGTACATACAGAATGAAGAGCCACAGATGGACCCTGCCCAGACAGAGGGAAGGTGAGTGGTACATAACAGAACATGTACCCTTCAATAAATAACCCTTTTATGGAAGTGTGTCTCTTGCTTCCCTTTAATTCAGAAAAAATAAATGAACAAATTTGAAGGTAAGTCGCAGCTGCATTTGAACATAATAACACTACACTGTGCCGTGGTTTCTCTGCGATAAACAGAATTAAAGCCGATTTCTGCAAGCAGCAACAGAGATTCCATTCGAATGCGACTGGAATAAACAGAGGGTTCTTGCTAATGTCATTTATCAGCCGAAAAGATATCAGACAGACAGTGTTTTAATAAGCAAAGCATAAGGAGAGCTTGACGAGATTATAAAACTCTAGGTCCCTGACAAAGAAGGGGGTTTAGTTGTGGTGTTTTGCCTTATAATATTCTGTTTTGTTTTTCATTATTATTGGGTATTTGGTTAAATTGATGTTACATTATTTGTTTTGTGTAGTATATTTCTATCATATATTTGCCACTTCTCTCACTTTTACCCACATTGCAACAGTTTCCCAGAATTCCCAGAATAAGGATCTAAACATTATTATCACATTTTATAGTGAAGACGTCAGTAAAGATTGATTAACATTATGATTTTTACTAGATATTTTTTTCTGTATGTTTTTTTCCATAAAGCACTATTTCAGCATTGTGTGAAGTTGGGACGAATGCCAGATACAGAGAAAAGCCATTCTTCTTACAGATTCAGACCTGGAAGCCCAACACGGGACTTTTCAAGGAATAAAAGCGGAGAAACTTGGAAGAGGTGAGTGAAGACAGATCTTGGAGCCATGAAGGAGTCATGCACATGTCTAGAAGATAAATGGGGCAGAGTCTCTTCAAAGGGGCCTTACTTTCGTGAGTTCCTTGTAGGGATTCCCTGTCAGGATGGGACTGCAAAACATCCTCTTGGATTGGGAATATATCATGTGTTTTGGTCAATGATGGAATTGAGAGAAATGGGCAAAATATTGATAAAAGCTTTATTGTTCTAATGTAGCCTGAGATTCAAACTGCCATTGACAGGGAGAAGCCCCCTGGAAGCTTATTGGTCCTGGCTTCCAGAACACATGTTCCTGGTGCCCACAAGACCAGACTTAATTCATCCAACCAAGGTGGCCATCAACCCTGCTACACGCTTCTGCATTTGTAGGCCAGATACAGGTGGTTCTCAAGAGTTTTATTCATTAGTAATAATGTGGTTGGGGAGGGAGCCTAAAGTTTTGGAACCCGACGCCCAGGGACATGGAAAAGGCTTAGAGAAGAGCAATGAAATAAATTGAATGAACATATAATCTATTTTATAAGGCAAGGCTTTCATACCTGGATTTGGTTTTCCTCTATAGTAAAGAGGCCCAAGGTCAATATCACTTGAATTTCTTCTTCAGATTCACTTTATCGCCACCTGTGATCCACAAGGCAGGTGATCAATCTTCTTACATGTCATTGCCCTGAAGGGTGATGTTATTCTCCCAACAAAACTGTCGAAAATACCTTGCCATAGTTCAAGGGATCCCACCAAGTAAGTCGTCTTTGGCATTTGTTGCCCACAAGGGAGTGTGTTTTCTCAAGGGTAACAAAGTGCCCTGTGTGCTATCACCCTTAGCGGCAGATCACTTTCAGCAACAAGGTTAAGGGGATTGTGTTATGATTTTTATGATGTATTTTGTATTTCTAAATTACATTGTTTACACTGCAAATAATTCACTGCAATATAAAATCTCATTCCTGAACCAGTAAGTGTGTTT
>CM044447.1:10294623-10314919 GCA_024363595.1 Xenopus borealis | reverse complement strand
AGGAAGAATCAAGTGCGTGAAGCAGAATTAAATTGAGGTGAGTAAAAATAAAGGAGGTAGGCAAACCAAGAAGAATATGTGTTTTGGTTGTAGAGACAAACAGCAGTATAGAAAAGAAAGAGGAACGTGCAACAAGCAATTTAGTTATTTGAGGTCCACTTCAAAAGACAGGCTCTGTTCCACATGAACCTTGAATGTAGAACACCTTGCTATTGTGACAGGGTAATGAGATTAGCACAATCAGCAGGTGACCAAAGACTTTTATTTATGTTTAATGGAAAGCCTTTGTGTGACAGTAGCTCGGGGCACCTTTAAACCCACTGCAGGAATTCTGCGTATTCTCACCTTGCATTCATGATTCTATCTATCTATTTATCTATCTATCTATCTATCTATCTATCTATCTATCTATCTATCTATCTATCTATATATCTCTCCCTCTCTCTCTCTCTCTCTCTCTCTCTCTATCTATCTATCTATCTATCATCTATCATCTATCTATCTATCTATCTATCTATCTCTCTCTCTCTCTCTCTCTCTCTCTCTCTCTCTCTCTATCTATCTCTCTATCTATCTATCTATCTATCTATCTATCTATCTATCTATGTATCTATTAAGGTCTCTCTCTCATTCAGGGATTGTTCCTATAGAATTGTGCTTATTTTGTAGTATATATCTGTACAGGCTATGAAGAAACTTAGATGACTGTTCCTGCTTAGTACAGAATATCGGTGCTGGGACAGTTTTATCATATTCCGTTGTTACTGACTATTTACTAATATTTTAACATTCAGGCCATTTCTAAACTTTATCTTTTTTCTTAATACTCATAGAACCTTCCACTTACAAGAATTGTTCCTTTTTAGCTCTAACACTCACTGTATATTTTTTTACACTGGCAGTAATTACTTTTTGTTGAGTCTTTGCTGGGGATGGGGTCAATCTTGGAAGGGGGGGGTAGAGGAACGGGAAATGTTTCAGCGCATAGAGAACAAATTATTTGTTCTTTCTTCTCTCTTGGCAAAAAACTGTGATCTGATTCCAGCTCGGACAAATAGTACCAATTAATCATGCTGATTGCAAGTGTATATTTAACTCTTTCTGCGGTCTTATCAGCTGATGATTTCAAATGGTTCCATATGAAACAACAATACCCCACTCTCCGAAGCGCAGAGGTCCAATTACATGATGAAAAAGAAAGCGTCTTGCTCCAGCAGATTGCCTGTATTGATTGCAGAAAGGAATGTTTATATACGAGGAGCCTTACAGTGCTGTTCCCAAGTCTATAGATATACTCTGGATTGCCACTTGCCCCTTTAAAATCCACATATTGAATCCACATCTTGTGCAGTTAATTAGCAATTAAATATTGTGCATGCTGCAGACTCCACTAAACTCTGACCAGCCATGCACCAAGCCTCTAAATGAAGTGCAAATTATCCGTGCAAGATGTGGATTGCATACGCATCAGGTTTTGAAAAGGGGTGAGGAAGGAACCCAAAAAACAATAATCGTGCCTAAATGCAAGAAAATGTACATACACTTTCTCTTAAAGCTACTACATGTATGGGATCTGTTATCTGGAAACACATTATCCAGAAAGCACCGAATAACGGAAAGGCCATCTCCCATAGACTCCAGTATAACCAAATAATTCAAATACTTAAAAATGATTTTCTTTTTCTCAGTGATAATAAAACAGTAACGTGTACTTGCTCCCAACCAAAATATAATTAACACTTCATAAAGACAAACACAATGTTATTGGTTTCAATTAATATTCACATTTTTTAGTAGACTAAAGATATGGAGATCCAAGTTACAGAAATCTGGAAAACCACAAGCAATCTGGACAACAGGTCCCATACCTGTATATATAGCATGTGGCATTTTGGCAACACATAGGCAAACTGTGGCACTAGTTATGATATCATCCTAAAAGGAAAAAAACATCTTTTGAATGTGTTCTTTATATTTATTTATACATATGGGAAAGAGGTGCCATATTGTTTCCCTTAGACAGTACAGTATGAGGGTATAGCTTATTGTGTGCCCAGAACATTCCTTCTCTGTATATTTGTATTTATACATATGGGAAGGAGGTGCCATATTGTTTCCCTTAGACAGTACAGTATGAGGGTATAGCTTATTGTGTGCCCAGAACATTCCTTCTCTGTATATTTGTATTTATGCATATGGGAAGGAGGTGCCATATTGATTCCCTTAGACAGTACAGTATGAGGGTATAGCTTATTGTGTGCCCAGAGCATTCCTTCTCTGTATATTCATACATATGGGAAGGAGGTGCCATAATGTTTGTCCTGGACAGTTTAGTATGAGGGTATAGCTTATTGTGTGCCCAGAACATTCCTTATCTGTATATTTGTATTTATACATATGGGAAGGAGGTGCCATATTGTTTCTCCTGAACAGTATCGTATGAGGGTGTAACATATTGTGTGCCCAGGGCATTCCTTCTCTATATTTGTATTAATACATATGGGAAGGAGGTGCCATATTGTTTCCCTTAGACAGTACAGTATGAGGGTATAGCTTATTGTGTGCCCAGAACATTCCTTCTCTGTATAGTTGTATTTATACATATGGGAAGGAGGTGCCATATTGTTTCCCTTAGACAGTACAGTATGAGGCTATAGCTTATTGTGTGCCCAGAACATTCCTTCTCAGTAGTCTATCTTTTAAACCTATGACAGTGAAATGGGCTATTATTTAAGCCAGGTCAGTATTCTCTATATAGCCAGTAATTAAACCCCCTTTAGCCTATAATTACACATCTTTTCAGAGTTTTTCCCGCTGAATTTATTAGTCCTGTCAAGCACTACGGAAGCTTCAGTTTGTGTGTGGATGTGATGGAATGTTCACTTCACACAAAGCTATTCATTTTACTGATTACGTAAAGAAAAGAAAAGAAAATATGGAGTAATAATAGGCCCATTCTATGATGAGAACAGTTTTGTCAGCATGCAGTCACCTTTGCCTATTGCAGGCGCTTACCCCTTAAAAAAAAAAAAACATGTTTTCCTTCAAATACATGTTGCCATTTCTTGATACAGTGCTGGCTTCCTCTCTGAGAAAGGAAATAGCTGTCACATTAATAACATAGAGTGAAAGCCGAACAGCAGTACATGTGAAACAGCATTCAAGATAAAGCCTTGCCCAGTTCTTAGGGGGAAAAAAAATACATATCATTTTCATTTCCTAACAGAAACAGGGGACTTGGGTTACACATTGCACTGCAGGATCGACTTGCGAATAAATTATCTCAACGGGGTGTAAAATGAACTAGATAATTTGTGAATGGGCCATTGTGTGTTAAGGGGTCTGGTTAGCTGTGGAGTTATCAGAAGACACTTTAGTTGAAAAGACATTTCATTCACGAGCTTGGTAGGGTTAATGCAAAACTGAGGAGGAATGGGAAGTGACGTCACAATGGATTGCCATTGCTGGGCAAGGTGTTTGGTGGAACGTGAAAGCTGCTACAGTTAATGTAAAGGAGAACTATAGCAAAAAATTTAATATGAGCTTCATCATACTGAAATAAGAAACGTTCTAAACACCATCCATTAAAAATTCTTTACCGTTTCTGAGATAATCAAGTTTATCTTCACTATTCCTCTCTCAGCATCTGTTTCTCTTCATTCCCTCTTCATGCAGGAGTCGGGTGTCAGATATTCATTGAAAGTTACATCCAATATATCTTATTGGGGGGCTATTTTTGCCTAGAAGATGTATTAGAGCTCACTCTATTTAAAATCACTAGAAATACAGTCTCTCTATGTGCAGGATTTATGCAAAAGGCAGTTATTTTGTTTGTTGATTTTGTTTGTGCTGGAATCAGTTATTTGAGTGAGCTCTAATTCATCTGCTAGGAAAGGAGCCCCCATGTAAGATATATTGGATCTAACTGTCAATAAATATCTGACACCCAACTGCTGCTTAATGACAGAATGAAGAAAAACAGATGACGAGCAAGGGATAGTGAAAATAAACTTGCTTATTTCAGAAACAACACAGAAAATTTTATTTATTGTTTATAGAAAGTTTCTTATTTCAGTATGATGAAGCTTATAATAAATTTTAATTTTTACAATAGTTCCCTTTAACAAATAATTAGCTATAAATGGATATACTTTATCAGTAGGATAACACTGTGTTTTATGCTCTCACCTTGTGTAGAATCTACTTGAAAATAAAGTATCTCGTTGGGCTGTAACATAAACCCGACAGTTTGAGAATGCACCATTGTCCAGGGGACTTTATATTGCATCACAGGGGACTTTATATTGCATCACAGGGGACTTTATATTGCATCACAGGGGACTTTATATTGCATTGAGAAGCTTCTTAGGGGTTGGCGCTCTGATGAAGAGGAGCCAATGGGCTGCCACTGCTAGTCACAGGCCCGGATTTGTGGAAAGGCCACCAAGGCCCGGGCATAGGGCAGCAGGATTTTAGGGAGCGGCATGCCATCCAACCACATCCATATTGGTTCTGAAATGCTGGGGATGAGCAGGAGATACGATTGTTTTTCCTGTGCTTCAATGCTCATTGCACTGGTCCAGATGAAAATTTTATCGAATAAAAGGTGGGACAGGGTTGACTAACAACAATGGGCCTAGGTTTGCCCCCTATATAAATCCAGCCGACTAGTCAGGGTGTTTTGTGACACATAAAAGCTGCCACACTTACGGCTGTGATTCTCCTTCGGACCAGTGAAATGTAACTGAATACATTTTGCTGTATGGTGAACCATGGCCTTACCACTGCAAATCCTAAGTCTTATGCTCCCACCCTTTGTGATCAACCTACAGATAAAATATCTCAACAGGGTGTAATATGAACCAGTTAACTTAGTAAATCGATCATTGTGTGCTAGAGGGTTTAGCCTTGTAGGGATGGTGCTAAAGCTGAGGAGGAGAATCAATATCACAATAACCAAGGTGGTCTGTAGAATTCAAAAGCCGCTGCAGTTACTTTTCTTCAAAAACTGAAAAGATTGTTTTTATTTATCCTATGGCTCTGATAAAATGAGGCTTCTTTTCAGGGTTGAGCTGGTCTATGTAGATACCAGGAGATACCAGAAGATACACTCTAGCCTTCTAGCACCAGAGCTTTAGGCATGGCAGTCAAAAACATTGTTAGCACTCTAAGTTTATGTGTAAGTAGAATATCACAGCTTCCCTAAATATCCAGGAGAAGGAGAAGCTTGGAAGGACAACTAAGCAGGAGACAATAGGCTGCAGAAAATGAGAAATTAAATATGCAGGAAGAAAAGAACTGAAGTACAGAAGGAGTAAGAAGATGAATGAAAATGGACATTAAGACCAAATGGGGTCAACAAGAAAGGGGGAGAAATACAAAAGACGGGGTAAAAATGGAAGGAGAATGGATAGAGAGAAATTGAGAGAAAAGGGAGCTTACAGTAGGTTAAAATGAAAGAATAAGGGCTATACTATACTTTAATGGGTGCTTCCCTCCAACCAGGTCCCTCTAAGTGCATTTTTTCAAAGTGAATTTTATTTCAGTCTTTGAGAATGTTTCACTTTTTTTGTTTTTATTAGTTTATCCATGGAAACCCCAGGAAACGATACGTAACATGCTGTATTGAACATTCCCCAACACCGCTGCTGCCATTTACCGTGAGAGAAAGATGAGCTTTTCATTTAGTAATGAAAACCAGCAGCCGTTAAAGAGCATCAGAGTCAATATTTTGACAATTTGTGGGAAGATGTGGGCATAACCTTTGGGGTAAAATGAGAACATCTGTGTATTTTGCTGTTTTCTGCAGTTTTTGATGGAAGCATTTCAAAATACAGTGTGTGGGGGGGGGATCATGATACAATATGTGTACCTTTGTTCAGAGTGGTCTCATTGGAACGCTAATGGGGTGCAAATAAAGGGGTGCTCCATGAGTAATTTTTTGACTCTATGCTTAAAATTCACTCTACTGTTTTAATGTAACCTTAACTCTCTAGTCAATTGAAAAGTTTTCACTGCATTCATTTATTCCCAAGCAACCACCAACATGGAGCAGTCATTGGCCAATCACATTTTCTTCTTTGGCTGTCACACATGACATGCAATTGAATGCTGGCCAAGAAGAATGAGTGATTGAAGAATGATGTATGAAGCAATGGCTGCGTATTGTTATGTATGTGGGCAACTTTGCTCCCTCAGCTAGAGGCTTCATGACAGATAGAAACTGCGAACCAATCATCAACTTGTAATCAAGATGGCATCCTACCAGGGTTTGGTACCAATATATTGTTTTATGGAAAATGATGGATATCTTATCAAGGCTTGATCAGATAAAAATTGGACAAAGTTCATTGAGCTATCATTCTGTTCATGGCTCTGCATAGAGTTGCCATGTTATGTTTCTGTTGGCCGAAAGAGCTGAACATTTGGTTCAGTCCACTTTGGCCCACCAGGAAGGCATGATACTGGCTGGGTTTATCCCAATGGGCAGCTTTAGCTGTTAATAATGGTGCCAGATGTGGATCACTATTACACAATAGAGCCAGGGGAATTTGCCAAGAAGAAGAAATGTTGCAGAAGCTTCCAAACTCAAATAGATCTTTCCTTTTTTTGGCTTTGAAGAACCTGTCCCTTTAAAGGAAAAAGCCTGACAAAATCTCAAACTATATATTATTGCAGCATCCAAATGCCTTTTCTCTCTGTCAATGTACCATTATGAGCCTGTAGTCTGGAAAGCCTCTTAAACTCAATTAGCTCCCAATGGACATCAGTTTTGAAGAGTTCCATAGCTCTGCATTGTGCATTGGGTTCCAAATTACATATTTTGACATCTAAAGTGTCCTTGTTCCTCCACTATCTCTGAAATTAAACTTGTTCCACTTCTCATTTGGAACTCTATGTTCTCCCCATTGCAGCTTATCACTCCATTCTGATGGTCCACTCCCAAAAAGTATTTTTGGCGGCCAGCCACCAGGTCTGGAATTGGTTTCACTCCACCCTGGATAACTTTGTTTTTTTTCTTAAAAGAAAACCCCTGCCTTCCCGAATTGGAGATCAACCTTCAAATACTACAGGTCTGAATTTTATATTAAACAGATTCTCCCCTTGCTGTGAATTACAGTTCTGCTGTGCATACATTCACATGTCATTTGTATAAAATTATGATGGGCTGAGCTGTATTCTTTGGATTTGGAAAATATTCCAAACTCTTGAGATATGTTGGAGGTATTTTGTTCTCAGAGAAAAAAAGCAATGCAACCTATGAAACTTATTTTGGTTAATTTCCATGCAATCTTTAAAAAATATATATTTTTTATATGAATTTGGTTCAGAATTTAGATGAATCTATTGTGAAGGATACAATACTGAGCCAAGAATCTTAATAAATTCTTTGCATACCTATATCACCTTGTTGTAGATTTACAGTACACAGGTAAATAAACATCAATTTCTCTTTGTATAGGTCTTAAACACCCCCTCTTTACCAGCTGATATCTGATCGGGGTTCATTCACATATTACAGGCCAAGTGGAAAGTACAGTGTGTTGAGCACAACAGCAACAACAGGACATTGAGGCGACAATAACTTTGTCCACTTAGGGGGTAAGGTAAAGGTCCTGACCATTATCTCTTTGTGCATGTCCAGTTATCAGCGATTGATTAAAATAAGGGCCAAGAGTTTCCAGGAGAGCAGATAAATTTGAAGGTTCCTAAGCAATAAAGATGTTTGTTTTAATGCAAACCTTATTTACACTTCACTGTTTGTCCTCTGTCCTGTGCCTCCTACAGAAACCTCTCTAGTGGGCCTCTATTTTGTGCAGACCTACCAAGCCAAGTACAGTAAAAAGAAATAGAAATTGTTGATGGAAAGGAACCCTTACACCACAGTTGCCAGTCACTCTCGGACTATAGAAGATCTAGATAGAAAATGTGTTCCATTGTCAAAAATATCCTTGCAATTTCCATATTATTGCATGGGATTCATACTGGAGGATAACAAGAGTATTACTAAACTAAAGGAGACATATAGGATTGCTGAAAACCCATCTAATACTGTAGATAATGATTAATATATGGTTTATGTCAGGCTAAAGATTTGGGTCTCCCTATACAGAGGGAGCATAGTTATGGGTCTGAAGGCAAACATCTGATTGGTTACTTGGGCTGAAGAAAGTTTTGGCAGAAATGTAACTAAAGTCGCATAGTTTATATAAGGTCTTGGCCTGGTCTGAAGACCCAGTGCAACGTTAATCATATCTTTAAGCATTTTTATGACATTTTGCCTGTATTTGCTATGGTCAGTTATCCTTCTCATATAAGTGGCTCTGCTGTAACGGTGATGCCTGTTACCAAACACTGGTCAATAAAAGTCATGCAAAAAAGCTGAGTTTGGCAAATTATGCACTGGAACCCAGTGCAGCATATAGTGCAAGGTAATCTGTAATTCTAAATATGGTTCAAATCTGTCTTAGCTCAGCTACACATACCGGAGAAGGTAGCATTGTTCTTCTAAAGCTTGGCCAGTGCTTCATTAGGCGCTAAAGATCGAAGTTTTGTTTATTTATCTTGGCTCTGGGAGCACTCCTTGGATCCACGCCTGGGATTCATTTTAGAGCTGGGGTTACCACACTCTATATATAGCACATTTTTCTGTTAATTGTCTTGAAAATATTAAGGAGCATTCATGGTGGCTGTATATACAGTATTGGGTTGTTTTTACCCACCTCCCTTCCCACATGTTCTTGTTTAATTGAGCACATTTTCTAATAGCTTAATAATGTTACCAAAACTCACGTGCTGAACAGAGGTGACAGTCAGCTAATTGATGGTCTCTTCTGTTTATATATATAAAAAAAAGAGAACAGTGAGCAAAGTAAACAATAAACAATGCATTTAAGGACAATGTCCTTAAATGCAACTCAGCAGAAAAGATTATTGTAAGACTGTTGCAGCAAGTGTTCTCTTTCAACATCTTACATTTTACTTGCAGAATACTTGCAGGTCCACAAAATCAGTACTATCTTCAGTTGTGATTACCCCATTGGTGAAATGCAGAAATTTCTGCCCAATGGACCAGTTGCTGATGAAGCCCATTCATCTGACAGCCTGCACATATCAACATTAAGTGAAGGGCCACAGGTTGGAAATGCAGATGCAGGCAATTCCCTTGTTGATATCTGTATCTACTCTTCAGTCACTATGCCCTGCTTAGCCACCTTGCTCTACTGTCTCCTTCTTATCCTACTGTGTCCATCTTACCCAGAGACAGTAGGACAAGCTGTTGACCGTGGACGTTCTATAGCAAACTGACAGTAGTAGACAGGTCAACATGTCATCTTGGACTACTGTCTCTATCTCATCTTACTATCACCATCTTTCCCTGCAGTCACCAACTTAGCTATTCTCTCTTCTCTCTTGCTACCAAAAACTATGGCTCTGCGGGGTTTTAAGATTAAAGCAAGCCCATGCACAACTGATATGAGGGACTTGGCTCCACTAAAGATATCTACTTGTGGAACTAGGTGGTGCTCCTTCTTCCATGATCAGGACAAGGGCCATGGAGTAGACATACTATTAGGACCTCATCTTCACTGAGCCAATTTCCTGCTGCAAATAGGAAGGCTAATTTCTCCAAACCTGAGCCCATATCGCTCTACTTTTGTCATGACCCAAACCAGCAGGTGAAATCTCATAAGCAGAGCGGCACCACCACTGGGGAGAGGTCACCAATGGGGAGGCTTTAACAGGAAAAACATTTACAAGTAGGCAAAGGTCTAGTAAATCTGTACTTGCCGCAAACCTGAACCTGAAAAGTTCCTTTGTGACCTGAACCCTCTCAACTATGTAGTTTGGGTGCACCCATACATAGCTACAACTCATTGAAGCCAGTGGTATTGGGATGCAGCTATTCTAAACCCAGGATACACTCTTTGCGGTACTGGCAAATAGAAAAATTAGACAAAAGCACAAAAAGAACACCTGGTCACATATGGAAAACCACTAGTCTCACAGGGAATCACCATTAAATACCTCTCACACAAATATCTGCCTTTTCAGTATCAAGTATACTTCTAGCCATTAGGATCTTTTTCCTGCATATCTGCTACACTACCGTGTCCGACAGTATCCAGGCCCATAGGGTGGAACGATTCGCCACCGCAATCGCAGCTGTCAGCTGATCTTTACCCAGTGGTGTCTGCACATCTCCGAGCGTGGAATTGGAGGAAATTCCTGGTGATATCATTGCATCCATCATGTCCACTGATGTCCCTCAGTACATATTAAAAAACAGAACAGATGTTTACAAACTCTGAGCAATGAACACAATTTTTCCCCCTTTTGGCAGTTTCTTTTGTGGAACCACACAGTTGACAATCCATTGAATAAGGAATGTTTAAGTGCTTATAAATCTTGTTCTACATGAAAATGACACTGTGTTCTGGGGTATTATATATGGGAATTGACACTTTATTTATCCTGCTGTGTGTTCTGTGGTTTTATATATGGAATTGGCACTGTAGTTATTCTGATATGTGCACTGGGTTCTTATACATGGAGCTGGCATTGTATTTATCCTGATATGTGTTCTAGGGTATTATACATGGAATCAGCACTATATTTATCCTGCAATGTGTTCTGGGAGTTTAGAAATGCATTTATCTTGTCATGTGTTCTGGGGTATTATACATGGAGGCACGGTATTTATATTTTCATGTGTTTGGGGTTTTATACATGGAATTGGCCCTTTATTTATCCTGCCATGTGTTCTGGGGTATAATACATAAAAATTAAGTAATCTATGAAACAAATGTATATGATTAGTCTCCCCAAACACAAAAATCATCTTCTGTCTATGCCTGCATTTATTTCATCAGCTGGCTTCTGAAACAGTATTTTAGGAGTCAGACCCAGCAGTGCAGGGAATATAAACAGCCAGGCCAATACCGCTTACAATTACATTCACAAATAACTCGAAAACCATCAGAAATCTTTCAAATAATAAATGCATACAGGAAAGTTAAACGACTCCTTTAAATTTGCCTCTCTAGAAATCCCAACGCTCTGTATGTTATGAAATCACAGCTTGTGCAAAAATTGTTGAGAAATACAAGGGATTTTCTATAAAAAAACAAAAAACAAATATTGAGCAACCTTTTCCCAAAAGGGCTTTTATTTTATGAAATTTCCCATGGAACGAAACACCAAAAAAAGACACTTTTTTGCACGGTTCTAATGCACCTCTTTCTCTGTGAACCGCATTTTGCGCAAGTACCTCCAGCTGTGAAACGCATTTTACGCAAGTACCTCCAGCTAAACAGATACCCCTGCACTGCTGTGTCTATGCGTTACCTTGTCTCCCTGTGTCTGTGTGTGTAAAATTAACACCTTAGCAGGAGGTTACAAAAGTGAGTCTTCCCTGAGAATGTCTGAATGGAAAGCAGATGCTCTGTGATTGAGTACATATGGGCAAAAACAGACTCCTCTTTGAACATGGGCCTTTTATACTAACAGGAAGCAGGGCATCACGTTAACACCGAGCCTTTATAGATGACTAATGGCAGACACAAGGAGACAGGCTGTGGGGATAATGGCTATGCCCTGACAGCATTTATAACACAGACTGATAGGTGCCACAGAGACTGGAGGTTCACATGTGCTCAGCCCCATTACCTTCCTCGCAGTTATTTATGAAGCCGTACTCCACCGCTCTGTGCCAGTAAAGATTGTGTTTTATACCCAAGGCTCCAAATACACAAATAAACAGAACTGTCTATTTATCCTTCCCCCCACCCCCTGGTCAGAGTATTATTGTATATTTACATGAACCAATGGTGTTATAACTGGCAGGGATTAAAGTAATGCCCCTTGTACACAAACAACTTTTTAGCAACTCTCTGTTTTGGTGTAATTTGTAATGCTAGCATTGGAATACGTAAACACACGAATATGCCTTTGGCGCTCCAACTAAAGACTAATACAACTATCATTATCAAACAGAATAATGAATTGGGCTGATTTAGGTGCCCAGATCCTGAGCCTAAATGGCAATCTGGGTGAGATTTGGGGTGAGTGCTTATTTGTGCCCTGGGTACCCCTGGAACTATAGTAGGGTGACTGTTACCCCAATGTTTCTATATATCTGTAACCTTGTTATGAGCTAAGGGGGCCCAGTCTGAAGGTCAGTTAGGGAGAGATTTGGGGTGAGTGCTTATTTGTACCCTGGGTACCCCTGGAACTATAGTGACACCCCAATGTTTCTATATATCTGTAACCTTGTTATGAGCTAAGGGGGCCCAGTCTGAAGGTCAGTTAGGGGGAGATTTGGGGTGAGTGTTTATTTGTACCCTGGGTACCCCTGGAACTATAGCAGGGTGACACCCCAATGTTTCTATATATCTGTAACCTTGTTATGAGCTAAGGGGGCCCAGTCTGAAGGCCAGTTAGGGGGAGAATTGGGGTGAATGTTTGTTTGTGGCCTGGGTACCCATGGAACTGTACCAGCATCTAAGTTTATTATGAGGTATTGGAGACACTCACCAAATGTTTGACCAAAATGTAGGCTTAACCCCCCCCCCCCCCAAAGTACTATCCTACTGGTGTCTGCATGTGTTACTTCCAAATTACAGGTTAAATAGCATGTGATAAAATTGCCCATAGTGTGTGTGACCTAAGAAAAAATAAAATATTATAGATCTGTACTATTATCTCTATTGACCTTTAGAGTACTTCTCTGCATGTAGTTGCGTTGATTCACTTTTGCACATTAGGAAAGAACATATTTTTGGTCAAACCGACTCATCATAGCGGGTATAAAGTCTTGAACCAAAGCCCAAAATTAGGAAAATTTAACTTTTTATTTTTTTGCTTCTCCTATATGCCGTTAACATTTTATGATCTGCGAAACAGAGAATTGTCTCCTCTTGGTTTCATTTAACACGTTGGCATCAGAGCGGTGCAGCCCTTCCAGCTTTTAGCCATCAATGCAATATGCTGGAGATTTTTTATATTGGGCTTCTCCTTTCCAGCGGATGAAAGGCATCCAAAAAGGAGAACAAAGTCATAATGTAAGAAGGGCTTTTTTGTTTTGTTTTCCAGCTGAAAAGATTTCAGAACGATGGTAGGTCTGCAGTAATAATGACTGTTGTACACACATGTTAAATTGCAACCAGGCTTGGATCGTTTTCATGGCGTTAGAGGGAAGTTTTGGCGGAAGGCTAAGATGTCGAAGTACATAAGTGTTTGCTGTTGTCATCCCTGATATCTTCAACAATACAGAGATAAGCAGGCTGGGGTGCACGTTGCCAAACTCTGAAGATTTCCATTCTCCATTGAAAATTTTCATCACAGAGTCTCTTCAAGGGAGAAGAAAACAAAGTTTAATATCTTGCAATGAAGTGAAGTCATTGATTCACTTTAGTTTTAAGAAAGGGCTTTTATAGGGAGCATGTTTCATGTTCCTCAAATGTCTCTAACTCATCTCTGGTTCTGTTTTATGGCACGGATTCTAGATACACATTCTGGGTTAGAACCTGCAACCTCAATGGCAAGATGAAATACCCTTTGTTTGAAAGGTGTGTTTATATATTTACCGCTCTGTTGCCTGGGAATGCATGTGACTTACCAAGGAAAGGAAAGGGATCTAACTTAGGAATGGAAAATGAAACCAGTTAACTCGCATCCACTTTTTCTTCATTCCATTTATCACTTCCTCACATCTACTCCTCTTCAAAGTCTTCCCTGTAGGTCAAAGGTGACTTTCTTCTCTTCTCCACCATTGAGGTCGCTATATGTTCCTCTTCCTATATCTTCTCATCTTCACAGTCATCCCCTTAGACCAGTGGTCCCAAGCATTGGCTCATGAGCAACATGCTGCTCACCATCCCCTTGTTGATCCCAGTTTCCCCAAAGCAGGTACTTATTTTTAGATTCCTTGGGGCTTTGTAGCATGTTTTGGTTGCATAAAAGCTAGGTGTACTGCCAAACAGAACCTCCTATAGGCTGACAATTCACACAGAGGCTACCACACAGCCAATCACAGCCCTTATCCTGCCTTAGACCAATACTTCTCTATAGAGTAATGGTTGGGAGCTACTGGTGGAATCTTTGAGACTCAGCTCTTCATTCCCCAAGGGCTGTGGGCCTTGTACAGACGTCCAAACCAAAAGGTGTAGTCTTTCTAGTCCTTTCTTTTTTGAGTTTTAGACCTTGTTGGAGATCTTGGAACAAATGTTTAGGTTGCAACCTCCCATAAGCTTAAGTAATACCAGAAGTTTTTGATACTGATGATTAGGCTTCTCAACTGTTCCAAAATGTGTGGAAAGGTCTCCTGTTGACTCTGCTTGTGGTCAACTGGAACCACCCCACTTAAGGCCCAGTACATTTATAAGGATTCATGAACAGTCATGCAGATCAGGCATATAGATTGCAATTTCATTAGCTTTGTGGACATCTATTGCCATTCCCATAAGGAAAAGTAGTTGCAAGCATATGAGAATGTTTATTGGCTGTTTAAGTCTCGTTCCCTTATGACATCATTCTGAACTCACCCAGAACCAAATTCCCCCTGAGCTCACTTAATAAAGTCATTTACAGGGAAAGCTAAACAGATTAATTTGGAAGGTTTGGGAAGCTTTTGACAAGGTATGGCATCTTGTGCCTTGTGTCTTTGCTCAGTTTTGACCTTCCTATTTGTGCAAACTGCAAGACATTCCCAGAGCTTTAGCTTTATATTTATTTTATGAAGCATTCAGCACTATAGATTTAGTCCATGGGGAGGGGAAAAAAAATAAAATAAAATGTTTCTCTGCTTTTTCTCAGTGGTTTTTTTCATGAGGGAGCTGTCAGCTTGCAGATAAAGTTAGGATGGATTATTTCTGCAGGATGTTATATAAAGTTATATTGCTTTTATTTTTGCACCAGGAGTTTTTAATAAGCAGAGGAAGCAACCTGGTATATTTGACAAGCCTGACTTATCAGGTAGAGAGGAAATACTCCTTACTGTAATGAATCTGGCACAGACCCCTCCTCGTCTATCCCATGAACCTTCCTGCCCCCAGAAGCCTCACTTATCTCAAAGTAGAAAATTAATGATACTCTAGCAGTGCACTGATCCTCTGGTGTTTGTCTTACATCTTGCATCCTTCACCTACGTAACAAAAGTAGCGAAGGAAACTGGTTAAAAGACAAAAAAAATTGTCCATCAAAAACATTAGTATGAAGTTGTATCATTCATACTGACAATCCCAAATTAATCTGGGGAAATTAAAGAGACACTATTATAAAAACAAGTTTTTCTTGAGAATGACTTGAGAATCATGTCCATTGCTTAGTATGGTCCTGTCCTGCTGTAAGGCTGAGATTCTAGCTATCTGAATAGCAGTACATTCTGTCCCAATGGTAGAGCAGATCCTATTTGATCCCCATTGTAAGCAACAGTCCTGCCCTGCTTTATGGCTGAGAATCAAGCTATCTTTATAACAGGAAATTGTGTTATCTCCTGTATCTGTAAGCTTTTTTTTTAGTGTTAGATGTATATGCCCTTCTATTATATAGCACCATGGAATATGTTGTTGCTATATAAAGTATAATTTTAAAAAGGCAGAAATATTGCGAATGAAACAGTCCTTAAGGCACTATTTTTCTTTCGAGCAAGAGGACAGATAGTAACAGATAGCTCATTTTCACAAGGAAAAAAAGAGAGAGTGACGATACTGATGCATTACCCTATAACTTGTCTTTCTAAATGACTTTAGTGGAACAAAGCCCAGCCTGGAATCTTCATGTTCAGCATCTTAAATCTTTCCCTTGAAGATAACTTGTTCCTTCGCTGATCACTTACTAAAACCTCGTCTGTTTTTAATTTTTCTTCTCCTTTTTTCCCCCCCTTTGTCAAGTGGCTGTCGACAAAAATTCCATTATCCAGAGCTTCTAATCATATCCGTCCTCTGGGATTAATGTCGTGTGTTGAAACATTGGGATGGCAGCCGAAGGTACAGGATGACTGTGTACAGTATTCCCAACGAGGGGGCTTCTCCCCTACTATCATCCCGATTTGACAGTTGCTGGATGGATGTTTAATAGGCATCTGGAAAGCATTAGTATATCCCCAGTTCTTAATGAAGGGACACTCACAGTTGAGCCATACCCTAGTTTATGGGATGAGGGGCAACAATGTTGTTCCATGTTCTATTGAGTAAACCATTTATACGATAGGTGGGAAAACAAATGAAGGACATGCCAGCCTTGAAGCTTTTAAGAAAATGCAATTTGTATTCATTCATTATAAATTTCTAATGATTTGAAAGAACAGGGATAAATGGACTGATAGACACTGATATTTTAGAATTAATACATTAAGGAAAGTTCCCCTTTAAGGAGGAAAATGCACTGATTATTTATAGGAGCTTCCTTACACAACACAGTATAAAGGTATCATGGCACACACATATGGGCACAACTGCAACAGAAAGAATGTACACAACCGTTGCATTGTATTGCTGGACTTGTGCCTAAGATGCTCCATTCGACACCAGTTCCATCCTAACTCCCCTTCTCAATTGAGTGCCTAATAACAAAGTAAAAGCCTTGAGCTGCATCCACCTTCAAGCTGGTGGTAGTTCAATATAGACAGTACATTACAAGAGTGCAGTAGAGTATAAAGGTACAGTACAGACATTACACTATAAAGATACAGTATAAAAGTGTATAGTATAGACAGTGCTAAATAAGGGTACATTACAGTTTAGCACAGTAGAGTAGACAGTACAGTATATGAGTACAGTGCAGACATTACATTATAAGAGTACAGTATGGCCAGTACAGTATACGGGCACAGTACAGTATAGACAGTGCATTATAAGAGTAAAGTATAGACAGTACAGTATAAGGGCACAGTACAGTATATACAGTACATTATGAGTACGGTATAGACAGTACATTATAAGAGTACATTATAGACAGTACAATATAAGAGTACATTATAGACAGTACATTATAAGAGTACAGTATAGGCAGTACATTATAAGAGTACAGTATATACAGTACATTATAAGAGTACAGTATATACAGTACATTATAAGAGTACAGTATAGACAGTACATTATAAGAGTACAGTATAGACAATACATTATAAGAGTACAGTATAGACAGTACATTATAAGAGTACAGTATAGACAGTACATTATAAGAGAACAGTATAGACAGTACATTATAAGAGTACAGTATAGACAGTACAGTATAAGGGCACAGTACAGTATAGACAGTACATTATAAGAGTACATTATAGTTAGACAGTACATAATAAGAGTACTGTATAGACAGTACAGTATAAGGGCACAGTACAGTATAGGCAGTACATTATAAGAGTACAGTATAGACAGTACATTATAAGAGTACATTATAGACAGTACATAATAAGAGTACTGTATAGACAGTACAGTATAAGGGCACAGTACAGTATAGGCAGTACATTATAAGAGTACAGTATAGACAGTACATTATAAGAGTACATTATAGACAGTACAGTATAAGGGTACAGTACAGACAGTTCATTATGAGTACAGTATAGACAGTGCAGTCCAGTAGCTAATAGGAAGTACAGTATATGGGTTCAGTACAGAATAAGGGTACAGTACAATATAAAGGTACAGTACTGTACAATCTAAGGTTACAGTACTGTACAGACAGAGCAGTATAAGGGTATAAAATTGGGACAAGAAATATATTTATATTTATAGAAGAACAAAAGTATAGCATTCAAGAGATCTTTATGGGCTACCAATAAAATATGTGAATATGTATAAAATATATGTATATTTGTGTGTGTGTGTGTGTGTGTATACTCTCCCACGCCTTTTACTCTACAGAAGAGAGCCTGTCCCATTATTTATGACAGGAGTAGTGGTCCAGCCCTTTCTCTGGAAATTACTCCAGTATAAATAACCTTCCAAGTCATATTCCAAACAAAGAATTTATCAAGTTCTCGGCTGAAGAGGACTGAAGTGACTTCCCAGGCTGAGAGTCTCTTAGATGTTTTCTCCTTCAGACGTCTCGGGATAATACCCTCCGTTTCTTGTCTGTCCAAAACTTTTTTTTTTAATCTAAAACCTCCATCCATTATTGGTACCTGTCTAGTGGAGCAAAACACGCTGCGACTGAATTTATTCCTTCAGCCGTTAATTCTTGTTATAGCCTGGCTCAGCAGCACTTTGTCTTAGAATTTGTTTATGGATGGAATTATTCACGGCTTCGCCATTGGCCGGTTATTGTGAGATGCTTATTCTGACTTAGTGCAAGTGAGCAAAATGCTGTTCAGGTTCCAAAAAGCTGTGCGTACATCTCATAGGCTTCAAGAGTGATAAATATTAATTCCAGAGATGTTATTTTCTCTTCTCTTGAGTAGGAACCTGCAGCCAGTGCACAACTGTTGCATTATAGATCTTTGTTTCTGCCAACAGCTGGAGGGTTGCAGACTTAGGGCACCTGCAAAAAATACATGTGCTTAATTCCTGTTCAAGTTATATGCAAACCTAGGAAGATGTCTGTGGTGGGCCTTTGGCTCTCCAGTCCGCTCCCATTATAAACTTTTTCTTTCAATGAGAGGTCAAAGATGCATTGGTCATTTCTGTGTTGGTTCCTCCTCCCATATCACAACGCTCTTTTGAGCAGCAGCTTCACAATTTTACGTTTCCCAGTGCCATGGTGTGTTCTCACTGCGGTCAACTCAAACATCATCCATCTCCAAGACAGGCCACCTTAATACTGATGAAACAAGGAGCTGAGCTGGAGTATTAACAAACATAATGTTTCCAAAACCACTAAATATTTGTAGCGGTTTATGGATTAGTTTTGTTGTTTGTGTTTACTCTGCACTTTAGGAAAAGCCTAAGGCACATGCAGTCCACTGATATTAAAAAAAGTTTCAATATATTCTGCAATGTTTCTTCTCAGTGATCCAACCTTCAGAGTGACAGATTCTTTCCAATTTCATAATGCAAGTAGGGTCATAAAATATAAAACTTTAAGGGCTCAACCTGACTACTAAATGGTCTGAGAGCCTGAGAGACAAATGGGCAGATTGGATTGCTTAGCAACTGCCTGTAGGCACATAAGATTCAGTCTTCCATCCCATCTAATAAAAATGTGTTTCTACAGTTAGTTAGTATAGGTCTTTTTCAACCCAACCTCAACCTCAATTATGTAACTGTAGTTAAATAGTAGCTCCTTGGGAAAGGGTAAAACTGTAACCATCTTCATGTGGATTCTATAGGCTCTGACATTCATAACTACTTGACCCTTGGTGTTTGGAGAGACCATCCCATCATTTCCGTCCTTGTGTATGATATTTAACTTGCTGTTCACGCAGTGGGCCCTACCATCCTGCATTGCTGTCTGATGACCCTGACTTATAACTGGAAATATTTTATCCGGACAACTCCCACTCTTTATATCTTCGGAGCTGATACAGCAGATAAACTGAGTTCATTTGGGCTAATAAAGAGGAGGAACAGACTTTTGCCACTCAGCGCCATCGATCAACATTACTGAAGTTACAAAGGAAATTCTGGGAGGTAGACTTTTGTTTGGGCTTCCTGCTGTTTTTTTGCACTCTTATTTTATAGGCTTCAGTTCATAGTTTAATATCCTGGATGGGGCTGAAGGACAAGTTCAGTTCATAAGGATCTTTGATTTATTTCATGAACATATAAACAATTACGGGTGGTCTCCGCTTCACGAAGAGGAAATAACCTATTAGGAAGACTTACAAAGATACATTCATCCTGTGAGCTGTCGAATCTCCTATCACAAAACGACAAATGTTATTGGAGAAATGGGTTCATCCTCGGGATGGTAGTCTGGCTATCCAATAGATGGTGGTGTTGGTTTCATAAAAACTCAAGAAATTACACCCTTTTATTAGAGAATTATGTGATCCTATTCTTAAAGCCAAAACATCCTCCTATGATAAATGTGTATAGAGTGCAATGTGTATAGAGTGCAAATTCTATCTGTTTAAAGAAGGATTTATTTGTACTGAATGGACACTAGTATGGTTTTTTAATCCCTTTATCTACACTTACTTGACCCCTACTGGTTCCACCAGTTGAATATAATCAGATTCAAATTTGTAATTAAGGAATTTGGAAAATGAACTACCGTACAATATGGGAGCTGGTAGCACAGTAGTTGCTAGCTGTGGGATGAGGACTGTCAGAAGGAACTACAGCTAAATGGATACTGAACCAATGTTGTCCTATATCTGTAACCGTGTTATGAGCTAAGGGGGCCCAGTCTGAAG
>CM044447.1:10259625-10279857 GCA_024363595.1 Xenopus borealis | reverse complement strand
TATATATATATATATATATAATGCCAGTTCATCTTATGTGCTCTTACCGGATTAAAAGACAAATTAGGGTGCATTGGTCAATAAATTTCAGATACAGTAGTGGTAGTAGAAGGACTCGCACTCCATTGTTCTTGTGAATAAATGTGTTTCGGCCCACATTAGGGCCTTTATCAAGGATATAGGCCCTAATGTGGGCCGAAACATTGGAAACAATGGAGTGCAAGTGCTTCTACTACTGTATGTGTATATATATATTTATATATATATATATATATTAAAATCACTAAAGTATATTCACTTTCTCATTCCTGCAAGAATGAGCCACAGCACAGAAAAAACCCATATACAACATAATCTAGGCTGTAATCTGCACCATCATCTCAAAACAACAATAGCCAACCTGTGGCTTCAGCTGTTGCTGTAATATAACTCCCAGAATCCTCAGCCAGACGTGCTTTTTTCCTGAAGGAGCTAAGCGTTATGTTTCAGCAGCAGCTGGTGAGACACAAGGTGGGAGTCCCTCTCATATAACGATACCTTTTAACCCATGCTCCATCTAATAGAAACCAACCAGATTTGTTCATATGACCCCTCCATAGTATATTTCTGCTACAGCTTATGAACATAATAGGTCACATGGTATAAACAAATTAGTGAAGGTAATATACTTCCATGCCTTATCTAACGGCTTTATTTATAATCATCAAAATGGGATTTCTTCTGTAGACAGATGATGTCCCCAACTTCTCCTGTTGGCTATTGTGTTGATTTAAACAAAGACAAAGTGGCCTGAGTGGCAGGTGGGCAGCTGACCTTCAGGACAAGAGGTCGCATGTCTGACACAGAAGTTATTGCTGCAAGGAATGCGACAGTTGCAGAATGTTATAGCTTATCAGACCTGTCAGGATCTGCTCTGCTTTGTCAGGTGGCTCAAGACTTTCCCCATTTTTTTATGGAGATCCCATGATTCATCAAGATCTTATTGACCATCCTAATGCATTTCTAAAGCCGTTTGTAGGGTATAAGCAAATTTCTGTTGAACCCCCAAATATTTTTCAACAAAAGAAGAATTTTTGCTGTTCTCATAATAGGAGCTTTGGTTTAGAAAACTGAAATGGTTTTTGATTTTATTGGTTCATATACTGTATTTCCACCAAAAACAAAATTTCAATCAAAATTTTATTCAGGTTTATTGTACATCAAAGTTTGCCCACTTATGGGAGGAACAGTATTACAGTTTGGGTCTAAATGGAGAAAAACTGTGTTTGAGAAGATTCTAGGTTACCTAATATTCCAACTGTAGAAAAGTCTAATTGAATTTCTTGAATTTTTGGGTTTCTTCATACCCAAAGGAAGTGACACCTGAACTAGGCTACCCTCTAGGAGGGGCATGTAGCAGTGAAGAGGGACTCAACTTGGATTGGGAGACTGGATAAGTGTGCTCTTAGATACACCTGGTATACCAGCTTGATGGTTATTGATATTTATGGTGTGAATATGTATTTGTATGTACTTGAACCATAAATGGAAGTGGGACTCTACAATACATGTAAATATCAATTATGACAGGCAGTTTTCTGTCCAAAATGTTCAGATGGACATTTGACATGACTGATGCTTCCATTCATATCAATGACAGGAGGCATGCAGGGTGGTTTGGGTGCTTATCTGCCAACCAAAAAACACCAGGAAAGAATTGCTCCCTGTGATATAAACCTAACTATAAAAAGTAGTTACTTGTTTGTTGTGTTGAGTGTTGGGTTATTAAAAGAGTTCATCTAAATGAAGACTTTGAAGACCTCCGTGATCACCCTCTGTTGAAGATTTTCATTTGGATTATGATAATGACATTCAGAGATATCTGATCTCAATATGAAGACCAAGCTGATGTTTTAGTTGCAAAATCACCATACATATAATACTGTGAGATAAATGATTACCAAAATGGACTTGTCTGGCATGGGGAAGTGGCTTCACCAATGTCTTTGATTGTTGGAATGTGGCTCAACCCCAAATAACACAAGGAAGTGCTGGTGAGACCATCACTTCTTTGATTGTTGGAATGTGGCTCAACCCCAAATAACACAAGGAAGTGCTGGTGAGACCATCACTTCTGCCCTCCACATGGGCACCAACATGATTTCACTGTGAAAATAAGCAAATTCCATTATGTGTTGACCTGATCTGAATCAATTAGCACCTTCAATGTTTCTGTAAACGTCACAGTTCATGCCAAGCCTTTGATTCTTGCCTGAATGCACAGGGGGGAATGTTTATTTGGAGCTGGAGTTGTGGAAGCCAGGTGGTCATTATGTGTCAGTAACTACCCCTGTGGGGAGTACGATTTGGTTCAACAGAGTCCTTTTTACTACTCCTAATGAAGATGAAAGACTCTGTTGGGTTCCTGAAGCCTTCACATCATACCTGACCTGTTTGCAATGAGCCAGTAGATCCATATAGTTGTTTGAACCAACACAACCCATAAACATGATGTTCCCAAATGTTATTTCTGTGGCAGTCCACACATTACTGAAATCCCTATGGAAGCTCAGTTACAATTCAGCTTGATAATCAATTAATACACAATAAGTATTATTAATAAATTCTGATATTCTTATAGTATTTGCCAAGTTATTCAGTTTGCTTGTTTTGCAAAACTCAGCATTTTCTATAGTAGACTATATAGAATAGTGTACCCCCTATAGCATATACAGGTCAGAGCATATGCAGGTCATGGATCTCCAACTTAGTGTCTAATATTCTCATATTCTCCGCAGTTACATTTTTAATGTGACACAAATTTCATTACTGAGCACAATAATATAGTTTACAAGATATTTATGGTTGTTGTGTATTATAAACTATATATATATTTCTATATATCTGTAACCTTGTTATGATCTAAGGGGGTCCAGCCTGAAGGCCAGTAATGGAAAGATGTTACACCGACACCGATTTCTAATTATCTGAATTCTGGCTATGAGCTCATTGGATCCAACCTAATAGAAATGTAGGGTAAGATTTGGGGTGAGTTCTTATTTGCTGCTTTAAGTACCATTGGAACTATAGCAGGGTGACTTTTACCCAGATATTTGTATATATCTGTAACCTTGTTATGAGCTAAGTAGGTCCAGCCTGAAGGCCAGTTAGGGTGAGATTTGGGGGTGAGTACTTATTTGTGCCCTGGGTACCTCTGGAACTACAGCAGGGTGAATGTTACCCCAATGTTTCTATATATCTGTAACCTTTTTTATGAGCTAAGGGGGCCCAGCATAAAGGCAAGTTAGGGTGATATTTGGGATGAGTGCTTATTTGTGCCCTGAGTTCTCCTGGAACGACAACAGGTTGTTACACTGATATTTCAATTGTCCAGCCTGAAGGCCAGTTAGTGTGAAATTTGGGATCAGGGCCACCATTAGAAATCACGGGGCCCCGCACAACAACATTTCTGGGGCCCCCTGGGCCCCGCCCACGCTGACACCCAAGCCCCACCCCTGATCCCGCCTACTCCACATCAAAGACCACACAGATATCAGCACTAAAAAAGTAACCAGGGCCCCCCTTACAAGTTAAAAAAAATTGGGCTCCAAAAAATATTTTTTAAAAATATTGGTGTATAGAGTATTAAAATAAAACATTGGTGGCCAGGGGATTAAAAAAAAACCCACATTGGTGTTAGTAGAATTGAACTCGTGGCTTCAGGACTTCAGTTATAGCTGTTTTCATGACTTCGGTTCTTTTCGCCACTTGAGGACTTGTGTCGGCTCCTTTTGGGACTTTGGGTCTTTCCGCCTCTTCAGGACTTCGTATTTGTTCGGCACTTCCGCATTCTGCCTCAGGACTTTGGGTAGAGGGCATGCTTCTGCGGCTCTTTTTTTAATATTGCAGCGCTGCTGGGCCCCCGTTCAGCCCCGGGCCTGGGGCACTTGTCCCCCCCTGTCCCTCCCTGATGGCGGGCTTGTTTGGGATGAGTGCTTATTTGGTTCCCCTGGGTACCTGTGGAACTATAGCAGGGTAACTGTTTCCCCTATGCAAAGCTGTCCTAGCTAGGATGAGATGTGGGCTTTTTGAGAGTTTATTTATTCCCTTGGGAAACAATTCCTTTAGGGGTAAATTTGTCTTTAGTAAATCTCCTCCAAAATGTCATCATTTATTTTGTTTTTCACACTACTCATTCTTTGGCTGCCAACACTGCGTCTCTAACATCTTGAAGAGAGAAATTAATAGGGCTGCAGGCCTGATTAGCAACTGACATATCTGAGGACCTTCAACAGAGGACCTTGTGTGTGTGTGGATTATGTGCTGAGGCTGTAAGCACAGAACAGGACCCTCCTTTGTTTTCTGGATCTCCAAGATGCTACAGAACTTGCAAGGAATCTGGACTTCAAGAGAAGTGCCAAGCATGTTACAGTCTGGTGTGGCATTAACCAGATGGTAACCGCGAGCCTTCACTTTCCAGATCAGTCTGCTCCTGTCACCAACATTTCCCAAATTTCAAAAAAGAGAGATATCAAAAAGAGTAAAGTCGTAGGCTTCTCCCTCTTAGGCACAGTCTGGCAGGTGGGACAGCTGAGACAGAGAACCCAGAATTCAGGCCAGAGATCAGCTGTTGTGTTCAGCTGGTCAAGTCCACCACTTGGTCTCTCTGTATACAGTACCGTTCATTGAAATGAGCCCTGACAAACGGTAAAGCCAGAGGGTCTTTTGATGTTATAGCAGCAAGTGCAGGATGTATTTTCTTTCTGAAAACCCACCCAACTATTTCTTTGCATCATAATTTTGCATCATAAAAGAAAATGTTATTGTAAAGAACTTTCCAATAGACATTCATTTAGCATTTTCATTGGTTTTAAAATGATAATAGATGTAATTACATTTAAAATAACTGTAGCCCTATTCTGCTACTGCAGGAAATCTAGCACTGATTTTCTTCCTTGTGGCATTAAAGGAATCCTGTGTCTCTGCTACAGCGAAGAGCAGTTACACTATGATTTGGTGCGTTTCCACCTAGGGTTGCCACCTGGCCTGGCCGGTAAAAAGGATGGCTGATCCCAATGTTATTAATAGCAAAAAAAGATAACTATATAGGAAGGCCGATATTTTCTTCCAGAAAAGGTGGCAAACCTATTTCCACCAGGGTCAGGGCAGATTTGGCTGTGATACCCCTCCCTGGTAACTTTTCTGATCCTGAATCCAACACACAGAGGGGAGGGAAATTGGTTTATTTACAGGACACTGTGCCTTTATATAACAGACGCATACAGCCTGCCAGCCAGGAACAACTTTATATAATATGGTTTATATAATATGGTTTTATCTCTGAGCTGCTGAGGGGGAATATCTACTTATGTGGCAGTTTCTTCAGAGTTCTGAGAAGAACTCCCTTTGGCTTTACGTGCCCTGAGAAGAGCACAATTTTGTTCTTCAGAGCCCTGACAAGGACCCCTTTTCCTTCCACACCCTAAATAGAGTGCACTTTTCTGCCACTGGGGTTCCCTACTGACTTTTCACACACAGTAATATGTGGGAGATTGCAGCACCTTGCTCTGCTGCTTCTCTCTCACAGAAGCACTTCCTGTGCAGGACTTCCTTCTTCCTGTCAGCTCACAGGGGTGGAGACTCCTCCACCTCCTCAAACAGAACAACACAGAGGAGAGACAAATATACATACAAAGCTCCCCTACATAACTTAAAATCATGGACATTTGTGTCATTACTATATATTGGTTCCCTACTCTGTACTCACCACAGTGCGATCCAGTAAAAATAAGTAGTACACATGGTGCGCAGGCTCCCACTTACCCTAGTAACCCAGCAGGGGTTTGAATGACAGTCTGAGAGGCAGAAAAGGAGGTTATGGTTATTGCTAATAAACTCAGTATGCCCTGATACTGCTGCTAGAGGTGTAGAAAATATTGTGGTCTGCGCAGACATATTTCTCCCTGTAAAGAGACCCTGGCAGGTGTAACTGCTTATGACGAGAGCGCAGAATTCACCTCTGCACAAATCATGGGGTCTCTCCCAAAAATGATTTTCTGCACTGGGGCTGATATTTTCAGTTACACCACAGCTTTGAGATATGAGAAAGTCTTGGCGAAAGCAGAAAGGTGCATCTTTTCAGGGCTCATAGGATAAAGAAACAGGGGTCAGTAACACAAGTGGCAAGACAGGTGCATGAATAATTGGTGCTTTTGACAGGTTTGTGCGAATCCTTCCTCCTATCTCACACTTGCCTGTGTGTGGTACAAATTGCACTTGCTCTGGCTGGAAACATCCATTAAGTGTGAACACTTGATTTGAGAAACAACAGCTGGGTGTATTTCTGAGCCCAGTAAACTGTCTCCCTTGCACACTTCCACAGACATGCCGGCACCAAGCACCCATCTATCATCCCCTCTACGCTGACCACAAGCCTCTGAAAGGAAAGGCCTGGCCATTATTTGCTTTATTCTGCCAACAGCACCTGAAGCTCCCCAGGGACATGGTCTGCACAGTATCTGCATAGTGACAGGGCAAAGAAATTCTCTAGGTGCTGCCCACGGTTATTGGTAACCCCAGAGCACATTGGTTGTGAGGTACTGAAGTGGCTATTTAGACAGAAAATATGTTAAACCAATCAAAAAGGTTAAAATTGAAATATAAATAAATCAAACTTCTATAAAATACATATCTAATATGCCAAATACATTCTATATTTTGGTATAACATATTACAGGTAAGGAATCTGTAATCCAGAATGCTCAGGAACTGGGTTTTTTTCGGATAATGGATCTAAAATTTGGCTCTTCACATAAAAATTAAGTAAACCCAACAGGCTCGGTTTGCTTCCAACAAAGATGAATTATATCTTACTTCGGATCAAATACAAGATACTGTTTTATTATTACACAGAAAAAGGGAATGAGTTATAACATTTTTTAGTTATCTGGATAAAATTTGGAGCTTTCTGGATAATGGGTTCCGATAACTGATCCCTTACCTGTAATTCGTTTATTCAGAGAATGATTTTAAAAAATGGAGAAAAGTTTTATAAAGTTAAAATATAAATGAAAATGCATTTAGAAAAGATATTCAGGTATTACATATATTTTACACATATTTAATAAAAAGTTTTATAAATTATTTGCAATTTTTATGAAATTAAATTTAAAGAATTTTAAATATGATTTGTCATAATATGTTGATTAGTTCCAGTGATTATAACAAGTCCAAATTTTTGACCTTCAGTTCTTAAAAAACAACTTCTAAAATCCCTGGAAAGGCAAAGGGCATTTGCCATGGGCTCCCATAATAAAAACAAATGCCCTGGCCATAAAATCTCTCAAGGGTTACATATTATCAATTTGTTAAATATTTGTTCCATTTGGACTATAGAGGCCTCCTCCCACTACTAACTCTATGAATCTGTTGCTTAAAGGAAAACTATACCCTGAAAAGTTTATATCAAATCAAGTGACATTAAAGAATCTTACCTACCTGGTATATATATATTCAAGTCAATATTGCCCTTTTACATCTCTTGCCTTGAACCACCATTTGGTGATGGTCTGTGTGCTGCCTCAGAGATCACCTGACCAGAAATATTTCAACTCTAACTGTAAAGGGAAGAAGTGTTGAAGCAAAAGGCAGAACTCTGTCTGTTAATTGGTTCGTGTGACCTAACTTTATAGTTTATTTGGTATGTTTGTGTGCACCGTTGGATCCTAGGATCCCAGGAGGCTGTCCTTATTTTTTAAAATGGCTATTTTCTATTTATGATTACCCAATGGCACATGCTACTAAAAAAGTATATTATGAAAATGGTTTATTTACTTGAAGCAGGGTTTTACATATGAGTTATTTTATGCAATATCTGTTTATAGAGAGCTACATTGTTCGGAGGGTATAGTTTTCTTAAAGAGACCCAGTTATCACATAGCGGATAGCAGTTGTGCACGTGGGTCAGATCATGTCATGCCTAATGTTCAGCATAGACATGTACTTAACTATGGAAGATTAGCGAGGTTTAATATGCGGGAAAAGGCTCCCAGTAAAAGTATCTCTTTCTAATCTGTTTCATTCCTTCACCAGATTCCGAAACTTGATGCGGATGAGACACTTTCCTTTCCACCTAATAATTTGCTATACGCTACATAATTATTTTGAGATATGGTATGGCATAGCAATGCACCAGGTGAGCCAACATTAATTAAAAAATATATACAATATCATATAAAAAAAGAGCCTAGAAAGTGACTTTTGTGGTTGAGGCAACATTAAGGTATAGTTTATGTATAATTTCATGTAAAACACCTTACAGGATATAACTTCCAGTTTCAGTACTGCAGAACATGACAAGATAAATAAAAGCCAATGTCATACATCCCAAAACATGGTTTGATAAATACAGTGACAATTACATGTATAATACCCAGAGCATATGATAGGATAAATACACGGCCAGTTACATGTATAATACTACAGAACTCAAGGCAGGTTAAATAAAGGGCCAATTCCATGTTTAATACCCCAATACATGGTAGGATAAATACAGGGCCAGTTCCATGTACAGTAATATGGAGCTTTCATCTTGAGGTGAACTCAGGTAAGAGCAATAAAGATGGTGAAGCACTGTACACTTGTAGCCTCAGTAGAGAACCTCAAGAAAGGCACCTAAATATGTTTATAGCAAGACATGATACATATAGGGCCGTTACAATGCGTTTGTATTGAAATGTTGACTTAGGTTAAAACGCAATGACCAATATGGAGTCGGAAAGTGTTTGCCTTCACCCAAGGTCTGTCTTTTTTATGGAGCAATACAATGGGGATTATCAGTGGAGGCTTAATAGACATGTGCCTTTCAACAACCCAAATGATTATGCGATTATGTCTTCCAAACAGAATCTGACAAAAAGCTGAGATAAAGACTCCCAGGGATATGGTATACTAGAAGTCTGTTCCTTGGACCTTGATACACAAGGTGAAAATAATATTTTTTATAGGTATCTCTGTCCCTCTCTACCTGGTTTTGGAGGTGAAATAAAAGCAGAGCAGGCTGTAGCCCTTCCAACACTTTCCCTTTATCACTGCTCATATACAGTATATTAGGATTAGGTATCTATCTAGTTCTACCAATCCCTATTTTTATAGGGGATATACAAGCAGAGCAGGCAGTAACCCTTCCAACACATCATGATAAATAGACAGAATGGTACAGAAGGTATTGAAAGTGTTGCACTTGCTGTCAGTATCATGCCCTGCTGCTGCCATATTGCACAGCTGTACCTGCTTTTATAAGTTCTGTTTCCAACAGGTGCCTTGGGCCCCAGAATATTCGCCTCTATAGTTACCACTTCAAATAAAGCTCTGACTGTACAGACACCTGACTGATGCGGGGAGCACCTTACATCAGCTAAGTGAATCGTGATGTTGCTATGAATAACAGATCATTATTTCCATCAGGGAGAAGTCTTCGAACAAACACAGACTCGGCCATTTATGGGTGTGAATTCCATAGTTAGTCAGCAGGATATGGCATAGACGAGCCAGTAATGAGTGTCACTGTGGCTTTGTGGAAAATCTCAGGGTTTTTGGGAAATAACAACAAACTGAGAATAAAGGGCAAATAAAAGGAGAGACCTGCTGAAAAGTCTGTAGGAGTGATAAAAAAGTTTGCACAGGTAATCATAAATAGGAGATTGCACACCTACCCCTGCAAGGTGCAGGATTTCAATGACCTGTGTAAGGGGGGCAGGAGGAAAATCTACATTTTGGGTGATTTACACTGGGCAGGGCCAGTCCACTTGTCTTCTGTTTACATGTCAATTTGTAACAGGTTTCCTGGCTAATCCAGGCTGCAGCTGTCAGGGTGAGACTGCGAAAGCATGGGGGCAGAGGTGCTAATACACAACTAGGCACATCAGAATGGTTGGATATCCAAACTGGAGTCTGCCAGTAGTTGTACTATGAGTTCCTTTATTGCATGTTAGAAAAATGCCCCGAGCATTCCTTCTCTGTATGTTTGTATTTATACATATGGGAAGAAGCTGCCATATTGTTTCCCTTAGACCAGGGGTCCCCAACCTTTTTTGCTCGTGACCCACATTTAAATTTAAAAAAGAATTTGAGAGCAACACAAGCATGAAAAAGTCCATGTGGATGTCAAATAAGAGCTCTGATTGGCTTTTTGGTAGCCCCTATATGGACTGGCAGCCTACAGGAGAGAATGTTTGGCAGGACATCTGTTTTTTATACAACCAAAACTTGCCTCTAAGCCAGTAATTCAAAAATAATCACCTGCTTTGAGGCCACTGGGAGCAACAACCAAGGGGTTGGAGAGCAACATGTTGCTCGCGAGCTACTGGTTGGGGATCACTGCCTTAGACAGTACAGTATGAGTCTATAGCTTATTGTGTGCCCAGAACATTCTTTCTCAATATATTTGTATTTATATATAGGGGTAGGAACAGCCATATTGGTTTTTTTTAGGGCTAGTCCACACGGCAAGATTAAGGGAGATTTGTGGCCTGGCGATTAATCGCCGATTCTTTGGGGCGACTAATCTCCTTGAATTGCTTGCCAGTGTCTCCCGCCCGCTGAAATGTAAAGTCACTTGCGCCAATTTACATGCGACGCTGCGTTTTTCTAAGTCAATCGAAATTGCCTCAATTTTCAGCGAACATTCCTTCTCTGTATATTTGTATTTATATATATAGTAGGTGCCATACTGTTTCCCTTAGACGGTATAGTATGAAGACATAACTTATTGTGTGCCCGAAGCATTCCTTCTCTGTATATTTGTACAGAGGTAGGTGCCAGGCCCCTAAGAAGATTTTTTCTTGTGGGGCCCAGCACAGCATTTTTACACCACCATTGAAAACTTTTGGCTGGGTGCTGGTAGCAGTAATACAGTTGGCACCATTGTACACTAATATACCTTTTATACCCCACAACTGCTGCTCAGCAGGAAAATTATTTTCCCACAGTCCTGCACAATATGAGGGATATTGTGCTGGACTGGGGAATAAACATTTTCCAATATTATTTGCCAGAAGCACCTGTTGCAATCACTTTGTTCGAGTTTTAGTCTCCACCCACCAGATAGAATTCTACTTGAATGTGTCACATGGTAACAATATATCAGACAAAGGAAATCACACCTTGGGAGAAGGCCATTCTGTACACATGACTCACTCACCTTACATCTCACCAAACAAACCCACTTGACTGATTCTATGAATTGGCTGAACAGGACGATTTGATTATGAGTCTGCTAAGGAAATGAGCGATTTTCTGACTCACCAACTCACTCCCCGTTTCTCAACCTGCAAAAAAATAAAATGTGAAAGTTGTTGTTCTGTTTTTGTTTCCCCAGTGCATTCCAGACATAATTTCACCAACCAAGAACACAATAAAGGAGGCCATACATGGAGAGATCTGCTTGTTTGGTCGATGCCGCCAAATGAGCGGGTCTCTCTCCAATATGACCACCTTGAGGGCTGATCTGATCGTGGGCCCTAGGGTCAGAATGATGCTGATACGGGCGATCGGATCGCGGTACCGCATCAACGAATAGATGCGGCCACGATCCGACGGGATTTTTAATCCTGCCCGATTGACATCTGGCTGACTTTCGGTCAGATATCGATCGGAGAAGCCCGTCGGAGGGCCCCACTCACAGGCCGATAAACTGCTGGCTCTGTCTGCCAGCAGCTTTTATCAGCCCGTGTATGGCCATCTTTAGCTTGCATGGTGTTGGTCAAGGGGATCTCAAGTGTGGAAGTTAGTTGTATCTCCCCTTAATAAACACCCATTTATTCATCCTTAATTGCTTCTCGCTGATGCTATATTATATATCTAATATATTATATATCTAAAGGCCAGCTTGGTCTCCAATGTGAAGACATATTGAAAATATCTGAGTTTAATATATAGCCCCCTTTATGTATTTATACATAGTTATCATCCATTAATAAAAAAATAAGTTAACTTAATTATTAAAGGGCAAGGAAAGGCAAAGAAATAAAATACCATTTTTACTTTCTTTAATGAAAAAGAAATCTATCTCCAATATACTTTGATTTAAAAATGTGTACTGTTTTTATAAGAAACTTGACTGTATGCAGTGAAATTCTCCCTTCATTTAGTGTTGTGGATAGGAATTGTCAGACGGTCCCTAACTTCTGGCAGGGAAACAATCATACTTATGAACAGCAGGGGGAGCCCCTGCCTTACTTACCAGCCATGCAGAACTCAAACAGCATTGTTTTTTACGATGATCCCTAAGCAGCACAGACCATACTGAGCATGTGCAGTGCCAGTGTCAGACAAAGATGTATAACAAAGTTACAAGATGACAGCCCCCTGTGGCCAACTTTGAAAGCATAAATCATTTGTTTGATTAGGTTTGTGGTGCAGTAAGTTCATGTTTATGTTTAGTATACAAAATACAGCATTTCTAGCCTTATTCTATTTTACACTTTCCTTGCCCTTTAAGGCAGCAGTAAAGGGACACTAAACCTTAGTTTCTTTTATTTGCATATTGGAGCAAAATAAATAATTGCTTCCCTTTTACTTTGCTTCTCCTAATTTCTGTAAGGGCAGAGACACACGTGGAGATTTAGGAAAATTTAGTCGCCTCTTCTTCAGGCAAATAATCTCCCGAACTGCCTTCCAGCCGTGTAGAATCTTATTCGCCGTGGGATGGCACTTGGAGTGATTCATTTTCTAAAATCGCCACATGTGTCTCTGCCCTAAAGTTGGAAAGCCTATCAACCAGGAGGTGGGTTATATTGGGCTGATCAGATCACTTGGCCAGTTGAACACAATTGCATAAAAGGGAAAGGTGGCTATACAGACCTACAGTGAGGACTTCTAGACTCCAATTGGTCAGTGGTTGATTTTGATCATACTGCCTAAGCAATCAGGAGGCACCTAAGACTTGTATTTCTGTAATCCTGACAGATCAAGGATTATCATCTCTGATGGACCATTTCCATTGCTCGGTGGAAAAGGAAATGAAGTGTAGTCACTTCTCTGGTACTCCACTTCGTGCTGTCCTGATCACTAGGTTGTTGACCATATCTGTGCAAATGGCCCATGGACGAATCAGTTGAAGACTGCACCAGTTGGGTCATGTACACAAGCCTCTAGATCAAGTCAGCAGCTTTTTAGTTCATGTATGGCGCTTTCTGATCTGCCTGTCTGGTAGGTTTAAACATTCCAGCGGAAAAGGATGCTGATTTTGACCCAACGGATATATATATGATCTTATCTGAGGTGGAAGAAAGTGGATCCAGAAAAATTTACCCATTTGCTAATTTAGTCTGTGTGTAGCTTTGGAATTGTTCAGGCTGGTGTCATGAAGGCATCAACATTCATAACCAAAATTAAATTGTAAACAAATTAGTATGCATTCAACATTGAGGAAGTAAAATAATATTTACCCACACTCTCCCTCATAATAGACCACCTTTGAGTTAAATATTTGAAGGGGGTCTCAGAATGTGTTTGCCTTCATTGGGGGTCCTTTCCATGTCACTATACATTTATACCTTGTACTCAGATGGTGGATGATACCTACCACCATTAGTGATGCTAAATTAACAAGAACACTAAGTGTTCTGCTGTTTTCACCTGTCAAAATTTGATTTATAATCAAGAAATTAACAGAAAAACAGCATCCGGGACAGGAAGATGCCCAGGTTTAATGTAAATCATAGAGGGGATTAGGAGACTTCTCTCATAGGGTGACTACTTTGGCTCATTTTAGAGAGTCTGAAGGAACATAGGCAATGCAGTGACTAATAGGGTAAATAGATCTCCTTCCAAGATCATGTCATGAAAGGCCTATTTCAAGAGTGAACTGAGCACAGACAGAGCTTTATTTGGGCAGCACGTTGACTGTGACACAGAGGGGTTACACTCAAGCAGGTTCAAACACCAGTTTGTTGACCGACATTACTGCTAGTAAACATCTGTACAACCATTCGTCTCCCCCCTAAGGAGCAGGATCGTATTCCCTTGCTGCCTCACCTCTGATGGGGAGGTAGGGGGTCCCACTATTAAAAGGCTTATTCACAGTCTGGTCTTTCAGAGCTACCTGGTGAGTTGTTAACAGCTTGCGTTCTGACCTACTCTTGCTGAGCTCTGAGCAGTCCTTTGATGATAATATAAGCCATCTTTGTGTGGGAGAGCTCAAATGCATCCAAGGCAGCACCTGTCTGGTGGGCTGTTCTTTACACCAAATACCTCCTAAATGGCCCACCAATACAGTGGCAGGTTCTAATAAATTCCTGGAAAAATTATGTGATCCAATAATATGTTGGGCCACCAAACAGCAACATAGATCATAACCCACTCTATGGATCCATGTCTGAACTGGGACACAGTCACCAAAATGTATTGTCCGGACAAAATGAGTTGAACTCTGAACTCATGGGCCCTATGGCATAGGTCGTTTTAGGGCAGGAGTTTTAAAAATGGACCTCCTGTCCAGGCACATTGTGGTGGAATATTGATCCTGACTATTGATGCCTTTACAAAGCCAACTAGTAATCTAGAGACTTATAGAGCCAGGGCATTATGTCCCGCGACTATGTGTCCCCCCAGCTATACAATATGTTTCTACAACCTCACTTTACCTGACCAATTTACCTTTTCACTTTTGCAACTGATAATCATCTCATTTAGAAAAAAAAAATGTAAATTTGCTGGAAAAAATCTCACTGGGATAACTGTTATATGATAAATCTGAGTCTGGTTTAACTTAACTCTTTTTCAGGTTGAAGAGAAAGGGGGATTTGATAAATAGACACTGTAACCTCCTACAGTCTTCTAGGAAAACCAGAAGGGAAATTAATGGAATCTCTTCAAGGGGCACGAGGGGGGTAAAAGGCAATAGTTTTTTTTACTTGGGCTGAAAGCTGGTCCCTGTTTTCTGAAGTATAACCTGTTGTGCATAGGTGGAATGCCTAGCACAGCACTTGTTTTTACTGAATAATTTAATTTACATGACACGGCCATTCAGTCGTCTCTCCCCCGCATTCACTGTGCAAATAAAAAATAAATAGATGAAAGAAATGGATTGTCATGCCCTTAGTGGAAAGTAGTAAAATAATTTTCAATTTATTGCATTGCTTTTTTAAATGGACACCATCATGTCCATTTGTATGCACCTCATTTGAGCTCGTCTGTTTCAAGTTCTGAAGTTTAGAAGCTTTTCCAGTTCCAGCCATAAAGCAGTGCATCACTGCTGCTTGCAATTAGGGTTGTCCTTTTCTTAAAAAAAATACCGGCCTTGCTATATGTTTATCTATTTTTCCTATTAATAACATTGGGATCAACCATCAAAAATACCGGCCAGGCCGGTAAAATACTGGCCTGGTGGCAACTCTACTTACAATAGATATTAGATAGGCCGTGTTCCACGGTAACAGAATGTTATATTGATAGAATCTCAGCTGCCATAAAGCAGGATGGGACTGCTGCTTATAATAGGCATCAGATAGGATCTGTGTAGCCACTGGGACAGACTCTGTTATACAGATAGCTAGAATCTCAGACAGGCCTGGGTTGGTTACTATGGAATTTTCTGATTAGTGGGCCCCACTTGGGACTTTTCCATAAGTATCACAGGCCTGGACTATGAGACATACGTGGACATAAGGTCAGGACATACTTTATCTTAGCCTCGTTGTTTGGGAATGTTACACCCTCATTTTTATTTCTCTCACTGTCACATGATCTGACGGCCGTTGACCCCATAATGAGAATCAGAAAATAACTTGTCTCGTTCCCTCTTGGGCCCTCGATGCTAAGGGAAAGCAGAGACCCAGCAGACAGACTGACTTTGAAGTGCACCGTGTTTTATCCCTCATAAAGATAAATTAGGGACAATGGTTTTATGTTCTGCTCAGCATTCTGGGGAATGTTCTGTTCTGTCCAGCGTAGAATAATAAATGCAGAATGAAGCATTTAAAGTGAAATAAATGAGCTTACGAGAGCGGCGTAATTAGCAGCAGCTGTTGGCACGAAGCACAGAAATAAGAAAGTGCAAGGTGACTACTAATCAGGATTACTCAGGGCTCGGTGCCGCATTTTATACTGTGGGGTCTGGCCAAGGAGAGACTGTTCTATGTACTTATGGCTCTGTTAGCAATAAAAGTCACAAGGTCGTCTTAATGCCAGGGATTTGCTTAAAACATGATTTGGTAATGAATATCCCATTCCCAGAGCACTTTACCTGCAAATTCATATATCATCACATCTGGCTATATATATATATATATACATGTTCTGAGAATTCTCTGAGATGGCAGAAGTGGTAAATCAGTTTCAAAAAGACAGTGATACCCGGGGTAACTTCACACAGATAATGGCCTGTGTTTTAATCACATATTATGTTCATACTTTTCAATTACATACATAAGGCCAAATTCAATTCAGTGGGAAAAGGTTTTATTACATGAAAACTCATGGAAAACATGGAAAAGATTCAATTTGAGATGGACTTAAATTCAGAAAAACTCCTGGTTTATCACATGAAAAGTCATGGACAAGATTAACTTTCCTCCAAATTCAGATTCAATTCAGTGAGAAAAAGTTATCTCCTAGTTTATCACATGCAAAGTCATGGATGAGATTAAGTTCGAGGAGAAAAAACTTTCCTCCAAATTCAGATTCAATTCAGTGAAAAAAAGTTATCTCCTAGTTTATCACGTAAAAAGTCATGGACGAGATTCAATTTGAGTAGAAAAGACTTTCCTCCTAATTCAGAACCATTTTTTCCCCATAGACTTCAGTAGAGCTTTCACATGATAAACCATGACATAACTATTTTTTTATTGAATTACAAATTGAATCTCATCCATGACTTTTCATGTGATAAACCTTAAACCTTTTTCTCTCTGAATCAAATCTGACCCTTCTATTGAAGTCGCTGGGAAAAATCTGGAACTGAATTAGAAGTTTTTTCTCATTGCATTGAATCTCATCCATGAGTTTTCACGTGATAAACCAAGAGATAACTTTTTCTCACTGAATTGAATCTGGCCGGATGTATGCAACAAATATATTAAAGTTCATTTGTCTGAATCCGGAACCCAGGCCCCCCCAAAAAAATAAAATTACAACTAGGACTCCCCAACATTAGCAGGGTCTGCTCCACACTAAAACTATAGAAGCATGGAACCAAGTAGGGGACAGACAATGGCTTACCTTGAACATAAAGTAAGGTGGAATGTTAAGGGTTGTTTTTTACTAAAATACGGTTTTATTCCATATTTTAAATAAAAAAGCTCAACCAAACTCCCATCCATGATTTTCCCATATTTGTCATTAAAATAACTCAAATTTAGAGGAGTGGGAAAAAAACTTGATAAAATCATGTGAAACCCTGAATTGTTCACTTTTTCTGAATTTTTTCTCAAATTGCTTGATTTTTTCAGGGTTTTGCCGTAAACCCTGACGTTTTTAGATTGTTTGCCTAAATCCAGCACAAACCAAGATATCTTTAAATTGGGATAGGGACATCTGCCATTGACTTATACATGACCTCAACAGGTTTGAGATAGAGGATTTTTGTATTTGGACTTTTTTTTCCCCATGACAATTTTTTACCCCAAAAAGGCCAACCAGAAAAAATTAAGTTTTAGCAAATCATCCCCTAAGAAGGCCCAAATTTGTGGAAAGGCCACCTAGGCCAGGGCCTAGGCCGGCAGGATTTCAGCACTGAAAGTGCCTTAATACCATTATAGTGGGTGCAAATCTCTTATACAGCAATTAACCTCCATGGTATAGTTGGGGGATACATTATAATCCCAGCTAGCAAAAACAAGCAACCCCTGAAACACTGAATTCTTTTGTGGCAGCAGAAAGTGAGCATTTTCCTGCTCCAGTATCTCCATATAAAATGTTTTCCTAAGATTAACATTCCTGCACTGGTAGTAGCACTGAGATTCTGAAACGTAGCCATCTCCATTTCACTTCCAGCGACCCCCTGTCATGCCCCTCCTCGCCAATGGTTTAACCCAGTTCCCTTTCTACTGGTCTCCTGCTGTCCGTAAAGTGGAAAGAGACGGGAGGGGGTGGAATTCATTTTTTTCTGCAGAAAGAAAGAAAAATGAGGCTGTTGGGTTCTCTGGCACTTCAGAGATTTAATATTTATTATAGAACTCTAAAAGAGAAAATTCAGCCCATGAATAATTTTTATGTTCACAAAAAATGCATTTTGTATTTCTGTGTACAAGCTAGAGGTGCCATTGTGTTTTCCCCATAACAAACACAACCCATGGATTATACACAAGATAATGCCCCAGTTGCAGTCCATACACAGTGCCTTACAGGCACCAAAAGGCCAGTGCTTGGGCAGTAGGGAAAAAACGCTTGGGAGACAAATTCCCCCAGCTTAATGCTGGACATTTGGCTATGGGGTAACCATATCTTCAGTGACTTAACCAAAATACAGCAGATCCCTCCATCGTGGAGTGGGGGCCCAGGTTGCAAGGGGTCGCAGGGTCTACTGTATAGTAGTAGTTCCCTCAACCCAGTCAGGGGGCCCCATGGTAAAGGGATCTCAAGATTTATAAAAGTGTGATTTACAGGTCATGAAGGGGCAGGGCTTGTGGGGGAGTGAGTAGGGTAAGGAGGATCATGGGGAGGGTAAGGAGGATCATGGAGCATGGCCATGGAAGGTCAGGGAAATTGCAACATTTTTATTGGATCCCTATTCTACTTATTGGGAGGGTCTTCTGCTCAAGGGGCTAATAATCTGGACCCTGTGGTGTTTATACAAATGGCCTGCAGGTGGCACTGTGCATACATAGGACTTTCTGTACAACTTGAAAGTGAAAGTAAGACTTACTGCTGTTATGTAATGGCTGTATGACCTGCTAATAAAGCACTGTTCTACTCTCCTAATCCTCGGCTACCAATCACAACAGACCCCTTTTGGGAAAACTCTGGTAATTTAGTAGTACAGGGCCATGATTCCCAATGGCAGCCCTGCTGGCTCAATGGAGTTTACCCCATTACAACATAAGTGGGTAGCATAGCTGCCTTGATGGGTTAGGGTTTCCGGTTTGATTAATTCCAGGGTACAAAGTGCATAGTCCAGGTACCCCCAGTTCTCTCCCACACAGCAAAACATAGAGGCAGGTTATCACTACTGTACAGTGCTGCAGAATATGTCAAACTCAGCACCATATAAAAAAACGTATTAGCGTTAACAAGGCCCAGTCTAATGCTGTGATTGGCTACTTGTCTACAGGATACCCTAAATCTTGCAAACATTCCAGTTCTCTGATTGGCTGCAGGATAATTCTTCCCCTATCTACTACCAAGTTGGTTGCACACAGCAAAAACACTGAGCTCCAGTGAAACCTCTTCCAACACTCAAAATATAGATTTGTTTTCCCGACAAAAATCTATTGTGTTGCAAGCAATAAATAATGGTTTATTATAAAGTCATTGCTTCAATGTAAAGCTGAGAGCGAGATGCTCCCCTGTATCTGGGATTCCTGCTATGTTATTCATACCAGAGAGCGAGGAGAAGCAGTTAAGCAAAGAGGTATTTAAACAGCGCAGTAAACGACTTCTTTGGTTTCTGGAAGATTTTTAAGCTTAAGTCCCAACTGGGACAGGATGTCCCACTACAGACAGTAAGTCTGCTCCACCATCAGGCTTGGCAGGAATCTCAGGCTTTTGCTAAATGCCACCAATGAGCCAAAAAAGAAATATCCACAACAAAGATACAGAGGGAGAATGTATAACGCAGAGGGAAAGAGGAAGAGGAGGGGGGAAGGATACATTTGTAGTTCTGCTCCCACTCGAAACAATATTCCTGAGAGTCAGCGAAAAACTCAATGCTTTATTCTTAAATCATATAGTCGTAGAGCTGCCTGCCCAGATCATCAGCATAACGGCCATTGTAATGGGGCTTTGTGCAACAAGGGGCCGGGGAATGGAAATGTATTGCGAGGGGTTTATTTGGCAGGTATTTGGTGATATTAAGCATTCTTGGCTCTGAACAATTAGGGCCACATAGTAGTGCAAGTTTCCAATACTATTTATCTCAGCCAGTATTGACCGCAGCAGTTTGTCAGTAGAAAGCTGAAAAGAGTCTTCCTGATGTTTTCCCTGTCTGCTCTGCTCTTATTTCCACTACAGAAATAGGGATTGGTAGTACTAGAAAGGTGTCTAATATATAAGGACAGAGACAAGAGGAAAGTGTTGGAAGGGTTACTGTCTGCT
>CM044447.1:10190054-10202925 GCA_024363595.1 Xenopus borealis | reverse complement strand
AGGAAAATAACTCATATAGCCACTATGCAAGGAATCTAACAGAGAAAGGAAAACCAGAGAGAAACTATATAATTTGCTTTAATCTGCTGTCACCTGACCTGTAATATTTCTGTTGATCACTCTCAGCTTTGTTTTCATTGCAGGGGCCTGTAGTGCAGGGGGTGTCCAACCTTTTGGCTTCCCTGGGCCACATTAGAAAAAGAAAAACTGTCTGGGGTCACACATGAAATACACAAACACTTTTGATTTGTAAAAGTAAAGAAAATGCGCAGAAATGAACTATGATACAAGTAGGGTTGCCACCTTTTCTAGAAAAAAATACCGGCCTTCCGATATATTGAAGTTTTTTTCCCTATTAATAACATTGGGATCAACCATCAAAAATACCGGCCAGGTGGCAACCCTAGATACAAGTTGGATAACCAGATCTATACCAGAGCTATACACTGGAATATGGGACACCTGGATATTAAATAGACATTATTATTACTACTAAATGGGCAATGGTCAGAGTCCCCCCTCCTGCCTACTCCTATATCCTTTCCAACATAACGTTTTCTCAGGAACCAAGTATTTCAAGCTGGGCTGCATTCATATCCATCCTGGGCCGCATGCGACCCTCGGGCCACAAGTTGGAAAAATTATGCATTATGTTCACACCTACTAGATTTAACCTCCTTGGCCAAGTGATTTCTGTAGTTTCCCACTGAACAACACAAATCATTATGGCTATAGTAGCAGCATGCATAATAATCTCTGGGAAGGGAATGTGACTGTGGTGTAGCAGGTATAGTAGGGAGAGATGGTGCCTATAGTAACAGTGGATAATAGTCTCTGGGAAGGGAGTGTGACTGTGGGATAGCAGGTATAGTAGGGAGAGATGGTGCCTATAGTAACAGTGGATAATAGTCTCTGGGAAGGGAGTGTGACTGTGGGATAGCAGGTATAGTAGGGAGAGATGGTGTCTATAGTAACAGTGGATAATAGTCTATAGGAAGGGAGTGTGACTTTGGGATAGCAGGTATAGTAGGGAGAGATGGTGTCTATAGTAGCAGTACAACAGCATTCTCTTTTCCTCACTAACTTGTTTATTTTCTTATAATATTTTTAGCTCCCTATCTCTGCCTCTTAGTTGCTATAAAGTATAAAGAACTGGCCTGTTGAGTACAGAGGATATAGCGCCATCTGTGAGTTATCTTTGAATACAAATGGTGCATCTACCTCCAGTACATTTCAGTTTAGTTGGTTTAGTCTGTCCGGGGGGGATTCCAGACACCTGTCACCTCCCTTCCCCCAGAACTAACCCTGCTCCATTCTGCTCTCTTTCACCATCTGTCTAACTTTCTCTAATTTTCTCATTCCTCGTATCTCTCTGTCCCCTCATCTTCCACCATCTGGGCCTCTTTTCCCTTAGCCTCTTCCTCTCCACCTGCACATTGTTTATATCCTGCCTTTATCCTTTCCCTCGTATTTTTGCTCTATGTCTTCCATTCACTTGTTTCCTCTCTCACATCCCTTCTCTTGCTTCTCCCACACAACTTCCAAATTGAATTTTTTTTGGTCACTTTCACTACCATTTCTGAATCCATGAAAAAACACGTAAATTCTGCCACGTAACTTATTGCACCTTTTATGGTTGTGGTTGTCCATTAACCTAAAATGTTTTCCCCTCTGATCTTGATCCACCCACACCAGTCTGTGATGACTTTTTATTTATAAAAGAACAAATGGGGCATTTTACAATACCATGTGTCCGTGGGGGATTCTTCCATGAAATAAAAATTAATCTACTCGGCATGGGGAGGCTCTTATACTATGTTGGGAAACTTTTACCACCAAAACTCCACTGCTGAAATCAAAATTGGCGCCTGCAGGTGTTACAGTTATTCATTGTCTACCTTAAGTTGGGTGCTTATTTGCATATGATGTTATTTGAGGTGCGAGGCATGCTTTGCTCTACTGACTCTCCAATCAAATCCAGATGCAGAAGAGGCTATCCCTCTGGTGACTCTCCAATCAAACCCCGGATATCGCTGTACTTAAGGATACGAACCATCTTTTATTCCAGATGAAGAAGAACATATTGGAAAAGGATAATAGATCTCCAGATACATTTAAACATGCTTTCTGGTGTTGAGATAAGTTATAGTACTTCTAGAAACAGATTAGTGAAATTTCCCGTTTCTATCTAGTCCCTTGTGAAATCACCGCAACTTTTTGAGCTTAATATTGATTTATGCCAGGAAGGACATGGAAATCATCTAAAGCTCTACAGTTTAGAAATTGGATTAGCAAGGTTAATAAAGTTCTGCCGTAGTAGAAACATGACTATTTAATAGATAAATATGAAGCTATACAGGTTCTGCGGCTTAACTCTAGTCGCACCATTTGCTGATTTAACCCTTATTTTAGATTGACTGCACTGTTACTGCTACAGTATTTTCTTAACTATCCAGTGGGGAATTAATATCCATGTAAAATGCTGCACTTTTATTTTTTGCCTTTGGTTTCCTGATCCCTTCACCTGTCTCTGAATTAAATATTATTGTAAAAAAAAAAAAATGTTAATAAAGTTCTTTGACAAATATAATGCAACAATATATTATAATATAAAAGTATTTTTTATACCTTTTTATTTGTATTCTATTATTATATAATCTTTTGTAATCATATCATTAAAAAAATTCCATTTTTATCCATCCCCCCTAATTTCTGGTGAATTTTTGTCCTACGAAGTGTTTAAAAAAGAAAAGTGCAAACATGTTACTTCCCGTTGGGATACATATGCCTCTTACTTGTAAATCTCTTCAAATATTGGAGTCTTATTTTTTTATATTGTGCAATAAAGTTGTGAATCAATCTATATTAAAAGTTTTTGCATAGGGATTTTAATCGTTCCTCTGTTTTCTGGTTAATTTCTGTCCGACGTAAAGTGTCATAACAGTTTTGTCAAATTGTTTAGAGCTTAAATAAAAATTCACCCACGTTCTATTCCTACCAATCTCCCCCAAAAAGTTGAATATTTCACTGTTTGATTAAATATACTTATATTTGTTCAAATCCAAAATATTGGCATATCTTTAAATCTTCAACAAAAATAAATTGACGGCTTGTCCTATGAAATCTATATATAGATAGAAATCAGTTTGTGCATTGGGGTATAACTGTTCCTTATCTTTCTGGTTCATTTTTGCGCTAAGAATTGGTAAAAAAAAATGTAATTATTTCACAACCTGATAAATATGCCTCTAGAAAATACTAGATTTTTTTAAATTTTCAAATGAAGAATTATTCTATAATATCTTTACATACAGAAAATAAGCGTTCCTCAGTATTCTGGATAATTTATGTCCTTAGAAAAGTGTTATTAAAAAATAACACAATAATGTAATTTCCTTCCTTGATAAATATTCCTTTTTATCTAAAGTTAATTTCTTGCAACTATTGAAATGTCTTCTGCTCCTCAGCACCAGTGGTAAGAAAGATGCAGAAGAGGCTGTGTAATATTTAAAGGAAAAATACTGTGTTAAGTCACAAAATCAGAGCAATTATTGCAGGACTGGTATCAACATGTGACTTAAATGAGCCAGTGCTATGCTAATGGGTAAGAAGTTGTCATGGCAGGTATTGAGAGGCGAAGAAAGCAAAATAGGATTTAGCAGGTGTAAAAGACAGGCCCACAGGCCAAATGACATACTTAAAGTCAGGCTAATTCATCTTTGCAGCTAGGAACAATGCAATTTGGGAGGAGAGGCCTCCTAGGTATATAAACAGGAGGATCTATAAAGAGGAAAAACAGGTTGTGGGATTTGCTTCTAAAGGCTCCCTGAGGATTGGATTTTCGACAAGCCTGGAAGGGCTGAGAGCAAGACAATGCCACGTAGAAGCACAGCAGGCACAGAACCGCTTTGTAGTTGATGGTCCTGTTACAAATGTGGACTCTCACAGTTTGATACCAGAGTTACTGTGAAGGCCCAGCCAATCTCAAAAAGCCTTCCAAGAACGGAAGCCGTGCCAAATCTTACAGCGGCGGTCTGTAGTTACTATAATAAATGTTATATGTTCTCTGTTTTCCTACCCCTTTGTGGGAATTTGTTTTTTTTTTTTAATAATCTTGAATTACTGTAAATACAACTTGAGATCTACGATGTGTTCTATTATCTCCCTGTAGCCAAAATGTTATAAATATTAAGGGTATTAAGGGTCCAGTTTTTCCATTTAAATTCAATTTTCTTTTTCAAAGAATATTTTTCTTCTCAATACCTTTCCATTTGTTTTGATACTTTGGAAACATTCCAGCCTACTTGCAAATCGTTTCACTCATTTTTTTTCCGATCCATTGACTTATAACCCATTATTTTGCAAAAGCGACAAAAGCTTACATTAGTTAACAATGTCATTTTCATTTCATTTTATTTCATTTGAGCTCATTTAAATTAAACTTAAGGCAAAATGTGTGAAATATATATTAACCAGCTCAAGTTGAAAGGCAATATAACATAATGGGGTTTAGTAGAGACAATTTTATTGCACCAAAAAAGACTCAAAATGGAAATCACCCTTCATAAATAGTGGCACCAAATTAAACTTTTGTTTTCTGCTCCAAAAACTCAAGGCAAAATTAGTGAAATATATATTTACCAGCTCTCGTGAAAAGGCAAAGTCCAAAGACAATATAAAATAATAGGATTTAGTTTTCAACCTACTACTAAAGTCTATTTCTATTAAAGTTCATTCTATACTAAAAACTTGGATTGCTTTGTAAACAATGACAATTTTATTGCACCAAATATTACTCAAAGGGGAAATCAGTTTCACCATTTATAGAAAGGGTCACCAAATTAAACTTTTTATGTTCTCCTCGGTAACTTGATTTGAGAAAATTTAGTCAAGGCCTTTTTGATTGGCTGGGCACAGATACAATTTTTAATCTAATTGGCGAGAAAATTTGGCCATACACAGGCTGATAAAAGCTGAGAACTCCCAGGAGATCCTGACTGAATGATATAATAATATCAGCCATATTGAGCAGGTTTGAATATCCATTGGAACCACATTGGTGTGTTGATGCAATCTTCTTCAAACAAGTCTAAGAAGGTCCCTATTATGCAGCTCCCAAGTAGGTCCCAACTATGATCCAGCCATTGGCTTGCGTTGGCGTTTGGTGACCTCACAAAATAAGTGGATCTTTCCATATATTACCAGCTTAAGGCATTAAGAAACAGAAACAAAGATGGCTGCAGTATCATATCTCAATGAACAGCTTAGAGTAAGGATGAGAAAACGAAGACCCAACCATTTCTGTGAACCTCCAATGTTACCAGTATCTCCCCAACAAGGATCTTCAGCTGATTTAAGGTAGACATTCACCTTTAACTTTTAGTATGTTATAGATGGACCTAATCATTTTAAGGCTGTATCAAAATCTCTATTTGCTATATTGGGCTTGCTGCTCATTTATTATCTCAAGCCCATGAAAGTGATGGAGAGTGGTCTAGGTGGCCAGTAACAGTCACCTGACTCACAATGACACCCATCAATGACTGGTGGTCCCCATTCAAGTCAATGATAGGCAGCACTGGGGATGATGGTTGTTTCTCCACAAGGCAAATACACAAGCAAAGAGCACACTACAAGCTTCATTTATCTAAGGGTTTTAACTTCAGCAAAAGTAATGGGTTCCCTTAATCTGTAGGAGTCATCATTAAATTAGGCCAACTCCACATGACATCATGTTAGTGTGATTTTCTTTTTTGTTGCTTTGCCAAAATTCACTGTAATGAATATTAAAATATTCTGTGTTTTCTGTCTTTTCATGTTCTGTGTATGTCAGATGTTGTCCATTTGCCAATATTCCTTAAATGTCTTTATATTACAGACACTTTAAACAATCCACTTCCCAGCCTAGCCTATAAAGTGTTCGGTGAGAGGAGGAGCCCTTGGAGTGGAATTTTCCTGTACTTGGCTATTCTCGTACAGAATTCTATACTGTCAGGAGACAAAATGAACAAATTTATTTTGTGCCAGCTCCTTAAACCCAGTCTACGTCATTCTCTTGATGCCTCTGAAAGCTAATTTTAACGTGTACGCTCACTTATGGTAATTTTTTTTATAAATCATAATCATATGTTTAAATACACCCATGTCACACTCTGACCACACCCAGTTGTGACCCAGCCGCACCCCTTGATCTGAGTTTGTAACTCAAGCAGTGGGTGGGACTATAACACTCAGATGGAAGTTTATAGGGAGGGACAGGAAGTCTGTAATTCAAGCAGTGGGTGGGACTATAACACTCAGATGGAAGCTTACAGGGGAGGGACAGGAAGTCTGTAACTCAAGCAGTGGGTGGGACTATAACACTCTGATGGAACTTAAAGGGGTGGGACAGGAAGTCTGTAATTCAAGCAGTGGGTGGGACTATAATACTCTGATGGAAGTTTATGGGGAGGGACAGGAAGTCTGTAACTCAAACACTGGGTGGGGGTGGGACTATGACACTCTGATAGAAGCTTACGGGGAGGGACAGGAAGTCTGTAACTCAAGCAGTGAGTGGAACTAGAACTCTCTCACATCAGCTTGCAGGGGGAGAGTCTGCAACTCAAGCAGTAAGCTGGACTAAAACTGATTGCTGATTAAAGGCAGGGTAGCAAGGAGCTGAACCAAAAATAGTGATGGTAGCATGTAGATTGTACAAGACTTTGTAATAAAACTTAGGGGCAGATTTACTAAGGGTCGAATTCTCGAGGTCTATTTGCCCTCAAATTCTACCCTTCTTCGATTTTCGAATGAAAATTCTATAAAATCGTAGTAAAATTAGATGTTTTTTGGGCGCTATTCGATTTTTCGATAAAATCGTACAATCGAACGAGTTGACGGAAAAATCTTAAAGAACAAGTAAATGTTTTTTTTTTCTATCTCTAAATTTGCTCTAAACAGCCCCTCAAATTAATGTACCTTAGTCCCTGCTGCAAGTCTGCTCTGGTTTCTGTGTTATCAGCAGCTTGTTTCCCCTTCTTCCTGGTGCAGAGTGAAGCCCTGCCCCTTAGCTTACTGAGCTGACCTTATCTCTGTGACTAGTCCTGGAGATCATTTGCATACTATGACATAGCAGAGAGCAGTGTGTGTAGCAGCTTTTGCTTGGGGAAACTAGCTTACTAATGAAACACTGGCTCCCTCTTCCTCTCTATTGTGGAACAGCAGCAAATGGACTGCTCAGTAAACTAAGGGGCTGGGCTTCACTCTGCACCAGGAAGAAGGGGAAACAAGCTGCTGATAACTCAGAAACCAGAGCAGACTTGCAGCAGGGACTAAGGTACATTAATTTGAGGGGCTGTTTAGAGCAAATTTAGAGATAGAAAAAAAAATGTTTACTTGTTCTTTAAAAAACATTGGACTGTTGTCGAATTGTTCGATCGTACGATTGGTATTCGAACATAAAACTTAGAAAAGAAGCCTATGGGGGGTTCCCATAGGCTTCTATTGCAATTCGGTAGGTTCAATCTGGCGAAGTAGGCAGTCGAAGAAAAATTTATAGGGGAAGTACTTTGATCATCGAATATTCGATCATTTGATCTATTCGATACGATCAAATTTTGCATATTCAATGATCGAAGTGGCCAAATATGCATATGCGAATATTCGATAAAGTCATACGATCGGAATTCGATCGAATTTCGAATCCTTCACACGAATTTAGTAAGTAGATGCAACTAACACTGACTCAAAACTAAATATATATCCTTTAAATTTAATTAAATGTAAATTTCCTAATGGCATTTTCATTACTAAAAGAGCTACTGGCTTGGACATGACTCTCCCAATCAACCTGTCCATTACACCTGTGTATCACACCTGTATAAAGGTAGCCACTAGGTGGCAAGCACAAGCTCCAGACAAGACCGCACTGTAGATATGACTGATTCCAAGTGACAGTCTGTGCTATGGAAGCACAAGCCAAATTACAAGCGCAGAACTGTAACTAGAAAGCAATAAAGCCCCCAAGTGCAAAATAAAACGCTTTTGCCTTCCAGCTATTGAGCAGATCACTTGGAAGTTCTGAATCCGTTCACGTTGTAGAAAGTCCCAGGACAGGGGGATCAAACACTCCCCCGAGCAGAGCTGAAAAGGAACTCTTTACTGCAAATTAGTTTAAGAGGAATAAAATAAGCCGTGGCGCCTCCATGTATAACTCCAACCGCTGCCATCGTCCTTGGAGGAAGCGAGGAATTGCTGTGAAACGCATCTGCGATTTCAGTTACGTGGTTTGGCATTTACAGCATCAGTCTCTTTCCTCTCTTTCTTTCACAAAATAAATTTGAAATGACTTTCTCAGATGCCGCTGCCAACTGTATATATTTCAGGCAACCACCCAGCCGGCACTGAGTATAATACGGGGGAGCGGAAAGATGGGACCCGCTAAGCAGAGCGAAAAAGGGGAAATGGCAAGATGGAGAGGTAGAGTTACTGGCATTAAAGGGGAAGTATACCCACTTTATAGTACAGGTTCATCATCATTTTGTATTCTCATGAATATTTAATAAACTTACAGACAGAAGTTATTTAGAACAGCCAGATTGTTTATGCACATTCACTGAGCAGGTGAGGCTGTAAAAGTCCATCATTTGTCCAAAACATTTTAGCGTACGATGTAGTTCAGCGGAACAATTTGTGCCAGGGAAGATCACATGGTTTTGGGGGCAAGCCCTGGATGTGCTACATGGGCAGTGAAGATGTTACACCCTGAGCTGTATTGTATGCTGGTACTACGTTCCAAGTAACAGAAAATCCAGGGGTTTCTGCAGATGAGATACCACAATTAAGTGCTATTTTGCAAAATACATCATCCTCAGAGGATTCTCTTCTGGGACCTGCCTTGGCAGGGACGTGCTGACATTGATGTAAGAGCTGGAAATTTTATTTTTCTCTTAAATACTTGGACACTCACTCCCCAGCTTGGAAGACTTTACTCTTTGTTCATTCAGTTTGTAAAATCCTTATGGACTCTTCTCTCTCCACTCTGCTACTTTGATACAGATAACTGTGTGTCTGCGGGAGACACATTGAGGATAGGGTAGCCTAAGGCTGTCCAGCTTGTGGTCAGTAGGAAGCATTCGGCCCGCAGGGTTGGAGTGGAGATAAAGACCCTTCTATATAGTGTAACTGACAGGCTCAAATGCATCTGATAGTCTCCCCAAAAGCTCTTGCAAAAAAGGGATCTTCTAGAAGGCTGTTGTAGGTTCAAGCTCCCCTTTTTGATTCACCATTATTTATATAGAAATATTCACTTATCCATCATCCTGCTTTAGTTGCAGGGGTATCCTGGTCTCAAATGAGAACTCACCCCAAATCTCATCATAACTGGCCTTCAAGCTGGGCCCCGTAGCTCAGAACAATGTTTCAGATATATTTAGAAAACATTTGGGTAACAGTCACGCTGCTATAGTTCCAGGGGTACCCAGGGCACAAATAAGCATTCACCCCAAATCTCCCCCTAATTGACCTTCAGACTGGGCCCCCTTAGCTCATAACAAGGTTACAGATATATAGAAACATTGGGGTGTCACTATAGTTCCAGGGGTACCCAGGGTACAAATAAACACTCACCCCAAATCTCCCCCTAACTGACCTTCAGACTGGGCCCCCTTAGCTCATAACAAGGTTACAGATATATATAAGCATTGGGGTAACAGTGACCCTGCTATAGTTCCAGAGGTACCCTTGTCACAAATAAGCACTCACCCCAAATCTCACCCTAACTGGGTGATATGGAGATCATGTTTACTAAGCAGATTCCTTCCCAGCTGGAGAGATCCAGGGGTACAATGTGCCTTTCTTTGTTACAGTCCCTGCCCCAAGGCTGATGGGAATAGCAGAGAGAGAAGAGAGGAGGCATATAATTATAATGGCACGGAGATGCTGGGCACACTGATGGGACTATTATTTAAGGGCAGTTAGAGCCTTGAGGTTCCCTTTGGAGCTAAATCCTTGACCCCAGGTAATAGGTGCCCAGCATGGTCTGCATCCTACTCAGTCCTTTCATTGTCTCTCTATCCCCAAGCAGTGCTCTTACAGTTCTGAATAGTGGTAGTCATGGGCAATTATTCCCAGCAGCCCTCAGTGGGTACTAATTGATGAGTAGCCAGGCTGCATTCCTAAGTCCTTTCTCTCCGGTGAGAAAATAACTGAAAAAAATCCAATTTTTACGGTACAATTTCTACCCTTTATTTCTTTCAGCTTTTTAAAGACATTCTTAACAGCCACGGGTTTCACACTTAAATGAAGTTTTAGAGACAGATACTTGTCACAGGGTATATATCACACACCTCCTGCTGTGGGACAGCCAGTACAGTAAAATGATATCAGTATGGCAACATGAAGACAGTAGGGCAATGTGGAGACAGTAGAGAATGATGGTATAGCTTCAAATGCTCTATGTGCCTCTGTGGCAATCACTCACATTAGGCCCAAAACTCATTTCCTCCTGGGTCAGAAATGATTCAAGCTGACAGGTGACCCTTCTAAACAAGAGGATCCTGCCTATAGTAAGGTTAACGTCCATGGGTTTCCTGCATGGTTAAAGGTTGGTAACTAGAGTCACAGGCATTTGGAAAGGCAAGTTTGGCATGTGGGGTCCATGCAATTCCCAGCATTTTAATCTTCTACAGTTTGTGATTAAGCCTTTTTTTTTTTGTTGTTTAGAGAATTTGCTAAACTACAGTTCCCTTTTGTCACCAACCATAATAAAAGGGGGGGGTAGTTCTATGGGTTCCCGGGCCTAGGCACCATGATTCTCCTCCCTAATTTTGAAGTTCTAGTCTAAACACAGAATGTGGTGCTTCTGTCAAAACCCACAGATGAGTTTGGCCAACATAAGTCATCCAATGAACATTTTGGTGCTGTCAGAAGGTGGCACAAGTATATACAAGACTTAAACTGTAACTGCGTCCATCTCGCTGTACTTTCTTCATTGTACACTGTTTTTATCATTATGCTGAGTATCCCCCTCTTTCCATACTGTGATCTTGCCCTACTGTCATCATCTTCCCCTGCTCCTCTCCATCTCACCTTACTGTATCATCTTGTCTTTTTTATGAACATCTTGCTCAATTGTCTCCATCTTGTCTTACTATTGCTCTCCTGTCCTACTGTCTCTATCTTGTCCTACTATTGCTCTCCTGTCCTACTGTCTTCATCTTGACGTACTATTGCTCTCCTGTTCTACTGTCTCTATCTTTAACTACTATTGCTCTCCTGTCCTACTGTCTCTATCTTTAACTACTATTGCTCTCCTGTCCTACTGTCTTCATCTTGACGTACTATTGCTCGCCTGTCCTACTGTCTCCACATTATCTTACTGTCTTTGTCTAACCCTACTATTACCATCTTGACTTTCTGTCAGCTACTTGCCCAACTATCTTTATCTTGTCCTACTGTTCCCATCAAACCCTACTATTGCCATCTTGCTCTACTCCCACCATTGTGTCTTACTGTTATCATCTTGCCCAACTGACCGGTTTTGTTCTATTTTCACTATTTCACCCTACTGTCACAACCTGGCCCCACTGTCATTATCTCATCCTACTTTTACCATCTTGCGTTACTGTTTCCATCTTGCCTAGCTATCTATATCTAGCCCTAGTGTCTCCATTATGATTTTATGTCATCTTTCCATCCTATATGTCCTATTACCACTCCTACAACGAGATCTGGACTGAGATTCAAAATAGTCCCTGGTATTTCAGGTACACAGAGGCCCAAACAGCCCACACAGAGGCCCAAACAGCCCACACAGAGGCCCAAGCAGCCCCCAGCAAGCCCAAAAAATAGTGACTATCTATGGCAACTATGCCACTCTGGCATTTGCCAAAACCCACTGATTGCCAGTCTGGACCTGCCTACAACCTAAACTCAACTCCGTGTAACTGAGAACATTTACTCTAATAAATGAAAAATATAATCTGCCGTGAAACTTCTTTAAAATTCCTTAATGGCCTTTAGCCGGGTCCCTTTAAAGAAGCTGTTGAATCAGGAGCTCACACTCCATAGCACTTATTGAACTTCCTGTTGCTACAAATGTGTGCAATGCAGCCTACGGCATGACCGTCCTATCAGGAAACACATCTCACTAAATTCAAAGTATTATTTCCTTTAATAAATATCGCACACATTCTGAATGGCCCTAGCCCAGCCTTGCAGCTGGAAAATGTAATGTATCATTTCCTGTGATAGATTTGCTTAACGTCTATTTTTTTTAAGGGATAGGCTAAAGTCAATCCTTTGTCTTGATTTTATTTTAGAAATAAATGAATGAAACAGGCACCTCTTTAGTTTTGGGGGAGAATGGCCTTTAATCACAATGCATGTGAATACTAAAGCAAAACTATTTATTTCTGCTGCTTTAGACCCAGAAACATGAACTGATTTTTTTTCTTGACCCCCCACACTAAGAACTGAGCGAAACACCTGTTAGTGTTATGATTTATCACTCGTGTCCAGTTCAAACTCCAAATATTCGGCATGTTTTTCAATAGCAAGTCCGGCACTTGTGTTTTCTTTTAAATACTTAGAGCATCTGTTTCCTGCTTGAAGCTACTTAAAATCCTGCTTTGCTGTGTAATAACCGGGAAAACGCTCCCACTGAGCAAGTGGATCACACATGTGCCTGTGACATCCCTGGTCTCTGTACTGAGCTAATTTCCTATGGACTGAGCGGCGCTATACAGGTGCAACCCTTTCCTACTCTCATTCCTGCTAGCTCATGCCTTCATTTGCACTATTTGTTATACGGGCCAACCTGAAAATATATTTGTACCTTCTCTGTATATTTGTATTTATACATATGGGAAGGAGGTGCCATATTGTTTCCCTT
>CM044447.1:10128318-10144094 GCA_024363595.1 Xenopus borealis | reverse complement strand
TTTGCTCTTTTGAGAAATGGATTTCAGTGCAGAATTCTTCTGAAGCAGCTCTATTAACTGATGTGGTTTGAAAAATAATGTTTTTCCCATGACAGGTTCCCTTTAACTTCTGGCAGAGGTGTATTCTAGCAGCAGCAGAAGTGCATTAGTTATTTTATATTTTTGCAATAATGGTTCTGGCTACTGAATCAATGTAACCAGCAGTTTAACAGACCTGGAGAAGAACAGATGTCTGCTATATTGTTGCAGGAGTCAGAACTAGAGATTAGAAAGGGACAGACAGACAGATACTGTTTCAGTGGCACCTACATTTACACATAACATTATATAACCAGTGAAAATGCATACTGGGAGGTTATAATCTCTTTCATTAGCGGCTGATGGAATTGAATGCACCTTTCAGATACTCAGCTGCTGCAGATGTGTCTCCTTCCCATTAAATTGCACCAGGGGCAAAGATGTTCTAATTAAAATCATCAGACTAATTATTTGTGGTAGGGTGCAGGTTGGCTGGAGGGGGTTCCCTCCAATCAGTGCAGATTAAAACAGGCTGCCATGCATGGATTCTATAAATAACAAATTGGCCAATTGTTCCCTGGGTGTTTGTGCCTGTCCCGCTTCGGCCACTGGCTAAGTGGATCATGGTGTTCCACCACCTTCATGAGTGGGTCAGCAGGTCAGTGACCAGATGGGAGATAAAGTCTTAATGGATGAGTCCTTGACTTGAATAACTGAGAGACTAAGCAGTCACTGGGATGGGGGGTCGGTGTGAGAGTCCCTATTGAGAACTGATGACCTGCCGTGACTTTTCCTTGTGCTCCAGGCAACAGACAGGAGATGCTTAGCTCTAAGGGACAGGGAATAAATCTAATGGCAATTAAATCTATGGACGATTTTAGGTTTTAGGGGACAACTTAGAAATGTGTTTGGTATATAAAAGTGCAACTATATCTTATTGCCTTTTAATGTCTACCTATTATAATTAGGTAGGTATTCCCCTGTACAAGGCACAATTCAGCAGAAACAGTCCCATAAATTTGTTCATAACCTGCATAGAGAGATATTATAAAACCATGGCAGCATAGGTATGCCCCCTGTACTAAGCTCAATTCAGCAGGAACAGTCCCTAAGTTTGTTCATAGTCTGTACAGAGAGATCCCATAAAACTATGGCAGCATAGATATTCCCTGTACTAAACACAATTCGGCAGGAACAGTCCCTAAGTTTGCTCATAGTCTGTACAGAGAGATCCCATAAAACTATGTCACATAGGTATTCACTGTACTAAGCACAATTCAGCAGGAACAGTCACTGAGTTTGCTCATAATCTGTACAGAGAAATCCCATAAAACTATGGCAGCGTAGGTATTCCCTGTACTAAGCACAATTAAGTGGGAACAGCTGAAAGGCCTAGAAGGTATAGGGGCACTGATTGATAAGTACAGTATAACCCCCATTTTACATCCTCTGATTTTAAGTTTTCCCTCATTTTACTCTGTTGTTTTTAGGGATGCACCGAATCCAGAATTCGGCCAGGATTCGGCCTTTTTCAGCAGGATTCGGATATGCAAATGAGGGCCAGGGAGTGAAATCACATGACCTTCCTCGTGAAGGATTCGGGGGTTCGACCGAATCCAAAATAGTGGATTCGGTGCATCCCTAGTTGTTTTGTGGTCCCACCTGTAAATAAATTTCCCTGATTTTACATTTTCCTGGATTTTACACCATTTTTTTCTTGCCTGCTGAAGAATGTAAAATGGGGCTTATACTGTAGTTTCAATGTAATTTCATATATTAGCAGGGTCATACTGGGGGGCCCGGGGCCCACCGGGGCTTCTGCCTCAAGGCCCCCCCACCGGACCCTGAGGGCTACAACCTCAGGGCCTGCCAACCGGCAGCCCGCCCCCCACGTGCATGTGCGCAAACCCACATGCGCAACAGCCCATGCACTGTTTTGGGGCCCAATGAAACGCCTAGGGAAGCAGGGCTTGACGGGGCTTAGGAGGGAACCTATCCCCGCCCACCCTCTGGTTGCTCGCTGCTGATTGGCGGTATCGACCAGGGGGCGGGGCGTAAAAGGGAACACTGCGCGGGTACTTGCCATTTGGCGCCGGGAAGAGGAAGCAGCAGGACGCAGCATCCCACCCCCCCCTCCCTATGTTGAAAGGTGTTTGTCGCAGTTGGCAGAGGGTACCTTGGTACGGAGCACCAAGGGAAGTTAAAATGGGAAGTAGCCTGGTAGGCCTGGGTCCCCATGGGGTGATATGCAGAACGGTTTAGGGGCTTGGAAAGGGAACACAAATCAAACCTGGTAGTTGGGGCACAGCTATCCCACTCCAAACCCCTTTTATACACCCCTGGGGAATTATATGTTAAAAAGTTTGTTATACAAACGGTTGTTTAAAAGTTGAAATATATATCTATATATATACATACATGTTAAAGTTATTTTTACTTTGAAATTAAACAGCTGCGGCCATCTCTCTCCAAACCAGCGGTGTGGTGTGTGTTATTGGGTATGGGGTTGGGCAGAAGGGAGAGGTGCAGACTCGATGCTGCCCTCAGGGTCCAGAGGGAGGGGGGCCTGAGGCAGAAGCCTTCAGGATCTGGAGGGGGGCCCTGAAACAATTCAGGTACCGGATCTGGGCGGCCCTGTATATTAGGAACAATTACTTATTCCTAGAGTTTAAATGAATTTGGTGTGGGGCCCAGTAACTTCTAATTCTAACATTATGACCCCAGTGATTGAGTCAAGTTAACCAAATCCCTCCTGGTAAAGGCCAATTCACATCCTGCCATTTAACTCTTTGGTGTGACACGGAGCACATAAGTGAATACAAGGTTCCAATCATTGGCCGACAATAGAGCGTGTTGTTTTGCTGTAAGGGTCAGACCCACAGAGGAAGGCAGTGATGCGGAATGACCTCTGGAGCCTTATCTCTTGCAGGACAGCACAGGGGCATTCCTGTCCATGCTGTGACCCCTGCCGAGCATCTCCATACAAAGCATGTGAGGACCTGTTAGCCCCCCACTCCCCCCTCATGCTGACAGACTGAGGAGCAATTAAGTATTTGTTCAGCACATTCACTTGAATCTGTCCTCAGCCTCACTGTTATTGTGTAGTGACAGGCATGTCAGCATCTACTCACCAGAGAGACTCCATATTTCATACCAAGACACGCACCACTCTGTGCTTCTTTCACTGGATATTGCAGTTTTGCAAGGGTAGAACCATCAGAATGCACATTCAGTATATAAGCCTTGCTTAGACCAATAGAATGCAGGCATACTACTTTAAGATACCAAAAATTAGTCTTCTCCTTTGTTCTAGAAAGTACTCGAGGCCCAACATCACAAGGTACAGAGATAAAATTATTTTGAGAGAGAGAGTTCATTTCACCTTTCTATGGATAAGCTAAAACAGGGCTGTCCAACTGCAGGCTAGATGTACCCTCCATGGGGCTTTTATGGGCCAAAATGCCAAACTATTGGCCCACTATTTGCGAACAATTGGACTGCACTGCACTGGAAGTTGCACAACAAACTTGATGGATGTCTTTTTTTTACCTCAACTACTCTGTAATTATAACAGACCCAATTTATTACATTTTGGGTTTCTCTCAAAATATATTAACTGTAATAAAGTGTGCCAGTGCCTCTTGAATTTGTTAATGGGACTTTAGATATGGCAGTTGAAGTGCGCAAGATGTTTATTTAGCTAATATTAACACAGAAAATGCTAGATTGATGATAGACAGACAAAGAGATAGATAGATGGATGGATAGATAGAGAGGGAGATATGGAAGAGTAGATTGATAGCTAGACACAGAGGGATAGATAAAGAGACAGATAATAGACAGAGACAGACAAAGTCAGTCAGATAGAGAAATTATAATATATAGACTAGATAGAAATCGCAAAGTGTAGAGAAAGATAATAGTGGTGTAACCAGATGTTACTGGACCCCACAGCAAATTCATTTTAGGGCCCCAACATATCCAGAGGTTGTCCTGTGTTTCACCAATTTATATTGAAATTACTCATTAATTATGGGGCCTCCTATACCTCCTGGGGTCCCTGCAGCCGCACGGTCTGCTTCCTCTCAAGTTATGCCTCTGATAGATTGATTATAAATTGTGATTGATAGATAGATTAGATAAGATAGATATGATAAAGAATATAGAGATAGACAGATAGACACTATAGGCTGATTATGATAAATAGAAAGACAGACTGCAGCACCTGCTCAGTACACAGAGAACACTGAGATCACTGCCATTGCTTACAGGCCGATGATGATGATGGTAATTCGCTGATACATATATAATGTTATTGGAGTGATTGAATTAATGACATGTCCCTGTTTAACCTGATGCAATGTACAGATTTCTTTCTGCAAATGTTCCGGAATCTCTCGTTGCATGTTATATAGCCTGGCAAGGAATTTCGGAAATAACTCGCCAAAAACGATGACATCATGCACCCGTCAATAAGGCCTAAGAACAATATATTTTCCCAAGATCTCTGCTAGATTATCCGGCATCCAAGAGCTCTGGCCCTGCCCTGCCACTGGAACAAGGGAACAGTGGTGCGATTATGTCAGGGGCCTGGGGGGAGGCAAAGGAGCTGATAAGTAGACCCTGAGACTCTAAGGCTGCATCATTAAAAAAGCATTGACATGGCAGTCCAAAGAACAACATTGGACATGTGGAATATTTAAAGAATCCCTAAAGCAACACAGAGTTGCTCTGCACAGAGCCTATCTGTCTGCCAAGCTATTAGCCAATGGAAACACTTTTTTTTTCCACCAAACAGACTTAGGTGTTAAGTGGAATTCAGAAATTATTTTCATCTTTCTGGCTTTCTGCTCTGGGGTGGCTTTCATAAGAGCTAGCTTGTCCTTTAATTCGCTGTAAGGTCATTGACCTCTGCACCATCCCAGCAGGAGACCAGGAGCCTGTCTCCCAGAAAGCAAGGCTCAGATTCAGTAGACGGAATCCATCACAGAGGGTGGCGAACCATTCAGTGAAAAGGCGAGGAACCAAATTACAGGCACATTTTGGCTGTAAAGCAGCAGCTCCCTTTCCTTCAAAGGAAAATGCTCTTGCTTTAGCAGAATGCAATGTGTGGGACAGCAAGAATTTAAGGGGAAGTTTACCTTTACATTAACGTTTAATAAATTGCAGATGGGAATAATCCTGACTGACACTGCAGCTGCAAAGACCATTCCATTCCATAATTCTCCTATATCTCCATATCGATGCTTCCTTCCTGTTCTGTGACGTCGAGTAAATTCCGAATTCATTCTCCAAGCTCGCTGCATATTCTCTGAATGAAAATAAATGTGGCTAAGGAATGGTGAATTAGGGTGGAGGAATGTTGGGTACTGCAGGGGGAGAAGAGAATGGTGTGTAGTGCCGGCTAAGGAATGTTAAGTACTGCAGGTGGATGAATCCAGCAGAATTATCTTGCATATTGCAGTGAGACCGCTGTGTAATGCAAGGGAACAACGGTGTGTAATTAGAAGTAGGAAGGTGTGCAGTGCAGGAGAAGAATGCAGTGTATGGCAGGGGTGGAATGGTGTGTAATACAAAGAGGAACTATAGGGAAGAAATGTTGTGTACTGCTAGGGTTGCCACCTTTTCTTGATAACATTGGGAGCAACCATCAAAAATACCGGCCAGGTGGCAACCCTATGTACTGCAGGTAGGATTGCCAGCTGGCTGGTATTTTACAGGCCTGGCTGGTAAAAATGATGGTTGATCCCAATGTTATTTATAGGGAAAAAAAGACAAATATATAGGAAGGCTGGTATTTTTTCACAGAAAAGGTGGCAACCCTAACTGCAGGTAAGATATTCTACTGGTGTTTAGTTACTAAAAGCACAGTAAAGTAATATGGATTACATATATGTAGCCCTAGTCTGCTACTGCAGCACGGATTTCTTTCTCTTTGGCCCTACAGGAGTCCTGTGGCTCCGCTATAAGGGACAGCAGGTACTTTATGATTTGGTGTGCCTCCACCCAGGGTCAGGACAGATAGGGCTGTGATACCCCTGCTGGATATTTCTCTGATCCTCAATCCCACACACAGAGGAGAGGTGTATGGGTCTATTTGCAATAAATAACTTTATATAATATTTTTGATGTTTTTATCTCTGAGCTGCTGGGGGGGGTGGGATATCCACTTATGTGGCAGTTTCTTCAGAGTCCTGAGAAGAACTCCCTTTGGCTTTCCGTGCCCTGAGAAGAGCACACTTTGTTCTTCAGAGCCCTGACAAGGACCCCCTTTCCTTCCAAACCCTAAACAGAGTGTACTTTTCTGCAACTGTGGTTCCCTACTGACTTTTCACACACAGTAATATGTGGGAGCTTGCAGCACCTTGCTTTCCCTCTGCTGCTTCTCTCTCACAGAAGCACTTCCTGTGCAGGACTTCCTTCTTCCTGTCCCCCTCCATGCACAGAACAACACAGAGGAGAGACAAATATACATACATAGCTCCCATATAAATATATATAGATATCAAACAAGGAAGTAAAACATGTTTTAGCCATGGGCTGTATGTGGTTCTCTTGGCACCCTACCTAGCTCTGCTTTACAAATGAATATTAGGGTTTAAATTGGGTTTCGATATTGGGCCTAATCTTTCATGAAGGATTTGGCTGAATACCAAAATTAGGGTTGCCACCTTGTAGCACAGTAGTGACCGGGCAGAGGACGGGGCAGTGAGGCAGAGGGAGCGGCAACATTGGGGGCAGGGCCGATTGCAGTGTCGATCAAAGGAAATCCTGCCCAGTTTTCCTAATTTGGAAATGCTGGGCTGTCCGGGTAGGATTGCCACTGGCCAAGGCCGGGGGCCGGTATTACAAATTTACTGGCAATGTAGCTGCCAGTAAATCTGTAATACCCCTATTAACGGCCCCTTGCCACTAAAAACGTACCTTTTCCCCCCCCCCCAGGCTTGCGTTCTGGCTCCGCCCCTTTCACAACATGACATGCCCCCTTGATGTAACGACACGCCCCTTTCTTCCCGCCCTACCACCACTGCCGGTAAATTTCAAAGGTGGCAACCCTATGTCTGGGTCAAAACCGGACAGGAGGCAATGCTACCCGAAATAGTGGATTCAGCTCAGCCATAATATCTGATTAGACAAACATGATGCTTCTAGAAAATCCTTATCAGTTGCAACCTCAGTTGGGGTTGCTACCTTTCAAAAACAATTTACTGTCAGGAAAGGGGATGGTCCATAAGGAGGCGGGGCAATAAACTGCATGGGTCACATAAAAGGGAGGGTTTGTGCTGTGAGGCCCTAATCTGGGAGAGATTTGGTGGGTATAGCGGCTGCTTGCAGGAGCTGGGAGGCAGATCAGGGTGGACTGGATGCAGGAAAGGGATGGATTTTGTATTTATTAGAAATTTACCAGCAAATACATTGGCAGCAGGGTCAAACTGGAGCCTTGGGGACCCAATGGGGCTGCAAACGAAGCATAACTCATATCCCTTTTTCAGAGGGACAGTCCCTCTTTTGACAGCTCAACCCGCGGTCCCTCATTTGTACTGGAAAGTCCCTATTTTCTGTGCACTTAACTGCCTGAAAAAGAAACAACTAAATGTCCCCATAAATGTCAAGATGCTTCTTTGGTGAACGACCGATTTCAGTGCAGTCCGACCAATCCGTCAAATTATCGTGCGGTTAGTGGGAATCGTACATCTTACGATTTTTTGTCTGTCACAAAATTGATCGGCCAAGTTTAAAAATCTTTATCAGCCCCCGTGCAATCTGTCTGTTTGCCTGAAATGGTCTTTTTAGTCAATGGACACCTTACATTTAAACGATCATTTCGAGATGATCGTGGTCTAACGATAACGATTGGATCTTTTAAAAATCTTTACATCTATGGCCAGCTTTACACCACCCAACATCAGCGAAAAAAGAAAAACTTCAATTAAATCTGATGGTCCACTGGTTGGGCATTCCTTAACTATGCAATTGTAATATCCTCTTCATCCTCCTTTATATGTGATGTCAATTTTTCTTCTGCAGGGATCCCACTATATGTGAGCAGTTGTCCCTGTCTCAGCTCTGTTGCTTGTATTAAAGACTTTAGATTGCTCTGCCTGCAGGACTGATGTGAACTGGAGAATATCCTAGGCCTAGGGGCGTCCAAACTTTTGGCTTCCCTGGGCCACATTGGAAAAAGAAAAATTGTCTGGGGCCACACATGAGACACACAAACACTTTTGATTTGTAAACGAAAGAAAATGCACAGAAAAAAACTACAATACCAGTTGTTTGACCAGATGGAGCAATACACTGGAATATGGGAGACCTAGACTTATTATTATATTATTACTACCACCAATTGTGCAATGAGCAGAGTCCCCCCTCCTGCCTACTCCTTTGCAACATGACGTTTCCTCGGGAAACAAGCTTTTCAAGCTGGGTCGCATTCATATTCATCCTGGGCCGCAGGTTGGACACCCCTGTCCTAGGTGCTAACCTTCAGTCCTACATAGATTTAATTGAAGCATTTGTTTGACATGGTAGCGCTTTTGGACTCAAGGTGCTAAAGATTCTGTTACCCATTCTGAAGCCCGGCACTGACAGGTTAAATTTTATCCCCATTTGCACTTGCCTAGAACAGACAACACTTCATCCACACGTAGAACTTGTGCACAACTTGCTGCTTTATCCTCTCATTTAGCAACAGAGGCCTTTTTACACTAAATTACACAGACCGCTGTCAGGACACAAACTATGGTATGGCACCTGAGCAGTCTCGGGCATCAATAGCCGTCTGTTCCTGGAATCAAACTGAGACGCACAGTTAAGTCTGTGCACCTCATCGGCTACAGAGGGAACTGCCGAGCCTGTACCAAAACGTTATCTTGCAGAAAATAACCCAATCCAACGTGTCCTTAGCCTACTCTACAAAAACCCATACTATTGTATGTATATGCTATAACCTTGTACAATACTGTCTAATGGAATCAATATGGCACCTCCTTCCCATATGTATAAATACAAATATACAAAGAAGGAATGTTCTGGGCACACAATAAGCTATACCCACATACTGTACTGTCTAAAGGAAACAATATGGCACCTCCTTCCCATATGAATAAATACAAATATACAGAGAAGGAATGTTCTGGGCACACAATAAGCTATACCCTCATACTGTCTAAGGGAAACAATATGGCACTTCCTTCCCATATGTATAAATACAAATATACAGAGAAGGAATGTTCTGGGCACACAATAAGCTATACCCTCATACTGTAATGTCTAAGGCAGGGGTCCCCAACCTTTTTTGCTTGTGAGCCACATTTAAACTTAAAAAAGAGTTGTAGAGCAACACAAGCATGAAAAAGTCCATGTGGATGTCAAATAAGAGCTCTGATTGGCTTTTTGGTAACCCCTATATGGACTGGCAGCCTACAGGAGAGAATGTTTGGCAGTAAACTTGGTTTTTATGCAACCAAAACTTGCCTCTAAGCCAGTAATTCAAAAAGCAGCACCTGCTTTGAGGACACTGGGAGCAACATCCAAAGGATTGGAGAGCAACATGTTGCTCCCGAGCTACTGGTTGGGGATCACTGGTCTAAGGGAATCAATATGGCTCCTCCTCCTCCCATATGTATAAATACAAATATACAGAGAAGGAATGTTGGGCACAATAGCCCCATATATAACACTTACCATACAAGTATGAGTTGCTCACAGTCCATCATTGTTAGGGTGGTTAAATTTAGCAGGGGGACAAAAAACTGGAGCAAGGTACATTTTGAGGATTAAAAAAAAAATCATTGTACCCACTTAGTAAATTAGCCCTTATTCGTTAACTTCTCCTTTCCTGGTGAAAAAGCCTTGGCTGGAATCAGCTTGTTTAGTTGGTTAGATGCCCCATATTGGGGCTAATTAGGAATCACAGACCTTTTGCTATTTTTGTATTTATTTTTTTAAGGCAGTGGTTTCCATAGAATAACAAAGGACTGAGGGAGATTAGGCCACCATGGGAATAATCCAGGCTGGTACCTTATCAAGCCCACCTGGGGTTTTATAACAGGAAGGGTCCCTACAAGAATGTTAAAGGCACAACAGTGTGCAAAGGAGCCAATGGGACAGGACAGTGCAGCTCTTACCAGCAATGAGCTGCCACGTATCTGCAAACAAACAGGCTATAAAAACAGCCCGGGCCCCTCTCATGGGGAGAAGTGCACCTTTTGTCTGGGATATTAAGGGCCAAAGTCTCTTCCATTCTATAAATCACCAAATGACAGTGACACTGTGTTTATTTTGGTCACTCTTCTTGGTACCTAGACTCTTATTTACAGTTACTGGTGTCCTTGCTTTGTATGGGAGGAATCTGGACTATGAACTAAGTTAAGATGGAGCAGATGAAGTTGGGCAGCAACACAGGTATGATCAGATATGAATTAAAGACACATCTGAAGGTTCCCTGGCAGCACCAGAAATATTTCTGTGCCTTCTCCTGCTGAGTAGAGTATATTGCATGGATGGCTGATTCTCTGCAGTTCAACAATTTAATGAGATGACCAATCAAGCTGCTTATAGCTTAGCAATATAGTCGATCGCTTCAGCTGCAAGGCAAATGTTTTTTGCTTTTTACTAAATATAGCATTAATGGTCAGAGATGTGAACAAGTATCAGCCATCAGTTTGTCTCCATTTAGACAAAGTAGATCCAACACTAGATCCAGCCATCTTGAACGGAGCTCCTAGGCAAATGTCAAGGTATGCCCATACCACCCACCACACATTTTGTGCCTCCTGGGCCTTTCCTATTGGTGGCACATTCATGCACTGAAACAAAGACCCCCAGAGTAGTACTGAGCAGTCCAGAGCACATATGGGCTGCTGCCATCTCAGGGGTCCTCACCCCCCCCCCCCCCCCCCCCCCCCCCCCCCCCCCCCCCGTGTTCCCAAACACCAGTCGTGATTGCCCATCAAATTTGCAGCCACAATAAGGTATGTAGAAGGTTCGGGGGAGCACCCAAGATTTCAGACGGGAAGCAGGTCTGGCTCAACTGGGCCCAGGAGGCCCGGCCGGAACCCAAGTGTGGAGTCCTCATTATCAATCGTGTAACTTGGCATTCTATATAATTGATTTAATGACATTTCACTATATAATATACACAATGATATTTTTTTCACTAGCTGCTCTGCATTGGATTACAAATAATGCGTGAACCCCCCTCCCCCCAAAGACAACATTATTCTCTTGTTGTTCCGTCCAATATTGATGGTGGGACTCTGAGGGTATTTATAGAGTAGCAGGCCATGATTTCCACATAGCCGTCCTCCCCCCTTCTCCTTCAGACACTGCCCCCCCTACTCTGCAGGAGGTCACTGGGAGCCACAGAGGGGGCTAATCAGCACAGAGGGGTATAGCTTTAGCAGGAATGTGCTAGGATGATTAACAAGAATGAAGGCTCCTAAATTCTGCAGTGTACCTGTAAGCAATTAGAGACAGGGCCGGATCCACACTGAGAAAAGCTCCCATGCTGGGATGGAAAACAAAGATCCCAAAAGTACTGGTTCATATAACAATGTTGTTAAATGTGTATAATAACCCATGCATAAGAGAATTTTACTTGTACGGAGGCGGGGGGGGTTAGCAGTAGCCATGATATGTAATCTACTCTATCATCTTGCAGAGGTATTTGGTGGCCCCCAGCTGATATGAAGGGGGTTAGTTTACTGCTGGACACTATGAATTATACTGAGGCCACATAGGGTCCTCTTAATTCCACATATGCCAATGGGCTATCCAAGCATTCTTCTATAGTGCCATACCTAACACAGGCCATATAATAATAAACATATAATAATACAAAGATACAAAGAGCAGATTTCCAGTTTTGCTAGTGATGATTCTAATGGGGTTGGTCCTAGGGAAAAGGTACAAAAATGTCTGCATACTGATTGCCCGTCCCTGTATATTTGCATTCCTGCCCATTCCAGTCCTTGATGAGCTCATGGGGGTACAGATGTCGGATTCAGTTTGAGAGCCCATAAAACTCTCCATCAAGGGGAACCTTTACTATTCCTGGAAACTCGTTAATGATGCAATTCAGTGATGCGTGCACTGTGTCATCATATCCCACGATTATAATAAATTACCTGGGGGTCGTGCATAAAAATGATATGTTCCCTTACAGTCCATAAAACACATGATGTGTGACACTGCTTACATGCACCGATTTGCACACCTGCCACATGGGACGTCTTAGGCAATAGCAACTACAAACCCACGTGATGGAGCAAAGTTATGTTGGAAGACTTTAAACATTGTTTCGTGTAGGGCAAGGACTTCCAGCCTGGAATTTGGCTCATTTGAGCACTAAATATAATTTAAAAAGATAAAAACTTTTAGCCAAACTGCAACTGCAGAAAATGGATTCAGATCGCTGCATTAATCCCAGATGCACAAATAAGATCGGTGCAGAAAACATATAACAAATATTGCATTAAACCCAGACGTGTTAGTAGAATCACTGCAGAACTTGGATTCAGAGCATTGCATTAAACCCAGAGACACCACTAATATTTCTGTAGAAAAAATTATTATTATTATTATTATTATTAACATGTATTTCTATAGCGCCAACTTGTTGCGTAGCGCTGTAAAGTGAATGTGATTATACAACCAAATCACATGAATTACATATATAGAACATAAAGAGTTACATACATCACAATAAATATGGAGTTACTGTACATACATCACAATAAAGGAGGTGAGGAAGGCCAATTACCAAATATTGCATTTAACCTCAGATTAGAACAGCACATGTCACTAAGATGTCTGCAGAAAATGAAATAACAAGCTTTGCATCAATCCCAGACATACTAGTAAGATTACTGCAGAAAATGGATTAAGAACATTGCATTATATCTGGAGAAACCAGCAAGATTTCTGCAGAAAATGTTAACAACTGTTGCATTAACCCCAGACATGCCTGTTGGGTCACTGCAGAACATGGATTCAGAGCACTGCATTAAACCCAGAGACACCACTAAGTTTTCTGCAGAAAAAATAATGACCAAATATTGCATTTAACCTCAGATTAGAACAGCACATGTCACTAAAATGTCTGCAGAAAATTAAATAACAAGCTTTGCATCAATCCCAGACAAATTTGTGAGATTACTGCAGAAAATAGATTAAGAACATTGCATTATATCTGGTGAAACCAGCAAGATTTCTGCAGAAAATGTTAACTGTTTCATTAACCCCAGACATGCCTGTTGGGTCACTGCAGAACATGGATTCAGAGCACTGCATTAAACCCAGAGACACCACTAAGTTTTCTGCTGAAAAAATGTTGCATTTAACTCCAGATATGTTAGTCGAGTCATGGCAGAATATGGATTCAGAGCATTTGAATACTACGATGTCAGCAGAAAATGGATAACAAGCTTTGCATCAACCACAGACATGCTAGTAGGATCACTGCAGAAATGGATTCAGAGCATTGCATTAACTCCAGACAAACCAAGACAAGACAAGAAAATGGATAACAATTGTTGCATTCACAACACGTATGCAAGCGGAACATGATTCAGAGCATTGCACTTACCCAGCACGTCATTAAGAACTCTGTAGAGAACAGATAACAAGCTTTGCACCAACTCCAGACATACCAATATGATCACTGCACATATAATGTATTAAAAGTATTGCTTCACACTTGAACACCACAAGCTTTTTGCCCAAGCAAACTATAAAATAAAAAAATATATTTCCTAGAGCTCCAGCGTCAGAATAGGGTATTATAATCCATGACAGTTTTGGGGGCGATTCACGCAAAGATTGGTCAGATATTAAACTATCACTTTTTAAAACTCATTTAGCTTAAATGTCATTCCCTGACGGGAACAAATGTCCCTAAAATGTTGCTTTATTTTGCCTTTTAACGTGCTGAATCTGTTTTTATGTCCAGACACTGCAGCGTGAAAACAATCCGCTGTTCACCACGTGAATCCATTATAAAGCCGGTGTCCCAGGACAATGGAACAGTCGCTTAATGATGTCGTCCCTTTGTTTTGGGGCTTCACCTCTGATACTCTTGGTCCGACACACGCTGAGCTTGCATTCTAACAGAGCTGTATTAAAGGGTGTTAAAGGGGGGTCATTTTAAGCAATTAGGAGGCTTATGCACTAAATAAGAGCCACTGGACTCCGTAAATCTATTCACATCAAGTACTTATTGATAAGGGCACAGCTAATGTCATTTACGCAATAGGACCGTAGGGAGAAGAGGTGATCGGTGTCACTGTGTGTAACAACGGGGCCGCATTGAGCATTGTGAGGCCTTTGTTCCCTTTAATCTGGTGCAAGAATTGGGCTGCTACATGTAGAGGAGGAGGAGTGCCAGGTACTTATGAAAGCAATAACAATCATTAATTTAAGCCAATTACAGCCTAGATCACTCTACCATCAACATACAACAAACATTCTCATTGGATGAAAATAATCCAAAATAATCCTTTTTACAACTTTTATACAGATTAATAGGGCACTGGTTTCTGTCTGATATAGATGAAAGTTTTATTGATTTATATGAATATAGTAGACAGTAAATTAGTAGGGTATAGCTTATAGGCAATGTAGCTGCCGATAAATTTGTAATACCCTTAGGAAGACCCCTTGGCCCGCCCCCAATCCCATGTAAACTTATCTTTCGTCCTCCCTCCTGAAATCTCGGTGCCTTGGTCCCGCCCCCTTTATGTCATGGCCTGCCCATTTTGACTTCACACCCCACCCCTTTTTGTTCCCGCCCCCCGCCAGCCAGTAAATATTTTAGATAAAGGTGGCAACCCTAAACACAGATGAGATGGTGGCGCTGTTCTTTTACAGCCCTATAGATAAACTGCCTGCCGGCTAAAACTGGTGAAATATGGTACTACAACCAATCATTCAGTCCTCTTTTGTTTTTATGTTCAATAAACTCTTAAACTGATGGAACCTTTCTAAACCTTTACAAAACAGAAAAGTTCTATAGTATTTATAGATATATATTTGTCAGAGCGTTAACAAGTTTAGCGATGAGGACTAATTACTTGGGATTTCAGTTGGAATGAAAGCACTCTGTCCAAGAGAAAAAAAAGATGAGTGGAAATGAAACAAAGACAATAAACAAGGTGGGAAAATAAATATTTCACTGCTCGTTTGGGGATTTTGGGCCTTAATGGCGACTGAAAGCTTTTCAACACATGCCTGTTTGAGTAAGGCTATGATTTAACTAGATAAATAAATGCCCGGCTCTCCCTAACCTGCCCCGCTTCCTTCTCACCAGTCAATCAGCTCTGTTTATTATACTGTGGGGCAAATTACACTCAGATTTCTATATGATTCACAGAGAAGTGGCGACAGAGAATTACCTTCGGCGGAAGAGAGACAGAAAGCAGAGGGCAAGCCTGTATGGGGGCAAATACTGGGAAGGGGATCATGGCCAGCAGTGGTTACGTTGTAGGGGTTAAAAATGGAAATTTGGGGGCATTATTTATGGTTTTCACATTTATGTCTAAATATCATTGTTTGCTGCCCACAACCTCGCCTAACTCATCCCTTGGGAGTTTCATGAAGTACATAATAGGGGTGTAATGAAACTTTGGGCATAAACAGCCAAACAGTAACATAAATAGGATAAAGGCTTGATTATAGTCTGTAATATACAAAGAATACCACAAAACTATGTCACATAGGTATTCCCCTGTACTAAGCACAATTCAGCAGGAACAGTC
>CM044447.1:10065987-10077280 GCA_024363595.1 Xenopus borealis | reverse complement strand
ACTTCTATACATGGGACTCTGAAGTGATTTCCATTATCCTTATAGTTTACAGCAAGAAGGTATCATATCTTCTATTGTACAAATTTCAGGGAGTCGGGACAATAACATCACTGAGCAGTGTTTCTATAGATATATGCAATTATATACTATATATTAATTAGTAACTTACCGCACAAGAAGGCCACTGTCCGCAGAGTTTGTTGCATGAGTATCTGTGTGACTGGGGACAAGTTGTGATGTGTGTAATGGGACATCACAATCCCAGAGAACAGGATTGCCATGATACCTGCAGAAAAAGAACAAGCCGTGTACACAATTAGCAATTCCCCAGGCGCAATCCCTTTAACCGCCAATATTCACACATTCATCATATGAAGGGAAGGTAGAAAGGGACAGACTGACAGTTTTGCAGTTGCCTGCACATGTGCCATTGGTTGGGTATAGATTGGTCTCTCTCTGTTAATGTTCAACTGATCTGATCAGCTACAGGTTGCCCTAAGCAAAACAATATGGCAGCCATTTACTTTATTGTTCATAAATGCAAAAAATGTTTGATGCTTGTGAGTAAAACCTACATCGTGGGTGCAATCGCTTTAAGACTGTCAGATTTACTTTCTATTTACTCTGTTGGTTTCTGGATAGAGAATGAGGAATTAAACAATATACGTGGGTATAATAATTAGCTAAAATGAGCCATAATCCTCTGTCCATAAATACTCCTCGTGCACCTAGTAGCTCAGATCATATTCAGGCTTCACATTAAGCTATAAATAACTCACATTACCTTTCTGTGAACACGTCAAGCTATGAATAACCTACTTCCCTATACAGGTATTGGACCTGTTAGCCAGAATGCTTGGAACCTGGGGTTTTTTTCCGGATAATGGGTCTTTCCATAATTTAGATCTTCATACATTATGTCTACTAGAAAATCATGTAAACATTATATAAACCCTGCGCTGATCCTATTGGGCCGTTTTTAATCAATCAGGACTTTTAGAGCTGGGGCCCCTGGGCCCAGAACCGAGCCGCATCCTGGAGTGGGTCGTGGGTGCGACAAAAGGAACGCCTGCGCAACAGGATTGGACGCCAGCGTTCCAAATTGGACGCCAACCTCCCCAGTCCTTGAAAAAATGTTTTGCCTCAACACCAGTCCCTGGAGCAAAAAAGGTTGGGGAACCCTGCTTAGAGATTTTAGGATTTTTTTTTCCCCGTTAGGAATTGTCCAAAGACACTTGTAAAGGTTTCCGAGGCATTCAGGTTTATTTAGTTCCTACTTTTTTAAATTCCATGACATTCATTTGTATGATAAGTTTCAAAAAACGCAAAAACCACTAAAATCTGACCTTTGATACAGGCCTCCACCTCTATGTTTTCTAAGCTGCCGAGATGGAGCAAAATGTTATTTATACCAGATTCCCCATAATTACTAGCCAACAACCATGGATCGTTTGCTCAGTGCTTATAATAAGCTTCGGTAATTAGCCAAGCAAAGGCAGCTTCATTTTCTTTCCCAATTACTTGGATACGATACAAAAACCTTGCAGACGTCAAATCTTTTAAAATACATTTTTGACTGACTAGTTAAAGGTAAGTGGGTGTGAATTAGAGACTCGGGTTCTCCAAGAAATGTGGAATATTCCAAAACATTGAATTCCCATGATGTGATGCCTCCTGTATGCACCTGGTGTGCACTGAACCCTATAAACGTGACTTACAAGGACTGATGCACTTATCTCTCGACTTCGCATGCGGAAGATCACAGCTCCGAAGGCCAAGTGTAAACTATTAAATATTACAGAGCTCCATGGCTGCATTCCAACAGATACCTAAAGCCTTGTTACATGTGTTTATTCAGTTAACATGTGAGACTCTTCAAGTTTTATTTATACATGGATTAACTTTTCTAAAAGGAAGTCAGTGTGACAAAACCCGGTGAAATAACACATATTGCTGACTGCATAGTTGCGTGAGAATGGGCCTAAATGCCAGCGACGAGCACTTCCTGTACTGCACTCCTGCAATTCCCCGGTTTCAGGAAGTTATTCCTGGTGGTTTGTCCTGTTTGGGCATCTCCTTTGGATCTTACATTATAACAAAGCTACTGTGTGCAATCACATTCTTGACAATACAATTCTTGCTGCTTTGTGGAACAGTTTGGGGAAGACGCTTTTCCATGCACAAAGCCAGGTCCCTGCAGCATGGAGTTTTTGAAATGAGAAGAACCTGACTTTCCAAAGCCCTGACCTCAACCCAACTATGAGAGATTTACTGGCCCAGGCCTTAAACGCCAACATCACTGCCCAACTTCATTAATGCTCTTGCGGCTGAATGGAAACAACTCCCAACAACACTGTTCCAACATCTACTGTGAAGCTTCTCAGAAGAGTTGGGGCTGTTGAAGAAGCAAAGGGAGGGCCAGCTTATATACTCGTATCCTTGTTTTGGGAATAAGATGTTGGACAGTCAGGTGTGCAGATACTTTCAACATAGATACCATAGACTGAAGGTGACTAAATTGATGTATCAGCACTTCTGAGAAACTATCTGAACGTCATTCTACATTTTCCAAGAGCACCTGTAAAATTAAATCAGGATTCTCTCCAAGTTTCACCTTCAAGGTTCCCTTAGACAGGCTGATAAAAGCTGCCGACAGACTGAGTTGGCAGCTTATTGGCCTGTTTATGGGGCCCTCCGACAGCTTCCCTTATCAATATCTGACCAATATTCAGACGGTTAAAAATCTTGTCGGATTGTGGACTGCATCCGTTGAAGAGGTCCCGAGATTCGCCCGCTTGTATTCTTTACATTATTATCCAATCCTGGGCATATCGGGGAGAGATGCACTCGTTTGGTGATCTCTCTGTGTATGGACTCCTTAAGTCGGACCAGCTTCAACATTTGGGAATAGGCTTAGAAACGGATAGGGTTATAAGATGATATTGTATTTAATTTAGGCTTACACTGTGCTGAAGAAGCTCATCTAGCAGAGACTGTAAGCTCTAAGCAGTGTAGAACTCACCTGACAGAGAGATGCCCTCTGAGAGCCCATAGGGGAGGTAAGCAAAGATGATCATCATTCCAAACTCCAGGGAAGGCGTCTTCCTTAAATCTAGATGCTTCAAAACATAAACTTCTAGTTAAGGTTATCTCCATGTACAATATTTTGTGACTGTGACTAATACGAGACAAAGTCCTAAAGAGCTTACAATCTGAATGGTGCCTGCTGTACAGTAGAACAAGGCAAGTGAATATTTCAAATATACTGAGGCCCAAACAGTCCCCTCTTACATTTGCTGCAAACTACAGGCTGCACAACGTAAACATGAGAAGGAAACCTAGGTCTTTTGTTTTCCATAAAAAATACAAACATATATCTACATTTTTTACCAGCTAAATATTCATATAATTCACAAACGCCATGAATAGCTAGTAAATTATATCTTTATAAACCATGAAAAGTGATGTCATCAGTTATAAATGGGGAGTAGTGATGTCATTTTTGTCACATGACTAAAACTTGTGTATTAAAATAAATAAAGTACCCCGTGTTACAAAATATGAGGATATTAGGAGTTACCTCGGAGTTCCATGACCTGTATAAAAAACACTCGGCCTTGTGTTTTTATATGATCATGAAACTCCTCTGTAACATATCCTTATAATTTACAAAGCGGTACTTTATTCACTATATATCTATTACTTGGAGGACACCAAAATATAAAGGACCTGAAAAGACAAAAGATCCTTATAGTTATCACTTGGGGTGTAGGAGCGTCAACCCCAAATCACTGGCTTTGTCAACGATGAAGGCATTATCTTGAGGACAGTTCTCAGACTTATTAAGAGGGCAACCTTCAAGCTCCTCATCAAGGTCGCCATCAGGGGGGCACAAGGGATACCGTTGTACTGGGAACAGGCATAAATGGGGGCCTGGTTGTGCTGAACTTTTAGAATTTAACAGGCTCCCCTTGACAGCAATGAAGTCATGCTCCAAAGAGCGGGATCTGGAATGGGGATTGAGGTGGGTGGGCCCAAAAAATGTTGTTGTACGGCACACCATGATTTCTGATGGCAGCCCTGCTCTTCATACCTTCACCAATTGCCCTACATAATCCACAAAATGCACTGTAATCCCTACACCAATAAATAAGACCCCGGCCTACCTCTCCCCGTGGGCAAATGCCCCTAAGTGGCTACTTACCCCTCCATGCAGGTCCCCGGGCGCCATCTTCTTCAGCAACGAATTCTTCCTGGATCCATCTGTGCTCAGCGGTGCATGCGCAGTAGGACGGATTTGGTTTGTACTACTGCGCATGTGCCAAAGGTTCATGGATTGAATTTTGTGAACTTTCAGCACATGTTCAGTAGTACAAACCGGCAAAAGCGTCCTACTGCGCATGCACTGCCAAGCTCCAACGTATCCAGGAAGAATTCGTTGCTGAAGAAGATGGCGCCCGGGAACCTGCACAGATAAGTAGCCACTTAGGGGCATTTGTCCATATGGAGAGGTAGGCCGGGGGGAATGAGGGCTTACAGGGGGTGGGGGGAGGAGGTTAGCGCCAGAGAGATTGAATCCCCCCTTTAAAACAGAGCAGATATAATGGAGAACTAAAGTTTAAAAATGAATATCAGTAGAAATTCTGTGTGCTCATCTTACCAGCCCAGATGTTCGTTAGTAAGCTCAGCCTGGCAATCTGTGGGTTCTGGCAAATGCCAGATGGGCTGCTGAAAATGACCACAGACAGTCACTATTTATTGGGCTTGTGGGGGCTGTTTGGGCCTCTGTGTACCTAAAATGCCAGGGCCTAATTTCATTCTCAGTCCACACCTGTTCAGTAGTCCCATGAAAGGAGTTTAAAGCCTCAACAGCAGCTTCCCATCTTGGATCTAGTTAGGCCATTTTTGTGAGCCAGTGGCACTGCACATGCTCAGTGTGCTCTGGGCTGCTGAGGATAAATCCTTGACTGTATAATAAGGTTCGTCTATCACATAAACGGATGCTGATACAATTCTGATGCAGACTATACTGAATCCCATGCTGCCAATATAATGAATCCTGAATTATTTACTAATCAGCCTTGTAGGGGGACATTTATATTGTATATATACAGTGTAGTGTGGATCAGTGCTAAGCTCAGGTAAATGACAGCAGCCCAGAGCATGTACTCTGAATCAGCAGGAAAAAGATGGGACCTGTTAGGGAAGAGACACGCTCAGATTCGGGGAGATTAGTCGCCTCAGGAGGAAAACGCAGCGCTCCGATTGCCATCCTGCCGGTGATTTACATTTTAGCCGCGGGAAGGCAGTTAGGGGAGATTAGTTGCCCGAAGAAGAAGCAGTTATTCGCTGGTCCCCGAATCTGAGCGTGGGTCTCTGCCCTTAGGAGCAGGTTAATTCAGACCCTAGCAACCAGATGGCTAAAACTGCAAACTGGAGAGCTGCTGAATAACTCAAAAACCACAAATACAAAATTAAAACTAGTTGCAAATTGTCTCAGAATATCACTCTCTACTAAAAGTTCATTTAAAGGTGAGCAGCCCCTTTAAGGCTTAATAATATGTTTATTCTGATTGTGCTAGTCTCCCTTTTAAAGGTTTATAAATGCTATGCTTTCCTAATTGGAATTGGAATTCAGAATAAGAAGCCTTCAGCCATCACAAGACCCCAGGCCTGATGATGAGAGTCCCAAACAGGAATGGATAGAGAATCTCCTATTGGTTATAAAGGCTCTTCAGTTCTCGGAGGGTAATTTAAGAAGAATGAGATTAAAACCCCCAGACAAGCGATGTGCACTTTTCAATCAGCAGACACACAATAAAGCCATTCCCTGCGGTTGGGAGGGGTTGGAAAGTGACTGAATGGGAACATTGTTGTTGCATGAGAATATTACTGAGTGAGCCATTCACCCAAAATAAAAAAAAAAGGATATTAATGCGGAAATCAGTCCGGTCAGTGTTCCGAGGGCTGCTGAACCGAAAAACATCTTGAGAAAATATGCCAAGGCCTGCAGGAAAGTCTGCCAGTTGCTCACGTCAGCCATTTTGCCTCTGGTGAGACCTTCCGCTGTGCTGCAGATAGAAAGAAATGGGGAGGTTTTAGCCCATAAATACTCAAAAGCTCCATCTTTATATAGTGTAAGCAAACAATATGGCACCTCCTTCCCATATGTATAAATACAAATATACAGAGAAGGAATGTTCTGGGCACACAATAAGCTATACCCACATACTGTACTGTCTAAGGGAATCAATATGGCACCTCCTTCCCAGATGTATAAATACAAATATACAGAGAAGGAATGTTCTGGGCACACAATAAGCTATACCCTCATACTGTACTGTCTAAGGGAAACAATATGGCACCTCCTTCCCATATGTATAAATACAAATATACAGAGAAGGAATGCTCTGGGCACACAATAAGCTATACCCTCATACTGTACTAGCTGAGGATAAATTATCTAAAGCTCATATATTTGGTGTTGGCACACAAAGGAGTAAATTGCAAACCTTCAAATGAAACAAAAATGTCTCCCCTCCCAGCAGAAGTGGTTTATAAAAACAAAGATATGCTAATTTCCCAAATGAAAATAACCCCAGTCTCTTGATGTCACTATTTTGTGTTTCTATAAAGGGCACCATCAGATCTCTCTCTAGCAAAGCCATAATTAATTCCTTGTGTAACTGTCAAATCCTCTGGGGGTGGCTGACACTGGCTGGTTAATAACAGGAGCGAAAACTGCTGATGCGAAAATAGAAATAACCAGAGCTGATGGGCCCTGTGCAGTTTCAGATGGGATTTAGGGAATATAACCAGGAAATATACATTTGATAAAATGTTTCTTTTTTTGAAAGATCCAATTGTTGGTCCAAAGGCATCAAACCGATTTGGCTCAGTATGTGGGAGGCCAAATTGGCTCCAGGCCTCACCAAATGGCTGTGTATGGCCTCCTTTACTTTGGGATTAGTCGTTACTTTCCTCAGCTATAAGCTTTAAAAAAAGTCAGATAATAACTAGTCATACAGAGACATTATCTTTCCACTTTTTGAAGTGGAAGGAAGTCTCTGACACACTTTCATAATCACTGATTCATTCTCTCGGTGTGATGTGATGAATCTAAAAAAAGGAATTAAAAGAGTTCTCTCCTGTCTTCCGAAATATGACAGAATGTTTAATTATACAGATAGCTAGAGTCTCAGCCATAAAGCAGGACAGGACTGCTGCTTCCTATAATGGGGATTAGATAGGATCTGTGCAGCCACTGGGACAGAATGCTCTGTTATACAGATAGCTAGAATCTCAGCTGCCATAAAGCAGGACAGGACTGCTGCTTCCTATAATGGGGATCAGATCTGTGCAGCCACTGGGACAGAATGCTCTGTTATACAGATAGCTAGAATCTCAGCTGCCATAAAGCAGGGCAGGACTGCTGCTTCCTATAATGGGGATCAGATAGGATCTGTGCAGCCACTGGGACAGAATGCTCTGTTATACAGATAGCTAGAATCTCAGCAGCCATAAAGCAGGGCAGGACTGCTGCTTACACTGGGGATCAGATAGGATCTGTGCAGCCACTGATACAGAATGCTCTGTTATACAGATAGATAGAATCTCAGCCATAAAGCAGGACAAGACTGCTGCTTACAATGGGGATACCCAATAACCTTTTTCTGAATTTATCTTTCTATTTTACTATGTCTCTTTTACCTGAAAAGTGTGTCTTGCCACGATAAGATGAATGGGTTGGTGCACACAGGACAGTGGCTGCCCCTGGGCTGGGGGAATGAGTTTTATTTGCAGCGCAGGCTTTGGCGAAGTAAAATAAGGACAGCTATATAATAATTGAAGTTATCAGTAAGATTGAATGAATTTGGTTGCAGCTCAAGTTCCTGCTGTTCCGGAACAACTGCTTGTGCGATGCTTTATGTTTCTCAGCAGCCGCTGTTGGTTCTATATTCAGCATCGCTCCTGGGAGCTGAACTGTGACAAGCCTGGAGGCGCTAATCTCTGCCTTTCCTTGTACTGATCAATTCACCAGCTCAGCTCCTTGTTGCCAAAGGCATCCGCTGAAATCTTAAATAATTATAACAGTGATGAAACTGCTGTGGGTCTGGCTGAAAAGAAAGGGCCCTGTTTTAATTTCCCCTTTATCTAACCCTTCAGCTGATCTTTAAAGGAAACAGCTTGTGCTTTTTATATGATCTATTCATTCCCCTACTATACAATGATTGGACACAGATAACTCCAATATGCAATTAATGGATAATTTAATGGATACAGCATCCTACGTGATGCAGCAAGATATGGTGAACTACTGACTGTTTAGCCACCTAAAAGAGACCAACTGCCATAGACAGGTATCTTTACTTGTACTTTCGCAGAGCAAACCCTGACAATTTTATGGTATCTCTCTGTACAGACTATGAGCAAACTTAGGGACTGTTCCTGCTGAATTGTGCTTAGTACAGGGAATACCTATGTGACATCGTTTTATGGGATTTCTCTGTACATACTATGAGCAAACTTAGGGACTGTTCCTGCTGAATTGTGCTTAGTACAGGGAATACCTATGTGACATAGTTTTATGGGATCTCTCTGTACAGACTATGAGCAAACTTAGGGACTGTTCCTGCTGTAGTGTGCACAGTAAAGAGCAATACCTATAGAAACATTTTATGTATCTTTCTGTACAGGTTATATACAAACTTAGGGAGTGGTTTCTGCATAACACAGAGGAATACTGGAATAAGTCTATGGTATTCACGGCCCCTTTAGGACACTGGCAAACCCGCTAAAATCATGGGGAATAATTCAGCAGACCCTGCCATGCCATACAATCCAGTTCACCAGACTCAACGGCAGCTTGAATAAATTAACAGTTCAGTGTAAAAATAAAAACTGGATAAATAGATAGGCTGTGCAAAATAAAACATATTTCTAATATAGTTAGTCAGTCAAAAATGTAATGTATAAAGGCTGGAGTGAGTGGGTGTGTAACAGAACAGAACACTACTTCCTGCTTTTCAGCTCTCTAATGCTGGACATACACAGGCAGATAATGCTGCAGATATCGGTCGTTTAGACAAATTTGACAGCTTATCTGCCCGTGTATGGGGACTTCCGACTGGTCTTCCCGATCGATATCTGGCCACGATATCGATTGGGAAGGTTTGATTTTCTTCCAACCGACCTGCCCCTTGGCGTCATCGTAATCCGATTGGTCCACCATATGGCCGAACGTTCTGATACAGCCCTGCCATGTTAGTGGCATATCCGGGAAAGATCCGCTCGTTTGGCGATTTTGCCAAATGAGCAGATCTTTGCATCTATGGCCAACTCAACTCTGAGTAAAGGTGGCCAAACGAGCGGATCTCTCCCCGATATGCCCACCTTGAGGTGGGCGATATCGGGCTGATCTGATCGTGGGCCCTAGGGCCCAACGTTCGGATCAGTACGGGCGGTCGGATCGCGGGACCGCATCAACGAACAGATGCGGCCGCGATCCGACAGGATTTTTAATCCTGCCCGATCGACATCTGGCCGACTTTCAGCCAGATATCGATCGGGAAAGCCCGTCGGAGGGCCCCCCACACGGGCAGATAAACTGCCGACACAGTCTGTCTGCAGCTTTTATCTGCCCGTGTATGGCCACCTTTAGTCAGTGACTTGAAGGGGGGGGCGCACATGGGACATAACTGTTCAGTGAGTTTGCAATTGATCCTCAGCATTCAGCTCAGATTCAAAAGCAACAATTATGACCCATGTGGCCCTCCCTCAAGTCACTGACTGATTATTGTTTGGTAACCAATCAGTGGAAACCAAGCAGGAAGTGTTCTGTTCCACACCCAGTCACTCCAGCCTTTATACATTACATTATAACTAACTATATCAGATTCTATTTATCCAGTTTCAGAGGCCTGTGGAATCTATAGCATAGAATGTTTGAGCACTTACTTGGTCAGTACGATGGACACTGCATCATTGAGAATACTTTCCCCAAACACCAACATGTTGAGTACGGGGTCCAAATTAAGGGCATTAAATATGGCAATGGTGGCTACGGGGTCCACAGCGGATATTAAAGAGCCAAACGCAAAGCTAGAAAAAAAAAATATATATAATAAAACTCCATTAGTTACATGCTCATCTATTAAACACTCCATATTCAATTACCTCCCCCTTTACAGTAAAAAGGTGTCACAGACATTTAAATATTGTCAACGTGTGATGGCTTTGTTTACTCTGCTTTAGCCAAGTCCTTCTATTTCTCTTTATTTATTTATTTTAAGTCTTTTAAATAAAGGGCCAGTGACCTTGCTAATGTGCCCATTGAGACTACTGCTCCTGCCATAAAGCAAGGCACGCGGCATGCTGATCCAAAGACGGAAATGGTTTCTAACATTTATCCGCAAGGAATTTATTTGCACAAATCATTTCCTCCAGCGGTCGCTACAGACTTGCACATTTTCATACATTATGTAAGGACCCCTGTTGGGAAAACCCAAAATGCTGACTGATCAAAAAACATTACAGGCTGACCCTGTTGCAAGGAGCATTATGAAAATTAATCATCAGTCTTGTACCTGAGAAGGCTTATTTAGGGATTCGGCGGGGGACCAAGAAATGAAATGTTCATAGGAAAGTCGTTGAGCCAGGATTTGCATGGAATATCTGCATTGTATACTTTATTATTCTTCATAAAGGGGCCCTCCAGCTCATATGTGAAACGCTGATTGTGTAATGAAAGTGTGCCTTTACATGCGTTCCTTAACCTTGGGGCCCCAGATGCTACTGAACAAAGCCCAAAGCCCGTGCTAAAACACTGGAGGATTCTGTGAATTGTAGTTCAGCAACATCTGGGGTAACCAGTTATTATAAAGCTCAGACAACAATTGCCAAGATGTGATTGGTCACAATTTTGGGCATTGATACCCGGTCCGAAGGATAGTTTATAAGTCTGGCACCAGCTCCTGGCCCTCCATCCGCCTACTCCCCAAACAGTATATGTGCCAATTGTGTAGAAGAGTAACCCTCTCAAACAATGTGTTTTAAGCATGGGTACAACCACCTGAAACTGCTCTGGTGTCTAAATATAATTGTAAACCTATTGTGAGTTTATAATGAAGCTGAGAGCTACAATTCAAACATGTGCACAGTACAGGATGTACAGTATGTGATTCTATTTAAAAGAACCAAGTTTCCCTTAAATTTCATGCTTTAAACTCCATAAACCCCCACCACCTCCTTAGCAGCAATATGAATGCACATTTATACCAACCACACCCCTGGA
>CM044447.1:10024464-10037003 GCA_024363595.1 Xenopus borealis | reverse complement strand
TATATATATATACACATACATACATATATATACACATATACACACACACATACACACATAGTATATATATATAATCCCCTAAGGCATTCTAGTGGTTGATGAATAACAAATCCCAGCATGCACAGCTTTGTGCTAGGGACAGAAGGGCGACTTTCCAGTTCTGCAGTGATATAGATGCCCTGGGTGGGTACAACTAGGCAAACAGAGAAGACAGAACAATGTGTTACACCTATGCTCAGCTACAGTCATAAAGGAAGGACTCACCTAATGAAACGACCGCAACACTTTCTGGCAAGAAATGAAGTCTGTACTTTATCAAAAGGTGCACCAATATGATACAAATGGCTGAAAAAGAAAAGAGGAGGCAAGCAATTAGTGCTGTGAAGATGTTACATGTATATATATATATATACACAACATATCTTGATATTATTTATACTATAAGCACACTTCTACTAGCATGTAATAGAGGAGGCATTCATTCTGCGTGCATATGAATGCAGAACGGAGATGAACAATTACCATAGCCACAAAGGATTAAGATAACCTTGTCTTCCCATACAGGTCATGCAATGGAAGCAATATGCTAAACAGACAAAATTCCACAGAGGTATAGAATTGTGGAAAACTTCAACAATGCCCTGTTATGAAGCTAGAAACTCAGCCATAAAGCAGGACAGGACTGCTGCTTCCTATAATGGGGATCAGATAGGATCTGTGCAGCCACTGGGATAGAATTCTCTGTTATACAGATAGATAGATAGAATCTCAGCTGCCATAAAGCAGGACAGGACTGCTGCTTCCTATAATGGGGATCAAATAGAATCTGTGCAGCCACTGGGACAGAATGCTCTGTTATACAGATAGCTGGAATCTCAGCTGCCATAAAGCAGGGCAGGACTGCTGCTTCCTATAACGGGGGTCAGAAAACTTGGAAATTTGGAAAGTGTCTGTGACACTCACATGCTCAGTGGGCTCTGAGCAGCTGTTGAGAAGCTAAGCTTAGGGGTCGTCACTAATTATCCAGCAGCAGAAAATGAGCTTCCCTGGCTGTAATATAAGCTGATGCTACAGTGCTGATTAATATTGCTAATTGCACTGGTTTCCAATTATCTGTATTAATGACTAATCAGCCTTATATTGTGACTATATTTCTATGACACTATCAGGTGTATATTGTGAGTGGGTCCCTAAGCTCAGTAAGTGACAGCAGCACAGAGCATGTGAATCATTGAATCAGCAGAAAAGAAGATGGGGAGCTACTGGGGCATCTACTGGGGAGACACAGATCTTTACTGCTAAAGGGCTGTGGTTGCCTTGGGCTGGTACACAAGCACAAAACATTTACAACATGTACAGCATTTCTAGCTACTTCTTTAGTTAAACTTTAGTTCTCCTTTAATATCCAAGATCCTGCAAGAACAAGGTGTAGCGTCTGACCTTTGAACTGTCTAAGCTGCAGGGAGTCAACACATATGGGTTCCCTGCACACGGAGGGCCGCACACGGCATCTTTACTTTTGCTACAGAACTAGTTAAACTGGATACAGGCATGCTACAATGTAAATAACAGTGCTGTGTATGAATTTATAAAATGTACGGCTGTAAAATTGCTTATATAGACAGTGACATGCCAGTGAGTGGTGGTACGAGTGAATGGGGGAATTAAGGCTCAGGGGCAAAATTTTGCCCCCAGACCCATGGGTTTATTGAATGCCACTATATAATACACAAAAGCCATGAAGATCTTGTAAATGATATCCTTATAAACGGTGACTAGTGATGTCATCAGTTATAAACGGTGAGTAGTGATGTCATTTTTGTCACGACTCACTAAAACTTGTGTATTATAATAAATAAAGAAGCCCCTATTGTAAAATAAGGATATTAGAAGTCACCTGTATAAAAACCCTCGCGCTTCGGCCTCGTGCTTTTATATGGTCATGGAACTCCCACACAGTTCATGTAGGGCTGTGGGGCATTTGCACAGAAGATGACAATTCAGCCATTCAGGGGGTTGCATAATAAAAGTCACTAAGTTTGTCCCGGAGTAGTGATTGACTAATTTATTCGCCAGCTATAGATTCACTGCAAAATTTCCAAATTGCATTTGAAAATTCATTTGGAGAAAAAAGTCGCCACAAGAAAAAAACGCCCATTGACTACTACATTAGGACAAAAAAAAAAGTCGCCATAAGAAAAAAAAACGCCAGCTTGAGATGAGGGGAAACGTGGCAGCGTAAAATATGGCACATAGTTCCTGAAACCAGAGGTACTCACCTTCAACATTTATGGCTACTTTTTCACTCTCTACTCAAACCCTTGTTCCCCTACTTCTTCCCCCTTTCTCTTTCCCTTCCTCCCCTGTGTTAAATAACGATACAGTAGAATTACATATAATTATTGTAGTTACAGTTCTATCACTGTAACTACACAGAATCAAGACCACTGTGAATTTCAAATGTCACCTCTCTGAAGAGTTGCAGTGTGCCATTGTGATTGGATTGTTGGAAGAGTCTATTTGCCGAGAACTCCCCTACACCAGTCAGTTGAACTGAAGAAGCTGCTTGGATGAGCAGTGAAACGTCTTCATTAATATATCTCAGCAAGTCCAGTTGCTTTGAGTTACTTTTTATATATATATATATATATATATATATATATATATATATATATATATATATATATATATATATATATATATATATATATATATATATATATAATTGGAACTATATATGCAAAAGACGTGTTAGAAAACCGATTTTCCCACGGTCAAACTAGATCTAGAGACAATCTATATAGTTGTAAATACTGCTATTTTTCTGATATAACATCTTTTGAACTTCATACTGTACCGAAATAATTCAATAAAATTTAAAAAAAAGTAGCCATAAGAAAAAACAGCCATTGACTACTACATTAGGACTAGGGTTGCCACCTTTTCTAGAAAAAAATACTGGCCTTCCTATATATTTTGTGTTTTTCCCTATTAATAACATTGGGATCAACCATCAAAAATACCGGCCAGGCCGGTAAAAGACCAGCCAGGTGGCAACCCTAATTAGGACATAAAAAAATCCACCATAAGAAAAACGCCCATTGACTATTACATTAGGACAAAATAAAGTCACCATAAGAAAATGGCCATTGACTATTACATTAGGACAAAATAAAGTCACCATAAGAAAATGGCCATTGACTATTACATTAGGACAAAATAAAGTCACCATAAGAAAAAACGCCCATTGACTTTAATTAGGAGTGAGAAAATTGTTACATGTAAAAACTTCAGTGATATCACTCCAACTTGCAGTACAGCAGTAAAGAGTGATTGAAATGTATCAGAGCAAGTCACATGACTGGAAGCAGCTGGGAAACGAACAATATGTCTAGCCCCATGTCAGATTTAAAAATGGAATATAAAAATCTGTTTGCTCTTTTGAGTAACAAATTTCAGTGCAGAATTCTACTGAAGCAGCACTATTAATTGATGAATTTTGAAGAAAAAAAAAAACATGTTTTCCGATGACAGAATACCTTTAATGTTTTTTACAGTCTCTTTATAAATGAAGCAACTATGTTTAGCATATATGTTCTATGCAGGACTATCATATGCATTGCCTATAATGCTAGGGAGTCCTTTGTAGTATAGAAATTAATGGAATTCCAGAGGGAAGAGAAAAGATAAGCTGAACCACATGACTGGGGACCCATGATACAAGACACTAAACGAGCAAGACTTTCTTATGATTGCAGCCCTTGTGATCACAGAGGTCTAAAATGTTTTTTGTTTTTACCATAAATTAACATTTTGGGACAAATGGCTACAAATTAGTATCAATCCCCATTGTGTAGGTGGATTTACCCCATTTACGGGATTTATGAGATTACAGATGGGTTCAGTGCATCGTTTCAGTTTGGGCAGTAGCTGCTTGATCAAAGGAGTCTAAACATTCATCCATAAAGGTTATATTATACCCATGCTAAGCTTGGGACCCGAGCTGAGATAAAAGACTGGAGCCCAGAGCATATGACGGGAATCAGCAGACATAGATGGGGAGCTATTAGGGGCATAAGGGTAGGGACAGACAAGGAGATTCGGGGAGATTCTGTCGCCTGGCGTTTTTAGCAGGAGACAATCTCCCCGAATTTCCTTCTCCCTGTCTGCCGCTAGTATAAGTGATAAAGCGCCAGCGCCTGTGCACACGCTGCGCGGCGATTTCCAGAATCACCCGAAGATACTTCGTGAGGAAACTTCCGGCGATTCCGGAAATCGCCGCGCAGCGTGTGCACAGGCGCTGGCGCTTTATCACTTATACTAGCGGCAGACAGGGAGAAGGAAATTCGGGGAGATTGTCTCCTGCTAAAAACGCCAGGCGACAGAATCTCCCCGAATCTCCCTGTCTGTCCCTACCCTAAGAAGCACTTCTTCTTCTGTGGGTGCCTTGAAAAAAAACCAAACAAACAAAACTTATGGGCAGATTTACTATTGGTCTAATTTCGAATTAAAAAAAAACAAAAAACAAAATTCGACCATGGGAATAGTAGTTGAAGTAAAATCCTTCCAATTCGAAGGATTTTACTGCAAATTCGATCGAACAGGAAAATTTCGATCGTTCGATCGATTCGAGCGATCGGATTTTTTTCATTTAATCAAAAATAAGGATACCCAATTCGCCAGCTTGGATCTGGCGAACTAGGTGGTCGAATACAATTTTAAAGGGGAAGTACTTCGACCACCGAATAGTCGAATTTTCGAATTAAATTAAATTCGAATATTCAAATTATTCGTATTCGAATAGTCGATGGTCGAATTTGCATAATTTGCATATTCGAATTCAAATTTTTTAGAAATTCGATCAAACTTCGAATTCTTCATGTGAATTTAGTAAATCTGCCCCTTAATGTGTCTCATTTTCTCTTTGCACACCAGACTTCCTGTATGCATACTCTAGGAAATCCTTATGAGCACAGCAAATCAGGAAGGAAGTGTATGGTCTGTAATTTGTATTTTGCTGGCTGACAAACCCTATATAGAATTTAAAAAAAATAATATGTTAAAAGAGTCATCACATGAATTCATTTGGTTGAAAACTATAAAACATTAATATTTCTGTTCTCATTGAATACAACACGGCTACTGTCATATACCAGAAGATGTCTTTAAAAGCCACGTTTTGTGCTGCTTTAACTTCAAAAAATCAAAATCCCAAAAAACTTTACCAGCACCAAACTATAAATCACCTTTAATAAACAGGGTACCGCAAAAAAAATTTAATTCTGGAAATGAGAACTTCACCATATTTCCTGAATGGATCACTAAATGAACAGTGATGATGATTCACCTTACACGAGTCATAGTAATAGAGTGGGTTGCACAGTGCAGGCCACATTTTTAACACACAAGACCAATATTGGAGCGGGGGTGAGGGGGAAGTGGCAATGTAGAAAACTAAGAAACACGGAAGAAAGAGGGAATTGTTTATTTTGAGTCCAATGACTTTTATGATTAAGTGTAGCATGAGTTTCCTGCTGAGAGGTCATGTGGTTTGTTTTTTAAACTTGTCAACTACTTTTGTGCAGTAGCAGCAATACATTTACCAAAAGTCTAGTGTAAAATGATGATTTAAAAGGAAAATTTCCCCAGTTTTGTAAAAGCTAAATTTAGCAGTAATCCGGTTTTCTGTTCACCACTTTTTTTTTAACAAATTAGCCCTGTTTCTGTCTCCACACTCAGATGCAACTGCCCTACCAAGAACTTGCCATCTTAGCTACTTCCCGGAGTTCAATCCTGATTTTACTTGCTGCCCAAGCGGACCCACAAAACTCTTCTCCTATTCCCTGCCCCATGTCATTCCCAATCACTCCTCTCTCCACCTGCTCCAGTTTATCCATTGTCCTGCTATCACCTATCCTTCCCCAACCCCCATCTTTTTCAATCCTTCCCTGCAAATGTCTATCGCCGTCCTCTTCTAGAATTGTCATAATTGTCCTTGCTCCTTCTCTGCCCCAGCTGAACCACAATACTCCTCAGTAGCCAAAACACAACCTTACACACAAACTAATTGAAATACTGTAGGTTGTAGGCAGGCATAATATGAACAAAATAAATACTGCATGGAGATATAAAAATTCACACTATAATAATTCATAATTACAATTACTATTGATGACATGACCATTACCCTGGTTAACTCACCATGCTGCTTAGGGGTCATCTTTCCCTCTCCTTCTCTAATCATATTTATAACACTGCCAAAACCTGTTGTTTCTTCCTCCGCAATATAGCCAAGATACACCCGTTTCTTTCACAAACAACAACCAAAACACTAATCCATGCATTTATCTTATCCCGTTTAGACAATTGCAATCTCCTCTTAACCAGTGTTCCTGACTCCCATCTCTCTCCCCTCTAATCAAACCTTAAACTCTGCTACCATGATCCTTCTGCTCTCTCCTAAAAGGGAATCTGCTCAACCCCAACTAAAATAGTTAGCATGGCTGCCTGTTAGGGTAAGGCCAGACGGGGAGTTTTCGGGGAGATCTGTCGCCTGGCGACTTATCGCTGCGACGAATCTCCCCGAATAGCTTGTTAGCGCTGCGCACCCGCTAGGCAATTTTCAGCAACTTTGAAAATCGCACCGCTGCGTGTGAATAAGCGCAGGCGACTTTACGTCTAGCGGGTGCGCAGCGCTAACAAGCTATTCGGGGGGATTAGTTGCCTCAAAGACGTGGCGTTTTGTCGCCAGGCGACTAATCTCCACGAATCTGCTCATCTGGATGAGCCCTTAAACAAAGGATGGCATATAAAATCCTTCTACTAACATTCAAAGCCCTTCACTCCTCTGTACCTCACTACATTTCTTCTCTTGTCTCGCTATACATTCCTTCTCCACTCTTCTCAGAGCCACCTTCTCTTCCCACCATCCACAGCCACCTTTCATCTCAAACACATATCTTGCTGCTCCTTAGGTCTAGAATTCCTCCATAAGGAATCCTCTCTCAATCTCTACAAGGAAAAACGAAGAGCCTACTTTTTGGCACAATAGAGCATTAGCCTAGTCCTGTGCCTTACTGTGTTCACTTTTTCGTCTCCAGTTTGTATCTATATGTTAGCCTCCCATCCACTTAAGACTGTAAGCTCTACGGGGCAGGGACCTCCTTCCCACTATGTCTCTCATCACATACCACTTAAGCTCTTTGTCCTATGATTCTGTATATATTTATTATGTGATAATTATGTGTATACTTTTATATATATATATTGTACTTTTATGCACTGTACAGCGCTGCAGCTCCTTAACAGCGCTTTACAAATAAAGTTATAAATACATACATACAATTAATAATAGCTGGTGAGTCAGTCAGTGGCCCACAGGATGGATATCTGTTGTACCCGTGTACAGTGTAGTTCTCTTGACTATAACAAAATACTATTACAATCCTTACCCATCTCTCGGACATGGAACAGAATCAGGTGCTACAAGCACAAATGGAAATAAAAGAAGCTGCTGCAAAATAACATTACTGTTTCAGGCTTAACTAACATGCTTCATATAGGGAATAATGTAAATTTAAGAATGTCACAAATCACAGCACAGAGGATTTCCAAGACCATATACCTTGTGTGTCCGAGTGATTTACACAGGTCATTGGAAACAGCAAAAGCTAAAATACAATTCCCATAGCTAGACTTACCTAAAACTAAAAGGCTAAAGAATATAGACATGCCACTGGACTGCTCCTCCTGCTGAGCTTGTACCCCAGTCTGTACTGGTATAATTGGCTTTTCCGGCGTAGGAAGCACAAGCTTTGTTGTAATCGCGAGGGTGGTGAACAAGGTGCTGTTAAAATCTCCATGGCTGACATTGTGAAATCTGTAAAACATAAACGGTTCACTTATTAGCTAGGTAAGGCAAGCAATACATCTATTCTGTGGTATGCAAAGTCTAAATGCAGTTCTTCGTAAAAATGAACCCAGCAAATAAACTTGTAACCCCAATTATTCTCTTGAAAATGTCACTATGGAGAGTGGAGAAATATTTGCAGATTTCTGGGTACAGATTATCATGGTAATGACACCAAATAAAATCTGAATATCCATGTCATCAGGCAGAGAATTACTTCTACTTGGGTACAAGCACATAAGCAATCCCAGCATGTATCCACTTTGCAAAACATGACACAATCTGAGGCTAAAATAATAAACGTTATGTATAATTAATATAATGTGTAATCTTGTTTTTATGGAGCAACACTGTCAGCTTCCTCCATGAGAGCCCAGTCTGACTGCAGCACAGGTAACAGGTGAATCCATAACATAAGGAAACTACAGATTTAATCCGCCATAAAAAAAAAAAAAACACCCATGGTTTAAATAAAAATCCTCTATAATAACCCTCCTACTACAAATATTCCACCCTCCCATATATAACGTAATAAAATTAGTAATCCCTTCAAACCCGGTAATAATAAAGGTACTTACTCTCCTTCCGCCATCTTGGCACTCTCCAGTGAAGCCAAGATAACCATAAAATAGCACACTACTGTCCCGGACATCCGATTAGTCTCTATCCGCTTCCGTCACCTGAGAACAGTAGACATAATAGCTGTCTGTCCCGCTTGCTAACCATAGACATCTAAAAAAAAATTCCTCTGAGCACCTGGAGGTGACGTCACCTTCTGATACAGAGACGCTTCCTGGATGCGAGTGACGCGATTTGTTGCTAAGGAGATAGAAATTCTGAGGTGAAGTTAGTTTCTTCTCAGTGATGTGGTATCAGGTTTGCAGCTACAAAGCCAAATGTATGTAGAAGCACCAACCAATCCCATATATTGAACGTGTTGACTCGATAGAGCTGTAGCCCTTATGCTCTGAGGAAACAAGTGTGGCTCCATGTTGTTTCCTTTAGACATAGTACAGTATGAGGGTATAGCTTATTGTGTGCCCAGAACATTCCTTTTCTGTATATTTGTATTTATACATATGGGAAGGAAGTGCCATATTGTTTCCCATAGACAGTAAAGTATGAGGGCAGGGCCAGAACTAGGGGTAGGCAAAAGAAGCACCTGCCTAGTGCGCAACCGAAGGGGGGCATTGGATAGGTATCTGTCTTCTGCCTACCCCATGTTCTCTTCTTTCCCCTTACTCCTCTCCTCTGCACTCTCTGAAGGCTGCTATATTTTTCAAGAAAAGGAGGCAACCCTATCCGCAGGTGCTCTCTCCCCGGCCCGGGGGAATCGCGGTGGCGGGCCGAGTCGCCCAGTCTGCTTGACCCAGCACTGTATGAGGGTATAGTTATTGTGTGCCCAGAGCATTCCTTCTCTTTATATTTGTATTTATACATATAGTAAGGAGCTGCCATATCGATTCCCTTAGAAAGTACACTATGAGGGTATTGCTTATTGTGTGCCCAGAAAATTCCTTCTCTGTATATTTAAAATATCATCCTTCCTATATATTTATCTTTTTTCCTATCAATAACATTGGGATCAACCATCAAAAATACCAGCCAGGCCGGTGCGACACACCACATTTATTTTGGCAGCCCAGTTCAGAACTGTCTGCGGCTTCTGGGCTGCGGACTGGCGTTTGGGGACCCCTGCCTTCAACAGTACAGTTTGAGGGTATAGTTTAATGTGTGCCCAGAACATTCCTTCTCTGCATATTTGTATTTATACATATGGGAAGGAGGTGCCATATTGTTTCCCTTATACAGTACAGTATGAGGGTATAACTTATTGTGTGCCCAGAACATTCCTTCTCTGTATATTTGTATTTATACATATGGGAAGGAGGTGCCATATTGTTTCCCTTATACAGTACAGTATAAGGGTATAGCCTTTTTTTATGTCCAGTATACAGTATTTGTATAACATGGTAGAGAGCCGCAAGATTGTTTCTCTTATATAGTACTAGTAACTAGATTCACAGGTCAGTGTCAGGTTGGCCTATTAAAGAATCTTCCAGTGGGCCCCATCACAGGGGAATCAATTTAGACGCTGTGACAGAACCTAGAACTTAAAATGTTAACTACTCAATTATTGTCTTGCCCCAGATTTAATAATTCTTCTTCTTCAGCAGCTTTCCTTTGGGTGAAGGGGCAGATGTACCACACTCCTCTATCTACACAATATATCCAATTGAAGCTTTGAATATCAGCTTACACTAATTATAGGGTGTGTGTCAGTGTAGAAAATGTAAATTTTACTTTCAAAACAGATTGGATAAAACATGCAAATTGCATTTGCATTGCGGGCACGGCGATGGGGGTTAACACATGCCAGTGTGGAGCTGTTATGAACACATACAGGGATAATAAAGAGAGAGGCTATTATTAATATACCAAATGAGATATGGCTAGGGTTGCCACCTGGCCGGTATTTTACTGGCCTGGCCGGTATTTTTGATGGTTGATCCCAATGTTATTAATAGGAAAAAAAGATAAATATATAGGAAGGCCGGTATTTTTTTCTAGAAAAGGTGGCAACCCTAGATATGTCAGACATGGGAATGGCATTCGAAAGCATAAAATGCAAGAAAAAATGATTTACTTGACTGGATAACTTATACACTAGGATTAATCACTGCTTCAGAATTATAATACTCATTGCAGATAATTCTACCCTATTCATACATCCTAATTAAGAAAAAATTGCAAACGGCAGAGTGTATGGTTATACGGGCATGGGACCTGTTATCCAGAATGCTGGGATTTTCCAGATAATTTGAATCTTCTTAACTTGATTCTACTAGAAAATCATATAAACATGAAATAAAGCCAATAGGCTGTTTTTGCTTCCAATAAGGATTAATTATATCTTCGTTGGGCTCAAGTACAAGCTACTGTTTTATTATTACACAGAAAAAAGAAAACATTTTCTAAAATTTGGATAAAGCGGAGTCTATGGGAGACAGCCTTTCCGTAATTTGTAGCTTTCTAAATAACGAGTTTCTGGATAATGGATCCCATACCTGTATAAGGGAACACTCCCCTTACCAAAATGGTAATTTACCTGTATTTTGTTTAAACTGCGCTACCCATAAACCCAAATGAGGATCATGCTGGACATTCTGATGCTTTAGTGTAAGCATAGGAAACACATGGCAAACAAAATCAAATCATGCTATAGCTTTAAGGGTAAATATTTGTGACCTGTGGCTGTGTAACCAGTAACATCAAAAAAATTGTTAGTATATATTGAAGAAAAAAAAAACCACCATGACAAATTAAACTTTAAGATCACAAAGTCTTTATTAAGAAATAACTTACCAAAACTCCCCGTCTTCTCCTCTTCAGAAAAGGCAAAGGTGATCCATCGTGCCTTGCTCGATTTTTCCTCCCTGCCTTCTTAACAGGAGATAGCCAGGGAGGAGAAATCGAGCGACATATGATGGATCGGCGTCCTGTCGCCTTTCGTGAAGTGGAGTGGAAACAGATTCAGTGAGTTATAAAGGCATTGCGATTTTAAAGTTTAATTTGTCTTGGATTTTTTTTTCCGATGTATTCTAAGAAAGTTTTTAAATCACATTTTGTTTATGTTACTGGTCAGGAGGGGTCAGGGGTAGCTTACGGACACTCTATAGGGGTTATTTGCATGGGTTCTCACAGCATTTCTTTTAAAGCATGGGACTCAACTCATCATTTCGCTGCAATTATGCTGGAGCTATGGGGGGAAATGCTTTGTGGCTAAATAAAAAATACATGGCAACTTGCATCCACTAGTAAGTCATCCAGGACCGTATTTCTATATAGGCACCCTTAACTGGCGATGCATTAAAGGACAAGGAAAGTGTAAAATAGAATAAGGGTAGAAATGGTGTATTTTGTATACTAAACATAAACATGAACTTACTGCACCACAAGCCTAATCAAACAAATGATTTATGCTTTCAAAGTTGGCCACAGGGGGCTGTCATCTTGTAACTTTGTTATACATCTTTGTCTGACACTGGCACTGCACATGCTCAGTATGGTCTGCTTGAGTTCTGCATGGCTGGTAAGTAAGGCAGGGGCTCCCCCTGCTGTTCATAAGTGATTGTTTCCCTGCCAGAAGCACTAAATGAAGGGAGAATTTCACTGCATACAGTCAGGTTTCTTATAAAAACGGTACACATTTTAAAATTAAAGTATATTGGAGATAGATTTATTTTTCATTAAAGAAAGTAAAAATGGGATTTTATTTATTTGCCTTTCCTTGCCCTTTAAAAAAAAATTTTTAATTCCCTCAACCCCATGTCACAGATTTCCTATTGAAAGGGGCAGAGTCAGCGCTGAAGTGACATCAGCGCACTGTGCACGTGATGTCACTTCCGCTCCAGGGTTAGCTCGGCGAGCGGAAGTGATGTCACGCGCACGGCACCCTTACGTCACTTCCTAGGGCAGCATCAGACCTAAATACAACCCTGAAGTCATCCGTTATTACTTTATCACCAACAGTCGGTCAAGTAGAGCTTACAATCGAAGGCCCCTGTCCCTAGTAAGTTACCCTTTATTATTCTATCACCGACAGTCAGTCGAGTGGAGCTTACAATCT
>CM044447.1:9907424-9920852 GCA_024363595.1 Xenopus borealis | reverse complement strand
TGTTCCTGCTGAATTGTGCTTAGTACAGGGGAATACCTATGCTGCCATTGTTTTATGGGATCTCTCTGTAAAGGCTTTTTGGATGTTTTTTTGCAGTATCATACCTGCAGATGCTTTGACTGACCAATTACCCTACTAGCTGGGGGTTATAACAGAACATGAGGGCTGTGGAGGGAGATAGTTAAAGGACCAGTAGCATCAAAAAATAAAATTGTTTAAAGTGATAAAAATATAATGCAGTGTTGCCCTGCACTAGTAAAACTCCAGTGTTGGCTTCAGAAGCCATTATATGAACTATAGTAGTGTTTCTGAAGCAAACAGATCAGTTTTAACAGCGCAGGGCAACACTACATGATATTTTCTTTACTTTAAAACGCTTTCATTTTTTGATGTTACTGTTCTTTTAAGACACCTGGCAGCTTTAGGGCTGAAGTTTCCTTTCAAGCAGGAGGAAATTCATTACATATTCATCTATTAATATAAACACTTTTTTATCCTCCCCCAAGATTATGGACTTGATTTTAATCACAGCGAATCCTATCTCCAAACAACCACTTTCCTACCAGAAGATTTCACTTACCTGCCCAACCAATCTTGCCCCGAGCGACTCCCATCTATGAGTAAGTCAATTCTCTTTGTTCTTAACCATCTTCACAACTCCTTGCTCCTAATGTGCTCAATGTAACATGCCCTCTGCTTGAATTAAACATGCCAGCCATGTAGAGAGGTAATTTGCAATTGGTTTTCATTTTTTATTGTTTGTGGTTTTTGAGTTATTTAGCTTTTTATTCAGCAGCTCTCCAGTTTGCAGTTTCTGTAATCTGGTTGCTAGGGTCCAAGTTACCCTAGCAACCATGCATTGATTTAAACAAGAGACTGGAATATGAATAGGAGAGGCCTGAATAGAAAGAAGAGTAATAAAAAGTAGCCATAACAATAACTTTGTAGCCTTACAGAGCATTTTTTTTTAGGGATCAGTGACCCCCATTTGAAAGCTGGAAAGAGTTGGAACAAGAAGGCAAATAAAAAAAACTGTAAAAAAAATTAAAAAGGAAGATCAGTTGAAAAAGATGCTTAGAATTAGCCACTCTATAATGTACTAAAAGCTAACTTAAAGGTGACCCACCCCTTTAAAGGAACAGTTCTGGGTAAAATTTAAAACTTTAAAACTGGGTAAATAGACAGGCTGTGCAAAATAAAAAATGTTTCTAATATAGTTAGTTAGGCAAAAATGTAATGTATAAAGGCTGGAGTGACTGGATGTGTAACATAACAGAATACAACACAACTTCCTGCTTTTCAGCTCTCTAACTCTGAGTTAGTCAGCGACTTGAAGGGGAGCAACATGGGACATAACTGTTCAGTGAGTTTGTAATTGATCCTCAGCATTCAGCTCAGATTCAAAAGCAACAGTTATGACCAATGTGGCCCTCCCTCAATTCACTGATTGGTTACTGCCTGGTAACCAGTAATGTAAACAAAAGAGAGCTGAAAAGCGGAAGTAGTGTTCTGTTCTGTTATGTTAGACTTAGTCACTCCAGCCTTTATACATTACATTTTGGCTAACTAACTATATTAGAAACATTTTTTATTTTGAACAGCCTATCTTTTTACCCAGTTTTTACTTTTATACTGAACAATTCCTTTAAGGTAGCCATACACAGGCAGAATAAAGCTGCAGTATGAATGTTTTGGACCGATTCAGTAGCCTTTCTGCCTGTGTATAGGGCATTCTGACAGGTCTCCCCAATTGATATCAGGCCAAAAATCAGCCAAATATAGATCGTTTGTTTTTTTGCAATCGAGGACTGCATCTGCTATTTGGTGCACCCCTTTTCCCATTAGTGCCCATTTCCTTCATTGTAATTCGATCGTTTGGCCCTAGGGCCGAATAATTGGATTAACCCAAAATTGCCCTGGCTTTTATTGGGCATATCCAGTTAAGATCAACTAGATCGGAAACTTTGCCAAATGAACGGATCTTGTCGTTAAAGCTTAAAGGAATTGTTCAGTATAAAAATAAAAAAAAACTGGGTAAAAAAGTTTTAAATAAAATTCTAATATAGTTAGTTAGCCAAACATGTAATTTATAAAGGCTGGAATAAATGGATATGGAACATAATAGCCAGAACACTGCTTTTCAGCTCTCTTGGTTTCCAGTGGATCAGTGACTTGGGGGAGGGGCACATGGGACATAATTGTTGCTTTTGAATCTGAGCTGAATGCTGAGGATCAATGGCAAACTCACTGAACTGTTATGTCCCATGTGGCCCCCCTTATAGTCACTGACTAACTCAGATGTAGGGAGCTGAAAAGCAGGAAGTAGTGTTCTGTTATGTTTTACATCACCCCAGCCTCTAAGTGCACCCACAAGTGGATAGTTTGTGGCTGTGTATCTAGCAAGATGTAGATGGTGGTTAGCAGAGCGTGTGCTGATTCGGAACAATACCAATACTCCAGCTATGAGCAATAAACAGTCCCCTCGCTATGCTCCCACACCCCGGCTGACTTCCCAGAAACAGAACCAACAAATTTTAAGATATGTGGGCACAGAATTTGCTCGTTTTTTGTTTTTTTCTTAGAAAGAAGACGCATTCCTTTGTACATATCCTTTCCTGTTGTAGGGTGCTGAGCTCTCTCTATGTGTCGTAACATAGCATTTTGTGCTTTTCCATTCAGAAGGACAAATAGATGTGAACATGAGTGAGATTCAGATGAGCGATGTCCGGCAGATGTTCGCCAGTGATGGAATTCAGATGGGGGGCCATTGGAAGCCCAGTGACTGCATCCCGAGATGGAAGGTAAGTTTTTGTTTTGTTCTGAAGCTTTTATATGCCCCCTTTTGGTTAAAGGACAAGGAAAGTGTAAAATAGAATAAGGGTAGAATTGCTGAATTTTGTATACTAAACATAAACATGAACTTACTGCACCACAAGCCTAATCAAACAAATGATTTATGCTTTCAAAGTTGGCCACAGGGGGCTGTCATCTTGTAACTTTGTTATACATCTTTGTCTGACACTGGCACTGCACATGCTCAGTATGGTCTGCTTGAGTTCTGCATGGCTGGTAAGTAAGGCAGGGGCTCCCCCTGCTGTTCATAAGTGATTGTTTCCCTGCCAGAAGCACTAAATGAAGGGAGAATTTCACTGCATACAGTCAGGTTTCTTATAAAAACGGTACACATTTTAAAATTAAAGTATATTGGAGATAGATTTCTTTTTCATTAAAGAAAGTAAAAATGGGATTTTATTTCTTTGCCTTTCCTTGCCCTTTAAACTTCCCCTTAATGTTACAAAATGCAGCATTAGATTTCACATGGGCCTGGCTCCAGGTGGCTAGCAGCCATGTGTAATATAATGCAGGAGGGCAGTGCTAGTAGGAAGCAAGTTCTGAGGAACTGATATTGGATCCCGTGGTATTGACACCAGCAGTTGCCATACACAACAGACCGGTGTATAGGAAGCTCAGAGCCAGTTTGACCTTAGGTTCGGATCTTTGGCTGGTGACTAATCTGTACACTTTGCCTTGGGATTTGGCAGCAGAACCAAGAAGCATTCGGTGTAAGAGCCTGTGATGGTACCTCTAAGGTGGGAGAGTGAGCATGCATTATGCAACACAGCAATTCTCTTATTCCGAAAAGCTTCTCCCCCGTGACGAAAAAAGAAATACTTTAGATTTAATATGATTTATATTACAATTCAGAGCAATTCCCAAACTAATTATAATTTTACTTAACCCCCCCCCCTCACATTATAACAAAATGTTTCTGTTTTCATCCCACATCTCAGTCTTCAATCAGAATAAAGAATATACCCAATTAAAGGTGAACTGCGATATTACCCTTTGTTGGAAAAGTTTAAAAACTTCCTTTATCAGACTCATGCTGTAGAGTGTATCTAACATGTTGTCTGCACTCTCTTTATTCTTTCCCTGGGACGTGCTCCCTGTTTATTTGTATTTGAGATATTTGTTGCAGAGAAATAGTATGTATGTCTTCAGCATGAAATGTGACCAATTAATGCAGCCTGACACTGTGATGTCACAGGATCACCTAAAGTTAGGAAGGTTACTGCTCTAATGGATAAAGGATGTCTTTAAAGTGCTCCAGGATTGGATAAGACCTCTAAAATGTACAATGAATTCTTATTTCGGCAAACCTCTGTACTTGGAGAGAATAAAAGTTCACTAAGAGAGTGCATGCCAAAAGAACTTTGAATAACAACATGCACTTTCTCCTCCTTCGTATACAAAACAATCCATTATCCGCTTCATGTTACTGTTTGTGTACATTATACTCCTTGGTTTGTGTTTATGTTGTCCTAATGGAACTTCTCTCGTTCAAGGTGGCCATTCTCATCCCTTTCCGAAATCGGCATGAGCACCTCCCTGTTCTTTTCAAGCACTTGATACCGATGCTTCAGAGACAGCGTTTACAGTTTGCCTTTTATGTAATAGAGCAGGTACGTAAACTCCTCTTGTCTTTGTTTTATCTCTCACTTATGATTTTTACTTTCTTGGACAAGACCTGCAGCATTTGTATTTCACATGCAAGTATTTAGTTTTTTGTGTTATTTCAGCAGTCATGTTTTAGAGGCAGACTGGTGCAGGGATCTTTCATGGGGTTGGTCAGTGGAAACATTCCACATTGCAACCAGCCATTAGTGCAGCATATATTGCACAACAGCACACCCTAAAATACTTTCGTTTTCATGCAGGCGGGCAACCAGCCTTTCAACCGAGCCATGCTGTTCAACGTTGGCTTTTTAGAAGCAATGAAAGACCTTGACTGGGACTGCATGATATTTCACGATGTCGATCACATACCGGAAAGCGATCGGAATTATTATGGCTGCGAGCACATGCCAAGGCACTTTGCTGCCAAGCTTGACAAATACATGTACCTGTAAGTTGTGGGATCGGGGTTCAGGAATTGTTTCGATAACAAAGGGGAATTGGTGGCTAATACTTGGATTGAAGTTTGTTTCTTGTTTTCAACCTCCTTTGTTAGCCTAGTACAAAGGCCTAACACATTACAGGTAGTAAACACAGTAATAACGTTAATAAGGCTCAGCCACTATTGCATACATCTGTCCATATGTATGCAGCCAGTAGGTTCCTTTGACCCCCTGACACCACGTAGTTTTGTTTATTTTCTCTATTGGATAAAAGGTTCTATAATGACAAATAATGTTTAGTTTTGTGTTATACTTGTGCCTTGGGTCCCCTTTGTTCCCACTTACTGCTCAGCCCTCCTGGATGTATGAGTAGTCATAGGTGGAGCAAAGAGCTGTCCCTTGGAGGTTGACGTGGTGATTCATGGAACGTCATAGGCCACTGGGCCATGGCAAGAGAGATATACATACTACTTGGCCTGTCCCTTTTCTTGGGAAGGATTTAGGCTGGTGGCAAAGGTTTGAGTGGGGGAGGAAAGAATGGAAGCAACCAGCAAGTACATTGCCAGTTAATCTGTAACACCAGCCCCAGTTTAACAGATGGTGAAATACCCTGGTAACAACCCTACCAATCTTCTTGGTTTTCCAACAAAGTTATTGAATAAAGAGGCCTTCCCATGCTAAACCCCCTTATAAAAGTCTTTGGTTCCCTAACTCAACTAGCAATTTCTCATGGGTGGGGTGGTCCTAACCAAAATCCAACCTTAGGGGTTGCTGCCCTCTAGTTCCCAAAGTACAAAACGACAATTGTAACATATATTTACCAATTGTAGTTAAAGGCTTAATGCTTTTATATACTGCTTGTTAACCATCATTATATTTGTATGTGTCACATGTCTAACAAAGCAGTGCAGGCAAAGCTATAAGATGCACCTCCCATTAATAATTAATGCACCTCCTCTTTTTTTCTGTTGGTGGACAGGCTGCCATACAATGAGTTCTTTGGTGGAGTGAGCGGTTTAACGGTGGAACAGTTCCGAAAAATCAACGGTTTTCCCAATGCCTTCTGGGGTTGGGGAGGCGAAGACGATGATCTTTGGAACAGGTAATAAGATATGTGGGTAAGGCTTTCATGGGCCCCGTGGGTCAGTTTTCTACCTATATCATTAATTGGGTGAATAATAATGTGTGGGCAATAGATTATGTCTTGGAAACACTGAGTGCCGCATTCACGGTAACAAATGATAATGACCTACCAGTGCTCCAGCAGATTACCATGAAAATCAAGCTTTTTACTACCTGCCTGATGAGCATTTTGCTGCTAAAATACCCTACACATTTAACCTCTGTATTAGCAAGTCCTTTGGTGTAATAGAAAAATATATTCTGGGTTTATTATGCTGACCAATAGGAGTTTTGTCATGTGCCTGCAAGATGGCAGATTGGCTTCATGCAGTGAGGGGTGGCAGGGGATACAGGAGGCAGAAGTAATGTGGCCAAACATTCATTATTGTGCTTTGATGTAACTATTTAGCACCGTTGGGTAAACTGGCTAAACCTCAGCCCTCTGTATATTACAAGCAAATAGATTCCCTTTTTATTTGCTTTGCGTGTTTAACAATGCTTGTTCTTTGTATGCCTTTTACATTCCCGGCATAGAAGGTGTAGTTTGCCTTATATTGAACTTTTCCTACTATGTAGACAATAATATTTTTTTAAATTGGTCTTAGTTTTTTTTTTGTGTGTTTTTTTAAATAATTTACTGTCTCTCTAGTTTGGAATTAAAGCAGCTGTCTGGTTGCTAATTTAATGGAAGACGAGTGTCAGGTGTGAGCTATGCGTAAAAGTCCAAATTGATGGTGATTAGCAGCACCAAATGTAATTGTGGACCCACAAGTCCACTATCTGGTTGCTAGGGTCCAGTTTATTCCAGCAACCAGGCAGTGGTTTAAGTGCTTGTCCAGACGAGAAGATTCGAGGAGATTAGTCGCCTGGCAACAAAATGCCACGTCTTTGAGGCGACTAATCTCTTTGAATGACTTGCTCGTATCTTGCACCCGCTAGCGCTAAAGTCGCCGGCGTCTATTCACGTGTGGCGATACTTTTTTTCAAAGTCACCGTGTGTGAATAGGCACAGTCGACTTTATTGCTAGCGGGTGCAAGACACTAGCAAGAGTCGCCTGGCGACTAATCTCCCCGAAATCTTCCCGTGTGGCCTTACCCCCCCTCCGTGTCTCAAAGGTTTCTAAGACATTCTCAGCACAGTAATTTTGACTCTTTGCATTCCTCTACCCTGCAGGGTGCAATATGCAGGTTACACTGTGACGCGGCCAGAGGGAGGTCTCGGAAAATATAAATCTATACCCCATCATCACCGGGGTGAAGTCCAGTTCCTTGGAAGGTGAGAACGCTCGGGGGTTACTACGGGGCAGTGGTGTTATCTGTGACTCATCAATCTCTTCAAAGGTCATTTATTTATTTTCTGATTGAATAGCAGGGAAATCTCAGGTGGTGCTGTGCACATACAGCCCTTGACGATGGTCTCGGGAGGCCGAGCGAAAATAAATACACAACATGGTTTATTATGGGGCTTCAATGGAAAGTGTTTAATCTGAAAGACAATGTTAAGTGCTCCAGGCAGGAAATTATATCTCAAGTACGGCTATGGGGACCTGCCTGGTAAAATGTTATTTAATTTTCCTGTCCCTGTCCCCAAGCACCTTTCTCTCCTAACATTGTCCCTGCCTCTATTACAGCTGAGAAATAGTATCTACAGCTGTGGACCATTCCAACATAGCTGGTTGGCAAATTTAGTCCACTCCCCCAAGGGACCTCAGCCATGCCCCTGAGTATTTCCATGCTCCCCGCTGGCCACTCCCAGTGCAATACATTCTTTTTTTAATCCGCTTATTCCCAATCTGCACCTGTCCAGACAGTCCACCCAAGATTTTCATACCTGAGCCACCCCCCTTCCTTAATGTTTGCACACACCACGAGAAAGGGGAGGACTAAGGGTGCAGTCGCAGGGGGGCCCAAGGAAAAGGGGGGGTCCGGACTGTTCCTCTATAGCCAACAAGAACCCCCCCCTTCCCTGCCGCTCTCTGTAGAGGGGAAGTAGAACACATCGGTGCAGGGTCTGGGTGGGGAGTGGACGGGAGGATGGGGATTGGAGTGCGCTGGGACTCTCTGGAGATTTTGTTTTGCAGAGGGGCTGGCATACTCTAGTCACATGGGTCCACTAACAGGTCTATGTGTGTAGTGTAATCATTAAATCTTAAAAAGTTATTGGTCCCACATTTAAAATAGTAAAAGTAGTGCTGGTAGGATCAGCAGTAACCAGTTTGCACTTTAGCATGGCTCAGCTGCTGTTTGCTGACGTTTCTTTTTTCCAACCATTAGTGATAAGATTGAGCTCTGAGCATTCAATAGAGATAAGTTCCTTCCCCTCCCTTTCATTCTTTTGCTCAGTCTCTCTGTGGTATTTACGCAGGATTACCCTACCCTAGCAGGGTCCAGCCTTGTGACCAAGTCGTGGCTTGTCTGGAATGGAATCTTTTTAGGCACGTGATGTTTCTTTGCTTTTACAGTCAGAGCAGGACTGAATGTCATGATTCTTTTATCATGTGACATTTGTGTCCTTAGCTTAGGCATTCCTTCCCCGAATAGAACGTTTTTAGCTTGTGCACTATTACCTTATTTTACTTCTGTTTCATGGGGTAATTGGTAATTGAGGTCTTCCATCATGGGGCCTCTCGTTCTAATGCAAGGGAACCCGTATTATTAACCTACTCCTCACATACGCCAATTACCTAGTATGGGGCCCTTGAATCCTACTAATCGATTGACCTAAACACACCCACAACCCAATGAATTCCCACCAATTCCACACAAGCTCTGCCTTTTTTTCAGTCTGTGACTCTGATCAATATCCTTTACAACATGGTAGCCATTATAGGTTCTGCAGCCTACAAATCTATATTTTGTGTACTTACACTTTCACTGGGCTACAGGGGAATATGCAGCCAGAAACTATGGGCAATTGTATATTTTAAACGACAATTTAAGTCAGTGCGGTTGGAAGGGGACACCAGAGCTGACACTTCTATTTGCTAAATAAACACATTGGGTCGTGCTATCATCTTGACTTGTTTTTCCATTAATTCCTTGGCCAGAACAGTACATTTTCTTTACTATAGTGCTCATTCACTGGCCTAGGATGTCGCAAGGGATCCCATGATTTTATTCGCTATGGGGTACAGATTGTGACCCCCACCAGTGCTTATAGGGGTCAGAAGTTTCACTGGGTTTCATTGGTCTGTCTGACGCAGGTGCATTCTTTCATTCCCACCAGGTACGCATTGCTACGAAGATCCAAAGAAAGGCAAACCATGGACGGCCTCAATAACTTGAACTATTCTCCAAATATCACCTACGACACCTTCTATAAGAACATCACAGTACATTTGACTCCAGAGCTGGCTCTGGTGAGCGATTATTAGGCACAGCAGAGACCTCGAAGCTCCTGCATCATCCTTTTTTTTGCCAAGAAAAAGAGCGAAATATTCACTCTTAACTTAGGACAACAGCAAAAAAAATGTTTCTTCTAAATAGACAAAAACAAAGAAAAAGATCGATGTCGAGCAACAAAGCGTGCATCATTTCAAGGAGAACTGAACTTCGTGGTCAAGACTTGAGTGTACATTATCCAGAAAAAAAAATGCCAGTTGCTGCTTTATATTTTTTTATTTTCTTTTTATTATTTCACTTTTTTGTGTTCAAGTCAAATACATGGGAAAACAACAATTTCAGCAACATTGTTACTGTGATCTTGCCTGGTCGGCCTGTAGCCACCCAGAGCTATATTTTAATCTTCTTGGACTTCAACGGGGGGAGGGGGGGATAGGAGATCCATTCGGCAGCTCAATCAAACGTCGATCAAACGTCATTGTTTAAAGGAGGGAAAAAAACTTTGAAGATATTTTTTTTATTTCCTGCTCGAAATATATAGATATATATATAAATATTTATCACTTCTTAAAGGAGTGTCGGTGTAAATATAAGCTATGAAAGTTCTTCATTTTCTGTTTACAGGTAACAAACTTAAAATGGAGGTTTACATATCAGATTGTTAAGAAATGCTGGGTTTAGATGAAATGAAATCGTAATTTATAACTGAAGTTGCCTTTGTGTCAACCACAGGAATCTCCATTATTATTTTACTGTAATGCATATTTTTGTTTTGTTTTCCGAAGCAAGTATTTAAGCAACAGATAAAGGCTTTGTGAAGCACGTTGGAGGTTTTTGACCCCCATCTTTTCCTTGGTCTTAAAACAGGTTCAAAATGCTACTGTCTGATAGAGGGGCAACCTCAGGCTAGTAGGGTAATTTTGAACGCTGCATTTAGACCTATGATTTCCAAACACCATGTGCATCACAAGCATAACAAAAGCAGTATTGGGAAATAGAATATTTTTCATACTTTTTTTTTTCTGATAGAAGCTTTGTTTGATGGCAGTCTTGCCAGGATGTTAGCGGAGAGTATGAGAACAGGGCAATCAGACGTGAACAATGACATTATTGAGTTATTTCAATGCGTGAGTTCACACTTCGAATATAAATAGGAAAAATGCTAAAATTATTGTGAAATATAAGTATATTTGTAGTTGTTTGGCGGTTTCTAATGGTCATGGAACTCTGTGGCCACTTCTAATGGTCATGGAAGTCCTTGGCCGTTTCTAACAGTCATGGAAGTCCTTGGCCATTTCTAACAGTCATGGAAGTCCTTGGCCGTTTCTAATGATCATGCAACTCTTTGGATCTTTCTAATGGTCTTTGAACATCAAGGTGGCCTCTGATGATTATGGAACTCTTTGATGACCTCTAATGGTCTTTGATAACCAATGTGGCCTCTGATGGTCTTTGAACACCAAGGCGGACTCTAATGGTAACTGAACACCAAGGTGGCTTCTGGTCTTTAAACACCAAGATGGCTTCTGATGGTCTTTGAACACCAAGGTGGCCTTTGATGATCATGGAACATCAAGGTGATCTCTAATGGTCATGGAGCACCACAATGACTTCTAATATTCTCATATTTTACAATGGGGGTTATTATTTTGATAATACACAAGTTGACATATTTTACATGACTGAGCACCAATTATAACGGATGACTTCACTAAGTTCCATTTATAAAGATATAATATAAAGAAGAAGATATGACTCCCCTATATCCCCCCACCCCTTCTTATATATTGGAGATGAAATAGAGAAGTATAGTTATTTGTACCACCACTTCCCTTCATAATTCGGTATTGACCCCAACCCATGTAAAGTTACCAGCATTCCCAGATAGCCAGCCTATCTAGGAAACGCTCATCACAAGGTCATTCGTACAGTCGTCAGTCTAGTGTTGTAGAAAGGAGGTGACCGGTTCTGAACCCTATCTCTTGCTGTCCTTGAAAAGGGAGAAGTGAAGGCTTTCGTTAGCGCTGAGTTCCCTGAAATATAAGTTTTGCTTAAATTCTTGGCTTCTTTTATCATTCGGACATTTCCGTGGAATTCTACTGTGGTTGACAGTCAAAGTATTTTTGTTTTCCATATTTTACTCTGTTGCCTTTATGTTGAATGGATTTTGTGACAAAGCTTGTGTTTCATTTTTAATTTTTCTTAACTATTGTTTGTACCCTCTAAAATGGGACATATCAACTGTACTTGTTTCTTTTTGCTTCTGCATCTGTGACATGTATTCTAGCTGGTGAACTACCCTTGGTTTTATGGATCTTTCTGTGGTGCCAAAGCACAGGGAAACCTCCACAAGCCCGATTTGTAAAGCAGAAGGGCTTCTTAGGAATCCTCTCTCCATAGCCAATCAGACTGATGGCCGACTGTCCGATGAACAGAGCTGTGAGGAAGTCGGCCATTTCTGCCTGGGAGCAAGAGGCCAGAAACAATCTCTTATATTAAAACACTTGTTTTCCATGAGACTGGTGTGGTGGGAGGTATTTCAGTTAGGTCTTGCATGAAATGGGTTTGGTACAATTGCTGGTTCTGTTGGGACAGTCTTCATAGCTGCTGAAAGCCAATAGGTTTCACAGTGGGGATCAAGCTCCTAAAATGTTAATTTTCTCTCTTAAAGTTTTAAAACGTCTGTTTTTGTGATTGCTTTTTGTTCTTTAACCATCTTTGAACATGGTGGAGCTCAGGTCAGTCTGCTGCCAGACCACTGGAAAAAACAATGCGAACATTTGAGCTGCAAATGTTCTAATCTTGACCATAACTTCATTCTTGTAGAGAGAACATTTCAATGTAGCTCTGGCTACAGATTGGTCCAGTAGTATGAAGAATGTCATGCTGTCATCATCCACAAGTTTTTCCTAGCCTTGTCAGATATAAAACCAACTATTAATTTGAGTAAATATGGCAAGACCCCACACACACACACACACACACACACACACATTTTCTTTCTGATACAAGTGCTTACTTCTCCGAGTTTTTCCTAATCTATGTTTCTGACTGATCAGATTTCTTCCTAACCTTTTTATGAACTAGAGGGGCCTTACCTAGAGGTTGAACCTAAAAAAGTCCAAAAATCACTGCTCTAGAGGGACATTTTTTCATGTCTTTGGGTTTATAGCTGTGACCATGTTTCTGTAGGCCATGTCCAGTATCAACACATCTTTTACATTGTTTGTCCCCATTTGTCGAAGCTGTAGCTGCTGCGCACTTACTCATTTACAACCTCGCCTTAACCCCCTCCCTGTCCCACCACAATCTTCATGAGATGTTGGGAGTTGTATTACAGCAATAGATTGGAGTTTAGATGGGAGAGAACTCGTATTACTTCTGTTTTTTGTTTGCCTTATACTCTTTTTCTTTACTGTTTACATTTTCCTTTATGCTTATTTGGACAAATGATCCTCATCCACAAGTCTGGGGTGAGCGTGATTGACCAACCCTGTGTGTATTGATTGCTGGTACGGCTCATTTCTTTGTTTTATTCTGACTTATCGGCTTGAATGAAAGGGGAAGGCGGGCGTTGTCCTGGATACAGTTGATAAGTTTCAGAGAGAACATTTTTTTGTAACTACATAGCTTTTTGGGATTTATTTTTTTGAGTTTGAGGTGGCCTTTATAACTGAAATTGCCATTTCTGGTGAGATACTCAAAGCAATAAAGTGTTTGTGGAACAACAGACCTTATTGACACATTGAGCTGGATCTCATTTACATTTATTCTGGTCATACATACCAAAACATTGGACTTAAGCCTATACAGAACGGCAAAAACAAGACGCATTTGGAGCATTCAAGAACTTGAAGGAAGATTCTAGTTGAAATACAGTCAACTACAGTATGTAGAACATTGGGAATGCAAATACATTGGGTCACACAGCCAGTGGTTGCAGAAGTAAAGTTTTTTATGGGTGCCACATTTTAATAGACATTCGTTTGGCACCAAAAACCCAAGGTGAGCCTGAGCATCTGGTCTCCATTGACCTATCCTGATCACTGGCCATCTAAATCATCTA
>CM044447.1:9795650-9805963 GCA_024363595.1 Xenopus borealis | reverse complement strand
TTCTCAGGAGGCTTCTGATTGTAGAGGTAGTAGCACCCTATGCAGGAGGCTTCTAAGTACAGATGGGGTGGCACCCTATATAGGATGCTTCTAATTAGAGAGGGGGTACCCTATACAGGACCTAATAATTGTTGAGGTGGTATCGCCCTATGCAGGAGGCTTCTACTTAGAGAGGGGGTGGCACCATGCTCAGGAGGCTTCTAATTGAAGAGGTGGTAACACCATATGCAGGAGGCTTCTAATAACAGAGGGGGGGTACCCTACACAGGATGCTTCTAATTCGAGAGGTGGTGACACCCAATGCAGGATCCTTCTAAATGGAGAGGTGTGGTGGCACCCTATGCAGGAGGTTTCTAATTAGAGAGAGGGATAGCACACTATGTAGAAGGCTAGTAGGAGAATAACTTTAATCAGTGCAATGATACTTAACAAAGGAGAGGCTTCTGAAGCCCCTTTTTTCTCAAGCATTGTTCATTAAAATGTGCAAAGGTGCTCAGGGGAGCAATTTCTCCATTCCTTATTGCCCTAGCCAACACGTGCATCCTCATAGCTCTGTCATTCCATGAAGTCTATAAAGCATGATATCTCCATCTGCTTAATGTGCAGTGGCGCTAATCCCGTCCAGGTGGCGTCAGGAAGCGGTGGCGGTGTAATAATGTGGTTTAACTCATCCAAGAGCATGGCTTTCCTACAGGCACGTTCATTTCCTCTGAGCTAACGTTTCAATAGATTTTTTTTTTTTAGCACTTCCTTATGGATGGGCAGAGGGCAGGAAGCGTTGCTCTGGCCCGGGATACAGCCATTCACAATATCTGTGATGTCAGCTCTGAGCCATGGAAATATCTGTCCTCGCGGTGGCCTTAAAACAGAATGAGCTTTCATGGGCGCCCGTTTGATGGCAGCGCATTTCAAATATATCTGAGTGCCATAAATGGGTGGGAAACAAACAGGGGCCACTTTGTTTTAATTCTCCCCGACTGCTCAAGCCAATTCTCTGTGTAAAGAGGCTGGGACATTCTAGGCACTAATTACTAATAAAGTCTGGCCTTAGAAAATATCCATTGGGGCTCTACATTTTAATTTCTAAAAACAAAATGTAGTATGGCAACTTCTGCATAAAATGTATGAGGAGCTGTGCATCCATCCATGATCTTTAAGAAATTAAAGTGACAAACCCCTTATTTTTCCAGGATATGATGCTATGAAATTGTTATGAAATTAATGTTGGTCTCTTGATGGCAGAAAGGATATATACTGGTTCCTCTGTGTCCCTTGGGGGGGATTGCAATTTAATAAGCCCTTACTGCTTCCTGTTCTGTTCCGCTATAGCCGATGATGGCTTCTTTGTAGAGGATGTTTAAATGCAGAATTGCCCTTTTCCCTGACCTTATGAATAGCAGCACGTGCAACTTGCATCCGCATGGCCTCCAACATGCACTTAGATTTAGTGGTACAACTTGAATGCACGGAGACCCCTTGCTTGTTTTGATTCCATTAGATATACATGTGACTCATATAGAATTAACATGTATATAATATTATTTAGCCGGCTGTAGGAACAACAATGAAAGCAAGCATCTGATTGGCTGCCAATGGTTACAAGTCCAAAGTCAGTAGGTAAGAGGTTGGTGCAAAATCATTTAATTTCTGGATTGCTGAGCCAACGTTGGTCTCAGAGGTCTAGTAACCCCCTAGCAGCTGTGCGCTATTTTAACTTAGACCAACAGAAGCTAGCTGCCAATTGGTTGATATAGAGTAGATGTGACCCAGCTCGTTGTCTAGTTTGGAAGTCTCTCCTAAAGTGTGGCCCCTGCTGATCCTCCCCAGAGGCAGTGGAATGGAGATACACATTTCATCCGCTGCATATCACAAAGCTTGATACTAAACATCCTGAAAAGGTTAAGCCTGTGCTTTGGTGGTGGCCGCTTGCCAGCAAGGATATATATTCCGTGACGATCCCCAAGAGGAAGCCGTAACAATTCTATCAGGACAAATGAAAAACGGTGTGTGTCCTTATTACCCCGATACCATCTTTCCTGTTTCACATGGCCCTGCCCATATCAACTGGTAGCGACGCCGTGTTTCCTCGCTGACGTCTTCTCACTAGTCAGGGGAATAAGGTGTCGAGTTATTTTGCTCAGCTTATGGGAGGAAAGTGCACCTAGTATGGATGTGCTGCTCTGCCAGCTCTTCTGGAATTTCAGCTGTTTTATGTAACAGAACTAATGTGACAGAATCAACGGGTTTGGGGAAATCCCCATTATAGTTGCCGATTTTAATAAGAATTCTAACATATAAAAGTGATGAAGAAGTGACGTCGGATTGGGCAAAGATTCATTGTCCCAACTGCCAGGTGGCTGGGGGTACAACTGCACTGAGGCATCTCAAGAGGTCCATGGTGTGGGCAAGGGGGGGCTAGGTCTATAGTTACACCACTGCCCACCGTATCCCTTCTGCATAGGGTCATTCTGAACTATCCCTCTGTCCCCCAAGAACTATTTCTGCACTTCTACTGGGTTGAGGAGGACCACATTATATTGCTGAGAGCACGATTGTACTCTATGAACTAAGACTTTTTTTTTTGGCAGCAAGTGGGAATTTAGCCTGATGCATCAACATTAATGCAATTGTGCTTGCACTTTGCTGTCCAGTTGATGTAATTTTTGTACCCAATTATTCAACAGTAAATCGGCTTGCCACCTGTCTGGTTTTGACCCAGAAAGCCAGTTTTTTTAAAGGACTGCCCAGATCAAAACTGCCTGTCCAGTTTTCCAAATTAGGAAAATCAGGCAGGATTCCCTGTGACTGATGCGTCAACTGACCACCCGCCCATCACCATGTCATAGCCCCGGCCCTGGCTTCTGACGAATAGTGACCTGCTCTGTAGTTCTGAAACAGGTAGAGCCATGCACTCCCCTGCCTCTTTCATCTATTACTATATTATTATGGTACTTTATGCTTTTAAATTATACCTAATAAATTTGGATTTTTAACCTTCATACCGTATATGATCACCCTACCATGGAACCAGCAACGTCTTGAGTGCACCTTCTATTGCTTTGCTCTGCCCCTGATGACCCTGCTACATCACAGTCCCGCCCTCGCTACATCCCGGTCCGGCCACCACAATGTCACTGTCCTGCCCCCAGTCTAGAGTTTAACCAGAAAAAAGGTGGCAACCCTAGAAGTAAATGCTTCTGGATTGCAGTCTTTCTAGGCAAAACATCTACTCAACCAATGATAAAAAGCTACTAAGCTTTGGGTTGCCATCTGTCCAGATTTCACCCAAACAGCCCGGTTTTTGGAAGGGCTGCCCAGGTGAAAAGTGCCTGGCGGAATTCCAAATTAGGAAATTCGTACAGGACATTGAAGTGAATGACATGGCGATCAGCAAATCACGTCATCAGCCCCACCCCCCAACATAATCCTGCTAGCCCCTGGCGGTGGGTTGCCCCTCTATGTCTCCGGCGGCCCCCTGCTCGTTTTCCCCAAAAAAAAAAGGTGGTAACCCTAACAGAGCTACACCTCCTTCCAAAACTATAAAAAAAAAAAGAAAAATTAAGGGCAATTGAAAAGTTGCTTAGAATTAGCCATTGACGGTCATTTATTATTATTTGCTATTTTGTGTTAATAGAAATTACCCCGATGCTCTAGAGATGTAAGAATTGATTTAGGGCCCTCAACATCATTGACCTTTGAAACCGTGACTACTTAGCAATATGTGCATATTAATTAGTGCGAATCTGCTCTAATAGTAATTGGCAAAGCATTTAGTGCACTGCTTCCCAGGAGAGGTCTATAAAAGAATTCTTATGGCTCTGCTGTTTCTTTTTCCCCCTTTCTCTCAATTAATTGTGTAAATTAGGTTGCTAACGAGAGCCCTTTCCTAGAGATGATTAGAAGATTCAGTTGGGGCCCTTCCGGGCTCCGTGCCTTATCAGTAAGCATGCATCGTGACAGTTTGCACTTATTAGGACCCTCGATGACTCATAGACAGATTGTATTTGATGCCCTTAAAGTCGATATCAACCTAAAATAACATTTTTATAATGAGAGAAAATGTAACTCTAATCAGCTTTCCAATATACATTCATTACACGTTATCACTGGTTTAAAAGTTGCTTGTAAATGTAATTGCTTTTACTGGCAGTAGTTTTCTGCACTGCTGGTCCTGTCTCTTGAAACAATGTAGCTGTGCTCGCAAGCTGGCTGGTTTTATTACATTGTTACAAAAGTCAGAACCGACAAGGGGGAGAATAGAAAGGGACAGACGGATGCTGTTTCTAATAATTAATATAAATTACATTGAGAAATACCTTTAATACCAGTCATAATGTGCAATGAAAGTTGCTTAGATTTATCGGTTTTTTCATTAGGCAAGATTTTAGTTTTTGGGTTTGCATCCTGAGTTGGGAACAGTGGTTGAGGCCATCCCTTATACAAACCGTAAACAGTTCTCATTATTATTATTATTATTATTACATTAATTAATGTCAGTTGTAGTCTTTTTTTTTTTGACAGCCCTATTAAAATTGACATGCTATGATTGGCTAGTTGGCATGGGATGACCCACCCATGCTTACAGTACTGGGCGGAGTCAGCAGCATGCCATTTTATTGAACTGGTCAATTAGGTAATGGAGAGCAGAGCAATGGAAATTAAGAGACACATAGGATAAATAAAAAACGCCCTAATATTGTAGACAATAATGAATAATTTATGGGTCTGGTTTCACAAAAAATATTTTCTTTAAAAATTGCCCTTGTATTGAAGCTCCCTATAGATCTGCTACTGGCCCTGTCTGTGTTTCAAATGAAGAGTGGGCGAGTCCTAATGGATCCAGTTCCACAATAGTCAGTTCCCTATCAGGCCAGCTTAGCTGCTGTTTTTATTTCCTATAGACAATAGAGTTTTCAGGTGATAAACCCTGATCTAAGTTTTCCTGAATTGAATTGCCTCTCAAATTGAAATGCATCTCAATTAAAAATGTCATTGAATTTCAACCATAAGTTTTCACGTGATAAACCTTTGGTACAATATGTCTCCTTCAAATGTGCAATTATGCGGCGCTTTTATAACTGTCAATACACATAAAAACCAAGGGCCTTAGCGGGAATGCAATTGCAAAGTGGAAAAGTATTTGTGACTTAACACTCCTCTTTTTGCTCTCCCACAGAAAGACCGTTTCTGCGTCTATGAAGAATATTGCAGCAATCACGAGAAAGCGCTGCGGCTCCTCATGGAGCTGAATAAGATCCCAAACGTCCGAGCATTTCTGCTGGTAAGTACAAACTTTCCCACCGCTGCCTTCCAGGTGATGTGGAGTAGCTTTACTTTACTGTAGCTTTACTTTCCCTTTAATGGTTAATATCATGCAGATGTAGGTAATCTAATGGACTACTGCTGCATGGTACAGGTAGATACTGGCTTCTGTATTTACAAATATATTTAAAAAAAACACAGAAAATTGGCAATGAATGTATAATGCGAAGTTTCTTAGAATAACATTTTCCTCAATTATGAAACATTTTATGAAGATGCAATTGGCATCTCAATTTTATTTCCTGGCATTGATTTGTCAGGGAGATGTGGTTTTCCATTCTTTATCTGATCAGGTTGCATTACTCTCCTACCACCACCCTGCGAGGTTCTTTATCCGAGAAAGTTGAACAATCAAAACCATTAAGCAGAAATTCTTACAAGGGTTTCTGCTGCAATGAGTCAATTAAAATTATTAAAATGTTCTCTTTATTCCCTTTCATAAGTGATTTCCCTGCTAGTATCAGTGAGCAAATATACCCATTATAGGTTTTGATTGCCTCCTTATTTAAATCTCAGATATGGTATTTCAAATATGCAGCTTATTATGTGCCCAGAACATTCCCTCTCTGTATATTTGTATTTATACATATGGGAAGGAGGTGCCATATTGTTTCCCTTAGACAGTACAGTATGAGGGTATAGCTTATTGTGTGCCCAGAACATTTCTACTGTATCTGTAGTCCTGTAACCCTTATTTCTGTTTCATTGCAGAGCTGCATGTTGCTGGGGGGCAGGAAGACCACTGACATTCCTTTGGAAGGATATTTGCTGACCCCTATTCAGAGAATCTGCAAATATCCTCTTCTTCTCAAGGTACTTTATTCCAGCATGTCTGTAACTGCCATCTGAGCTGCTCCCAAAAGGCTGGATCTCACCAAATATTGAATGGGGCACAAAGTAATTACCTCTTGGTTTGGATTAATTGTTTGGAATATCAAAAATCTCTCAAATTATAATTTTAGATTATTATTACTCACCACCTTATTTCATAATTTCCTACAATGAAATAAAAAGAAGCTAATTGTCTGCATGAATAGTAAGATGTGAGTGGTGAGAAATCAGGGAAATAACGGTTTGTGCCCAGAATCAACAGGAAATGAGGGTTTTTGTCTCTCATTAACAAATTCCCCTTTTTAATTCCTGTTTTTTTTTAATATATTTATTTAGTTTTTGAAGGATGAGGGGTGGCCTTGCAGCTGTGTTTATTAGATCTCAAAGAAAATGTGAATTGTGAGAATATGTTTGTATATATTTGTTATGTGTACATTTTTTCTGTTGCTTTGTATTCCTTTGAGTGTAAACCAGGGAAGTGGGTCTCTTTCTGTGCAGGGAATTATTAATCACATCAAAACCCTTTTATAATATTTTGTTTTCTGTATTGTTAGTTTATTTTGCATTAGAGCAGTGATTTACAGACAGAGTTGGGTACAAACCCCCTTTTTGCCTTCCAGGACTTGGCCATGGACCAAGCTTATATCAAGTATGTGGAATAAATTGAATTGTCAGGCTTTTTTTTTTTTTAACCCAGTGGGCCAGTTAAATACCAGTCAGTTGGCAACCCCACCAGTCTGCCCTACACACCTTCATATTTCCAAGATGGCAGTTGTCATATTTATGGTTTATAGTTCTATATAACACACAAGAGGTCTTAAATCAAGAATTGGGTTAGTCTTTCATCTTTACAGGTGGTTGTTTTATGTGGATCAGATGTATATGTGCCGGCATAAGAGCACATAAACTGCTGAGCTGCATTTAAGGGTACAAATAGTAGTCACAAACAATGACGTGTTGAATTGTCTACTGTACAATTCAGCTCTAAGAAGTGGTCATACAGAGATTGCAAGCAGGTCTGGCAAAGGGGATACCCAAAACTCTTTATTATATCATGGTATAAACCTTCTTTATCTGTGTGTGTCCTCCAGGCATATAATATAAAAAATCCCGAACATCATGAAGGCTACAAACATCTTCAAACGTTTGAAGGGTTCTCTGCCACTTACTTCTACATGACCTCGACAGGTTTTAGTTGTAGTATTTTCGGATTTGAGCTTTTCCTGCTTCGGGACATAATCTCTAAAAATTCTAGTTTTTTTTTAACCTGAAAAATTTTAGTTTTTACAGAAACTCGTGTACAAAAAAACTGGGTTCCTTTTTCTGGACCCCTGTACTTCCCCATTTGTGTTCATGTAATGTGCATGCAGCAATTCAGAATTCATAGAGCAAAATCATAGCTTTATATTTCTTGGCCCTAAGTAATGTCTCCAGAATAACTTAAGTTCACTGCCCCATGGAGCCTGCAGTCAGCAAAAGTGCCGAAACCAGGAACTTCCTTTCGTGCAAGAGGAATTGTCTCTTGGAAACATGGCATCCTCTAAGGCACCATAAATCTTTTTTTTGGATTGGGGTTTTATTTATATGAATTTTCATCAAATATGCTTGTATAGCTAATTCATTGCAAAGTGCCTTATTTATGTGTCTGTCCACTGAGCTAACATCATCTACAGATTCTAAACCGAGTATCTAAGACAGTGGTGGGATTCTTGTTTGCCATTTTTAGGCTAACAAGTATTAACAAATTTAGAGTTAAGGGCCCGTGCCATCTTATTTTATAATCTGCAGCTTGGGAGGTGTGTGTATTGGAATTTCTATTTATGACTTTTGTAGACTGGAAGAAACAGTTATACCTTGCAGTTTTTACTTCCTGTTCAGTATGAGTGACACTACAATTTCACCAAAATTAAAGTAACGAAAGACTACTGTATTGGGTGGCCATTGTCTCTCTCATTTCTGTTATTTAGATGTACATGCAAGAGAGGGCCAAGGGCCACAGAAGAGCCCCACACTTGGCTGCCTATGGCAATGTAATCTATATTTCTCTTTGATCTATGCCTTGCAAGATCAAAGCATCCTGGTGCGCAAAGAGTTAAACTGTTCTAATTGCTCTATATTATTAGACTCTGTATGTGTATGTTTGAGGAAAGGCGTTCTGATATAATAGCAAGTTGCAGCACTTGCGTCATTCTTCATATACTTTTTCAATGCTTCTAGGGCTCCCTGTGGGGATTTTGTTATTAAAATATCCCAACCACGCAAACCTGCAGATGTGATTCCAGAACATTTCAAACCGTGATACCTTAATATAGGATATAATGTGAATATTTTTCCTAATTTACATTAATTTGTACTTCTCTTAGAGTGAGAGGCACCACATACAGGCTGTTCTTGAAACACTGAAAGTTGAACCTGGTGGTATATCCAAAATCCACGCCATAAAACAAGACAGAGCTTCTGCTTTTACCTGAAAGGAAGTAGAGACTTGGGTGCTGTGAAATACAGCCTTACTTGTTGGCACTTATATTGATCATATTTTTTTTTTTAGGGGAATTAAAAGCTTCATCACCTAATGTCTCATCTTAATAGTCATGGTTAGTCAAAATTAGCTAATTTAGGTAGCTACACCAGTGCACCCCTAACTCACATTTAGAAGACCAACATTTTCACTAAGGCTATTTCTATTTTCCAATCTGGCCACTAGGGGTACTGTTTCATTGGCATGATGTGATAATTTGTTAATAAGTTTATAATTCTCCTGTATGGGATAGCGGGATCAAAGAGGAATTCTGATTTATATTCCTAGCTGCAGGGTTGAAACATTCAGTCTGCACTTCGTAAATCTCTTCTCTGAACACCCAGTGAAGACAGTGCAGTTGTCAGAGTTTCAGAAATATCCCAGACAGACCACATAGGTGTTCTGTTATTAATAGGCAAGGGATTCCCCAGACCAGTCTGGTAGAAATCAAGTCTGAGAAGGATAAAAGGAGTCAGAGAAGTTAGATTTAGAGATATGAGTGGGTTTTGTGATTAACCATTATACACAGTGAGTATGTGAGATTGTTTCTACTGATATGCATAAGTAAACACACAGAGTACAGTCCAGTATGTTGGTACAGTTATGGGACCTGTTATCCAGAATGTTTGGGACCTAGGGTTGTCCAGATAACTGATCTATTTGGAATTTGGATCTTCATACCTTATGTCTGCTAGAACAGGGATCCCCAACCGCCGGCCCTCGCACAGTTCTGGAGTGGGCCATGGAGCTTTTACAAGGTGTGACAAAATGGACGTGCCCCAAAATGAACTGCCGACACCCCGGAGCCCCCACCCGGTCCTTGAAAAATGTTTTGCCTCGACACCGATCCCCGAAGCAAAACAGATTTCCAATAAGAATAAAGTATATCTTAGTTTGGATATATAAATATAACATTAATACCAAAGTGGAGCATATTAGATATAGCCTTGATTTCTTGCAAAAATTACTGTGGAGCTGCCAGGCCTTTTGCCATTTTTGCCAAAACCACAGAAGAGTTACAACAAGACTGAGTGTTGGAAAGTCGAATATACAGTGGCTCATTGGAAAATTTCCTTTATTGCCATGCCTAGATAGTTTTATAAACTTGTCCTTGCTAGTATACTAAAAGAAATAAGAAAAACGTTTGCAATTCCCCCCATAGGGAGGCCTGGGTTTAGGCAGGAGGCCAGGTGTCTGGCAATCCGTGTGAGGCGTGTGACCTGCGTGTGACACAGACAGGCGGCTGCAGCTCTCACTTTTGGTGGTGTCAAGCGTACACAGCAAAACCTGCTCTCCATCAAAAACACATGTTTGGTTTGTTGAATGCAGAGAAAGCATTTTGTCTTAAAGGAAAGCACCTAATGGGTTTCTTAGCATCTCAGAGAGGAGGAATGGTGTTAAACACACAATAGAACATTGTGTCAGAATATATATATATTTCTGATACACAATGTCCTATATATTTGTTTACATAGAGATTGTTGAGCCTGCTGTCATACAGCTGTAGTTGATCTAGAGGTCATGCCAGAAATGGAAGTTCAACTAGGGCTGGAGCATTAAAGGCTACAAATCCCTGAATTCAAAACTTTTCCCCACTCTGATTTAGATTAGGGCCCTCATATCTATAACTGAGGCACCACTA
>CM044447.1:9753422-9783992 GCA_024363595.1 Xenopus borealis | reverse complement strand
TTTTATTTCACAATAGGATAGCATCTTAACCGGACGTTCGGTTCCACCTGGGGCCCTTTCTGAAGGATATATATAGTAACATAGTACCGCACTCAATGGGAATACTTGTGAAAAAAATAAAGATTTATTGAAAAAAATCTGATTTTTCGAATACCAACTGTGCTCTTTTTCAAGGATAACACATTTATCAGAGCTGATGTTCGAAGCGTCAGATTTTTCCTATAATTCTTGAAAGTATTCACGTTGAGTGTAGTACTATGTTACTTTATTTACCTTTATTTACCAGAAAGTTGCTAAACAAGCTTAGGTTGTGCTCCTCCCATGTTTTTCTAGATATACTGATATATAACTTTCTTAACTGTTTCAGAGTCGCTGGCAAGAAGTCAACAAAGAGGTCCAAGTCGATCAACGGATCCTTGTACATATTCCGCGGCAGGATCAATACTGAAGTTATGGAGGTTGAAAACGTTGAGGACGGAACAGGTAAGTCTGCGTTAACAACAAAAAAGGAACCTTTCTGTAATCACTAACTTTTTTTAGCAACTCTCTGCATCCCTAAACACTTAACAGGTTTACAGTGAATGAAAGCTTTTCCATTACAGAAAAGGTTGTATTTCAAGTGGTAGTTTAGCTAGGCTGCCTAACTGGTGCCCAGAAACATTAACATTGATTTTTCCAGTGCGTCAGGTTGCAATATTTATAATCATTTTTCGCTCAAACATCCCACAAATGTAAAGAAATTTACTGTTATGGATATTAACCAGTTAGGAGATTTTTTTTTCTAGCACCGTTGTTTTCAGATTGAACCGGCTGAGAATCCATTACAAGAACAATCAACTTTATGCAATTGTCACATTTGGCAAAATAATTAGTATTCAGCCAAATCAAATTTGGATTTTTAATGCTCTGAGATTTTAAAAAGTGCTGATACATTAAAGTTATCCTTCAGAAGTGCCTCATTACTACCCTATCTTACAGCAGTGCTCCATTGCTACCCTTGCATAAAACAAAAGTGCTTCATTGTTAGAAAAACCCAGCACTAACTGATGTGCATAATGGCACCGAACAGTAAATGGCACTAGATGGAGCAGACCCAAATGGGAACAATAGGGACAAGGAAATATAGTAAATTGGTCTACTCCAGGAGACAAACCATGGACAAAATATTATTTTAAACATCACTAGCCCTTTAATAGTTTTTTCATTATTTCCGCTCTGTATTAGATGCTACTGAGAGTGCAGAGCTTGGGAAGGGATCCGGGGTAGATGTAGAATATAGAGTTACATAATGTTACAGCCTTTCCATTGCGTCACTTGCTTAGTGCCAGACCTACTTTCCCTGCAGTTGTCAAGAGTGCCTGAATGTTTTATTGATCTTAAAGGGCCACGAAACCCTAAAATACAATAATCTCTGCATGCATTTAATGTATAATGCGAAGGCATGCAGTGCTTTTTAACCACTCTCAGACTGACTGTCTGCAGTCAATGTGCCTTCCCTGCCAGCTTCAAATTCTCATTTATTTGGATGGGAAATGCACAGCCTATGGCAAATATGTGGATTCCCCTAAATGCAAATAATTTCAGGCTATGATGACTTGTAGAATGTACTTGATTGAGGTTAAACAGCATGGCAACCCCCACTCGTCCACTCATTTTTATTTGTTCTCCTATATACATCTAATATATACACACATGAGCATAAGTGGGGGGAATTAAATCCCCTAGTGGAAGCTTTCTGTCGGCTATTAAATAGGCCTATTAAGGCAATAAATAAGGTATCTGGCAAGGTGCCATTATTGTGTATGTGAGCACGGATTGCTTTATACAACACCTCGTTCTGATGACAAGCAAAGTCACGGAGCAGCCATACGTTACCCATTCAGACCACATCATCACGTGGCGCGGGGCTGTTGAAGGACCATATGTTGGTGTTTATATGTAATACAACCTACCCAAGCTCTGCAGTGTGCACATATGTGCTAACTACTTCTTTCTTCTGGTTCTGCCTGTAATAGTATTGCCTAGGGAGTCTGCGATCTCAGGCCGTGGCTAAATGTGTATATATTATTTTAACTTTAGCTGTGCCTTGGTATTCTGCTCATTGCTGTTTAACAAAGTCTTGGAAAATATCAAGGGGGGGGGGCAAAGGTTGCTCTGCTCTGTTAACCCATACTAATCACATAGTTGCCTCTTAGTATTTTATTTGCAACTGACCAATGAAGTACAGCTGCTGTTTGGTAGTTGTTGCCAATTGGACTAAGTGTTTTGCAATCGTGTTACTGTATTAAAGGGGAACTATAGCGAAAACGAAAATGTGATATCTTTTAAGCTTTAGCATACTGAAATAAGAAACATTCTAAAAACATTCTTTACCATTTCTGAAATGATTAATTTTATCTTCACTATTCCACTCTTCTCATTCTGTCTTCATTAAAGAGTTGGATGTCAGATGAATGATCCAATATATCTTATAGGGGGCTCCTTTTGCCTAGAAGGAGTATTAGAGCTCACTCTATTAAAATCACCAGAAATCATGTCTCTACATGCAGAATTTGTGCAGTTAATTTGATTGCATTGGAATCAGTTACTAACACATAAGATATATTGGATCATTCATCTGACTCCCAACTGCTGCATGAATAGAGAATGAAAAGAAACAGATACTAAGAGAGGGATATTAAAGATAAACTTGATCATTTCAGGATGCAGAATATTTAATTGATTATATTTAGAAAGTTTCTTACTTCAGTATGAGGAAGCTTCTATAAAATTTTCATTTTTGCATTAGTTGTGTGGGGCAAAGGGCAGTTTTGACTAAACTGGTTAATGTTGGGCGTGGGTTGGTGCCAGTTTGTAAGAACTTTTTTAGGTGATTTCCATAGCAGGCAGTGAAAAGCTATTTCAGCAAAATTCTGCTCAGCTACAAAAAATCTATGCCACTAAAATGATGCCCAAAATCCCCCAAGTGCTTCCTTGTGGCGCTTAAATTGATGTTTTCCCTGTCTACTTTCAGCGGACTATCACAGTAATGGCTACACCGTCACCAACGGATGGAAAATACACAACACTGCGAAGAACAAGTGGTTTGTCTGCATGGCCAAAACGTCAGACGAAAAGCAGAAATGGATGGACGCTGTTCTGAAAGAGAGAGAGCAGAGAGAGAGTAAGTAGCAGTCCCTCCAAATTCTCCCATTGAAATAATGACACACTTTGCTTTAGAGGCTTGAGGCCGTGAAACTGAAGAAGAGTTGCATTACTGGTTCCAAGCCAAATCTTGGGTCACCAAACTGATTTCTTGAATTAATTTGGGTAATAAAAGTTAAGAAACTGTGATCTAATATTTCTGTGCCATACATCTAGGAGACCAACAGACCTAGAATGCGGGTAACAAACCCAAAATGAACATAATTCAAAAACATAAAGAATAAAAAGTAGTTTGAAGGAGAACTGTTCCTTTAATCTGTGGCATAAAGGAGCTAATGCTCAATCCAACATAGAATGGCACAAAGGAAGGAAGAGTTGGTACAGGTTATCCGGAAAGCTCCAAATTACAGAATGGCTGTCTCCCATAGACTCCATTATTTTGGAATAACCCACATTTTAAAAAATTATTTTCTTTTCTTTGTAATAATAAAACAGTAGCTTGTACTTGATCCCAACTAAGATATAATTAATCCTTATTGGAGGCAAAACCAGCCTATTGGCTTTATTTCATGTTTACATGGTTTTCTAGTAGACTTAAGGTATAAAGATCCAAATTACAGAAAGATCCATTCTCCGGAAAACCTCAGATCCCGAGCATTCTGGATAACAAGTCCCATTGTATTAAGAAATGAATGACCACCTGGGCACATGGTATTATGAAGTAATGGTGGTGGTGGGGAGCTGCACCAAATTTAATACTGGGGCCCTTGGACCCCTTACTACTCCTCTTAGTAAACATAACGTGGCACTGACACTGTTAACCAATTATTCATTACCCAGTTCTCAGCCCTCTGCCAGGATAACCTTTCTGTTGCATGAATTGTAATTCCTAATGCATATTGATTAGGATATTGATGCATAATTAATATCGGGAGGCACAATCTAATCTGTTTATACAAAAGGCAAAAAAAGCATGATTACCGGGTGGAAGATAGAACCTTGGATGAGTAATTAGTTGAAAGCCTTTCCGACTAGGGCGGCATCAAGTCCAGTGAGATGCCGTGTTTAAATGGCAGAAATATGCCCTTTGCTTGTTTGGGAAAATGGACGAAGATAGTAAATTATTTATTATAATGAATGGAAGGAGAATTTGGATAGAAAGGGGTTTTTCACCTTTGAGATAACTTTTGGCATGATGTATGTTATTCTCAGATAATTTGTTTTTTTTTTATAATTTGCTGTTTTTGAGTTGTTTAGCCTTTTATGCCAAAGCTTTCCAGATTGCTAGTTAAGCAATCAGGTTGCTGGGGTCCAAATCACCTTAGCAACCATGCACGGATCTGGAGACTGGAATATGAATAGAATTCCAGATGACCTGAATAGAAATATGAGTAATACAAAGCCGCAATAACAATACATTTGTAGCTTTACAGAGTATTTATTTTTAGATGGGATCGGTGACCCCCATTTGAAAGCTGGAAAGAGACAGAAGACACCATAACAAATCCGTAATGAAGACCATTTGAAAAGTTGCTTAGAATTAGCCAGTCTATAAAATTCTAAATGTTAACTGAAGGTGAACTACCCCTTTATTTGACAGTAGAAGTGCAAACAGCAGCCTACAAGGGCTCTTACACACGAGCGTCTGAAGCTGCGCTCCCCTGCCGCTGAACGCATAAAACCGGAATGCAGCGCAGCTTCAGACGCAGGAACAGACGCTTTCAATTTTTTCAATGGCGTTGTACTCACACAGGCGCATGTAGGCGACGAACTCCGGTTGAAACACAACATGCTGCATTTTTCCTGCGTTCGGGGCCTACATGCGCCTGTGTGAGTAGAGCCCCATTGAAAAAATTGAAAGTGTCTGCTCCTGCGCTCCCCTGCGGCTGAAAGCATAAAACGCTGGGGAGCGCAGCTTCAGATGCTCATCTGTAAGTGCCCTTACACACGGGCGCTTTAATCTGCGCTCCACTGCATTCCGTTTTGCTGCGTTCAGCTGCAGGGGAGCGCAGGAATAGACATACTCAATTCTTTTCAATGGGGCTGTACTCGCGGCGCATGTAGACGCTGAACACAGGTTCAGACGCAACTTGCTGCATTTTTCCTGCGTTCGCTGCCTACATGCGGTTGTGTGAGTATAGCCCCATTGAAAAGAAATGACTGTGTCTATTCCTTTGCTGAACGCAGCAAAACAGAACTCGGGGGATCGCAGGTTAAAACGCCCGTGTGTAAGGGCCCTAATTGACTGCATTGAGCAGCCCCCAAACTCTGCTGGTTGCTATTGAACTCTCATGGGTTCTCAGCCTAATCTAAAGAACTGCCCCTAAAAACAACATTTTTATTCTTTGCACGTTTTCGGTTTATGTAATGCTTTAGAAATTATTATCCTACTATCAAAGGATCATAACAGAAGACGATTTTGCTGCTTGATCCAGTAGAAGGGGGATTAACCTGGGAAACAGACCCACTCCGTCCAACAGGAAGGCTGTGCTTAATTGGCTGGGCTGGAGTGTCCCATTTCAGAAAAAAAATCTTATTTCTTTTTTATTTTTTTCACTTCTTCTCTTAATTATAATCTCAGGCAACGGAACAAAGTGTCTAACATGTGGAAGGCACCATTAATTCTTTTTGCACGGATTGCAGGGACCGCAGAAAGCTTATCCCCTGGTCGTAAACGGTTTAATGTAATTGGACATTTAGTCTATTTGCCGACAATCAAAGCTTCACCTTTAGCTCTTTAGATGTTAATTAATGGGATGTCTGACGGCTGGGTGGGTTTTAAATTTCAACCCATTATTATCGGTCCTTCTGCCAGTCAAAAGGACAAACCCAGGAGGGAGGATAGAATTTGGGATTGTATAAGGACATCATTGTCTGCGTGACTAAAGCTTTTTGTATATATCAGTTTTTCTACAGTATGGATCTGACGTTAAAAGATAATTTTCTTTTAAAAATTGTCTACATGGATTAATTTTAGTACAAGGAATACCTATGCTGCCACAGTTTTATGGGATCTCTCTGTACAGACTATGAGCAAACTTAGGGGCTGTTCCTCCTGAATTGTGCTTAATACAGGGAATACCTATGTGACATAGTTTTATGGGCTCTCTCTGTACAGACTATGAGCAAACTTAGGGGCTGTTCCTGCTGAATTGTGCTTAATACAGGGAATACCTATGTGACATAGTTTTATGGGATCTCTCTGTACAGACTATGAGCAAACTTAGGGACTGTTCCTGCTGAATTGTGCTTAGTACAGGGAATACCTATGTGACATAGTTTTATGGGATCTCTCTGTACAGACTATGAGCAAACTTAGGGGACTGTTCCAGCTGAATTGTGCTTAGTACAGGGAATACCTATGTGACATAGTTTTATGTTATCTCTCTGTACAGACTATGAGCAAACTTAGGGGGCTGTTCCAGCTGAATTGTGCTTAGTACAGGGAATACCTATGTGACATAGTTTTATGGGATCTCTCTGTACAGACTATGAGCAAACTTAGGGGGCTGTTCCAGCTGAATTGTGCTTAGTACAGGGGAATCCCTATGTTGCTATAGTTTTATGGGATCTCTCTGTACAGACTATGAGCAAATTTAGGGACTGTTCCTGCTGAATTGTGCTTAGTACAGGGAATACCTATGCTGCCATAGTTTTATGGTATCTCTCTGTACATGCTATGATCAAATTTAGGGGACTGTTCCTTCCTATATATATAGTTTTATAGGTAGAACTTGACCTTTTGATTGTCCCATTGATTCTTGACTTTTTACAATATTCTGCAGGGGACTCAGCAGGCCCTAATTCTGCACCAAGGCCCATCACCTTATTTTTTTTTCTCTGCACCTCCTCTTTGAATAGGTTTTTCTTTCAATCTGTGTCTGAAAGAGCCCAGCAGATTCCCATGAAGTTACTGATGTATATACACAGACTTTCTATCCATGTTACCAAATGAGTTCTCATGGTGCATTCCAGGCTCAGTATATTTGTATGTCGGCAAAGCTGCTTTCATTCAATCTCATTGTTGAGGGTTCAGGACTAGTTACTGAAAATGCCATAAACCATAAAGCATCTGTTTGATTCTGGATGCCGCCACGTTACCATGGCGAGACGGGGTGCTGTACAAGAAACGGCGTCTGATATGGAGGCTATGGTTCGAGCAGCCGACTCTGGATACAATAAGAGTCTGTTAGTGACGCCACCACTGTTTCACAATTATGTCTATGGAAATAACATTTTTGCACAACTGCAGATATTTTTGTCCCTTTACATTTTATTATGGAAAGTCTGTTAAGCAAAGTAAATTCACTTCTCAGAATGAATTCCTTTCCTGTTATACTTAAAGGGAAAACATCTGTCAGTCAGGATTGCTTCACTTTTCCTCTAGTTAAACCTATTAGCTATTAGGCACTGTGTATCCTTATCAAGGATTTTCTAATTACATAAGACTAATCACCTCTTCTTTTTTTGGGCGACTAATCTCCCTCAATGTTCCAATGTGGACTAGCCCTAACAGAGCATTCTGTACCAGTGGCTGCACAGATCCTATCTGATCCCAATTGTAAGCAGCAGTCCTGTCCTGCTTTATGGTAGCTTAGATTCTAGCTATCTGTATAACAGCATTCTGTCCCAGTGGCTGCACAGATCCTATCTGATCCCCATTGTAAGCAGCAGACCTGTCCTGCTTTATGGTAGCTGAGATTCTAACTATCTGTATAACAGAGCATTCTGTCCCAGTGGCTGCACAGATCCTATCTGATCCCCATTGTAAGCAGCAGACCTGTCCTGCTTTATGGTAGCTGAGATTCTAGCTATCTGTATAACAGAGCATTCTGTCCCAGTGGCTGCACAGATCCTATCTGATCCCCATTGGAACCATTGGAAGCAGCAGACCTGTCCTGCTTTATGGCAGCTGAGATTCTAGCTATCTGTATTACAGAGCATTTGGTCCCAGTGGCTGCACAGATCCTATCTGATCCCCACTGTAAGCAGCAGTCCTGTCCTGCTTTATGGTTGGTATTAGAGAATATTTAGCTTTTTCCAAATGATAATGTACAGTTTGAACAACTTCTTTTTCTGAAAGCCTTTATTTTCTATGTATTTTTATGGAGTCACATGAATTTTGTACATAACTTTAAGGCTGCAACTATTTCCTCTTTTATAACCTATATATGGGTTTGGCTGTATTAGTGCAACTAATTGTTTCTAACAGAGCCTAGATGAATAGACAGTGGCAGGTAGCCAGATGTGTGACTTGCCAGGATCCAGTGCCAGACGTAATTGACATGTAACCAGGATGCAATTTATTCCGCGAGTTACAAGGCTTTTGGCTTCCGCTGTGTGACCCATAAGCCTAGTATGTATACTTAAAAAATATAAATGTTTTTAAAGACACGGCGGCTTGTTATTCCAGCTGAATCCCTTTAAACAGCACAGAGCGTGTGATTACAGACAGCCGGGAGGCATCCAGCTCTATTTCTGTTGCAAAGAGATTTATTCAGATTCCTTAAATTCTTGATGCATCTGATCTTCTATAAAGGCCCTCAGGCTGATCATAGGCTGTCATCTTTCTTGGAGAGGAATGGATGAAATAATCCTGGACTGTAAGTGGCTTGCGATCCATAAGGAAACTATCTGACTTCAGTATAGAGATGACATAATGGATTGAGTCTCCTATTAGAGAGAGATTTCAAATGATGTAATGAAGTGGTAACAATAAGACTAAATATATATTATACAACATTACAGTGTATGGAAACACACAGACATGTACTATACTCTCTAAGGCAAACAATATGGCACCTCCTTCTCAGATGTATAAATACAAATATACTGAGACGGAATGCTCTGGGCACACAATAAACTTTACCCTCATACTGCACTGTCTAAGGGAATCAATTTGGCACCTCCTTCCCATATGAAGAAATACAAAATAACTGTGAAGGCATGCTCTGGGCACACAATAAACTTTACTCTCATACTGTACTGTCTAAGGGAAACAATATGGCACCTCCTTCCAATATGTATAAATACAAATATACAGAGAAGGAATGTTCTGGGCACACAATAAGCTATACCCTCATACTGTACTGTCTAAGGGAAACAATATGGCACCTCCTTCCTATATATATATATAAATACAATTCTCTGGGCAAACAATGGGCCATGTGGCTCTGCCAGGAAGACTGGAATAGAGGAATAGAGGTTGCCATGATTTGGGAGGAGACCTATATTGGTGGTTTAGTTCTCTTGTAATAGAAGCTAATTGTAGATATAACATAAGGATTAGTGGTTTATCACCTGATGGGACTCTGGGGCAGCCATGTGTCAATTATTTTCACTATTACAAGGAGCAAGTGCAAGGAGAAGATGGAACATGTCAGCGGATCACAGGTTCCTCCCCTAGGGAAGGAAAGACTGATTTAGTGAAAATATGTTTAAAAAATGTGTTAATAGATAAAAAAAAAAGTGGCAGTCCCAGGAGTAAGACCTGGCTTAATGTATTTTTACTCCTTTTTTTCCATTTATAATTGTCTAATGGAGAGAGGAAAAGTGTTAAATGGCAAACAGTTGTCTTTTACAAGGTTGTCTGAAGGCCACGTCAGGAGCTTACTGACCTGTATGTATCAAAATAATGGCCTGTCCAACTGCTTTTGGCCATGACATTGTCCAGGTATCTCTTGGACAGGCTTGAAAACCCCACTGGTCAAGGACCTAATTGGGCTGTTGATGCTGCCCTCTCTTAATTGGTCTGAAATGATCCAGTCAGCTCAATTTGGGATGAGTGACCAAACTAAGAAAAAGATCTTGCCAGATGAGCAGATGTTATTAGTATACAGAACAAAGGGCAAATTGTAGCTTGCATCGATTTTGAAGGTCCTTTGAAAAGCAGAGGGAGAGAATCTCATGAGGGGGCCAGCTGACATATTAAATTTTAAATATCCTCATGTGTTCTCTAAAAAAAAAGTCTCTTAATGTACAGCCCTGCTTGTATATATTCCAAAGCAATAAAGGGGATATATATTCCCTTTTCAAGTTTTTAGAGACAAGTTCACTGCATGGAATCTACATGATCCATGGTTTATGCTCTGGCCTTATATAGACTTTAAAGAGCCCTTACATATTTATTTCTTTTAAAGGCAGCAGGTGAAAATATTCATTATCAAATAAATAAAAATATATTTCAGTACCAAACAGCCTTCCTTATGACCTGTAGAGGGTTATCTCTATGGGCGCATGGTCCAACATCACTAGCTATATGGAAATGATCTGTGTTTGAGCATTTCTCCTTTTTTGCTCATAGTCCAGGGAAATACTTACGGTCTTCATTGGTCTATAGAGATTAAAAAAGAAGATTGGGAAGTATAGCTCAATGACATCAGTCCTGGTTGCAGAATATTAGTCTAGTAGGAGATGCAGAATGACTGATAAATGGCCTCATATGGTCCATGGTAATCTGCGGCATGTTGCTTATGTGCTTTTCAATGTTCCCCTCTAAATTTACTTTTAAGACAATGTACAGAGAGAGAGATTTTTAGATAATTTGTGATTCTCCTTCATTTTTTATAATTATTTAGCTTTTTCTTCAGAAGCTTTCAAGAAACTTTTCAAGTTTCTACAGCTATCTGGCCGCTAGGGTGCAAATTACACTAGCAACAGGCTGTGGTTTGACTTAGAGACTGGAATATATGTAGGAGAGGGCCTAAAAAGAAAGATATGTAATTCAAAATTAACCATAATGATAAAACTGTAGCAGTCTTTGACTGCTGGGGTCAGTGACCCCCATTTAAAAGGGAAAAGTCAGAAGAAATTATTTAATTATTTATCATAAATAATGAAGATCAGTGGTAAAGTTTCTAGGAACTGGCCACTCTATAATATAGTAAAAGTTAAATTAAAGGTGAATAACATACATTTTTGATTGGTCTGCCATTCTCCTGGAACCACTTGCAGTTCCAGCACTTTAGCAATGTTCAAACTATGTCAGATGTTAAAGGCTCTGCTTGTGGTCTGTTTTTAGCCATAGACAGCCTGGTGGTTCCTTGTAAAAGACTTCAAACAAGTTATCCTATGTCATCTAAATACGTTTCTGTAATTGAGCGCATCTGTTCCTCTTAAGGTCTGAAGCTCGGGATGGAGAGAGACGCCTACGTGATGATCGCAGAGAAAGGAGAAAAACTCTATCACATGGTGAGCAAGAGATCCAGCCTTATCAAGGACCGGAGGAGAAAGTTCAGTACCATCCCCAAATGCTTTCACGGCAAGTAAGTCCTGCTAGGGACTGAATAGAACCATTCATGCCCATGACCTGAAAGTCTCTTCAGGGTTTGTGGAAGATCACGGTCAGCATTTGTAATGAGGCTTGTGTTGACAGGGTAACCCATTCATTGCTGTTAGAGCTTGTTCTGGAGCGTAGGCCAGTGTATTAAGGGAGGCTTGTGGAATTTCACAAAGGATGGAAAGGCTCTAAAAATATTCAGAATTTCCTTATTTAGATGTTCCTCAGAAAATAGACATATATTTTGACCCTTATTACAAAGGATATGTGTCATAGACCCCAACCCAGTGCAATATATATTTATGAAGTTCTCTGACAGCATTGGAGATACAGAGTAATTCCTCAATGTGGTTCCTTGTCATAGGGAAAGAACTTCAAATCTATCCAAAATAAATATTAGATCAGGAATTCCACCACTACTGAGTTTGATTGAATGTGTGTTTTTTTTTAATAATAATTCAAATGTAGATTGATTGCATTGCATCTTCAAATTTTCATGACATTATATTCAAACTATAGAATCTATAAATGTCATGATCAAATCCTTTGTATCTAGGCCTATCACTGGAAACCAAGACACAGGGTTGGCTTGGGGATTCTAGACTGTAGGCACATTTGGTGACATAGAGTAGTCTAGCTTGGGGCACTAATATTGACTCAGGAAACTTTTTGTTACCCTTCATGATGTATTGTATATTATCTTGTGTCACCATGTTGCTTATAGTAAGGGTAAATGGTTGGACTGAGGGAACATGAGTCCAGTTGGATTAGTTGAGTAGACCAGAACTTTGATAGAACTGGATGGTGTCAAACCACTTTATTATGAGCAGAACTCAGTAATTCAAATGACCAACTTTGTAGTAAGTTGGTTGCACTTGGGAAGTGCCACATTAATACCCTTATAAATATTCTGACTTAGCTTTCAAATTAGTGGGGATTCAATCATTAGTGGGCCAGAAAAATAATCACTTCTTAAAGGAACAGCAACACCAAGAAAAATTAAAGTGCATTAAAGTAATGCAAATATCATGTACTGATTTTACTGCACTCTTACAACTGGTGTGTTTGCTGCAGAAACTCTACAATCGTTTATATAAACAAGCTGTGTAGCCTTGGGGGCAGCCATTCAAGCATAGGATACACAGTAGATAACAGATAAGTAATACTATAGTTTATATAAACAAGCTGTTGTGTAGCCTTGGGGGCAGCCATTCAAGCACAGGATACACAGTAGATAACAGATAAGTACTACTATAGTTTATATAAACAAGCTGTTGTGTAGCTATGGGGGCAGCCATTCAAGCACAGGATACACAGTAGATACCAGATAAGTACTACTATAGTTTATATAAACAAGCTGCTGTGTAGCCTTGGGGGCAGCCATTCAAGAACAGGATACACAGTAGATAACAGATAAGTACTACTATAGTTTATATAAACAAGCTTCTGTGTAGCCATGGGGTCAGCCATTCAAAGCTGAAAAAGGAGAAAAGGCACATGATACCCAGCAGATAACAGATAAGCTCTGTAGTATACAATTGTATTCTTCAGAACTTATCTTTAATCCATTTTAAATCCTGTGCTTGAATGGCTGCCTCCATGCCTACACAGCAACTTGTTTATATAAACTCTGACACAGCCACAACAGTGTTACCAGTGCAGGGCAACAATACATAACATTGTCATTCTTTTAAAACACTTTTTAATTTTTTGACGTTACTGTTCCTTTAATAATGTATCTAGCATCAGACTCCAAGCAACACTTCCATTACATTTGGTCTATGCAACAGGCAGCCATATGGGTTTGTTTACAAAGGGAAAGTGTAAAGAAAGTCTCCTTTTAAGATTGTTTGTAAAGTCAAAGCCTACAAATAATACTCACTTGCCAGACATGGACTTTTTCACTTATAAGGGGTACAGCGTGCGGTTACCCCAATTTCCCTTTCCACCAAAATCATATGTGATGGAAAACTCAGCCAGTATTCTTAAAAATGTTTTGTTTCATTAGCTGCCTGCTCTGGATGCTGCTAAATAAAGAATGTTTATGGTAAGAGGGACATCATATTAATAGGTTCAAGTGAGCTTTAGAGGAAGTGTTTTTTACTGGCTGTGTTGTATTTATTTTCAATCTTCACAGAGGGGAGTGAGAAAAATAAATCAGATATTTGGTGAGGGCCAATTATAAATTAATTCTCTTTTGATCTATTTTGCTGAGTATGTGTAAAGAAAATGATAAGCTGTTCCTTGATCTGGTTTGGATTTGGCATCAAAGGAACCCTCGCCTCAAAATAAAGGCGCTGTTTATGACGGGAAAACTTGTTAAATGATGAAATAAGTTTTGAGGCGTGATAGCTTTAAATGTTCGGGTGACTTACAGAATAAATGGAGAAAACTTTACTTAAATATTTGTTTAGTCTTCATTCATATCTCAACAGGGTCTTGCTTGAGACTTGAGAGCCATTTCTGATATTATCAGCCTGCTATAAAACCAGACACATGAAGCTCATAAATTCAGCTGTAGGCAACATCCCAACCGCAGTCTCTGGTCAATAAGAAGATACAGAGTACAGTTATGGGCCAACAAGCATGTTTTTGGTTCCCTGTGTATCAGTTGCAGCCTATGTGCCTTGATTGTCAATAGTGTTGTCATAAGGGGGCTCATGTCTGTCCAAGCCCATGCGTTCCTACTCATCCAGGGCCGAAAGCTAAGGCTAAGCCTCCCAAGCACTCATCCATAGACAGCCAGAAAAAACATTGCCATAAACCCTATGATTAGGGCTGAATATTTAACCATGTCCTAGAGCAGGGGTGCCCAGACATTGTTACACTGGGATCTACTCTTGACACCTTGCCCCATCATAAGATCTTCCTTGATAACGCACAGCAAAGTTTTTGCTGTTCTTGTCTTCCTCCCCTGCTGCGCTGCTTGTCACCTCGCTTCCCTTTGGGGCCGCTCATCTCCCGTCACTTCGTGCCGCTCATCTCCGTCCCTTCCCGCCACTGATCTCCCTTCCTTTCCGGCATTCATCTTCCTTCCTTTTCCGCCACTCGTCTTCCTTCCCTTTTGTGGCTCGTCTCCCTTCCCTTTGTGGCGCTCATCTCCCTTTCCTTCCCTTTGTGGCGCTCATCTTCCTTCCCTTTGTGGCGCTTGTCTCCCTTCCCTTTGTGGCGCTCATCTCCCTTTCCTTCCCTTTGTGGCGCTTGTCTCCCTTCCCTTTGGGGAGCTCATCTCCCTTTCCTTCCCTTTGGGGAGCTCATCTCCCTTTCCTTCCCTCCCAAAATTTGGTAGAATATAATCCAATGAAACAGTGATCATGATTTAGGTGGAAAAACTTTTGTCTTCACCTCTTTTCTGCTTCCTGGTACATCCCTTTCCATCATGGGATTCTAGGCCCCCATACATATTGCCCAATGTATGGGGCCCTCCGACGGGCTTCCCCAAACGATATCTTCCTGAAAGCCAGCTAGATGTCGATCGGCTGGATTTAAAAATCCGGTTAGATTGAGGAAAGCATTGGTTCATTGATGCAGTCCCCGATCTGACCACCTGTTTTCTTCTTGTTGTGATCCGATTGTTTGGCCCTATGGCCCACAATCGGATCAGTGCCGAACTCAAGGTGGGCATATTGGGAAGAAATCAGCTCATTTGAACACCTCCATATGTATGGCCATCTTAATTCTGTTTTAGTAGTCTGAAATCATTAGTTTCTTTTATATCAAATCTTTTATATATTTAAACAGGAAGAACAAACGATACAAAATAACAAAAATAAGTATGGTTATTAACCCCAGGCTGTATTGCAATAATTAGTGAATTAGATAAGGAGCTTTGGCAACCAAAGAATGGTCCCAGGCGGTTCTGACCACTTATTCAGTGTGTTACCATTAAAAACAGGCTGCACCATTACCTCTGCTTTGATCCTTGTAAGAACCGACCCATAAACATGTCACTGCCATAATGACACTTCACTTTCCCCGGGGAGCAGATACCTAATAACACCGCCTATAATACATTTAACTGTGTAAGTGCTGATTTCCTGCCTCAATAAAAGGAGGGGATGAATTACATCTACTATCATAAGGCACGCTCCAGCCAATCATAAACTGCTTTATAACAATGTCTCAGGCAAGAGCCCTCCATTAAACTCAATGGGTTACCCTGGATACACAATCCTAAAAGGCCTCTAATTTATAGGACTCTTCAGCTTGGAGGACGTGCTGTAATTAAGTAATGATAATCATACCAGTCGCTAATTGCACAGTAGGGAAAGGGATCGCAGCTGGTTTATATTTTGTTTTGGTTGTGTAGATAATTGAATTCCTTACTTTTGTAGCTTGGAGAATAATAACTCGCATTTCATGGAATCCTACTTGTTTCCAATAGCAACATATTTCTGCTTTTAACAGCTAAGAATATCCAATGAAAACTATTCATCTGTACTTCTAAGACTTATGCACAGGGGCATTTTGTTGCTGGGAGGGTTTACAAGGATTGTTCGTAAAATTAACTTTTAGAGTGATGTTCTGAAACAATTGGTACAGTTGGTTTTAATTTTTATGTATTAGTGGTTTTTGAGCTATTGCATCTCTCCAGTTTGCAATTTCAGCAATTTGGTTGCTAGGGTCAAAATTACACTAGCAACCATGCAATGATTTCAATAATAGAGGAGAGGCCTGAATAGAAAGATGAGTAATAAAAAGCTGCAATGGCAATACATTTGTATCCTTAAGGTGGCCTTACATGGGCATATAAAGCTGCCAATATTGGACCTTGAGACCAGGGGTCCCCAACCGCCAGGCTGCGGCCAATCCTGAACTGCAGGTCCCATATCTGTACAACATAATACAGCATTTGTCGGCGATGATATGCCTTGAAGCATTTTGGGATTAAAGGGGAATCCAACTCCTCCCGCGCTAACTCCCAGCCCCCCATAGTCCCCACTCCCTCCTCTCCCCCAGGGCAAATGCCCCTAAATCGCTACTTACTCCTCCATGCAGGTCCCTTCCAGCCAGGTTCCCGGGCAACATCTTCTTCCGTCGGCACTCTGCGGTGCATGCACAGTAGGACACATTTGCCGGTTTGTACTAGTGCGCCTGCAGTAAACGTTCACGTAGTTTGCCGATTGAACTTTGCGAACTTTCAGCACATGCGCAGTAGTACAAACCGGCACATGCATCCTACTGCGCATGCGCCGCAGATTGCCGACGGAAGAAGGAAGAAGACATCGCTGGAGAAGATGGCGCCCAGGAGCCTGGCTGGAGGGGACCTGCACGGAGGGGTAAGTAGCGATTTAGGGGGCATTTATCCCGGGGGAGAGGTAGGATGGGAGAAAGGAGGGAGGGCTGGGGGAAAGGAGGGAGGGGGGTTAGCGCGGAAGGGGTTGAATTGACAATTTGAGGTGACTATTTAATTTAGCAGACACTGCATTGCTTACAAGTGTGAAAGGAGCAGGAGGTGGCAGTTTAAGTTTGGAAACAAAGGTAATGCACAATGAGCAAATGGCAGCAGAAGGCCAAAAACCAAAATGAGGCTTTTTTCGATTGTTTTCTCTCTCCATTGTCATACATACACGATAAACACACAAGGATCTATGGCGGCTTTCAAGTTCTGCAGATGGTGTTTATGACTTCCCGTCTAGAGTTGTTGTATTGGCAATTATCAGTTACTTGACAGGGAATAGTGTCTCTAATGAGTTTCTAGGTAGGTGTTCATTAATGCACATTGTCTCCTGCTTGTCTGTTGCAGCGAGCTCGTATCTTGGCTGATGGAAAACGGAGAGATCAGTAAAGCAGAAGAAGGGGTCAATCTGGGCCAAGCTCTGCTGGAGAATGGGATCATCCATCATGGTAGGCTTGACACACCAAAGTTACATTGTGTCTTCTCCCAAGGTCCTTGACTGGTAGGGAACTGTATTATTTGTAATAACGGTTTGATTTACCATTTCCTCAACATCATATTTGTCTTAATTGTAGGTAAATATTATGTTTTAGGAAAACTGAAGTGTCTTTCAGTTCTGACCTGCCTGTCTTGAACCTGAAATATGTTCTGTCTTCATCTCTGTCTGGGCAGGGTCCATCTGTGGTTCCTTACTCTGTATGTACCACTTACCTTCCCCTCTGTCTGGGCAGGGTCCATCTGTGGTTCCTCATTCTGTATGTACCACTTACCTTCCCCTCTGTCTGGGCAGGGTCCATCTGTGGTTCCTTACTCTGTATGTACCACTTACCTTCCCCTCTGTCTGGGCAGGGTCCATCTGTGGTTCCTCATTCTGTATGTACCACTCACCTTCCCCTCTGTCTGGGCAGGGTCCATCTGTGGTTCTTCATTCTGTATGTACCACTCACCTTCCCCTCTGTCTGGGCAGGGTCCATCTGTGGTTCCTCATTCTGTATGTACCACTCACCTTCCCCTCTATTTGGGCAGGGTCCATCTGTGGTTCTGTGGTACAGGAACATGTAACGGTTAATTTTTGCTAGTTTTATTTTTTTTTATTATAATGTGTTTATAAGTCACCAACATATTCTGCAGCGCTGTATTATCAACCCTATTTGCTGATTTAATATACCCAGCAATTCAGGCAGCTGAGCGTGATATAAGAATGAATAATAAAACAATATACCAACTTCCTGATGTTGATACCCTCGGATATTTGGCATGTGGAAATCCTGAATCTTTTATTTAATGGCTCATATTTTAACTCTGTTTCCTCTGCTTCGCTTGAAGAGCCTGGTTTTTTCCTTTTAATTGTGTCTGTGTTTGTGGGAACAATTGGGAAAAAAAATGCCTGCCTGCCCTTTAGTTGAGCTCCAAACAGGAACAAATCTAATGCTATAATGTATACTGCTTAGCAGCTTTTCAATTGGTCTTTGTCTTGTTTTAAAATGATTCACCTTCCAGTCTCCTGCTCAAACTACTGCTTGGTTGCTATGGTACATTAGACTCTACCAACCAAACAAAAAGACCAACTGCAAACTATCTCAGAAGTAGTTATCAAGTTAACTATGTATTGAGAACTGCCCCATTAAAGTCAAGAATCTAACTTTCTATCTCTATACATATTAATAATGTGTATATATATATATATATATATATATATATATATATATATATATATATATATAATGTTCACCAAATTTTCCAACAAGCTTATTCAAATAGTAAGAACATTTACATTCCATTCATTTCAGAGCATTCCTGGCAGCCACTCAGTGATTGGACGATTAAGCAATCAAAGGGTTGCCAGTTCCAACATTTTGACAAGCCACTTATATTTATTCAGCGATAAAAATTCCTCTGCTTTTTATTGGAAAAGAACTCCTTTATCCATTCTGAGAACACTTCTAGTGCTCTGTCCGAATTCCCTGTTATGCACAGGGGAAAGAGTCTTTGGTTAAGGGTTGTGCAATCCCCTAGATATTGAGCTGTCAGCCTTGAGGGGGAGGCATAGATTACAGTGACACCTAATGGACTGATAGAGCTACTGTATGGGTGAATATTCTGCTTAGTGCACCAATAAAGGGAATGTAAACCCTAGAAACAAATGGAAATGAATCTGTGTACTCTTCCAAGCACATCTGCAAGTGACATTCAAGAGAGTTTTCAAGATATTAGCAGTTTTTACATTGCTAGTAGAATTTATTTTCCGGGCCAGCAGAAAAGTTATTGAGAATAGGAAGCATTGAAAATCTTTCCTGTTCTCACTAATTTAAGTTTTCTGCCAACAGAATGCTATTTAGTATTCTTCATGTTAGCAATATTAAAAAAAAAATGCTTAACGGGATACGGTCATGGGAAAACATGTTTTTTTTCAAAACACATCAGTTAATAGTGCTGCTGCAGCAGACGTATGCACTGAAATCCAATTCTCAAAAGAGCAAACAGATTTTTTTGTATTCAGTTTTGAAATCTGACATGGGGCTAGACATATTGTCAGTTTCCCAGCTGCCCCCCAGTCATGCGACTTGTGCCTGCACTTTAGGATGGAACTACTACAGGCTGTTATTTATCCTACTTAATGTAAATGAATCCGTCTCCGTGGGACTTGGCTTTTACTATTGATTGTTCTTAGATCTACCAGGCAGCTGTTATTTTGTGTTAGGGAGCTGTTATCTGGTTACCTTCCCATTGTTCTGTTGTCAGGCTGCTGGGGGAGGGAAAGGGGTGATATCACTCCAACTTGTGGTACAGCAGTAAGGGTGGGGCAGATGGGCAGATTCGGGGAGATTAAGTCGCATGGCGATTAATCGCCTCTTCTGCTGGGCGACAGTCTCCCCAAACTGCCTTCCTTCTGCTTACATGAACAATCGCCTGCACTAATGCACTTGTGGCGATTCGATTTCCGAAGTCGCCCAAAGTTTCTTTGGAAATCAAATTGCCGCAAGTGCATTAGCGCAGGCGATTCTTCATTCAAGCAGACGGAAGGCAGTTTGGGGAGATTGTCGCCCCGCAGAAGAGGCGATTAGTCGCCAGGCGACTAAATCTCCCCGATTCTGCCTGTCTGCCCCAACTGAAGTCACATGACTGGGGGCAGCTGGGAAACAATATGTCTAGCCCCATGTCAGATTTTCAAAACTGAATATAAAAAAATCTGTTTGCTCTTTTGAAAAATGGATTTCAGTGCAGACTTCTTCTTTAAATGCCCAGTGTTGGATTCTGTGTTTGGCAGGGGAAACATTTTTAAAACTTGTTAGCATTAATTTCATACAGGAGACTTTAAAGGGGTTGTTCACCTTTAAATTTACTGGTATGATGTAGTGAGTGATATTCTGATACAATTTGCAATGGGTTTTTATTTTTTTTTGTGGTTATTTAGCTTTTTTTTAATAAAGCAGCTCTCCAGTTTACAGTTTCTGCCATCTGGTTGCTAGGGTCCAGATTCCCCTAGAAACCATGCATTGATTTTGAATGAGCAAGTGGAATATGAATAGGAGGGGCCTGAATACAAAGATGAGTAATAAAAAGTAGTGATAACTATATACTTGTATCCTTACAGAGCACATGTTTTAAATGGGGTCAGTGACCCCCCATTTGAAAGCTGGAAACAAAAGAAGAAAGCAAATAATGTAAAAACTATAAAGAAGAAAAAAAAGTATGTCCCATTGCATAGTTGCTTAGAATAAGCTGCTTTGTAACATACTAGAAGTTAATTTAAAGGTGAATTTGTTTTAAAGCTATGTGTAAATTCAATTACTGAAAATGAGCAATTGCTGGCTGATTCTCTTCTTCTCTGCACTTCTGGTTCTGACTCCTGAAACATTGTAGGAGGAGGGAAACTGATCGATAAAGTACCAAGGCTATAGTTAGTGCAGAACTATAGCAAACATATTACTTTGTGTTTAATGGGTACAAATTCCAGTGTAGACGAGTAAAAGCTTTCCCTCAGCATTCCATTACAGACCCGAAGTCTCTGCTGCCCCCAAAATAGTCCTTTTATGATGTTGTAAAGAATAACCCCTAATACTCATGGCATTGCTATGCCCCTGCTGCTCAGAGAATGACGTGCCCTTGCATTTTACTAGACTTGCCAGCTTGTCCCTTTAAATCTAAAAATATAAAAGACAAATATAAAAGGATTAATGAACATGACTTGTGCCAGGAATGACCTGCAGCAGCATTAATACTGACACCTGAAGATGAAGGGAGGTCTAAACCCAAAGAGAAATCTTATTTTTTTTTTCTTTTTGTATTTTTGTAGTTTCTGAGTTTCTAGCAATTTTAAACTGCTGATAAACTCAGTGGTTATCTTTCAGGTTCAAAGTGCCAGTGAATCTAGGGTGGTGGGGGCAGTGTCCCATCACTGATTTTTTTTTTTGGGCCATTTCGGTAATCTTTGTGAATGCTAATTACCCATTTCCCATGTGATTAGTTTCAGACAAGCATCAGTTTAAGAACGAGCAAGTCCTTTACCGTTTCCGATATGATGACGGCACATACAAAGCAAGGAGTGAACTGGAGGACATCATGTCAAAGGTATTGTACTTCTGTAGTATAGGTAAGTTTTGTAGGGGGCACTTCCAACAGGCAACCAATAGATCTTAGAAGAAGCTAGAGAGCCCAGGTCTTAAAGGCCTTTATATCCCTGCTGAATTGTGCTTAGTACAGGGAATACCTATGCTGCCATAGTTTTATGGGATCTCTCTGTACAGACTATGAGCAAACTTAGGGACTGTTCCTGCTGAATTGTGCTTAGTACAGGGAATACCTATGTGACATAGTTTTATGGGATCTCTCTGTACAGACTATGAGCAAACTTAGGGACTGTTCCTGCTGAATTGTGCTTTGTACAGGGAATACCTATGCTGCCATAGTTTTATGGGATCTCTCTGTACAGACTATGAGTAAACTTAGGGACTGTTCCTGCTGAATTGTGCTTAGTACAGGGAATACCTATGCTGCCTTAGTTTTATGGGATCTCTCTGTACAGACTATGAGCAAACTTAGGGACTGTTCCTGCTGAATTGTTTTTATTGCAGGAAAAATATCTGTTGTAGTAAGTATTATGGTATCTCTATGTGCAGGCTATTAACAATTGTAGGAGACTGTTAATAAACAGGCAGAAACATATTTATAACCCATGCATTTTATGAATCATAAAGGGAAAGCTAAAATGACTAATTTAAAACATATTTGATGCATGTGGGATTATATAAAAGTGGCACAATTAATAGTCAGGTTTGTAAAGTCCTAGACACTACATTTTAAACCCTTCCCTATTGTTCTGCTGCCCCCAACTGATTAACTCCTGACTAGCAGAAGAGGACAAATATTGGGATGGGACCTGCTCATTGGGTCATTTTATCAATGACATCACACTATGGCACACTTTGAATGGATATTGTTGGCCATTTAGTGGTTTCTGACTAACACGTTGTGAAAGGAACCTCTACCTCTTGGTACACTACAGAAGAGAAAGCACTTTCTGCACGGTGAAGTGTCCGTACTATGGTGAGATGAGAAGTCACATAAAGCCAGGAATTAAATACTGACAATCGTGTAGATGATATAGTTATTGTATCATGTAAATTTACACTTTTTAATGTCGCATTATTTGCCTTAATCAGTGCATTTGGTTGGCACACTAATATATTAGCTTTGTTAACATGATTCCGTATGAAATAACAGATGAAGAGGCCGGTACGACTCTACTCATTAACTTGATGAATGTGCCGGGTTATTCAGCACTGTCCTTACCTCCTTTTCCCATTAATGAGAGGGGGCCGTGGGATTAATCTGGCCCCGAGGGAGGGGGGAATGTAGGGAAAGGTCCATTCACAGAAACACATGGGAAAGGAAAATGAGATTCATATCTTTTTGTTTCCTGCAAAAGCCCAGTGTTCATTGTCCTGGCTTTCTATTGGGTTAAACCACTTCTCTGTTGTGAAGGGTGATAACATAGGCATAATTAAAATAATTGGTGATTCTTAAAGCAAAAGACTATCCATCTGTTTATAAACAGCTCCTGAGGATTCAAAGACCTACTGAGAATAGGAAGATGAGCTGAACCATCCTATTGGACACTAAATATTCAGCAAGAGTAATAGATAATATACAGAGTGCATTTTTATTTACATGGGCTACAAGTAAGGGTAGGGGGAACCCAAAGTCTTCAACATTGGCCACTAATAGGGTGAAGCATCCTGCTTATTAACTGTGTCTGTTGGAAAGGAGAGAATATATAAAATATATAAACATATATATATAGAATATATAAAATCTGTCCCTTACCCCCCCCCCCCCCCCCCCCCCAACCAGGCACATCAGCAGATGTTTGCATTAGATAGGGGCTACATAGAAACAGTGGGCTTATCTGCAGTGACATTCTGTGCTTCATTCTCACTGGTATTAACAGTCCTGTGAGGCTAAACTCAGCTCCGCAGGTGCCAGGCAGCAATTTTATTATAGGGAAGTAAATGAAAAATGTTCCAAAGATTGTGCTCTGCTGTTTTTCTGAACACAAAAGAGAAGGTGCCGATGTAATAGCGTGGAATAGCCACCTCTAACGGTGTAATCCTTTTACAAAAAGCTAGCAAAGGGGCACAGAGCCTGTCCAAGATGTTTGGCAATTGAAAATTCTCGCTGTAGCATTAAAAGAAACAACCCTACGTTTGTTCATAACCTGTACAGAAAGATCCCATAAAACTATGTCACATAGGTATTCCCCTGTACTAAACACAATTCAGCAGGAACAGTCCCTAAGTTTGCTCATAGTCTGTACAGAGAGATCCCATAAAACTATAGCAACATAGGTATTCCCCTGTACTAAGCACAATTCAGCAGGAACAGCCCCTAAGTTTGCTCATAGTCTGTACAGAGAGATCCTATAAAACTATGGCAACATAGGTATTCCCCTGCTTTTTTAGGTATCTCAGGTCCCAGTCTGTTTCATGTCCTGCAGCTTCTCATGTCTGTTGTTTGCCTGTTTGAAGTGGAGAAGAAAACAAAAATGTAATCGCTTTCCTGTTTGTGTTTGGTTGCCTTTATGTGGCCTGGATGAACCCTATTAATCTGTTCTTATCATTCCAGGGTGTGAGGCTCTACTGCCGGCTGCACAGCCTTTTTACCCCAGTGGTCAAGTAAGTCTTACAGATCATTTCCAGTAATGACCCCTCTTGGTATTTATTTTAGAATTGTACAATTAAAGAGAGAAAATGACATAACAGATATATTTAGCTGTCACAGTTCTGAGGTCCCAAGATTTCTGGATAATGGATGCCATAGCCATACTGCAGATATCTGATATAAGGCCAAAGCCAACGATCTGCAAGCCTAAATTATGCACAGGGTACCTTCAGACATAAACAGATGAGGCAATTAATGTTCTTGACTTTGTATGTTCATAGAGGGAGGCCCCCAGCACTTGAGTGTCACGGCACTCTATGTCACAGGCCTTTGTCATGCTACGAGGGTCCCCAACGTTGACCTTTTATCAATCAGAATTTGCATCATTTCAAGCTAAATTAGATCACTAAACCAGAACTAGGCCATAAAATCAAATTGTGCAATTGGCTTGGGAGTTGAACCTTTCAGTTAATAAAACCATCCACTTAGAGTTTGTGTTCAGCTCATCAATCAATAATGGCACTGATCATCACAAATGTCCTCATTTTCCTTTTTTTAATTTTAAATAACTGACCTATACTAAACATTTTATTGTGCAGATTGTTTATAAGTTCTGGTAACGTCCATGATATCTATATCCATGCTAATGTTTCCTCTGATCTTCTTAATGTATATCTGTGCCACTCTGCTGCTTAATTCTGTAAGGCTTGTTCCACTGGTGTAAACAACAAACACCCTATCAGATAATAATATGCGGCTCTGAACAATTTAAGCAGTACACCTCACGCCTGAGAATTTCCTTGACACTGATATACATGTGTGTCCTTTCTTACATCAAGACCTCACACACATATATGCCAAGTCCACATGGAGGTTGCCTGACTAGCATTAGCATCTGAAAACCTTCTTGGGTTCCTTTGGTTAAAGCCCCTTTCAGGAATAAAATGCAACATAAATTCAAAGTGCTTTGTGAAAGCGAATTTGTGCTCCGCTGACCTCATCCAAGCAGGAGAATAGAGAGGCTTGAGCTTCCCCTCAGTGAGACCTCTTTCAGGCATCTTCTAATCTAGCATGAAATATGACCTTGTGTCCTTTAGTTTTTATAGAGATAACAAGAATAGGCAAGAGGCCCTCCTCTGGTTATTCATTTCAAGCAATATACCTCACATTTCTGTTATAGAACCATAGGCGTCCAGCTCTCCAGGGCTTGAGGCCAGCTTAATGCAAGAAGGTTCTCCAGTGAGAATGCTGCTTGCACTGTGTGCACCCAATGTACAAAGCTTGAGCTAAGCATTTTGATAGCAATCCCTTAACTGGGAAAGGTATTTCCATTATTACTGAAGCAAGGGGTACATAGCTCTTTACAGCCCTCCAGTCACAATGGATTGCCCCTCTTTAATCTAGCAGAATGCTTTCTTTGAAAGAGCTGATAGGATCCAGAGGTCAACCAATGATGCCTGTCAACGTTTTGTAGATCTTTGAAAGTTGGCTTATAGTCTTAACCTTTCATTTTCTGGGGGGCTCTTTTTCCTGGTTTCAGACAGCTTCTAGAAGAATAGGGTTCTTCCTCAATGAAAACTCCAGGTAGCATAGACTTTCCTCCATCTAGATGCACATTAGCTGCTGGTACGGCTGCAAGAGCAATAAAACAGTTAGTGAAGTACATAGTTTCTGTATTCTAGGGATGCACTGAATTATGGATGGATTTGGGGATTTCGCATGTTTTGGATCCAGCCACATCCTAGTGCCTGGCTGAAATTACTCCACGCCTTTAATATTTGACCATTTGGTCACTGAACAATTGAATTTGAAAGGGTTCTTGAAGCTGAGGATTGACTTTAGGAGCCTCTAAGAAATAGACATAGAACACATAGGCAACTTTTCCATGGTGCTCAAAGAAGCACCATGGTCCCATAAGGCATAAGATTCTTTTTAACCTGAGAGTGGCTGAACAGGGAGCACATTGCAGGACCACTTCCCCAGAATGCCTATTCTTTCACACTGAGTTGAGCTACTAATACATGTACCAGTATCTTGTATGCATTATGGAAAAATCATGGGCTCGCCCGCAACTTATATGTGCCGGGCACAATCTATCCACATTCAAGAAATGTCAGACATCAGCAAAACATAGAACAAAATCATAAAACCCCTAGCAGGTTGCTAAATCTCTGTTGGCTCTGAAGTGCCACTGCCAGTCTCAAGTACAAGGTGCCGTCTGTCTGAGGTTTGGCAAATAAACTTGTTTTGCTTTAAAGCACATTTTCAGTTCGCCCGGTGGCGTGCCAATGTTTCTGATGAGCTGGCCTCTCCTTAAATACCGCAAAAATAACATTATCTAGCAACTTTTTCAAGTTCCTGTTTGTACTTGGCAAATAAAGGGCAAGGATTCTTTTCTTTCTTTTTCCTGGCCCATCTGAGAGGAATTTTCCTTTTTGTAATGCTGTGTTTCTATATTTGGATGCCAAGCCTGATTTGTTTTGCTTTATGTAAGTGGACAAAAAGCAAATTAAACTTGCAGTCAAAATAAAGTAAATACTTTTCCAGTTTTCACAAACACATATTATTTGGCCAAAAGTTTTCGGACACCTGCCTATCCACCATCTCCTTTCCAAACCAAGTAATATGAATTTGCCCCTATCTTTGCTGATATAATAATCCCTACTCTTCTGGGAAGGTTCCTACTAGATGTTGCTATTGGGGATCAGGCCTGGCTCACAGTCAGAATTCCCATTCATCCCATAGGCATTCAGTTGGGTTGAGGTTAGAGCTATGTGCAGTCAGGTTCTTCCCATCTCAGCCACTGTATGGACCTGGCTTTGTGCATGGAGACATTCCTGCTTAAACAAGAAAGTAGAAAAAATATGAAATTGTCAGGAATGTCATTACACTCTCTATAGCCTTTAGATATCCTTTCATTGGAACCAGGGGCCCTAAACACAAACCATCATTCCACAACCACCATTTAGGCAGGTAGTGTTCTCTTCTGCCAATCCCAGACCTTCCCATCAGTCGACCAGATGATGAGATGCCATTTATCCCTCCAGAAGATACATTTCTACAGCTTTGCGGTGCAACGGGGGTGCCATTAACACCACTCCAACCATCTCTTGGCATTGCACATGGTGATGTTGAGTTTGTTTGCCTCTGACTACCCTTAAAATCCCATGCTACAAACTAACGACGATACTTTCGTAGACAGCTTGGAACTTAGTAGTGAGTATTTTTAGTGAGACTAAAAGTATTAGTAGATACTTTTGGAAATATTGTGTATGTATATATTTGTATATGCAGATACAGGACCTTGTTATTCAGAACGCTTGGGACCTGGGGGTTTCTAGATAATGGATCTAGTCTACTAGATAATTAATGTAAACATGAAATAAACCCAATAGGCTTATTTTGTCTCCAATAAGGATTAATGATATCTTAGTTGGATACTGTTTTATATTATTACAGATAAAAAGGAAATCATTGTTAAAGATTTGGATAAAATGAAGTCTATGGGAGACCGACTTTCAGTAATTCTGAGCTTTTTGTTTTCCGGACCTGTAGATGTAGGGAAGTACCCCAGTACTTTTCATAATGTTTCTGTTATTATTCTGCCGCCAGTAGCTGGAGAGTGTAGCGATTAGGAGCTGTGCTTGCTTTATCCTCAGGGCACAAGTTATAAATGCCAGAGGATATGAAAGCTCCGTAGATAGAATCTCTTGTTTGTACGCTTCTATGTCATATCATGTGTGCCTTGGATGCACTTCTGTAGCTTACATGGGGTTTATAGGATTGGAGCTATAGCGCTCTATGGCCCTTGTGCTATTAGCCTTAGTCTGCTGTTGAACTACACTTCCCAGCATCTGGTGAAGGGGAACCATAGTCCACCAACAACTACCTTAATACTGGGTGTAACATACACGTATAACCTTCCCCAATCCTTCCCCCGGAGGAAAAGGGTTAAAAGCAAAATGTGTTGTGCCAGTCGGAAGGGTTTGCTCTTATTTATATTAACTCAAGTGCTTTTCTTTCCCGAGAGTTAATTGAGCACTGAAAGTCGTTTAAGTCTAATACAAGTAGTTAATGAATCTTTTACATTAAAGTGCACTTTAGCTACCCCCACAGCTTCTTGGCCAAAAATAGCAGATTAATGCTACGAAGAGCAAGCGCAGATTACCAAGACTAATAGTTCTGTAATTAATGCTCCGGTGTTGTGTGCCGTTTCTCTGAGTTTGTTGCTCTTTTGCTTTGTATTAATCACAAATCCAGAAAATAAACTTTGACTTATTCTGTAAGTCTAGGGGAATATATATCGTGATCATGATGTTCCAGCACAAGGTTTCAAACATAACAAAACACGGCTCCTTTAACCTTTTGAAATTTTAGTATGTTATAGAATGGCCAGTTGGAAGCAACTTTTCGGTTGGTCTTAAAGGGGTTGTTCACCTTTGAGTTAACTTTTAGTATAATGTAGAGAGTGATTTTCTGAGACAATTTGCAATTGGTTTTCATTTTTTATTGTTTGTGGTTTTATAGTTATTTAGCTTTTTATTCAGCAGCTCTCTAGTTTGCAGTGTCAGCAATTTGGTTTCTAGGGTAAAAATTACCCTAGCAACCCTGCATTGATTTGACTAAGAGACTGGAATATGAATAGGAGATGAACTGAATAGAAAGATAAGTAATAAAAAGTAACTGACAATATATTTGTAGCCTTACAGAGCATTTGTTTTTAGATGGTGTCAGCGACCCCCATTTGAAAGCTGCAAAGAAAAAGAAGAGAATTCCAAATCATTAAAAAACTATGAAAAAAAAATTTCTTAGAATTGTCCATTCTACAATATACTAAAAGTTAACTTGAAGGTGAACCACCCCTTTAAGTTTTTGAATTATTTATCTGCTTCCAAATGGGGGTCACTGACTCCATCTAAAAAGCAAATGCTCTGTAAGGCAACACATTTATTGTTATTGCAGATTTTTATTACTCCTCTTTCTATTCAGGCCTTTCCTTTTCAAATTCCAGTCTATTATTTAAATCAGCGTGATAATTTGAGCACTAGCAAACTGAAATTGCAAACTGGAGAGCTGCTGAATAAAAAGCTAAATAACTCAAAAACCACAAATAATAAAAACTGAAACCCAATTGCAAATTGTTTTATATCACTCACTACATCATACTAAATGTTAATTTAAAGGTGAACAAACCCCTTTAACCCCCCGGGTGTCAGTCCCAAAGAAAGGCAGTAGTAGTAGTAGTTGCTGATGGCAGATTTGAGAAAGCCAATGGAAGGTGCTTGGTGCCAGGGAAGGGGGTTAGTCTTAATCTCAATCAATAAAACGCTTTAGATGTTTTATTTCTCTTTGTAACATGTTTCCCTTTGTAAGATGTCTGTGATTCAACTCTGCCTTTGTTTGGTTTCCCATATGAAAGGCAGAAGTGCTTATAGCAGCTAAATGATTCCTTTAGGCCACACATCAAAGGGGAAGATGTTTACATTTGTTCATTAAAAAGTTCCTTCTCTGCAGTTGCTGATTTGGGCTAAAGGAGACTTTTCCATTAACTGTTAATGTGTAGCGATGGGAACAACCTTTATGTGTTTCTGCAGGAGCCTCGTTTTGTTTCTACTCCTCTGCTTTCAAAAGTAAAACCTTTCTCACTGGTTGCTGGGGTCAGCGACCCAGAACACTAGCCCAGCTCTCACACGCATGTCCTGAATTATGATTTCATTCTGAAGGCAAGATATGGGAATAGTGGTTATTAATGGCTTGTTTGAGGGATTCCATCTGTGAGGTTTATCTCAGTGAAACAGGGAGCGCTTGGCCTTTACACCAGTGTGACCGGATTTTGCACAGCGGGGCATAATTCCCCTTGAATGTATCTGGTCTTGTCAGATGTGCATTTAAAGTCAGAGTGGCTCACTAAGCATTGACACAGCATTGCCCATTGTAGCATCAATGTTATAAAGAGCAGGTTGTTTAGATATTGTGTGTAGGAGGGGCCTTCTGGTTGTGAAATGAAAGGACATATTTACCACCAGCTTGTGATGCAGGTGTTCAGTGAAAGGTTCCCTTGTGCCCCAGAATTCTGCTTCAAACATCTTGCATGAGAAATGCTGAAATGTGTGGAGGATACATACGGACTTCTTCATACACAACCCCTAAATGTTTAACATTATACACTTAGTAGTACCATTATTCATGGGTACCTGCATTCAAAGTGCTATGTGTTCATACAGGGAGTTTTTGTTTAGCATTCCAACATGAGCAATTGAATGTTAGATGCCGCTGCTTAACTTATTTGCCTGATTGGTAATCACTTTCCCAACCTTTTTCAGATCCTGTCCCATGAAGTTATATAACCACGTTCTATTCTTCTGTTTCCATAGAGATCGCGATCACCACTTGAAAACATACAAATCTGTTATTCCGGCCAGCAAGCTTGTGGATTGGTTGATATCACAGGTATTGTATGTGGTTCTCATTTTGCATACAACCCGTCTATTGCTCTGGGGATTAGAGTCAATTTATTTTTTGTGTTTAATAATAATTATGGGAGCTGCTGTACTTCTTTATGCTTTACAGTAGAGTAAGATGGTGACCG